>OU611967.1:11454172-12113320 GCA_914767545.1 Sesia apiformis | reverse complement strand
TGTTTTTGTAAATCAAAGTTTATTATGGTATCTTATCTTTCATTTTATACTTTAGGTACCTAATCTCCTGTCGGAATTTTGTAGAATGTCTAGTCTTTGCATAGAATGCCTCAGGGCCGTCTTTACCAGGGGGTGCAAGGGGTGCGGTGCACCCCGGGCGCTCATCTTTTAAAGGTAATGAAAAAATATAACGCTATAGTAAACAATTACACAATAGGATATTTGACTGTCATAGGATACACAATAGGATATTTGACTGTCATAGGATACACAATAGGATATTTGACTGTCATAGGATACACAATAGGATGTTTGACTATCTTAGGATACACTCCCGCACCCCGGCGTAGAATAGACTTAAGACGGCCCTGGAATGCCTAGATAAAGTATACATACTACAGTTACAGAAATAAGTAAGACATGTGATATATTAATTTATCTAAATAGAATAAATAATAAATACTATTACGAATGAAGCAACTCCGTGATCTTTATGTTCCCGCAATGCGATCTACTCGTATTATCGTCCTCTAGTACAAATAGTCGTCTAGTCTAGAATCCTCGTCCCTTATTTAGCTTAGGGAAAAGAAAGTTCGATATTTCGAATTTGATAAAAACATCAAAATCAATATAAAAAATGTTTAAGTTGTCAATGTTATTGAAAATATTCAGCACATTAATGTTTTGGAGGGGGAGGGTGCACGTTGCAATCCAACAGTCGCTATGGGCGTACTCATTAACCCTCTCTCACAGAACCTTACAATGTACAGCATTACATGTTTCGGAAATGAGTGAGATATGTCTGAGCTCATTCCCATCTCGCCCTATCCAATCCCTCACCATTTTCCTATTTCTATATCTCCAAAGGTAGGCAGCGCATCCGGAGACGCGTCAACGTTTGTCATTCTGGAATGGCGTTGTTATGTATCGCGGATGTCCATGGACAATATTATACCATTACCACCAGGCGGACTATGCTCGTCTACCGCCTTCTTCCTATAAAAGAAACATGAATTAATGTAGTTAAAATCAATTAACATCAGCATGAACGATTCTCTTTGACCATTCGGACACACTACCTCTCGAGAATTAAGTACCTAAGTACACTTACCTTTGTAATCTGGGGTCTTAATTTTCCTAATAAGCTTTGGCAATTCCCAGTTCCAACCCGACTTATGCGAGGGACAGTATCTCTCCATACACGCAGTCAGACGCAGAAGCGCTAACTTCCTCAGAATATGGAGCTGGCCGCATGAAAGTGATGACATTGGCCTTGACACTGTAGACAGTTTGTTAATAATGTTATTGTAAATTTGGATAAAAACTAAAGTATCGTACAATCGGTATGTTGAAAGGCAAATAGGCAGGTCTTGCATGCCGCAGGACCGAAGGCGGTTAGGGTAGACTCGTCTAAATGGAGGTCACGTATCGGGAAGCGCAGTGTGGAACGCACACCGGCCAGGTGGACAGACTACTTAAAGAATTTCTCCGGTTAATGTTGGATGAGAAGAGACGAGGAACGCGTGTGGTAACGAGCTGTGGTATAGACCTATATCCAGCCGTGGAGAGACATAGGCTGACGGCATGGTATGGTAAATGTGGGTAAGTAAAGCCAAATTTTAAATATAAATACAACGTTAAGAATGTGATTTATACGAGTATATCACATCCTAAAGTTTTAAATTATTTATTACAATTATTATTGTTTTGTATATGTAATCTATACCATATTAGCTGTGAGGATACTTTACAATCTACTAGATTCAAATAGATTCCGATCCGGAAGATGAGAGGTCTAAATACGTTTAAAATTAAATACAAATATTTTGTTTTAAACTATCAAAACCAACTACCACTTTTACCTTCTCATCTGAAGTAGCCATAATTACACGTTTATACACACTTTTACTCTCTCTTCGAATTTGCCATCACTTTAATATGTTCTCGTATATACATATATATTTCTTTTATTTATTTCTTTACTTTTAATTTGACTATACATTATACATTTTTTCTTAATTTAATACACTATATATGACTATTTAAACTTTCATATTTTTAACAACAGAGATTGGAATAATTCCAAGAAAGGATGAAATATGAAATGTTAAAATTGCGCAAATCTAGCGTAAATATGGTTTCTTCTGAGTTTTGTTTACAGTGAATCCGAAAATAATATTTCTTTGATATCGGATAAGATTCTATGGCTTTGCTATTCATCTGTTATTCGTATATTATTTATAGACAGTCATAAAAAAAAAAAAAATAGGGATATGTCGTGTGGCCAAGGCGTTTTAAGGACATACACCCCTCGTACACTAGTCAATGTGCACGAGGAAGCCTATATGCAGCAGTGGAGGAAAGGGCTGATGATGACGTTGAATTGACATTATTAGTGCATACTCACTATAAGCCTCTGGATCCTTTTGGTTTGGCGCCAGTTGTAAAGTGTTGTTCGCCTTAGGTCCTCCATTCAGAGCACTTGTTCTGAATGAATACCATCTTTGGATGTTGTTTCTGAAAAACATATAAGTATGATGTTATTCACTTTTCTACGATTAATAAAGGGTTAAATAAAAAATACCAACATCATCTCGACAGACTAGCAGCGACGTTAGTTCTACGACTATTTTCTGAACTTTATAATTTCCCAAAAAGGCTGATTTTTTTCAAATTTATTTATTTTTTTTTATTAAAAGAAGGGTCTTTTTGCATCATTTTTCATTTGTTTTTATCTAAAACAACACCCGCTCGCAATTTGTTTTTCTCACCAGTTTGATAATTTTGCGTATCTTTTGCTTCACAGAGTAGATTACATTTTTAGTGTTTTTAAATGTTTTTATTTCAGAACAAAAGTTGTTAGTTTTCACAAAAGAATTTCAATGATAAAAGGCTACAGATATTTTCTATTTAACCTGTATAAATTGATAGTTTTAATAATAATATAAAGCCGTTACCTGCTCATTTTAATATGTATTAACCTTGCAATTCGATTCACTGACACCCGACTCTGCCGAATTATTTTTGGTCTGTGTGTTAATTTTCAGTACTCATACTGTGATAAGATACAACGTTTATGGCGGATTAGTTACATATACCTAGATGAGTTTCGCTCTTGTTTATTTGATCTTCATAGTTAGAGCTGTCATGTGTCCGGGTTTCCCCAGATTTGTCCCAGTTTTTATATAAGAGATAAACTGAAAAACCACTGGACTGGAAAGTTCTTTCATTTTTAGAAATACTTTTAGGAATATAGGATTGGCTGTGTGTTGTCGGCCAGCTTTAGAATAGCACCACAACAAAGCAGCTACCACAAGCCCTTAGGAAATACACTCTCTAAAAGAGTGTACTCGGGTAGGCGAGTCTAGCCTGCTGTTTTGAGGCTGTTTGAGGCACATGAGGAATGTACATCCCTCATGTGCGAGATACTGTGAGGAGGAAGCCCGTGTCCAATGGTGGACGATCGAAGTCTGGTTATGGACATTATTATTTTAATATTAGTGTTTAAACTGTGAGCAACATTCGAAATATATTTATTGAAAAATTAAATGTTCTAAGTTATTTGTTTACTTCTTTTATCTACTTTTTACGTGATGGTAAGTGCTACCGCCGCCCATGGACATCTGCAACACCAGGGGGTATGCGGGTGCGTCGCCGACCTTGCAAAATTCTATTCACAGCTTTCTTGAAGAACCCCATATCGTAGCGTAATGGAAAGACCTCTTGAAGCAGTTCGTTCCACAGCCTACGGGTTCGCGGTATAAAATGGTTTTTTAACCGAACAGTACGCGACAAAAAAAAAACTTATAATTAAAGTCCTTTAGACTAAAGTATCATTATCAGCTGTTAATTATCGTTTCATTACTTACTTCTTAGTCTTCATATCGAGGCTATCATCATCGTCGTCCTGGTCTCCGTCATGTGAACGCGATCCAGCAGAGTTCGGACTACCCTCCAGTTCGGAACTCCTCGACGCAGACTTGTCTCTCTTCAGACTTCTGTCGCGGAACCTGAAATAACGTAATACCTAGTTTTTAAAATTGATTTCTGTATTTTCACTTCAAATGCTGCGATTCTTAGATGAGCTTCATATGAGAAATTATTAGTATTTTAAGTAGACATAGGTATATGTCTATAAATACTAATAATTTTAAAAAAATTCCTTACTTCTAAATTACAAAAATGTGGATAGGAAAATATAAAAAAAAAATGGTTTTTGAGACCTTATAATTTTGATATTTTTTACACAAAGGCCATTATGTTGTTTGTTCAATGAACATGACCAAAAGTGTGAAGTGCACATTATGCAAAGAGCACATCTAGCGACTAACTATAAGCTTATACTGAAACTTATACAAACTCACATAATCAACAACGAAGATCATCACTATTCAAAGTTCTAAATATTTTTGTATTTACCCCAAAGTAAACACTGAAAGGGCGATGGAAAAATATATCGTCAGTGAAATAATCATTTCACAAATTAATCGTTATTTCAAGAATGCACTTGTAATCACAATACTACTAAAATTAATCGTTTCGCAATTTTAAAATTCCACAAGTTCAAAGTAAGGCAATGACTGAAAATACTTAATTAAACTAACAGCTCGAACTGCACGTTATTTACCACAAAACACTAACATTAGTCTGGCCTATCACCATATTAGCATGTGAATAACTTTCCTCCCGGCCCGCTTCCATTATGGAGAGAACACTCGTTTGTAACTAATGAAGGCTAGTTAGCGGGACAATTAGTTTCTGGACTAATGACGTGCTTTTGAATAGAACACATTAATACTAACTATAGCGTCATATAATTTATTCTTTATATATTCTTCCTTCGATTTCGTTTAAATTCATTTAATCCCGTTTTCTTCTCATTATACTCTCTATTCTTAAACCAGCCCAATCTTTTTAAGAATCCTATGTAGCAGCCACTCGATTATAACGCCGCGAGTTGAGGAACACGTCACACGTCGTCTCACTCACACTCCTTGTAACTATTTACACTGCGTAGCTCTGATACGTGGATTTACTAAATTCGCTCGTAAAGCCGTCCGCTAATAAACGTAAATGTGGTACATAGTTGAATATATCTATAAATAAATTATTCTTTCTCTATACAATGGACCATAGGTTTTCTTCAAGAACACAAGTACCTACAAGCTACAGTGCACCTATTTCAAGCCCTGTATCCCCAAAGGTGGGCGGTCAGAACATTGGCGAAAAGAGTGGGATTTAATATTTGTATTTTTTTTTATAATGCACATGATATTTAATAACAATAACAAATAATTCTTGTTTCACAACTTCAAATGAATTATAGGTGAGCGACAAATAAGTTTAGAATTATTTTATTTATCAAACATGGGTTGCTTTGAAAATTTCCTGGATTTTCTTTGTGAAATCTCTAAAATAAAAGAAAACTTTTTATAGACTTAATAATAGAGCACAATAGACATCAATTGCTTCGAAATTTCTAACAGAATATGAACGACGCAAAGTTAAATCGCATTTCCATAAATCATCTGTATCCCAAAAGAAAAAGTTTCAAGTTATATTTTTGCAATTCCATTATTTCTGGAGAGGTGGATTTGGTGGTAAATATTCGAGATAAATAAGAAAATATTCTCTAACAAAAAGTTTTGATACGTTCAACCTGTGAACTCTGTGAACTCTAACAATGAAATCTGTGAGTTTCCGCGAATTCCATAAATATTAAAACTATTATGTTATAGGAGAAAGGAAGTAGGTACTATATCTTTGTTTTTTTTTTAAACTGTTCGGCTTATATCGTGGTATTAATTTCTAAAGCCTTATATGCAACTTCTATAGTAATACACTCGCCTGCAAAAATAAAGGGTCACCTTTGAAAACAGCAATATCTTCAAGAAATGATCAAGATAACTTCTTTTGCTTATGAAATTAAACCAAAAGAGGATATGCGGACTGTATGCAACCCTTCATTTAACATTTTTACTGTAATGGCGTAAAAAAATGCTTTATAAGTAAAAACGACCTGTTTTAAAATTGTGATTCATTTTTCAATTTCGACTTCTTTAATTTTATTTTTCGATTTTGGATAAATATGGGACTTGAAATTGATTTTCCTTATTCAATTCAAGTAATTTGTGCAAAATCATGCCTTTGACTTTGGAAGAATGCACCAGAATTATCACCATGTTTGGGTTTAGCCAGCGCAGAGTGGCCAGAAGTAGAGGTGTGACGCTTTCCACGGTCCAAAGAGTGCTGAAAAGATATAAAGAAACTGGACAACATCTGAGAAGACCAGGCAACGGCCGTCCAAGATGTACAACAGCCAGAGAAGATCGCTTTATTGTCACGACTTCGCTTCGGAATCGACATTTATCAGCAGTTGCGATCCAACACCATCTTCTACACACCAGGATAGATTACATTAGTGATGATACAGTAAGAAGACGCCTTGTAGAAGCTAACCTGAAACCATACAGACCAGTTCAGGGCCCAAAACTCGAACGTCATCATAGAATTTCAAGATTGCGTTTTGCGACGGAACACGCTGCTTGGGGTTAAGAAGATTGGGCACGTGTATTGTTTACGGACGAGTCAAGATTTGCACTATATGTCAACGATAGAAGGGACAGGGTGTATCGACGACCTGGAGAACGTTTTGCTCAGGCATGTTTTAAAGAAACGGTTTCTTATGGCGGCGGGTCCCTCCACGTATGGGCCGGCATTTGTTCAGAAGGACGAACAGACCTGGTTTTCATTGAAAATGGGAACCTGAATGCGGAAAGGTACATAATGGAAATCCTTAATGAACATGCAGGTCCTTTCCTATTAAACATGGGCGAGGATTCAATACTTATGCACGATAATGCTCGCCCTCACACTGCATTATCTGTGAGACGATACATTGAAGAAGTCGGTATCGATCTCATGGTCTGGCCAGCGAGGAGTCCTAACATGAACCCTATCGAGCATGCATGGGACGAGCTTGGAAGGTTAGTCAGGAAACAAATTCCACCACCCTTGACATTTCCTGCATTAAAACAGGCCCTTATTGAAGAATGGGAGAATTTACCTCAACACCGCTTGAGGAACTTAGTTTTTAGTATGCCTGATCGCATAAAAACCTTGAGAAGAACCCATGGAGGCAACACAAGGTACTAAAGTATAAGGTGGCCACGTCTTTTCATACGAAACTGACAAGCAGTTAATTATTTTATTTTGACGATGTTTGTCAATTTACGTTTTCTTTTCATTTTCAAATTAATAAATGATTATTTTGAATCATACTGTAGTTTATTTTATGCGTAATTAAATTTTA
This sequence comes from Sesia apiformis, assembly GCA_914767545.1. Lineage (NCBI taxonomy): Eukaryota > Metazoa > Arthropoda > Insecta > Lepidoptera > Sesiidae > Sesia > Sesia apiformis. The sequence continues at coordinate 12,106,008 of OU611967.1, read as the reverse complement.
TTTCAGATACTTTTTAATTTAAAGAGCTAGCATGTGTAGTTTCAAAGTTATTTGGAGTTAACTAGCTGAACCTTTATTTTTGCGGGCGAGTGTATTAGGGTACCGTGAAGTTTTTTTTAGTTTTAATTTTGTTCTTTAAGGAAAAAAGGTAGCAGACGAGCAGTCCACCTGATGGTAAGTGGATACTGTTGTCCATGGATACATGCCAAAACCAGTCCAGAAATACAATATTAAAATAAAAACAAATTAATAGAGAACTTTATACTTCACACGAATAATATACGATATTTTCCATGATCGTCTATAACATTCTGCCATCTATCAGGAAGGGAAGTTTCTCCTGTTTTATGAAATTCTTGGTTCTTTGAAAAAAAAAAGTTGTTCATAGATAATTTTCCTACTAATCCTTTCTCCAGCCCTTTCTCCAAACCCATTCCTAAATCTCCAAAATTAGGCAGTGCATAGGGGGAGTGCCACCATATGTTATACTGCAATAATGTTAGGATGCATCATCGCAGATGTCGATGGATGGCAGTATCCCACTTATTACCAGATAGGCTTGTCCGCTCGTCTGTCAGCTTTTTTCTATAAAAAAAATACCGCACAATACGTAGTACTCGCTGTCATCGGTGGTTCATCGGAAGTGCTGATGAACCGCCCTTCGGTGATAAAGAGGTGAAATGGGCATCAAATTGTACAGATCTTTTAGATGAAGACTGATTAAAAACTAATAAATATAAAAATAAAGCAGATTTCTATGAATGGGTCTTCAACTTACTTTTGTCCATCCTTCCCCAGATTAAGAGAGCTGGTTCTGATGGCTTGCCGTCTGTGCATTGTGTGGGCTGGAGACTTCTGCACCTCTCGTAGCACTTCTGGATCTGGCTTCAGCTCCACTGGAGATGGAGGGTCCACGTAGGCCTGGCGATCAGAAGTTACTTATGTAGTCACGTAGATTAAAGAAAAATTATAGTAATTATTACAGAGTAAAGACAAATCTAAATGTGACTTTGTCTCACCAAAAGGCCATTATTGTCATTAAGATTCAATACGTTGGTTAAGATTTTCTCACTTAAAATTTCGTTGTTTCAAAATCCTCTTTAAATAAAAGAGTACTCTATTTTTTTTATAGTGAAGTAGGCGGACGAGCAAGCGGTCCCACGTTATGATAAGTGTTACTGCTGCCCATGGACACCTGCAACACCAGGGGGTATGCGGGTGCGCCGTTGACCTTGCAAAATCCTATTCATAGCCTTCTTTAAGAACCCCATATGGTAGCTTAATGGAAAGACCTCTTGAGGTACCGCCGCACATAGTCGAATATTTTCGTTTAGCGGCAATAAAATTTTTTGAATATATTTTGTTTCAGAATCGTAATCTTCATTGAATTTTGAACAAATTAGCAATTCAAAGTGTATTAAAATTCGGGGTATTTCCGGAGATATTGCAAAAATACCGAAAAACCCAAAAATCCGGTTTTCCGGATAACAACTTCGGTTTAGCAAAATAACGCTATCGCCTTCGATTCAACTTTAAAAATCATACACTTTTTGATTTATTTTGTAAAAATCGGTCAATATTTGACCATGTTATTTACAAAAAACCGAATTTTCGGAGTCAACTTTGAAATTTTTTTGCCACCCTGGCAATTCGGTTACGCAGATCAAACTATGCGGGATTTTCTTAATATATGGTCAACTTCATCTGGTATTAATCCCAGCTGCGTAACCGAATTGCCAACTGAGAAAAACGAAAAAGAAAAAACGGGTAAAAATATGGGGGGAAATTCGTACAATTTCTTCAATATTTTTTTGAAAGTTCTAAAATCCAATAAAATAGAAGTATTTAAATTAGAAGTTGATAGAAAAATATTGCAGAAATTGTACGGACAGTATCCACTTACCATTACGTGGACTGTATGCTCGTCTGCCGCCTTTTTCTATAATCATAAGAAAAAAGTTTTAGACTTTAAAATTGTTTATTACGAATAGAACTTGACATTCGCAGAATGTTCTAATTGCACCATTGACATATATGAAAAAAAAAAACAATTGGCACGTTTTGAGGCTGACAATTTTAAAGTAAAAGCAATCAAGATAAAACAGTCAAATCAAATCTTCATTTCAGAGATTATTGTAATTGTAATTCAGTTTTCATTGATTACTGTAATAAGAATAGCTTATGCAGAGAATATAAGAGTAATAGTTACCCCAGTGTTGTGATGAGTATTATGCTCCTTATAGTAATTATGTCTCCAGCTTGCTGGTTGGCATTCCGAATCACTCAGCGCACTGGAATCATCATTCTTCACTCCTCTATGGAAAATCCTTTTCGCTCTTCCTAACTTTGACTTCGAACTCTTGTTGCTAGAACCCATGCTGCCATCAGAAGCATAGCTCGAACTATCATCACCAAAAGGAGGGTTTAAGACAAATGATTGCTCAAGAGGAGCAATAGGTGAAGGAGGCATTATCGTCATTGGTGATGGTGGCTGAGTTCTAATAGCAGGTGCGTGCGTTGGTGAGCTATTAAAGTCAGGAAACGGAAAGGCCGTTGGTGTAGTCGGTGTCATATCAATGTAATTCAAATCTGGATATTTATCTTGATTATTTACGTCTAGAAAGTGAGGCGATGAGACTATGACTTCTGCTCGATTCTGCCGTTTTCTTCTTCGGGTTTTTAGAGATTCTACTCTTCGGAGTAACGCTTTGGCGCTATCTCGGAGACGTTCTGACCCTGTACGTCGGAACCTGGTGCCTGTGTCCTCTTCATCTTCTTTGTCGCTTGGTAACTGAATAACTGGTTGGCCTGGCACTGTTAGTCTGAAACAAAAGTGCATTTTTATAATTGTGGTTGGTCGATTTTAACTAAATCATAGATTTTGAAGTAACTGAAAGGAAACAACATCTAAAGTAAACAACATCATACAATCGTATAGTTATTAACTGTGTTTAACTGCGAAAGTTAAACATGTTAAATTGAAACTTGAATTCTACCATCAATAAAAAAATAACCTTTATATATACAAACTGCTCGTCAAAATATTGTGCTATCGACCGAATTGGTTAAGAGAATAACAAATATTTGTACTTATATATGTAGTTGTGGCATGGATTTTAAAAAAATGGATAAGCGTTAGATCTAAATTAGATAAGTCCCTAAGGAAAATAACCCAAACTAAGCATGAAATTATTATTTATATTACGCACGACTTCAGTTTTAAGTTAATTATAACATATTACAGCATCATTTTAGTTCAGTGAGTAAATTTACTAAATTCCCGAGAGCAAAGAACTAAATACACTAAATTAACTAAACTTTAATGAAAATGAACAAATATAATATATTTTATTACAGATTGCTCTTAATGATTTTAATAGCAGGGAATAAATACTACAAATGTAGCGATATCAAATTATATGGACGCATAGAAGTTACAAAAAAGCTTTTTAAAAGATAAACTCACTTAGAACTGAAGACGATCAATTCACAAGGTTTACCTGGTGTTGTAAAAATGAGCGGTGAGCGCTCGACGCTCGAGTTCTGAGTGAACGCTAATGAACACGAGTGAAGTCTAACGTTAAAGGCTAGTAAGCGGTTTTTTAACGTTTGATGATCTTAAGGTTAAGGTTCAATAGCATTAACATAGCGCGCCGCGCTCGGGCGCTGAAGCGTTCGGCGCTCGTTTTTTATTAAACTAAAACAGTATTTCGTCAAAAGTTTAGCGATTTCCTGGGGCCCCACATTTACACTAAGGCGAATAAACAGCTTTCAATTAAGGACAAATCAAGATATGTACCTATGTAACAAATGAATCACTAAATGGCTTTTGGGATTCACCTTTACAAATACGGAGTTGCTGTTAAGAATAGTTAAATGACATTACCTTGAATAAAATCAACACAATCACACACACTCAGGTATACACCATCACACAAACACACACACAAACGCACATACACACACAAGTTGGCAATATAGGTATAGGCAATATAGGTAAATTAAATTTCACAAATTTATTAAATGTAAACAGATTTACAACTTAAAACTAAGAACAGATTAAAACTAAATGTAACTATACCTACATATTGCATTCCATTTCTTCTTATTCATAGATGATCTCTAAATGTTAAAATTACACAGGTTTTATATTTAAATAATTTAAATGTAATCTTGTTGTATAATCTTGTAATCTGAAACCCCATAGCACAGATTTAATCTAGTTTGGGGTTGAAGGTAACAAGTATTTTACCTTCAACGTTCTATAAACAAATATATAATTATAATAATATTATTATATTACTTTAACAACACTACCAAATCGTTTTGTTTACAAAACAACGTATTTCAGTATTATTGAAATAGGTCTTGGTAATTGTTAATAAATTTCAAATATATTTTTTACGTTAAATCCAAATATCGATTTTACACGGAATAAGTACCTAAAGGATAAACATGGAATATTTGCAAAAATATATAAAGTTATAATTGTGTATAATGGCGTATTCAGATCGTTTCAAACTTGTAAGTGGCTAAGCATCTTCTCTAAGTGCTAAGTTTGAAATAACTCGTTTGAACTCATTAAAGAGAAATTATTTTGCTTTGCCGTATTATTAACAGTTATATTACTCCAGGGACGTAAATAATATACAGGCTGTAACCAAACCATTGCTGATGATGGAATTGAAGTTCAAAATTCCGAGTCCATTGACATGAAAATTTTATGAAGCTTTTTTCCAAAAATATCATTTTTTTTCCTGAGTTTTTACCAAAGTTTTCATACACTAAATAAAATTTGTGCCGTGTGGTATCGGCTTTAGATTAGGACCACCCCATATGAGGATATGGGGTGGTGCTAATCTAAAGCCGTGGGTGCGGTAAAAGGTGACTAAGGGATAATGAAGCGGTTACTACAAGCTGTGGGCAATTACACCACCTCTAAAAAAGTGGACTTGCCAACCCGCTTGGCCAGCGTGGCGTTTCAAGGTCACACATCCTTCGTGCACAAGACAATGTGCATGGCCTATGCTCATCAGTGGACGATATAAGGGCAGGTTACGGTTAAATACAAATGTATACAATAAAAGTATTTTACAATCGTTAACTGTGTACGAGTAACATTGTTTACTTCGTCTAGAATAACAACTGTTCTCACCAAAGCATCCAATTTAACTTGTTGCTAGGTTCCATAAGTGTTAACGCAAGTTCCCTAGTTACTTCTCACGTGTTGGATTTAAACTCAATCTACACGCGTTTTAAACTTATACAATTTATTGGTCACGTACACAGAGAGTTTCTGGTTCTAATATAGGGTAGGCCCATGAAAATGTTGAGCAATTTCGCGTTCGATTCCTTTGAAAGAACAGACAGTGATACAGTTCCAACAATAAATTGACAAAATGTTTTGAAAATGTCTAATTAAAATTCTTTGAAGTGATCAACATTATAATTGGCCCACTATACGCCGTTTTGGCTTAGTTGGTAAGTCAGTCACTCGTTTGTTAATGACCTTATGCAATTAGGTATATTAGTTTTAATAGATCCATGTGTATTATTGTGTATGCCGTATTATAAGCAAAGTTGTAAAATTTTGAAAAATCTAAATCTGGGATCTAATTCAAATTGAAAGGTTTCAACAAAGTCTAGATAAGAGTAAGGGTAAATTCATTATTATCACTCGTATACTCGTACTATAACTATTTTTCTTAAATCGGTTTCAGCCTACGTTTCTACATCGGAAAGCGTTAATTGCAAAATAAAACGTTTGCAAAATTTAACAGTAATTTCAACCACAAACCAAATTATTATTGGTGACTACAATATAACGGTATCAAACAATGTACCAAAAGCGTACCTTTGGGAAATCTTAAGTTTGCCTTGAAATCACAGCCGACCTAATTAGAATACACAGGGAATAATTTTAGTATTGTATAATTCGTGTATTTATAATCAAAGTAACTTTAAGAGAATTAATAAGGAAATCAACTATAGCGTAACAAAAATATAAGTAAGTATTTAGTAAAAATACAGAATTCTGAAATCGAATAATATTATAGGTATTAATGTCCACCATGTTAAATTTGGTGAGACGTCAAGTATCATAAGGTTTTTTCAGGGTCATAACGAGTTTTACTTGATGGGAACCCTTTTGCTCAAATCGGTGGAAGTGGCTAGGCTAGAGCCAAAAAGTTCTCATTATCCTAATATGTTCTCAATATTCAAACCTATTGGTTTGCTCTACTATAGCCAACTATAAGCCTTTGTCTCTGCATAGGTGACTCAAAGCCCGCCACCAAACAGGCCACCAAACCTTCTCAGGTTCATTTCATTTAGTCACTACCGGCGACATTTTCCAAGTCGTCTTCCGGTATTTACTTCAACTTGCTGATTATTTGAGCAATGATTTGCCATAATCAATAATTTTCAGTTCAAGTAACAATGATTCATATTAATGACAAAATTACAAAAAAATAAAATCTAATTCTAGGTGTTTGTGTCATACATGATCCCTCGCCGTGTAGCAGGATGGCCAAGTCGTTGGTCACTTTTTCACTTTTTGGATCACTTTTTGGCATCTGATAGCATGAAATCCAATCAGTTCTAGCTACGGCAAACATCTTTGATGTACAGTCAATGGATGGGGTATGAACGTGGTCACGTCACGTGAAAACAAACAGAAAAGTATTTGAAATACAATTTCCGCTCGCTGTTTTGCGTTAAAATGTTCCAACGCTTTATTAAAGTTCAGAACCGAATACACAAGTCGTACACATGGATATGTGTTCTCAAACATCAAAGTATAAACGTTATGAGAGCTGTTTAAATTAACCTAACTGGCTAATTAACATCGCCGCTACCTATTTACTTAATTTTAATTAAAATATCGTCCGTTCCATGCCGTTAGAGTTTTACCAACTGTTTGTAAATTAGCTTCGTTTGGCAGAAATTTTAACAAGCTTTTTTGTAGTTTCTATTAAAATTACTAAAGTTTCCATTACTATACGAGGAAGTATAGTTTATCTGAGATCTACCTGATGATGAGTAGACCCCATCTCTTTCCATGGATGTCGTAAAAGGCGACTAATGGATAACAAAGCGGCTACCACAAGCTCTGAGGAACTACACCCTCCAAAAGAATGGTCTCGTCAACCCGCTTGGCCAGCAGCGTAGCGTCTTAAGGCCTTACATCTCTCATGCACAATACAATGCGCATAAGAAGGTCCAGATCCAGAAGTAGATAATAAAAGGTTTAGTGACGGCGACAGAAGTAAGTGGTGGGAATTTGTTTGTTACTTTTAATTTCCTAGTGTCAGTACATAAAGCTGGTGCATGCCGCATCACGGGAGCAGACGGCTGTCATTCGTGGAGGGAATTCCCGGACTTTCGTATTTCTGTATCACGTAGTGTCTTTATCTATGGTGTACAATAAAGAATACTTACTTCCAATAGGATACCTTTGTTAAGATACCGCAACCGTACGGACTGGTTACGGTTGCGGTATTAGTAACCACCCCTATAGCATAGTTAACCAGCCCTATTAGTATCCACTACTGGATATGGGCTTCATGCACATTATCTTGTGCATTAGGGGTGTATAGCTATAAAACCCCAAGCGGGTTGGCGAGTGTTTTAGCGGTGGTATAGTTCACTATATATAGTGGCATAGCATTTACAGCACCCACGGGAAGAGATGTTAAGATAACGTACCTACCTATTACTCCGCTTCTTAGTATAAATATTGTCTATCAGCATTAAATGTAATGGTCTAGTTAAATTTAACGGTGATTACAGGGATGTAATTAAAAACCTTTTAATTTTATCATGAAGAATGCGTGTGAAAATGCTACATTGTCTGAACTTGTCTGGACTAGTTTTGTTCGCCAATTAACGCAGCCATTTCACATTCTAAGAATTAATCTTGCATTAACAACTTTCCGCTCTAAAAAACCTCGCGCCCTTTATGTAGGTTATTGGGGCTGACGCAACGGACAGGAGTAAAGTTGTGGCTTAAGTGATAGCGGACTTTCACCGCTAAATAATCTCACCTCTAATTTGTACTTTTTCTTTCATTTTACGAAATATCACTAAAAATATATTTTTACATAAGCTGGTATTTCATTGGGTGGGTTACTTTTGCATTAATCTCTCGTGAGTTTTAATTTTAAACTAAATAGAGTAATTCATTTTGACCTGATTGTTCTTTTATTATAATAGATTGCTCTATAACTTTCCTCAATAAAAAATCTATAGTTAACCTAATTTATAAAGTAAGTTTGAAAAACAATATAATAAAATTAAATCGAAGTAATTTTTTTCACTGTTTATTTATAACTAGCGACTCGCCTTCGCTTCGCTTCGGTTTATAAGTTTTTTTTTTCAAAATTTCATAATAAAATATAGCCTATACTAGACACGGATAATATAGCTTCGTATTTGTGAAAGAATTCTTGAAATCAGTTCCGTGGTTCCAGAGATTACCCCTAACACACAATTTTACCTCTTCATATATTACCTCTTTATATAGATATTTATATTATCTCTCTCTACCTTTACACATCTCTTTATATTAGTATAGATGTACGTATTTTGTAATTTTGAAACAAAGAAAAAATATTTATTTATCACAATAGGACATGTGTATCAAACACAGGAAATGCTTAGTACTAAATAACATCAACAAGTGTGCATCAACAAAAATAAGTGTGCGAAGGATACGCAGCTCAGCATAAAGCTGTGTAACAAAAGGAAATGAAGCACAGCGCTGATATTCTGCTAGAGCCACGAACAACGACGAGAAGTGGATTAAATCAAATAAATATTTGTGAAACCTAAAAATGATTAAATAAGTACTCTTTTCCATTCAAGATATTTTAAATTATATTGTTGTAACTTTATTTAAGTTGTGTTAATATTGAGCTATTCTTTACTATTACTGTTTTAGAATTTGAAAAATCTATAACGAATCTAATTTATAAAGCGGTTATAAAATTCCTCGTCGCTATCACTTGAACTCAGACTTTTTAACAGCCTATCATTATTACTTATGGTTTAGCAATACCAAATAGAAACGTGATAGGTGAAGGGCTATAAGTACCCAAATTGTAAGTAGAACAAATGGCCGGCAGACTTAATTATAGTCATTGTGTAGACCCTTTGTACACAATGTGTATTCAGTCACGAGAAAGAGCCACCTAAAGGGTCTTTACGACATGTAAAATTGGTATGTAAATGCATGCAGTATTAATGTATTTTTAGATATTTATCTCTTGTAACGTTAGAATGATTTACTTATAGTTGAAACAGAATGATAGGTTGTTAAGCTAAGTGAATAGCTACCAGTAATTCGATATTAAAATGCTATTGAACAATTAATTAAATTTAATTGCAATATCAATGATAGACGAACAAACAGACCAACCTTTGAGCAAAATAAAAAAGAAGACTGAATAACGTCTGATCTTGATAAAACTTAAGTGACACATTGACAAGATTATTAGAACGAACAAGGTGATAATGTAAAGAAAAATGACTGTGATAATAAAAATAAAACTTTTAAGAATGTCATGTTATTAAGTACATTAGAAAAGATCAACTTTCGACGTGACTTTTAACCACCATTAAACAATCATACAAAGATGATCTGCTAACTGTAAGTCCATTAATTTTGACAGACACTAACTCTATAACATTCATTATGTAACTAAGATCTTCGTATCTCAAACGAGTAGCATTGAGACCGTCAGAAAACCATTAACGAGCGTTTCATGTAGTAATTGACAAGTTACAACCAATTTGGGGAGATCTCTAATTCTACCAAATATTCTCCTAAAATTCCCTTAGGATCCAAATGAGATTGGAGGGTCCGTTTAAGTTGGTGGTTAGTTAGAAGAATAGTGAAATCAAAGGCGGTTGTAATCTAAGGTTTCAATCGACCCTTGCGCAATCAAGGGCCAATTATTTGAGCGTTAAGCCTTCATATACTGTTATCTACCGCTTTATGCACATTAATGTGTAGCAATGATTAGAGAGATCGTGAGAAGGCCTTATTAATTTCTTTGTTCATATATTGATTGATAGGACGTTAATTGATTTCATTCCTTCGTTTTAGAAGTTGGTAGAATTTGAATGAAGCAAGGGTTTCTTTGTAATTAGGAATTTCAAATTCCGAGTCACTAAGTTTCTCATTACATTTGTAACTGAAAATAGCTAAAGTTAAAGCAGAGACAATTTAATTAAAACAGTACAGTATTTGTCAATAAATATGACATACCGTAAGTGAGGAATCTAAAATGTCATCACGTTTACATGTCGCTTTCAAGGTAAGTATATAGAGTAGTTTATCAATAGAGGAGTAATATAGTTTATCAGAAGAGATAAAAATAATGTGAATTTACAATATGTCATGTATATTGTCGGTTGTTGTACTTAATTTGGGTAAAAAAATCTAATGTAACTGAATTATTACATATATACCGATATAGTTTTTTCAATAAATAATTATTAAATACTTGCATTTATTAATTACTCATTAGACACTACACACTACTCATCACTCGCTACTCACGACTTCGTGGGCATTACTCACTAGTAACTACTCACGACTTCGTGGTCATTACTCACTAGTAACTACTCATTACTTCGTGGTCACTATTCACTACTTCGTAGTAAATGCACTTAGTGGTAAATGCACTTCGCGGTAGTCACTTCGTGGCAAACGCATTTATTTTGTGATAAATGATTTCGTGGTAAAGTCACTTTGTGGTAAGGGACTTCATGGTAAATAACTTCGTGGCAAACGACTACCTCGACTGTACTCGGTTGGTATATGTATAAATAGTACCTATTTAAAGTGGATCACGAAACTTATACTACGATCGTAAACGTTCTAAGAAATAAATTAAGGGCCCTTCACACGAAACTAGAACAATGTCTAAGGCTAAATCAAAGAGTCTACGAGTACTTCAATGTAGTGGTACTTAAACTTTTGTCTTCAGGTAAATTCCCGAATTATTTCCCTTATAAACATTACGAGGGCTGAAAACGATGTATAAATTTATAAAGGTCTATTTAACTCAGGATGTGGGTTCAGAAGCCACTAGTTTCAGTGTATATGTTACCGGCCAAACCTGATTTTGAGATAAATTAGCTTTTCCTAGGCCGAACTAGTTTATTCCAAGCGTGATCAACCAATTTAGCCTAGTTTAAAGTAATTTGTCCTCATGAGAAAATTCTCACTTTAGTACAAACTTATATTGCGTAGGTAAATAGATAAATAGATGTCAGTGCAAGAAAAATAGGTATTAATTTTACTTTACATAAACATGTACGAGTATATACTAATGTTCATTTATTCTATTTAGTGTGAATATTGTGAGGAAGTCTTTCCTACCCAGCAACGATTCGATTCGTTTAGGTTAGAAGCTCGAGGCGATCGCCAAGCGTGGCGGAAGCAATCGCCTCCGACTGATATTCTCACTTCGTGGTTATTTTTTAATCGACGTGAAAATCCTTCACACCCAGAAAAAATAAGTATAAAAAATAGTTTATAATCTATTTATTTGTTTGGCTAAACTGGTCCATCCTAATACGTTTCGAATAAAGTACTTCGGCCTAGGAAAAAATATTTAATGTTGAAATCAGATTTGGTCAGTAACATAGTGGAACAAAATTATTTTCTTGATATATAAAACAGGGCTCTCACTTGAACTTCTCGGAATAAAAAGCGCTACGATATTAAGGATACCTTCTCATTCCTTTTCCAGTTGACATTTTTCTATTACAACAACAATCTATTCGTTTGATCTCTAAACATTAACGAAATCACATGACTTGGTTTTGACGTACGTACAAGGTATAGTAAATTTCAAGTTGTTTACTAGTACTGAAAAGGCCTATACCCAACGAGGAAGAGCCGTGCGTTGGTGATATAGGGTCTATAGGTATAGGATATAGAGTATCTTGAGAAGATTGACCTCCGACCGTTCGGCCGGCTTTAGCATGACACCATCCCAGCTCTCCCGTGCGTGTTGTAATAGGCGACTAAGGGATACCAAAGCTGCTACCACAAGTCCTGAGGAACTACACCACCTCAGAGAGTAGACTTGGCAACCCGCTTGGGTAGCGTGGCGTTTTAAGACAACCCTCATGTAAAAGACGATGTGCGTGATTCCTCACGGGTTGATGGCCTCTGAGAAGTCGCCACGGGTTTTTGTGTTAGGGTTTAAATACTTACACGTCAGGCTCTACATCGGTGTAATGCCCATCAGCATCAACCAGTCCCACCCTGATGGTTGGTAGGGTCTCGTCTTCATCATCTTCTACTTCCCCCCGCGCTTCTCTTGCCTCCCTCTCTGCTAATGCTCGAGCTGCTATCACCTGCAATATAATTATATAGTTTAGCGTATTATATATATTTGAAGGGAGAGCGTGCATACTGCAATGCTACAGTCGCTGAAGATACTCAACTGACCAAATTACCCCACACTCACGGGAGACTACCGTAAAATGTATTAATACATTTCCCACTTTTTCCTTTTCCCTATGTACTGTTTCGTTAGTGAGTTCCTATCCTTCCCCATTTTCAAAACCCTGTCTCCAAATTCGTTCGTAAATCTCTAGAGGTAGGCAGCGCATCCGGGGGCGTGCCAACGTTTGACAGCCTGGATAGATGTTGGCATGTATCGCGGGTGTCCACAGGGTGGGCGACAGTAACCACTTACCTCCAGGTACTGTCTGCTAGGCTTATTTTTAACATTTATTTAACATTTACAAATGAAAGGTACATACATAATAATTTCTTGGTGCCATAAAATTGTGTGAGTTTATCACATCACTGCACATTCGCTTGACGGTAGTTAGGTAAAATTGATACTTGTTTGACCGGTTTAAATGTACATACTTTAATTTATACAGGTTGTTCAGAGTTAGAAGTTATTTTTGTAAATAGTACTTTTTTAATTTATTTTTACTATGTATTTTTTCTTTTATCTCTAATAGAATTGTATCGCAATACTCGGAATTGTATATTTAAGTGTTCTCCTTCCATAGAAATTAATCCATTCTAGGTATCATCAATTTCTTCTCAGTTATCTCTCTTGTGGTGATGTTGCGTCGTACTGGCTTTTGGAAATCAATACCAAGTACTGGCAATGTATATCTGTCTGACACCTTCTTTCTATAAAATAAAAAATAAAAAATCTATCATCATTTACTCTTTTTTCTAAATCGCAAAATTGTGAAATTGAATACTGTTGTTCGTTATCTTGCATTTGACGTTACATTACTTGTATGTATTCTAAGACACTCAGGGTAATAATAAATAATCAGTGTAACAACACCCCGTTTGCTTAATCGGTAAAGTACCAGGTTACCATTGGTAAAAGTTTAGCACTTTAGCGGGGCGACAGTACTTACCCTGAAACAGACAGCTCGTCTGTCAGTTTTTTATTTTAAAAATGTATTAAATTATTTGTCGACGTGATATAATTAGGTTAACCTTTAGATAAATAACCTTTATAAGAGGTCGTTGACATATTCTGATAAAAACCCATGACGCTTTCATTCGATGAGCGCCTAAAATACTTTTAGATGTGTTTGATGTATGATGTGGATAAGCGTTTGAAGATCATCAAAGCTAGTGGCCGTGCAAAATAAATGAACTGTGAAAAATATGATATTGACTACCCACTGGATACAATCGCATTGAATCACAACTGTGAATGCTTTGCACATACAATTCGCCATGACTTCTCCCGTACTATATTCAAGTTAAATGAGAACAATTTTAGATATAGTGGCTTGTATAAACAAACAACAAAATTATACTAAATGGCCGACAAGTCATGATCAACAAAACTATTTTTGAATAACTGCAAAAAAACAGTTTTTAATTATTAAGAATGTCGATGGAGTCCTCCTTCTCGGGTCTCCTATATCTTTATTGTGACTTTTAAATTTGCTGCCACTTTCTTTACTGCTGATTCAATTATTTCCTCTTTATATTGTGCGATAAGTCCTGGAATGGGGACCACGTACCGGAAAGAGTATCGCGGAACGTCTCCAGGTGGGTATTTCGCCAGGTGGATCGATAACTAAAAGTCATTGATAAGTCGCTGATAATTAATGGCTACACAAGAAGAAGTTCATGCGGTAGCGAGGTCTAATCAAGATCTAAATGCAGTAGAGAAGAGAAACACAGCCTGATTATATGGACGCAGTAGGTATGTAACATAAAAATGTATATACAATATATATATTGAATATTTTTGCTAAGAATGAGCAAACCATAATTAAAGGACGCCTGAAGTTAACGGGCGCGCGTTTTCTCACTGTTACGCTAGATATGAATTTTTTTGTTGGAAAAAGAGAACGAAAAAGAGAAATAATCAAAATAGCAATGATTCTCCTGGAATTTTATAATTTAAACTTTGGGCCCTCGTGAATTCTGAACCCCCGAAATTACATTTTAGATTTTTGAACAGAAATCCAAATTATGAACAACTGTCGTTTGTGTTACTCTTTCATTTCCACTTGATAGTTATCATCACGCGTCGATGTTTACTGTATATACTACTAAATATGAAGGAATGAAGAATGAATGAATTAATCAAAACCTTAAACTCACTTGTAGTCTCCTCTGAGCCTGCGGCGTGATCTCTACCACGCGTGACCATCTTCGCGACTTCCTCTCGTACTGCCATTTGTCACTCAGCGCGCACTGCTCATCATCAGAATCGTTCTGTAGACAAAAACGCCATAATTAAAAAAAACTATTTCTGTATACATTGTAAATTTACCTTTTCAGAGCCGTGTCTGTATGTACGAAAACACAATGCGCGTATAGGATGCGCTCGCCTCCGTTCAAAAGTTCAAAAAAATAGTATAAATACGTCGTTTCGCACTGTTTTTATCTATAATATACTAGCCAGTACTCGGGGTTTCGCTCGCATGGACTAAGCAGCTGTAAAAGGATTTTAACGCCTGTAAAAGCACGGACATGATTGGATTTCACGGATTTAGGATGAAAATCTATCCCGTAGTTTTTTAATAATTCTATTAAAAGTATATTTTTTTATTTTACTCTATAACTCAACGTCTTTGTGTCATATGAAGATGACACATATACCAGTTTTCCTTCCTTCAGTTTCCTTCCAGTTCCACTTAGCTACCTATACATTAGTAAAAACCCGATCAATATCCGTTCAGTAGTTTTTACACGATGCTCAAACTAACAGACAAACAAACACACAACATACATACAGACAATCATACAAACAATAATTGAAAAACTACTTTTTTGAGAAGCTTCTTCTAAAGAATTAATTTTTTTTTCATTTAAGTCAGGTTTTAGAATCATCCCTTTTAATGTTTTATTATATGTATAGATTAAAGGTTTTCGTTATTGCTTTATTACTGCATCAACACCAAAGATTGGGTAATTAGAAGAAATGTCCATGCTTTTTTGTTCTATCTAATTAGCACCATCTCTCTAATAAAAGATGGTGATGATGATTCAACATCATTATCATAGTTAGCCCACTGCAGTCCAGTGATGCACTGGTGCTCCATGCATGCATCATCTCTAGCTATATAAAATTTTTGACTTTCTAAATACAATTTTCTAAAGGTTAGAAGATATGGCTTTACCTATTTGTACTATATAGTTACTAATTTAATTCCTGTTTATGCTACGTGTTGGTGTACAATAAAGCGTATATCTATCTATGAATGAATGACTTGAGCTAAGATACAGTCACAATCGTGCTTCAACTTTGTAAACATTCGTTGCCACAAATAAACTTTAATCTTATTAAACGTAACTTCTTCATTCAGCAATCGACCGTCATTAATAAGAGATAAGCTTCATTACACGTAATTGGTTTAACGAATAGAAACGATTAAAATAATCGTAAATGTCTGTAAGAGACGGTTCCCACTAGGTCGGCACGACAATTTTATCCGGACGACAACAGTGTTGGATGTCACAGTTTACAATCACGAGTATCTATGACAATATTCACATATAAACGGAAACGTAGAACTGTCGTGAATTATATTTTTAGTAGGTATACGTTTTGTCACTGAGAATATACGACAAAACTGCCGTGTCGGAAGTTAATAACATATTATGACTTTATAAAACATATAGCGTATTCATATGTGTAGTGCCTGCTGCTGCCAGTCAATAGCACAACAGAAAATAAAAGCAGAAATGTAAAATTAATTGAATTATTAAATTTGATTTGTAATTATTCCACTTGATTACATATGATTATACTACGTGATTAATGGTTTAGAATTCGTCAAAAACGTCAATTTATTGCTTGTCGTGATCGTAAGTCGGCATGCCGTAGTGAAAACTGGCCTTTATAATACTCGGAGGAAACTTTCCTTAGTTTTTTTACGGCGAACAAAAACAAAATCGAATATTCATTGAAGAAAACTTTGATAAAGTTTTTTACATACATCGAAAAGTGAATTGGAGTCAAACTTTTTAAGAAACACTTTTTATAAAAGTTTCATTGAAGAAACATTTATAAAAAAGAATGGAATGTCCGGCTCAACTTTTCAATTAAACCATAATCGTAAGAAGCTTGTCATAGCAAGTTAACAGGTATACAGTAACACATCAGTTGATTAACTAGCCGTTTAATAATGTATTGGATTTGCTTTGTTAGTTATAGCGAGGTATTATCTTCCCAATTTGTAAGGATGACGCATGTAAATATGAGATTGTATCGACCGATACTGGTACAGTCGCGTTAAGAATCGTTAACAAGTATAATTGATAATGTAAGACGTCATGACGTTCATTAAAAGTAGTGATTATGATTCTGTACAGTCACTTCCTAGTTATTGTATGTAGAACAAGTTACAATTAAAACGTAACAAAGTTTTAGTATTTAAACAAGTAAGAAGAAAATATAAAAGTCAAAAATAGGTTTTGAAATGATTTAATGGTCAGTTTTGTATGAATTTATGAAAGCAATTAATCTATATAGCTTATATCTATAAAAACAAATCGCCCACTACTATCTATAAAAGTAGTTTTTATTTTTTTCACATTTTATTATATCATTAAGTCTTTACATGCACATTTATTACAGTTATACATTTATTATGCATGTTTTTACATTTTCCCCACCATACCACAGCCTATGTCTCTCCACTGACGTAGGTCTTTACTTTCGTTTTCTGACGAATATGTTCATTAAGTTATAATTTAGTGATTAATGAACGAAAACACGTTTAAATCCCGTAATAAATATGAATAAAAAAAGTTAGTTTTTTTTCCCAAAGTGAGAAAATAATTTACCGTAATTACAGACCCTTATAATTATTATGACTGTAATTTCATCTAAAAGGTCACAAACTACCATATCGCCGGCCCCGGAGAATAAAATGGTAATCGACATTACCATAGTTTTAGTGTTATGCGATATTTGAAGTATGCAGAGCAAAATACATCTACTCAATTTTTTTCGTAATTTTTCTATCGTTATTGACAAAGTTATAAGATAATACAATATTACTCATCGTTTTTTCTAAGACGCACATTAATGCCAATTAATTAAATGCCAATTAATTAATGTCAGAACATTTTTAGGGCTCAGAAAAATAGCTTTTATTTGAGTCTTTATTAGATTGTCTACGTCTATTACCAGTTAAGTTATAAGCAAATATCGGTTTTTTATTTTCCCTGAAAAGTTAAGTTTTTGCGATTACCATTTTATTCTCCGGGGCCGGCGATATTATTATTTTGTATCAATAAATTAATGAGATATGTAAAATTAATAGCATATAATTAAGGTTTCGCAACTGACTGTACCGCGCAAATGACTCAACATAATCTTGAAATAATTGGAAGATGGCGTTTGCATCGCAAAATTGGTATTTTTTTTATTTTTAGAGGTCAATGTCTGGGGTATTCTAATTTGAAATTATATTAACGTAGGTTTTGCCCTTTATGCACAGACTTGATGAATTTCAATTTTCCTGTAACGGCCGGCTTTAGAATAGCACCATCCCTTCCCGTGGGTGTCCTAGAAGGCGACAGATAAGAAAGACGTTACCGCAAGCCTTGAAGAACTACACCATCTAAAAGAGTGAATACGCAAACCCTCTTAGCTAGCGCGGCGTTTTAAGGCCACACATCCCTCATGCACACGACAATGTCCAGCAGTGGTCGATATAAAGGCTCATTACGGATATTCAAATTAACGCAAAAATATTGATTTGATTAGGGTAAGGTGATAATAAGGTGACACAAATGTGCGCGATCTGCAAGAGGACGCAGTTGTGATATTCGCTACGATAATTAATGAATGAAATTAACGAATCTTTTGAACGCCCATATATGTAAATGTGACCTTACGACTGAAAATAAAAAAAATCATAGGAAATTAGTAAAAATTTTGATTTTGCAGTTTTTGTTAAGACATTATTATGCTTTTTAGTGTGAATAACATGTTTACTATAAGTACATTGTTTGTCTTTGATAATAAAATGAGTAAAGTCATCGATAATCTAATTGTTGTTCAGTTGTTGCCGTCGGATTTCGTTAGACTTTTTTTTATTGAATAATTGTGGCAGACGAGCTTACAATCCACCTGATGGTAAGTGGATACTATCGTTCATAGACACCCGCACTACGTGCCAACATCAGTCCAGAATGACAAACGTTGAAACGCCCCCGGATGCGCGCCTACCTTTGCAGATTAAGGAACGGATTGGGAGAAAGGTTTGGGAAAATAGGGAGGGCTAGGATAGGATGGGATGGGAATGGGCTTTGGCATATCTCACTCACTATAGAAACACGTTCCGTACGTGTTGAATTGGGGGAAATGCGATAAAGTAGAAAATGCAGACCATTTCAAGGCAGTCTTCTGTGTGAGAGGGGTGACGTGGCCAGTCGAGTGCGCTCAGCGGCTGTGGAAATGCAGGGTGCACCCTCCTCCGCATAAATGTATTATAAAGATAAACCTCATAAAGATAGTGCTTGAGTGTATTATTATTTCGAAACAGGGTGCATCTATCATAGCAAGATTGCACATGCGTATCTTTGTGAACCCTTTGAATATTATAATAGGTATGTTTTAGAAGATGTGCCTAGAGGGATATAAATTCAAGTCCATTTGCACCATCCAAAGAACTCACAAGCATAAATGAAGAAGAACTCAAACATTACACCAGGTTGCTGTTTTGTAGATAATTTTCCATTTCTGAAATCTTTATCTTTACACAAAAAATTCAACCGCAATAAGAAAACTTAAATCGTTACTTACTCATCATACAAGAGACAATTAGAGGACGAAATATTGGAAGAGAATGAAGAAGAAACCAAATTAGACATAAACAAAACCAAAGAAGTTACTCAAGAACAAGGAGAAAATGTGATAATTTCCCGTGAAAATTATAGGGCGCCAATAACAGAAGATGGGATCCAATACGAGTATTGTACAGGATGGTGATATTATAAGTACAATTTCTGTATTGAAATTGGATCATACAAATGTGATTTATGCCAGTAAATGTACTTGCGCATTCTTAGCGAACCGTGCGCACTGTTGGTGACTGTTGTGCGTACTCTTGCAGAATAGCAATGATAAGAGTGCGCAAATATATTGATGTCATTAGACAATCACAAATAAAAAACGTGTATGACTTTGTTGATTTTAGATTACTTTATGGAAGTTTAACGGCGGTTCTTTAAAACGAACCATTTACAATGCATGTAAAGCTTTAATATAAAATTGTTCCAAAACCTCGCAAATACTATTCGATGGGACAGGAGCACGAGATGGGATGGATATGAGCGCTCGAAGCGGGCGTTTACAGCAAACCGTAAACTAAAAAGCGAAAAAGACCAAAGTTGAGGGAAATCGGCACAAGCTACTACTATTTCATCATAAAACTTTAGTCATCAATTTGTGAACCGTCAACCGCAAAATCGCTTTTGAATAACACGATATTAGGCAAAATGGAGGCCTCGCGAGGCCGTAGCATTCCAACAATTTAATTATACTCAATTATATCTAATTGCTTCGTGATTTAAAAGGTCAGATGTAACTACTTTATTCAGAAACGTTAGTAAGGTCCATGTACACTATACTTGGAGATTTTTTTTGCAATATTCAGCATTATACCGGTGTTAAAGAGGTCTTAAAAACGTTGATAGCCTGATAGTTGATAGGTGTATTGTCGACTATTAATTGTGAGCTCGTGACCACGGAGAGACGACATATAATCCGCTTAATCAAAAATATTTGCCATTTTGACTTTTTCTCTGTATGGTGCGAAAAGTTTCAATTCTCGTTGGCACTTGTCAATTCTAAAACTTTCTAAAATTTCAAATGTATAATTTTAAATTATTGAAAATATTTTAATTTTCAAAGTTGTTATGAGCACAGTACGGGTGATCGCTACAGTGACCCGTGGCTTTGAAATCGTCCTATATTAACCGTTCTTTACTATCTATGTATTTACTTTTGACATGGTATTTTAATTTTCAATCGCATTTTCAACAACATTGAATTTTTTTTTTTTAGTCAGATATCTTATATGTATTATATATATAATATAAATATATAATTAATTATTACTGATAGTCATTAGTAAATATATAGTATGCATCATTAGTATTAGTATATACCATATAATATATATATATATATATATATATATATATTATATATATATATATATATATCTCACAATGTACTTTCCTGTTTGGTTGGCTGGTAGAGAATGTTTCAAGGCATTAGACTAGCTTTTTGCAGGATTAAGTGCAATAAAATTTAAAATTATCACAAATCTATGGACGAGACAGAAAAGTGTTACTCAAATCAAGGCTCATCTTACATAAAATCCAGTTTTGTCACAGACAAAGTTTTCTCTCGCCGTATGTCAAAGTAGAAGCGGTAATGGCGTGTAAAAAGCAACCCTCGAACGCTGTCTGTGTATTATTCAGTTTTATTAAGTTATACCTCACGTAAGGCACGTACTTATATCTTTCATTACTACTGGGTAATGTGCCTTCGTTGGATTTGCAGGAAAAATACGAAAAAAATAGACGAAATATCTTGTAGAAATTTTTGGTAGACCAGTGAAGATTTATCTGTTCACCAACGGCAGATACGTTTATAAAGGTTTAATTGATATTTTCAGTTAAATATACATGGCTTTGGAATAGCACTAATTGTCGTATAAATAAATGTTACTGTCATGAAAAACAAGTAGTAATAAATACGTCTTTAAAAAAATCTTAATTATTTACTTAAAATAAATTACGCAAACACATTTATCGTGAAATATTAGAATATTGAAATTTAGAATAAGAAATTATCATGTTACGCGATCACTTGTGTGTATGAAATAACATCTATCTATCTGTCTATAAATATTATTACGGATTATATACATAAAGTTTTGTTTTGAATCATTTCGAAATTTATTACATTTGTTTACATTGATAACACCGATACTTCAAAAATATTGTAGTTATTTTAAAGAAGGTAAACTACTAAATGGTAGTTTTTTTGCCGCCAAATGCCGACTAAATTGACAGGTAAATTTGACCGCTTTGCATATGCCTCGCTTTAGAGCATTACGACTCTCGTAATGCTCCATCTCTGTATTTTGGTTGATCCATGGTCGCCAAATGATCATTTAACTAATTCCTTTATACGAAACAAAGCCCGTATAATACTAACGATTCAGCTACCTCATCGTTTGACTCCAATACCTTTGATGCCAACAAAACAGCATCGAGATAATACTAAAAATATCAAAGCGTACTGACGCCTATTTGCCTATCTGTCGATATATCACGATACAAATTATATATAAGCAGTTACAAGATCGAAGATACGAAGGCTTTTACTTGTAGCGTGTGTGGATTGTGAGAGGTTTTTTTATCGGGTTTAGATTTCAAACATGTAGGACACAGTAAGTGTATTATTTATTTTTTGTAAAACACAAGCAAGCGTATTTATCTTTGTATTTATTAAAAAAATAAATATATTTATTAAAAAATGTACATATCTCTATACACCTTAATAATATCTGTTTTCACTTACGGCTTTCAAAATGATTACTGTATTGTATGGTAAAAGGAAATACATCCTTAAAAGCAATAGTTTTTAATACTAAAAGTAATTCTAATTAGTGCTTGAATGGCAAAATTACACTCGGACATTGAAAAAAATAATATTTGGTGTTTGTTATTCGTTATTTCTTGGCAACAAATACACATAATATATAACTTTAATGAGCATAAATATTTATAACATTAGCATAAAAAAATAAGTGTTTATGATATGTATAAATCAAATAAATAATAAAGAAAATATATAATTACTCATGAGTAAAATCGTGTACTTAAAGAAAACGTGACTTTTGTTTTCACTGAAACAAAGTTAACGCAAATTAATTTATAATAAAAACAAATTACTTTAATCTTAATTTGTTTGTAAATATAATTGTAAACATTATAACCGTAACATCGCTAAACAAAATTTTTTAACAACATGGGTACATACCCATGTAACCTTTGTATTTGTAATGTAACATTAACAACATTTGTATAATCAAAACATGGTTCTGTTATACCTAAATCATTTTATTAAAATTAAACAGAAACTACGGCACTGTTAAGGTGGAAAATGCTATTAATGGATCGTAGCGTGGGTGGGAGGGAAGAAAATGTAAATCACTCACAAAACCACAAAGGATTTACGTGATAAAAAATAGATCTTCAATTAATTTATTTTTTTTCTATGTAAGAAATGAGTTTTTATAATACATTGTAGCGATACAATGTTCGACACAAGGCGAGACGGTGCTTAATTTCTGTTAATTATTCATATTAAAGCATTTTCAGGACAGAATTTTTGTGCATCTTCTGTCCTGTGCTCTGCGATCACTAGAGATGTCCCCTGCACTCCCAACTAAGTACTTCAGTTTAAGGTATTTACTTGTTTAACCAATATTTAATACATTAAAAGTTAGGGGACATTTGTAGTTTAATTAATCAGCCTTCTAATATAGCGCCAACAATATAATAATACACAAAACACCCTCAACAATTTATTTAATAGACAATATCAATCCGCTACCATACATTCAAGCTTCAAAATTATTCAAACAGCTAACAATGAAAAGAAAAGAAAATTTTCACGTAATTCAACGATAAAGCAACATATACAGGTTGATCGTGAACAAGTCTGTTCAAAATTATGCTAATCGGGCCCCCGCGGGACGGTATCGGGACAGGCTGATTGCGGATTGAGTAATGGAGCCCGCGTCGCCACTTAAACGAACTCAAAAGGCTTTGTATTCTGTTTATATGGCGACGAAAGATTAGAGAAAAAAATTGTTTAATAGGGATAATTTTGGAGAGGATGAATTATTGAATAAATACCATTTAATTATTGGAAAACATAGCGATATAGATTTACTTCCTTTAATAATGCAATGGAAAATAGTACATAATGAATGAAACTATATGAAACATAATGAACGTACCTAAATGAAACTTACTTTAATACACTTCCTAATATAGATTTACTTCCTTTAATAATGCAATGGAAAATAGTACATAATGAATGAAACTATATGAAACATAATGAACGTACCTAAATGAAACTTCCTTTAATACACTTCCTAATATAGATTTACTTCCTTTAATAATGCAATGGAAAATAGTACATAATGAATGAAACTATATGAAATATAATGAACGTACCTAAATGAAACTTCCTTTAATACACTTCCTAATATAGATTTACTTCCTTTAATAATGCAATGGAAAATAATACATAATGAATGAAACTATATGAAACATAATGAACCCACCCATACAGATAAATATCTCAATGGTAACTCCCATCACCATCCATGTCAGTTGACTACCGTAGGCAAATCTTTGTTACAGAGAGCACACGGCATCTGTGACACTGACCACCTCGAGGAAGAGCTTCTGCATGTGAAACAAGTACTGCGAAGCAACAATCACAAACTCCCACGAATGCGTCACAGAAGCCGCCCCAAGCCTCCTACAGTTGAGCGACAACCTGCCATCTTACCATACATCAAGGGCATCACTGACAAAATTGGCAATATCTTAAGACGAGCTTCAATTAAAACTTACTTCAAGCCGCACAAGAAGATTAGCCAATTTTTAAGACCGGTCAAGAGCAATATCCCCCTACAAGATGCAGGTGTTTACAAGCTTGATTGTGAATGCGGGTTATCATACATTGGGCAAACAAAGAGGAGCATCGGTATCCGGATAAAAGAACACATAGCTGACATGAAGAACAGACGCTCGACCAAGTCTGCAGTTTGTGAACATGCTCTGGACAAACCCAACCATTACATTCGATTTGATAATCCACAAATCCTCGCTAGAGAGACCCGGTACATGCCAAGAATGTTACGCGAGGCTATTGAAATTAAGAAACACCCAAATTTCAATAGAGAAGATGGTTGGCAAGTACCACCAGCTTGGGATCCAGTCATTAAATTAATTAAATCACAAGGCCAACGCCATACTGCAAGACCTCTGGACACCGTGAGCGAATACTGCGTGCATAGGGAATGTTATGATTAAAAAATTTCAGACGGTAGTTCAAAAAATTTCAGACGGTAGTAATAATTTCTTAATAACTCAAGTGACAAATAAAATCAATTAGTCACCCCGTGACCACGTCCACTGCAAAGTGTTCGAAACGTCGGGATATAAATCATGTCAAATATACGCGATTTAAACCGTTAAAAGTTGTTTAATTGCAATAATGAACGTACCTAAATGAAACTCAATAAGCTGAACGAGTCCGACTTTATTTTTTTTTAAATCTTCAATAGATTGCCTTCAAATCAGAGGCAATGACAACAAACGATACACTTACCCTGGGGGTTAGGTCCTCCGGCAGTCTAGGAGTAACGGTAACATTCCCTTTTTTCGTTCATTGCTGGACATTGTCTTGTGCGTATGGCCTTAAAACGCCAAGCTGGCCAAGGGGGGTTGGCTTAGTCTTATAATGTTCTGTGGTTGGCAAGTCTACTCTTTTATAGGTGGTGTAGTTCTTCTTCGGGGATCGTTATACTTAGTCGCCTATAGGAGACCCACGGGAAGAGATGGGGCGGTGGTATTCTAAAGCCGGCACCACACAGCCGTCTAGGAGTTGGTACCTATTCTCAATTCTATTCTGTTTTTTTTCATTTATGAGTACAAACTATTAAGTTTATAAATTATCACTCGATTTTTTAAATTATCACTATGAAGAAACCTCTATACTTGAGAAATAGAGAAAATTTGAGTTACGTACGAGTATGTCCACCAATCCATACTGTACCACGGTGGATTATTACCCAAAACCCATTCTTGATTACTAAGAGATGTCTGTGCCATGCAATAGGGAACATTCGTGTTTTAAAAATCTCTTTCAAATAATTGATTCAAAAGAATTGTTTTTCCAAATTGTGTCAAATTTTGTATGCTATGGATCAATAGCTAACTCATATATGTGTTGATTTGGTAGCTATAGAAATATATTCCATTCAGTCCTCTTGCAAACGAATCACACAGCATCAGTCGTGTAACGTATTTCCAGAAGTCGCTAAGTAGTCGGTTAGCGTTGCCTCCAGGCATCTTTCACCCTGTACATTATTAGAGTTGTTCCTTTTTTAAAACAGACCTTTTTAGCAAGAGGTTTAACAGGAAAGAGGTTGCGTGTTTTGAGGTGTTATACATTTGTTGTTTTTCGTTTACCGGCCAGTACAAACAGTTTGCTGTCAATCATAATGGCGCCGAAATGTTTTCGGCAAAATATTTAGATCCGTGGATTTTTTCCGTGTAGTGTAATTTTCGTTACAATAATTTATTTATTTATTCTTTATTGCACAAAGTGACAAAATGCGGATTTAGTAAAATATTAGAGAAATAGATTAAATTAGGGAAATTAAATAACTATTTAGTTTGGTAGCAAATTTTTGTGCCTACCAGAAATTTATCGAACTGAATTTAGGGAACACAGGTTTTTATTCTACGTTTTTTTTAATATATAAAAGGCGGCAGACGCGCATATAGTCCACCCGATGGTAAATGGATACTGACGTCCATTGACATCCGCGATACATGGCAACATTAGTCCAGAGTGACAAACATTGGCGCGCCCCCGGATGCGTTGCCTACCTTTGCAGATTAAGGAATGGGTCGAGAAAAAGGTTTGGGAAAACGGGGAGGGATAGGATAGGATGGGATGGGAATGGGCTCTGGCATATCTCACTCACTACCGAAACACGTACTTACATTGGGGAAATACGATAAAGTAGGAAATTCAGTACATTTCCAGGTAATCTTCTGTGAGAGGGGTAACGTGGCCAGTCGAGTGCACCCAGCGGCTGTGGGAATGCAGCGTCCACTCTCCCCCTACCGAATTTGATTATGTTTATCTACCTTAGAAATGTATTAGTAAGAAAAAATTATTTCAATCTAAATGAATATAAGAAACATTGATATTTATTGTACGTGGGTTGATACCTGATTGTAGATAGATAAACTTTTTATTGTACACCAACACGTGTAGCAAAATGACAACTTAAATTATTAACACGAAAAGTAGGTACAATAGGTAATGTTGTTGCCAAAGCGCTCTATTCCCGGCAAACTTTGTATGTATATGTCGGCGCAGTAAATTTAGGCGAGCATCAAAATAACACCTGCACGCGCTATGGAAAGTACCATGTGCGTCGAGTCATCGAAAACACGGCGTGTAAAAATACCACGTGCGAAAATGCCAAGTGCGCCGCGCTACTGCTCGCACCCAAACGATATAAATTGAACGACGGCCGCTCAGCGACTCAGGTCCTGGCTGAGTGCCTTCTGCGCTCGCCCTAAATCAAACACGACCGGTGACTCTTGAAAGGCCACTAGGGCCACAAGAATGTAGACATTCCGAAAAAAAAAAGCGATTCAGACCAAACACCTCACCAGCGGCAACTCAATCCACTTGGGTAGCCACCCTAAGAACCTGCCCGCAGTAGCGGGAGGGTAGTGAGAGACGGCTTTGGACTTTGGAGCGATTCAGAAGTGTGCTGGCAGTCGACCGAGACTGTCAACCTTGACACTAAATCGGTTGTATTACTGAGTAACCGTGATCAAATTATTGTAATTTACTTATTTAATTGAAAATATCTCTTTTATAATATGTAAACAAAAGAACAAAGCCGGTGAAGTATTTTATTTATTGTTGTCAATTAATTGAAGTCAATTGGTTAAATGATTAAACTAGATTTCATTGGTTTGTTTCATAAATTATTAGATTATAAGTTAATGTCTAAGTTAATCAGAGAAGTATTTAATAAAATCTAGATTTCATTTGTTTGATAAATTATTAGATTAAAAGTTATTGTTTAACATTCACCGTAGACTTAGACTTGTTGGTTAATTTTATTAACATAATTAATTTCATTGTTATATTTTGCCTTTAGTGAGAAGATTAATCACAAAATAAACGGTTATAATAATTTACATGTGTTTTATCTCTTAAATATATGTATATGTATATACATAAAAATATAACATCTGTATATACCTTAGAAGTGTATTAGTAGGAAAACTACAGTTGGTTATTTATTGTTAGTTTTCCTTTTACACACTAAAGTTTAGAGACCAAATACGATTACCTCATACAGTATGCGTTAGGTCATGCTTGAAATTGGTTCTGCGATCACAGAGGATGTCGGTTCTTGCCTATACGAGATTAATATTGGCTTTGTTAGTTCTATTATAGTGAACTGTCAGTGCTGTGAAAGAGGGTAAATTTGAGTTATAGAACCTTTATTCCCGGATTGTTGCAGTTTTTCGCTGTTCAGTAATCCTGAAATAGTTTTTACAATAGGTTGTTCAAGACACAGATATCGAAAAACAGATGACGCAAGCTCCATTATGAAATAATTTAATTAGTACCGAAAAGAGGAAGCGAATCGATTGCAGTAAATTTATATTTAGGGTTTGGATTTAAGTTCTTTTATGACAATTAGGAGTAATAAAACTACCTGCTTCGTTATTGTCCGTTGTCATTTTTAGTAATTAATTTGTGATTTTATTTATTTTATTATCACAAACAAACATACGAGCACTAAAACACTTGCCACAATGAAGTTTAATAAATTATTACTATTAAATTACAAATAAAAAAACTATT
This sequence comes from Sesia apiformis, assembly GCA_914767545.1. Classification (NCBI taxonomy): domain Eukaryota; kingdom Metazoa; phylum Arthropoda; class Insecta; order Lepidoptera; family Sesiidae; genus Sesia; species Sesia apiformis. Next base: position 12,077,800 of record OU611967.1, on the reverse strand, counting down.
TTGGTCAATGTTCACCTTTATTTTTATTTTTGTATTTACAAATTATATTCTTAATACTCGAAATTGTACATTTATGTATATTTATTTACTTCAGTTGTTCAAAACTCGTTTGTTTTGCTGATCATGATTTGCTATCCAAATAATTACAAGCCGTTAAGAAATAAACCAATCTGATTATTTGTCTGACTGATCAGATAATTATGCATTCCTCATTAATCAATTGACTGACCTTTGATTGACACTGCTCTTGCGACATTCGACTGTGACGTGAACCTTTCTCTTAACGTGAACAGACTATATATAACAGAAACAGTTCATATCTTATTTAAACACAAGCAATACTAATTTAATTACAAACACAAACAGTATCGCTTGGGAAGGATTAACTAAACTAACAGACCGATGAATCTGATGATGGATATGTACAACGGTGTTTACTTTGTAAATAAGTCGTTTAACTTTACTTATTTAGTTCAATATATATATATATATATATATATATATATATATATATATATATATATATATTATATAAAGATATATATCGCATATATATATATCGCAATAATTGTAAAGATATTTTTTTTTAAATCCGCATAAAATACAAGTGATAGAGCCCATAACAACAATTTTTGGACTTTTTGTCTATGTGTTTAAATGCGCATCATGCAAAAAGACACAGTGGAGAATGTGATGAAAAAGTATTTTCATAGTTGTAACGCAGATTACATAATTTAAAACACGTAGAAATAACTTGTTTATGTAAATACAAGTATGTATTCGCGGCTTCGACAACTTTTTCACTCCTCTAGAAGTTGCCAACCAGGTTTCTTTGATAAGAACGTATGATGTGTCATGTAGTCGTAGTCTATTCCCATATTGATGGGCCAGATGAACTGACGACTGGATGAGAGGAGCTGAAGACTGTGTAAGGTGGCGGTTCTTACGAAGGGGCAATATTTGGATATATTGTAGAGACTCAGGCTAATGGCGTATGACAAGGTCAATGGCGTATGACTCAGACGTGTGATACGTTCTCAACAGCGATACTTTGTACTTGTCTGTTACTTTAAAAAATAAAATGAATTTTCTCAGAGAAACCGAGTAAAATCTAAAATTCATAGAATCAGCATTTACTGCCAGACAAGATACATTAAACAGTTTATTTCTTGCCGATACATTAACAGCACTCCAACTTAGTATCGCCCATAAACATAATTTCGTACCAATGCAATGTTCCCAACCAATGAAATTGATCGTAAAACCATTAATAGTCATTACGCAAATGCAGTTATTACTACTTATAGGCAGAAAGCAGGTGTATCGTTTTCATTCGGTGATCGGTTTTCACTTTGGCCTTTGGTGTACATTGGGTGACGTGGCTCGTGTGGTCCAATTGAGGAAACATAAGCGAGACATCCTCAGTGGGTGAACCGACGACTTGAAGAAGTTCGCCTCTGGTGGCTGGATGAGAAGAGTCGAATATCGTGTGAGGGGGTGGGCCTTAGCCCAGCCTAAGGAGAGAGGTTTTAGGCTGAGGCTTAGACTGTCTCTCCATTGGATGGATACAGGCATATATCCAGCAGTGGAGAGACAGGCTGATGGTATGGTATTAACAATCTGAGTAGAAAAGTCCGAAACATTTGACGTACCGCGTCTTTAAAAAAAAAATTTTTTTTTTAAAAACTTTAAGATTTAAAAAAATGCCCACTTTATGCATTTGGGTTTTTTGTTGTTAACATATTTTTTTTTATTATCCTTACCAAATTTACAAAGAATAAGTATAAAGCTAACATAACTGTATCTAATAAACCAAAGACCTTTGTTGTATTGACCTCTGTTTTTCTATATTTTATAAATTAACTTTGACCAGTCAAGCTGATCAACGGGTCCACTAATAAAAAAAGAACAATTGAAGGTCAAAGGTCATGTCGGTTATGACTTTAAAAAGGCGTCAAAAATGTCATTACCCTTTTCTACTGTGTGCAATTTTAATTTTCGGCACTTTGTATTTACCTTATTTATAAGAATAAAAACCCCTAGACTAGAGTTTAGTGACTCGACCGTACATTTGTACTAAACTCTTGTAAACGCAGCATAGTTGTGTCATTAAATGCAAACTTTATAGTAAGTAATCGTATTTGCAATGTTATCCCAACGAGCCAAGTCTATGCTCGACCATAATGTTGTCGAAACGAGCTTTTACGAGTGGGTATTCGAAGTAAAATTGTATAGACGATTGTATGGTGGTAAGGAAATGTTCATATGCTATGTGTGAATTACCATAATGAAAATAAAAAACTGTGGATTACCGTATATATTTCCACTAGCTAAAAAAAATGGTCGACGTTGTCTCTTTACTCTGTTTACAGTTGTATTGACGAAATATCAAGACCATGCTGTGAATAACTATAGCTTTAGGTCTTCTTCCACGCAATCAGTCTATAAGACTGCGATAATATACACAGATATATAGAAAATATTTCAACATGAGGCAACTAAGATTTGAATCAGAGCTGCAATGATTTTTTAACAAACATTTGATAGGCACCTCTAAGCAACTGTGCATTCACAGTGTATACGAGTACTACACGTACTTGTTTTGGAAGTGACATGTCGAAACTTATTTCACATTCCATCCCATCCCATCGAGTGAGGAGTACAATGGGATAATCCCCAAACTTACTCCTAAATCTTTATAGATAGGCTCGGGGCTGCGCCAACTTTTGTAATTATGGACTGATGTTGGCATGTATCACCTATGTTTATGGACGACAGTAGCCACTTATCATCAGGTGGACTATATGCCCGTGTATAATCTTATTTGTATCTATATTTTAAGTTAGAAAATCTCAACGAAAGTCATTAAGCCCATACCGCGACCCTTTGTTCAGACCATAGATATATTTTTACTATACTATACATTCTTGTTTCCCAATTAGCGGTAATTAAAATCCCTGAATAATTTTCAAAATACAATCAATTATTGAAAATATTGGTTTCAATAAAACCGCTTATTATAAAACCGTGCGATTCAATTCATTATAATGATCTAATAAATATTAATTCAGATGAAATAATTATAAAGGTCGTTATTAAGGAAAGGAATTAACGATGAAGTGGTAATAAAAATTGTGTTAATTTAAAAGGTTTCGTACTTTTTAAGGCCCTTTTATGGGCTCTCTGGGTAAAATTAAGTCCTTAAATGTAGATTAAATTTTATAAATATACGCTGGTTTATGCCTTCGTTTTACCGTAAGGTATTTTTTTGATCCTGTTCTTAAGAATTTAATTACCATGAAGATATATGTACACTTAGAAACATAATAATATGCATTCAATATCAGTCTATTGCCGAGCCTATCCCTATAGCCTATCCCACGGCCGAGCCGGCCCGAACTCCCCTAGTAAATCACTAGGGGTTTCGGGCCATAATCCACGACGTGGGCCGAGTGCCGATATTGGTGCTCAAGATATTATTTATTTATTTTAGAGTACAGGATTAAGGAAAACATCGTTTCCTCACGATGTTTTTTTTTATATAGAAAAAAATGGTGCAATTAGAACATTCTGCCAATGTCAAGTTCTCTTCGTATTAAACAATTTCAAAGTCTAAAACTTTTTTTTTGATTATAGGAGAAGGCGGCAGACGAGCATACAGTCCACCTGATGGTAAGTGGATACTGTCACCCATAGACATCAGCGATACATGCCAATATCAGTCCAAAATGATAAACGTTGGCACGCCCGCGGATGCGTTGCCTACCTTTGCAGATTAAGGAATGGATTGGAAAAATGAGGAGGGATAAGACGGACTGGGAATGGGTTCTGGCATATCTCACTCACTACCGAAACACGTGCGTACATTGGGGAAATACGATAAAGTAGGAAATGCAGTACATTTTAAGGTGTAAGGTAGTACGTTTCTGTGACAGATGTTTTCCCTCAATGCCTACTCAGTGATTATTTTTAAAAATTCGTACTTATGTGGTAGGTACGGTAGTACTCTGTCGTACGCGGACCGAACGTTTACATATATCTTGTGGGACTTTTTAGAGAGAACTCGATATGTAAAGTTGGTTTTTGTTTGATTATTATAAATAATGCGCATTGTGCGTTTTGTGGTTTATTAGTGACAGTTTATTAAAATCAAAGAGTTTTTTGTGCGTAATGTTCGGTTTTTCGTTTTCCGTGTGCTTCCTCTTCTGATCTGTGTAAACTTATTATCACTTTACCGAGCAACTTCGGACTTACTTTTTTATTTATTTTTTTATATGGCAATGGTGTAATTAGCACATTGTGCCAGTGTCAAGTTTTCTTCGCAATAAATAATTTCAAAGTCTAAAACTTATTCTGTCAATGTCCAGTCCCATCGAAATAAGTCCGGAGTCACTTAGTAAAGTGATAGTAGGTTTACTGAGGACAGAAGAGGACTCCTTGGAAGCAAACGAAAAACGCAAGCCTATGACATTATGCAGAAAAAACACTTTGAAATTTAATCGAAAGTCTTGTGCTACGATTAGCAAATTAGCAATCACTAGTGCCAAAAATTAAAAAAAAACTATTGTCAAAATCTCAAACCTGTTTTAGTAAGTTTTTGATTTAGCACATGGAGTATAGTTGGTGAACACACTTCACTGTACCATTGTGCATTAACAGTTTTTTTTAGCATCTAAAGAAATTGACGCTAAATGTCGCAGAGAAGATTGTTGCCACCATTTTCTTACCCACACTGCGCCCACGTTTGACCTTCCTGGGACTCTCTTTGTCTGGAAACACCCAAACCGTTGATTGCCGCTTGGTTAGTGGATCATACTGATAGATCCAACTTTTATCTCCAGCAATAATATTAAATATATTCCGTCCATTTCCATTTTAACACTTTACACACATTTCTCTGCATCATGTCACGTGAGCTTGTTTTTGTTCAGCGGTCAGTGAATGAGGAACCCAACGCGAACGAACACAGCTTCTTGACTTGAAGGTGTTGGTGTAAAATTTCATGAATGACCGGCCATGAAATCTTAAGAGTCTCCTCTATCTGTTTGTAGCTAGTTTTTGGGTCTTCGTGCAACATTTTCTCTACCGCCTCGATGTTCTCATTCGTTACAGAAGTCGCCGGACGGCCACTTCTCTCATTATCTTTTAAGCATAGTTTTCCTTGTTTAAATTGAGAAAACCATCTAAAAATTGTTGCACGGCACTATGCGAGGTCCCTAAAAGCTGATACTAATCTATCTTTAAACTCACTTTCATTGAAACCAACTTTAAAATCGTATAACATCATTGCACGAAAAATTTCTCGTTCGAATTCCATTGTTGCAAAGAAAAGCGCGCGAAATGCAATAAAAAAGTAAATACAAGTGTTTTTTTTCGTTTTGACTAAATGGCTTTCGGAATTCTAATTTCAAATAAATGATGTTTTAAAAACCGTGCAGCTCAAATGAGATTTCTTTCTGAAATTTTAGTATCTTAAAATTTACCTAGTCGCCCAATGTACCTATTTAGAAAAAAGCGAAATGAAAGTAAGTAACGATAACAGGAATAACAATCAAACTTTTTCAATCAGTACCCAACATTCAATCACTGATAGATTCTGTGGAAGTTTTCGCTGACACAGAAATAATTCAGCGTGTTCTTTCGACAAATCTATAGTCACTATGACCTATTTATTTCTGATACAAACCTATTGTATGTGCTATTTCTATACAATATTAGCAGAAATAGGTCATCATGGGTTGTGTGTTTAAGCGTATTCGTTCCAAATAGACGATACGATGCAATACTCTGTGGTGTGATCTAGGTACTGACAGTGAAATACAAAAGGAAAGAAGTAAGCTTTTTCCAATAGTGTGTATTATCCGGAAACGTAACATCCTAACCTAAGGAATTATTAAATTAAAAAAACTTAAGTTAAAAATAGCACGTCAAAGGTAAAACAAGTTTCAAATTGGTGGGCAGTAGCGGCAGCAATCCAGGAGGAAGGGCGTCGCCTAGTAGAATAGGTTGAAAGTTAATGATTTTGTCTCGTAAAACAGAGTTTTAGATATAATCATCCAAGGTTTCATAATGCGGTGACAAATATTAATAAAAATGAAAGAAAAAGTAAGTAAGTAAGACAAGTAAAAATGTAAGGAAAATTTGTTTGGAGTGTATCTTTATAAATATGTATATACAGCTCACATCTCATCTAATTTTATTGATCTTAAATACAAATTCGAGCGAGAGTTAAAGTTTTCAACATAAGTAGGTAACTCAAAGAATCAGAAAGCTGAAATCGCAATGAGTTACAACTTCTGCAAGACCACTTGGTTAAGGGAGATTGGGGTAAGGGAAGACCACCGACCAGGTGGACTGGCGACTAAAAGAAAAGAAAATACAAAGTTACTAGCTGTAGCTTGATGAGAAACAAGGAAAATCGTGTGTGGTATCGGGCGTTAGGAGAGACCTGTATACAGTGGAAACGCAGGCTGATGATAATTGTATGGTATGGTATTGTATGGTAAAGACGTACCGATCGCTTCTGATGATGGTGTTCGAGTTTCATACTGGCACATCGGTTGAGCGCTGTCAACCGTCGGAAAAGTGACTGCAACGAGTCTGCATCCAGGAACGGGTGATCGTTCTGAACTCCGGACACGTCGATTGGGAACTGGAGATCTGTAACAAAGGCAAGCATATTTATAGTATTAGCCAGTCGATCATTCGAGGAAATACGAATTCCTTTGCAGTTTATTATCAATATATTCAATAGGCAGCTAGACAGGTCAGCTAGATAGCGACGTTAGGCATAGTAAAAACAGAAGTTGAAATAAAACTAAATAGCTCTTCAGGATGATACAGGCGGTATAAAACCGCAAAGAGAAGCAATAACTCTCTGGACAATGCTGCAACAAACAAAAATTCGAAATTCTTTTATACAAATTCGAAATAACTTCAAAAAACGTTATAATATTATACAAGAATCGATACAGTTTACAAAATTAGCAGAATCATTCTCAATTCACGCCCCAAAGTGGAAGGAAACGTCCATCAGTCACATGAATGGACGTATCAAAACGTTTCCATTCAATAATATTCAATTGTAACTTGATCAATAGAGGAACATATCACGCCTACTCGTTATAGGCACTAGAATGCCCGAAAAAATATTGTGGAAAAGCTATAGAAGTAGTACGATGAAAGGCGAATTTTGAAGATTGATAAACTTCTAACAGACATGGAATAACTGAATGCAACTGAAATATTAGGTCGTATGAATTGCCGTTTTGTATGAAAAAATTAAAATATTTTTTTCTCTGTGAAAATTATGTTGAATTAATCGAAGAATTATTCATCAAACCAAAAAAACGCACCGAGCGTTCGTTTGCAGCCTTTAGTCCGTACACATTGTTGATATTGCATGCCGTCTGTGCTGGGTTGCTGCCACGATGGAACTCATATTCGAACATAACGTAAATTTGTAACATTTCCATGGCGACAAACAACGATATCTAAGCAAAAAGTCGTTTGACGAAAAAACAAATGTATAACTGATTTTGAAAAAGAATGTCATAGCTTTAAATTGAAATTAATTTGAATTTGAAAGTCCAAGCCTAAATGCAAGATATCTAAGTTTAATGTGGTCAATAAACAAACTGCAATTTCATAGGTAAGACCCCTTAATAATAATATATGCTGTAATCACATAGGAGGTGTAGGTGGAGCTCTCGAGTAGATGGTGAGCAGAGGAAGAGGCGATAGAATTAAAAATACTGCAAATATTATACTTAACAAAATATGAACATTAGATTAACATTTTAATGCCCATATTTAAGAGAATATAATTCCAAACGAACAGTTAATTGAGACAAGCTCCAATACTAACAAATGTTCTACTTAAAATAGATCTTTTCGTTGGTATATAAATCATTATTATTGATGGATGGGACCACACTTGATCCATTACAGATTGCAGCGCATATTAACTATACTTTCAATACACAATTAAACACAACAAAAACTTAAACATATCCTTAGGTACCTACATCAAAACAAACAAAAACTATCCTTAGGTAAAAAACTCCTTTAGATTTATACGATTTATATTTATTATTAAGGTTTGATTGGAGGCCGATTTTTTTAAAATGGCGGATAGTAAGTATGCCACTTATGTCAGACACCCTTTCTAGTAATTGTCACTCATGCACATGCTATACGTTGGTATAAATATATGGTACGAGGGGCGGTCCAAAAATTTCCGACCTGACAAAGAAAAAGGACACTCAAGTTCATGAAATTATTTTTATTTTTCAATATATCATCTGTCTATTTGAACACACTTTTCGGATCGTTTAATTAGCATTTCTATCCGAGTATAAGAATAGTCAGAAGTTTTATCTTCAAAATGAGCGAAAACCGCAGCTGTCATTTTATAATCAGTGGAAAATCTTCTTCATCTTAAGTCCGCTTTGAGGTTTGAGAACAAATAGTAATCACTGGGAGCCAATTCAGGACTATAGGGTGGGTGACGAATTTCCATGAAGCCACACTTTGAAACAGCATCTTTCGCAACCCGCACGCACACCTTTGCTTAGTTTTTCACGACGTTTCTGCTTGATTGCTTCTCGTTATTGCTCTATAAGGTTAGGACAATTTCAGTCACCGTAGTATTGCGTTATTTTATGTCTATAAGCAATATTCCTTGACAATCCCAGAATATCGACGCCATAATCTTTTTGGCGGACTGAGTCATCTTTGCCTTTCTAGGCGGTGCTTCACCATAACGCTGCCACTCCTTTTTGGAAAGGAGATCATAGTAAAGAACCATAGTTTCATCCCCTGTTACTCCAAGAAATCGTTTCCGTTTCTCTGAAAGGCCTCCAAAAGTTCCTCAGAGCACGCTACTCGTTCAATTCACTGCACACTTGAAAGAAGTTTTTGCACCCACCTCGCCCTAATTTTATTTATTCACATAAAGATGTTCATGAAGAATTCTAAAAAATAAGGCCAATGAAGGCCGGTGTGTGTTGACGCTGTAGCGAGGGGGACGTCCCCGTCTCCGTAGGCGGGGACGGTGTACATGTGTAATGTATGAAACGCATTGGGAGCAGTAATTGGGTCATGGGGATCGTCTAGGACGTGCCGAGGACGACGACGAACGCGGAGGGGCATCTGTCGGGGACATAGGTTAGGCTAGAAACTAATAGGGGGTTGGGATAGTGAGGGACGCTATCGTAGTAGCGTCGGGCGGAGGTAACTTAGTTGGCAGGTTGAATGTATAAAGAGAAAGAAAATCGTTTAGAATTACATAACGACAACATTCCTTTGATTACATTCGAATTACATTCCTTGATTCAAAGGAATTGGAAGTTGTGTTTACCATACCGTGAAAGAAAACATGAAATGGTTGATTAAGCGTTGAAAATTATTGAATGATAATTAAATGAAAACAATGTGTGTCGTCCCGAAATTGTCAGGGAATATTTGGTGAAATGAGAGATAGCTATTAATGAAACAGATGTTAAGAGTATATTTAAAGAAATTTTCAGGCTTCAATTTACGTTCCGTTTATTGGTGTGTTGAAAGTATAATTTATGTGCGCTGCAATTTAATTTATATTTAATTGTATACAAGGTGTGTTCAAAAACCCTAAAACCATGGATTCTACCCACGATTCTGTAAAAAAGTAAAATGACCAATTATTTCAATCTTCTTTTACAAAAAATTTTATTTCATTATTTGCTGATTACATAACTGAATATGACCATCTTTTATGAATGATCTGTATTCTTGTAGTCTTCTTATCTTTTGAACGATCTTCTGTAAGTTTACCTGTTTTGTGCGTTACTTACACCCATGTTAAAAGACAGTAACACAGTTGAATATATCCTCCGTGTGTACATTGAGCAAATTCCATTCATTTCCATTCTATTCTGCAAACACGGTTATCACAATACACTGCTTGTTATACACAGGAAAGAAACTTGTTTAAACGCCCGAAATATTTTCAATATATCACAATAATAACTTCGGCGCAATAGTAAAAACGTAACAGTGGGTTATCTTCAGCGTAGTATTGCAGCGTGCACTCTTCCCTCTCAAAGTGTTTTCCCCTCAAGTGTGCGCCTCATGTTTTACATAGAATTTTAGATAGAGACTACACAATCTCAGGCCCGGATAAATAGATATTTCTGGGTCTTAGAACCAGTCCGTGATGTAATCTGCAAAAAGGTTCGCTCCGAACCACTCGATCTGTCGAAGACATAGATCGTTCTTGTAAACGTCTATTTATGTCGGCCTCAGTGAACATACGCAACGTGAGCCATAAAAACCGAACTGCGAGAAGATGACTATCATGACGAGGCAGGCGAAGTTAAACTACTGCCATATTTTTACAATATCGTCTACGCAGGCGACTTATTTAAAATGTCTGCGTTGATTTTCTTAAATAAATTTTAAATATATTATTTTTATTTCACACTTGTTCCAATGCAACATTGGTGTTGCCTGAAGGCGTGTGTGCGTGCAACGCATTGTTTGCACTAAATTTCTCTACTGTGTTACTTATACTGTGCCACCACGTTACCTTTCGCAGTATACACATTATTATACAAAACAAATAGCAGCGACAGTGAACCGCGACGGAACTAGGAAATGCTTTCAGAGTCGCAAATGGAGGCAAAAATATTAGAAAAAAACGTATTGTTACGTGATGTTACGAAGCGGATATTGGCGGGAAAATTCCTTTTTTTGTTTCACCAAACGCGCTGAATATACGTGGTTGAACTAGAACTTTAAAAACAAACATTTTTTGATCCTATAATGTTCCACTACAGTTGGTACCACACACATGGTTTCTGCTAGTAATCATTAGGAGGTCTCAGGCTTTAATCCACCACTTGGACTTAATGTGGATTGGTCAATGTTTAACGTGTCATTGAAATAATGCAAAAGCTGCAATAGGTTGTCCAGTAGAATCATCTAGCGTAGAAGTGGTTCTATCAGCTTCTACTATGGGTATTTTTTTTCATAATTAATTGTTAATTTCTTCTCCTCGCATCGTTCCCCTCATTGCTGAGGGTCGTAACCACGTGTCCATGGATTAGAATCCATGCGTAGTTTTCTTGGAAAAATAAACACGGTGGGTTCCCTCGTCCTTCAGCGTCAGTCTTTTAAAGGTGATTTAGTACCTCACGGCCACTGAGATCGCTCCGCGTGCACTGGGTGGACACGGAATGGTCGGGTTAATCACCACATCCAGATACTCAGCGTGGGCATTTTGCGGCAGGAATAGCCTAATCCTGACCAATTCTTCTCCTTTTGCATCCAGGGCTTGAGACTGGTATTGACGGTGACGTCAATGTCTTATTCTTGCATTTTACGCACGTCATTAATCTTAGGTCATTAATCTGTAGTGAGTAATGAGCGCTAGAGCGCTACGAACGTTTTAGATAGGACAACAAAATTTTACATGTTTGTAACTTTGATTTATTCGCTAAAATAATTTTATTTTTCTCTGAAACGTTTTTATAATATTTTAAATTATTTGACGTGTTTCGGGCTTTGCGTTATTTCTGTTACACGTTTTAAATTGGTCGATTCCATTAAACTCTTTATTTGATGGGAAAAGGGAGATAGGATAGGATGGAAATGGGCTTTGACACAAAACTTATTCACTACCGAAACACATACATACATTGAGGGAATAGGAACATTTGGGAAATATAGTACGGTAGTCTTCTGTCTGTGTGAGAACGAACCAATAATCAAATTTAATTTATTGATATCGATCGACAAGTACACGTATTTGGCAAAACTTCAATTTGTTTCAGTAAAAAATAAAGGTACATACTAATACATTTAGAAATATACATGAGTGAAGTGCACTCAGTATCAAAATCCGACGTCAGGTGGAAGCGACCAATTAGAGCGTGTATTTACAAAGGAAAGTGGGTTATTAGACAACCCTTTGTAACTTTCGGCTACTCCATTGATATTGTTGTGGATCCACAGCTTTGTACAGACATTGGATTTTGCCCTCTAAAGCAAAGACTGACATCATACAGGAATTACGCAAATATTTGTCGTGTTTCGTTAACGCAATTTTATAATATGTTGCAGTCCTATCTACCTTTGCATTGTCAGAGGTTTTCTTTATATGTATACGATAGAAGAGATGGCAGACGAACGCGCGGGCCACATAAGTGGTCACCGTCGCCCATAAACATTGCAAGACCAGAAAGAATGTGGTTGCGCTGCATACCTGTTCATGGCTAACTTATAGGTATATAAAATTTTATATAAGTAAAAGTAGAAAGGATGAGCAAGCTGAAGGGTAGTGGGCGGGCCATATATGTCGCACGACCGATCGAGACGAGTTCTCGAATGAAGACCGAATGAACCCTCCAGCGAGGTGGACTGACGCCTTGAAGAAAGTCGCTGGTAGTGGCTGGATGAGAAGTGTGGAAGACCGTGTGTGGTGACGTTCCTTAGGAAAGGCCTATATCCAGTAGTGGAGAGACACAGGTTGAAGGTATGTATGTAAAAGTACAGAGGAAAATTTAACCATTTAAAAATACTAAGCACTAAGTTTATGAAATGTATATACATACATATATCAATAACATTTCATGTATTCCTCAAGTAGACAGGTAAAGTCTAATAAACGAATAAATAATTTTTGTTTATTTTTCAATGATTTCCAAAACAATTTATTTCAACACTACATTTTGTTTCAGTCAGAAGGATATAGCTTATATGTATATCACAACAGAAATCTTAAACAAGGCAAAATCTGTACCGTAAAATCTACACAAAAAAGGCATTCTATTTTTAAATTGCATCATATTGTCTATCGGACACGACCTACTTGCTTGACAGGCGGCGCGCGACTGCGCCTGCAGCTAGTTTCCCACCATTTTCCCCCCACCCCCTTCCGACAGGACCGGAAACGACGCCGTTACGTGATACTGTGGGCTTTGTGACAGGCGGCCTAGTTATGTGACCTGTTTTAAGGCTTTTAAGGAAAGGCTTTTAAGTTTTAATAAGGCTTTTAAGGATCTATAAATTTATTGTTATGAACTTTAACCATAACCTTCTCTTTCTTCCGATATTCTGTTTCATTATCCTCGAGAAAGTATATATGAGTTATCAATAACGTCGTGCAATTTTACGGATTACGTAATTATTTTGATATTTTGGAGTTTAGAGTGTATTGAAATCTGTTTGGGGGTAGGTAAGGCTCATTTAAATAATTTGCGCACTGATATTATTATACAATAGTAGATATTGAGGCTGCCTTAAAAAAATATAGTGTAAGTTCCGTTTGCAAACGTTACTATTATATTTGCGTTTAGTATTTTTTCCAGTTTAGAAAATAGGAACAGCGCTTCTAGCGGTCGTATTGAGAAACTTAAAATTTTTATAAATAAAAAATAGTAGACATTAATGTTCTAGTATGGTTTGCAATAAAGAGTACACGGTCTAACTCCCAAGCTAATGATTCCTGAAACTTAAGATTTTCCTTATCGATATTATTGAAATCTCACCCACTATCGACTGGAAAGAGTTGAAAACAAGTAAGAAACTATATTTTTGATCTCTGGAAACAAAGGAAAATTATATTTTTACATTTAATAAATAGGGGACTTAACGAACGGATTTTTCCTTTTTAATTTTTCCTCCTTATAAAAGCGGTAATAACATGTGTTTATTTTAATGGGAGCACTTCACGTCGTTTATGATGAATAGACGGATTCAAAGAGTTGACTTTTTTTACATGTGCGCCGAGGGGTAAAGATGCAAAAAGTTTATTCAAAGGAATATAATTTTGATAAACCGCCGGTCAAGAGGAAAACATGTAAATATTACTTTTAGAATAAAAATAACAATCTATAACGTTCCTAAAATATATAAATATTATTTATTTTTATTAACTCACTTTTATTTATTTATTCAATAGATCGACTAACAAGAATGATAACAGCAATTTTAATTATAAATTAATTGTAACAAGGAAATATGTGGCCTGTCTCTGTACTGCTGGATATAGATCTCCCCCAATATCCGTCACCATACACGGTTTAGTGCTCATATCACTCAGTCACTACCGGTGACTTTTTTAAAAGACTCATTTACACAGAGATTTTCTCGAACAGTTCCAGCGAGAATATTGTATTCGATTCTTGTACACGACCAAACTACATACAATTCCCACCTATATCGGTTCACTTGGTAAGAAAATCACGATGATAACAGAGGGAGATAATGATAACAGTTGTTTATATTAGTTCGAGAAACTCTCCTTGTGTAAATGAGCCATAAGTCTTTGTTCCATATGGCCTAAGGGTGTCCGACACTCGATTTTTTTATAGAAAAAGACGGCAGACGGGCATACAGTCCACCTGATGGTAAGTGAATACTGTCATCCATAGACAGCCGCGATACATGCCAATATCAGTCCAGAATGACAAACGTTGGCACGCCCCCGGATACGCTGCCTACCTTTTCAGATTAAGGAATGGAAAATGGGGAATGGGAATGGGCTCTGGCATATCTCACTCACTACCAAAACACGTACGTACATTGGGGAAATACGATAAAGTAGGAAATATGCAAGCTGTAACGAGGCCAGTCGAGTGCGCCCAGCGGCTGTGGGAATGCAGCATGCACTCTCCCCCTCTCAAGATACATACACTTTATTGTACAACAATTTATTGATCCTTTGAGATATATCGGTGACTTTGGTTTCTCTTACGAATTCTTTGTTTGGGATTCTATCTAAAAAAACTCCGAGGCTACACTTACACATATACTGTATCCATAAAGATAAATTGAATTTCTCGCTCACTTCTTCGCATGTAGGTACCAAAAATCTACGAGCATATCCGAAATCTTATATCGGGGACGAGCAACAGTTGTCTATTCGTCACTCAGAGCGCTAAGTGGGTAGATGATTGCTTTTTTCCGTTCCGCCAACACTTCGACATAGTAAAAGACACAAACACAATATGTTAGAGTCGTAGACACACACTTATCCAGTATTATAGCGTATGTGCAGTGCTACGGGCTGAGGATTCAAATAAAGTTCCGAAGTTCTAATAATCTCATAAATGAGAATCGATGAGAGAGATAGGCTGTTATGGGTATAGTATCGTTCAGTCACGAAGTCGCGTGCATACACGCTGTAAGTGTATCCGTACGGTGCAACTGAAGACGCGCTCCTGTTACGCACACACAGAGTTAATTAAACCGTTATACGGATATGTTCACAACTACATATTAAAACAAAGGAGGGGTGCGACGTTGTGACTGAACAGTAGTGTAATCTTATTATCTAGCTGTGCCGGCGACACTGCACGCGTGGAATTTTAGTTCATAAACTGTAAATTGGGATATATTTTCTTCTCGTCAGCCCATTTCGATAAAATAAAGCCTATTCGAAGCGCCAAGCTAAGCTTAATTAAACCGTGGAAACCTCATGAAAATCCGTTCGGTAGGTTTGGCAATTAGCGTGTTCGAACAGACAAACAGAGACGTACGTAAGACAGACAGAGACAGAAACGTACTTCTTTAATTTCATCTTTAATCCTATACCTATTTTAAACATTATCTATTGACTCTTGTACTATAACTGATTCGTATCTAAATATAAGTTTCAGAAAGAGCCCAATTATTTCAATTTAAAAATACACAGGAAAATGCCAGCTAACGTTTTTAAACTTTCTAGAAATTTCAATTCAGTTTTTCGTTTTTCATTTCCAACAGTCTAAACAAAAACGAGTTAAAACTTTGTTGCAACACGGATAACATTTTAACGATTCAATACACAGCTTTACAATACACATCCTTTTAAAAAAATCACACGCTCATTTTATATTTTTATTATTTGCATTGTGGAGAATGAATAGAGTAGGTACAGGCAAAATTGAAGATAACTACATTGAAGATTACAAAACTGTATGAACACAAACTGATTCAAGAAAAAAATAATTAAAAAAAATATAAGGGATAATAGCTTAGGGGTGTCTAATCTCATTCGTCAGTACGTAAACTGTAATTAGCCGTTTTATCATCCATTGCAGGAGATGGGCTTCCTCTTGGCCATTGTATTGTGCATGAGAAATGTATGCCATCAACACGCCACGCTGTCCAAGTGAGTTGGCGAGTTAATTATTTTACAGGTGGTGTAGTACCTCGGGGCTTCTGGTAGCGGCTTTGTTGCCCTTTGCTACGCTCACCAGAAGAGATGGGGTGGTGTTATTCTAAATCCGTGTGGTATCGGCTGGTTTTAGAATAATTAATTAAGTAAGGATTTTTTAAATGTCGCTATTTTGGCGGTGAAGGCAAACATCGTGAAGAGACTTACATCTCTCAGAATAAAGAAAATCTGGAGTATCTATATAAATGTACCCACCAATTCGCACTGGGCCCGGGTGGTGGATTACGGCTCGAAACCTCCTTGTGATTTACTAGGAGAGGCCTGTGACTTGCAGTAGGACATTAAAGACCTAATATATATATATATACATACATATAGTAAATCTATGTATGTACAATAAACAAATAAGTTATATATTGTAGAAGCAATAAGACAATTAGAATATGCATTATTACCAGTGTTTGGAGTAGGTAGAGCGATTTGGGGTCAATTTTTTTGTATATGTACTAGTATTCTTAACTGATTTTGTCATGTAATGCGTCAATTACAGGCAGGTCTTAATAAATATTGTAAACTGGTAAGGTGGTTCTTATTATATTTTTTACACATGGTTAGTCCAAAATTTTTATTTTATTGTTTATTTGAGAAAATGTTAAAAGATTTTATAATGTACTTGTTCACAATGTTGTCGTTGAATCACATGAAATATAATATAACTATTGTATTTTATTTATATTTCAAAATTTTCTTCATTTCAATATACTCGTGAAACTATGTCATATACTTACAAAGATAACAATCAGACTCAAGTATACAATCACTACCTAAACAATATATTTTTTCAATCCCGGAAATCCGAGGATTTTTTAATTATCTTTTCTAAAAAAGGCATACTATGACAGCATGTCGCAAGTACCAAAAATCGCTCTACCTACACCGATCACTGATTATTACAATGCATAAAATGATCTTTCACAAAACGACGACTGATTCCATTAGATAAAGAAAAAATATTTAAAACTAACACATTAATTTGCTCGTTAGTGAACACAGCCCCGCAAAGGCTCGGTGTAATTTTAGCTCGCGCCCACCGAGTTGTGAACGTCACGCCCGAGCGCCCACCGCCTTTTATCCTAAACGGTAGGCCTAATTCTGAAGCGTTCAACACAGGCTGGTATACCCTTACATCTATTAGAGAGACATGTTGAAATTAATTTTCAGTCGTAGCTGTATTAAATATACATGGAGCTAATTGTTTGAACTTGTTCAACTAATAGCATGTAGTTTCTAGATCTACGATTATCATTATCGTGTTCGGTAAAGTCGTAGAGAATTGAAGTAATATTGCAACTGTACCTTAACCAGACATTTTATCCGTCCACTGTTGGACATGAGTCTCTTATGCACATGCACACGTGAGGGATGTATGGTCTTGAACTCTTTTAGGAGTCTGTTAGTCGTCTTTAATGACGCCCACGGGAAGTGTTCTCACCGACTCGCGATCCCGCGGTACCCTCCCAAAACAACGCCCTAAGCCAAGGTCCGTTCCTTCCGCCGGTCTACCGGGAGCCCTTAGCATCGTTGCTGCACACACTTTTTTCACCTTTCTGAGCGCCTTCTGCGCTGGCCCTAAACCATACATATC
This sequence comes from Sesia apiformis, assembly GCA_914767545.1. Lineage (NCBI taxonomy): Eukaryota > Metazoa > Arthropoda > Insecta > Lepidoptera > Sesiidae > Sesia > Sesia apiformis. The sequence continues at coordinate 12,060,014 of OU611967.1, read as the reverse complement.
CGGTGACTCTTGAAAGGCCATTAGGGCCAGAAGAATTTAGTTATTTCCAAAAAAAAACACGGCAAGATGGGATGGTGTTATTCTAAACCGACCGACAGCACACGACCATATTGTAATAATAATACTAGTAGTCAATTGGACCAATAATACAAATGGAAACCGTACATGGTAAAATATTTTTATTTATAGAAAAAAGGTGACAGACGAGCAGATAATCCAGCTGGTGGTAAGGGGATACTGTCGTCCATGGACATCCACAATACATAGCCAAAATCAATACAGAATGACAAACGTTGGCACGCTCCCAGCCAGATGCCATGCCATCTTTGGAGATTTAGCAATCTAAGAAAGAAAATATGGTATATTTTATACCGTAACTGACTCCAAAAAAAGTTTTAAATACCTAAATAGTTTTCTGTATAGTTTAATTTTAAATCCACATGCAAATTGTGGATGCATATTCGCCGCACAGGACCTGTTTGTCTCTGAAACAGCGCGCATATGGGCCAAGGCGGTCTGGGAGTGAGTCACGACAGACAACTGTCATTATCATTAGGGTCATTATACACATACGTGTTACTCGCACAAAAGCATACCAGTACCTTACAAGTGCGTGCTACTGGCATGTGTATTCAGATTTTGCCAGTCAGAAGCGTGCGTGTTAACAGCACGCCAGTAGATCCAGTGTCCAGACGCCAGTGTGTCACCCGCGGGGAAGCGGGGTGGGAAAACTATCTATCAACTTACGTGTCTCCGTTACGAGAGCCTACAGTGAAATTTTGTTACACATTCAATGAGTCAGTTAACGTCGCATCTATCTATTTGGGATGTTCCAAATATTCATATTCGTTTTGGCGAATACCGCCAATTTTCAAGTACTTATTCGTACACGTATTGGCCATTTTCTAAACGAATACTCGAATACTAATCGAATAGTAAAGGCCCAACGTGAATAGTCTGTAAAATAAATAGGTTTTGTACGAAACTAAATACTTTTAAGAGTAAACATTCGTTTGAAAATCAGTTTCAAGTCTGATTTTTTAGTTCTAACTTTAGACTAAACCAAAAAGGAATTAAAATTTAAAGCACTTAATTTATATTGAATTAAAAAAACATTAACTTTAAATTTAAATTTTTAATTGAACTACAAATTACTTACTAATTTTACAAGATGGTATATGCGTAGTAGGTTAGGTACTATTTGTAATCGTATTCGCGAAGTGGGGCAAATTATTCGTATTGGTATTTGTATTCGCGAATAGTGATTTTTTGCTATTCGTAACACCCTTACTATCTATGTGTGCATGTGTTGTTATAGGTAGCGAGCATGGGGTTCTTCAAGAAAGCTGTGAATAGGATTTTGCAAGGTCGGCGGCGCGCCCGCATACCCCCTGGTGTTGCAGGTGTCCATGGGCGGCGGTAACACTTACCATCAGGTGGGACCACTTGCTCGTCCGCCCTCTTCTCTATAAAAAAAAAAGGCCAGTTGCCTGTAAACTTATCTATTTTGCCGTGTGTATACTTTTGTATATATTTTACAGTGTATGTATACTTTTGTGCATCTTGTGCTAGTGAGGTATAAAAAATAGAGATCTACCGATTTTTGTATCGATGGGTTCTCCGTAACCGTAGCCAGAATTCGTATTTTTCGTCCACCGCTGGACCATAGATAGGAGCCTTCGTGCATATTGTCTTGTTCACGAGGGATGTATGGCCATAAAACGCCCGCGCCACGCTGACCATGCGGGTGGGGCGAGTCCACTCTTTTAGAGGTGATGTAGTTCCTTAGGGTCTGTGGTAGTTGATCACTCTAGGATCTTTTTTGATTTCCATGCTAAAATGATGATTAATGTAATCATAAAAATAGTCTATGTTAGGATTTTTAATCTATATACATACAATAAAAATAGATGTTGGTATATCTGAGATTAATAGACTTCGGCACCGTTTGACCGATCACCATGACAGTTGGCACATAATATGTATTTTATCATGGAGAAGATTTTTATGCTGTACACTTTGTTGTAACTCGCTACTAGATGGGGCTGCAGCATATCAACTTCTATACCGTTCAACCGATCGCCATGAAAATTGGTATACATAGGTATTTGAGCACGGAGAATATTTTCGAGCTATCGACTTTATTGTAACTCGTCACTAGATGGCGCTGCAGCACATCAACTTCTACACCGTTCAATCGATCACAAAAATCATATCGACTGCAAAACAGAATAATTTGTGTTCTTATATGCAGAGGTAAATAAATATACACAGGCAGGACGACGTCTGCGGGGTTTTGCTGGTGGAGTATAAATGCTTATTTCACTATTTAACACAAGTACAGATACATTATAATAACATTGGCCGTCGGCTAATCTGGAAACAGCCGACATTAAGCAATTAGCAATTAACATTAATTGAAGGTAAGCAATATTAAAATTTTATTAGGAATTACCATTTTATTACAAATATAACATTTTAATATTTACGAATACTTGGGGAATGGAAATTGAAATTAAATATATTTCAAAGAAAAATAAAATGTTTTTCATGTCTCCTTCACAATATACCTAATTATATTATTTTCTTATGACGGCGTCATCTTAAATATGTGTTTTTTAACGTTGACCTAAATGGAATTTCTTCAATATGGTCTTGCGCTCTCGCATGAGTGGAAGTATACAAAGAGCCAGTTTTTGCCTGTTTTGACGGAGTTTTTCTTTTGAGTTAATTTATATACATAAATTATGATGATTATATACCTAAATACTTAAGGCTTAAGGCAAATTACGATTAAGAAAAACTATTTTAAACAACTAAAGTATATTTTGTTAAATTATTATAAATGTGAAACCAATAATAAAAATATTTTTAAACGAAATCGACGCCGATGGAGTCTCGCATCGCGGACTATAGAACGCTTTGAACCTAAACCTAATCCACCTTCGATTTCCTTTCCAGTTCAGTATTTTCTGCTGTTCATCATTAATTATTGAAAAATAAATGAAAAGTATTTTACCTCCCACCTTTGGGTGTTAACCCACCTGTTCGATCTACATCGACAATTATTAATTATTATTTTCCCTATTTTGCGTTCGATTACTAATACAATCCACCTCCTCAAAACAAGCTTCAATACAGTAGCTCCATTTATTGAGCTAATCGAATACACGGCCGAGTGAGCGCGGGTCTTTGTGTTGTGAGGCTTAGCTCACTAGACAAGGTACAGCCGGGGAAAATGTTTGATTTGATTAAAAGCAGGGCAATTAAAGAACAACCTACTAAAGTCACTGAAAGTTATTTTATGGGAAGCTTAATAGTTTATATTTTACCATCATTTGATACCATCAACACCATTAGTATTAAATTGTTATTTTTTTTCCTGAACAGGTCGTCATTGTTAAAGCTCGTGTTTATCAAGAAATCCTTTTACACAGTACCATATTTGCCTCCGCTCAATAGGTTATTCGGCATATCGTTGTGCAAAGGTTACCTTTACGGATGATAACAATTTTCTCTCAAGGCGTCCTGGCTGTTAAATTCAATCGAAGCATCGAGTAAAATAAAAAAAGGTATAATAATAAGGTACCATATATAAGGTATATAAAGATATATAAGATACACATTTAATAGATAGGTACACACATATATATGGCCAAAATAGAAGAGCATCCTTGATAAACATTTATGGTGGATAACCTGATTTCAATTTTAAAATGTTGATTTTTGATTAGATTTGATATTTGTAGTATGTGATCTAAATATAATGTCCACGTGCTGAAGTGAAATGATACCTACACACCTCTTACATTAAAAAACTAATAAAGAAAGTTGCGTTGATAACCATTTTCATTTTTAATGAAGTACAACAAAGATAATTAAACTGTATAAAGTAGAGACGCAACACATTAGACAATTTCCTTCACTATACAAGTTCGGACGCACCACACAAAATAGCGAAAGTGATCACTTTTTCTCATTCAAATACGGTATTTAGTTCTAGAGTACCGCAGCTGTCGCGGCATGTAATGCTAACTTCTCCGTCCGTCTGTATGTCACAAAGTTTTATGAAGGAATGTAATTTTTTTCGAAAGTGAATATTATAAAAAAACACTAACTATCCTAAGCGGCGCGCGCGGAGAACTGTAAAATTGAACTAGAAATCTTGAAAAAATAAGCTTATTCGAGAGACTGGTGGAAAAGAGTCTACTATAAATACTGAACAACTTATGATCAGCTTTTGCGTTATTTCTGTGGTACGTCTTATATTCTAAAACAGCTACGGAACCAGCCTCGTGTGCGTGCCCGACATACTCTTATCAGGTTTTTATTTAGTGCAAATAAACACTTTATTTACTCGCGCCCTTTGTGTGAGCAAAGTGAAAGCCACAGTAGATGAGAGAGAAGTAAGGAATCTTATTAATATTGATAATGTAGTCCATAATACAGATTTTATTTAGTACTAGCGGTGCCAGCGACTATGTTCGGCCTTCGGGTGACCATCAGAGTGATTTCCATGGGAACTTTATAATTGATCTGGATAAAAATTACCCTAAATGTTGACCCGGCACCTAATTTATACATAACTATGCCGAGTTTCATTAAAATTGGTCCAGTAGTTTTTGCGTGACGCGGGTTCAGACAGACAGACAAAAATTCTAACAATTGTTGTTTTTTTTAATAAAGGCGGCAAACGAGCATACATTCCACCTGATGGTAAGTGGATACTGTCGTCCATAGATATCCGCGATACATGCCAACATCAGTCCAGAATGTAAAACGTTGGCTCGCCCCCGAATGCGCTTCCTACCTTTGCAGATTAAGGAATAGATTGGGAGAAAGGGTTGGGAAAATGGGAAGGGATAGGATGGGATGGGAATGGGTTCTGGTATATCTCACTCACTACCGAAACACGGACGTACATTGGGGAAATACCATAAAGTAGAAAATGCAGTATATTTTAACATAGTCTCTTGTGAGAGAGGGGTCGCGTGGTCAGTCGATTGCGCCCAGCGGCTGTGGGAATGCAACGTGCACTCCCCTCCTACAACTCTATATCACTTGCGCTTTTAATACAATGTTATTTTTTTAAATATCACATGTACAAACACGGCTCTGTTACGTTTTTATTATAATAATACGAGTATGTATATAGTTGTTTATTATATTATATGTATATATAGGTAGATAAAAGAGAAATCGAACCAATCATTTCCGGAAAACAGTATCTATTCCAGGTTTTATTTCTAGGAAACAGTGAGTTAACCCCATTTATGAGGTCGTGAGTTAAAGTCCTCGGCCCGAACCACTGAGTTTCCACTTAATTATAGATTTTTGAATTATCATTAGCTCCTCGGTGAAGGAAAGCATCATGAAGAAAGCGCAGAATTGAAACAAAAATCTGGAGCGTGTGTGTCGACCAATCCGTACTAGGTCCGAGCGTTCTGCAGTGATACATTATAGGCTGATAGCGAATTATTTAACATAAGTGGATGTCGGCCAGCGATAAGGTAGATTGAGGATATATAGAAGGTGGAAGAAGGGACGAGATCGAAAAGGGTGGTACAAATAAAAAAAGACAAAGATATTAGTTAGCAGAGGTCAGATTCGAGTCGTAGATGATATATTAAATAAAAATCCATTGAGTGGTTCTCATGTGACAGCTGATATTGTACATGTGGCCTTGGTGATGATTCCCGTGGGTAGTTCATAATGGGTCTGGATAGAAAATACCCTTAATACTAACCCGGTACGCAAACAATAACTATGCCAAGTTTCATTAAAATTACTCCAGTGGTTTTTGCTAGACGCGCGTCAAATATCCAGACAGACAAAATCCTAGAAAGTGTTTCGGGCTCTGTATTATTCATACTGTATACTGAAATGACTTTTTAAAAATATTTCATCTACTTGAGATATGGCTTTGTTGCTATTTTATTATATGTATGGATAAAAAAGATAAAGACTACATTCTGTTTCTTGTCTATTCTGTGATGAAAGTCACTATTCAGTCAACACGATGGAGAGAAAAGAAAATTGATGGAAACCTCTTGTCGCTAGATGCAGTGACCGATTCTAATAATTGAATCGAAAGGTGATATAATTACAATCGATGTTTCGATGTTACTATGCGATTGGTTGTAAAGAGCCCATTATCGATTTTTCTTTTTATTTGAATTTTAATTTCACACTTTGAAATGAGTAAGTAAAAGTAGATTCTTTGTCACGTATTGTATGAGATAGCTTTATAAATTATTTCTATACTAAAATATAGAGAGTAGCGACATGTAACAGCCTAGAGGTCAGTCCTGACTTCATCTGAGATGATATGAATAAGGCGGAAGAAGGAAGATGACAGGGAAGGTTTGGAACCGATTTTAAAAAGACCGGTTATTAACGGTTAATATCCTTGTACATTAAAGGATAGATTCGTAACAAAATTGATTTGTAACTTTGCAAAAATCTAAATTGACTGATTTGTTCTGTACGGTCGGGCGCACTATAGAAAATGTTAGAACATCACCATGAAAATATTAAATAAATTAAAAAAGAAATAAATAAAAATGTTAAATTTTAATATTAGTCGTTCTCATTATTGAACATTTTTAAATGTTTTTTTTATAAAACCATTTCTTACAAAGATAAGATAAATAATTATTTGTTTCACAGGTAATTAATATACTTAACAGGACAGAATTTTTTATTTTTTTACATTGAGCCTTGGGAAAAGCCAATATCCAGTAGTGGAGAGATATACGCTGGCCGGTACATCCAATACATGCCACATGAATACCAAATGAAAGCTTTTAACATCAGTTTCAATTTTAATTATGGCCTCTAAAATGTACCTCAATATATGTTTTAGTTTCTGTGACAGTTTTTAAACGATTGGAACTGATCTCCATAAGTTGACATACATTACAATTGTATTGGCGGTCAGGCCAGATTTCATACAAAAGTGCCCATCATTCTTTGAGGAGTTAATATATAAATATAAAAAAGTTATGGACAGTGATCCCACTACTGGCAACTTCCTTCCAACCATAACCTCTCAAAACTTAAATGCGAACCTCAAACCGCAACCACGTGGTCATAAAACGGGCAATTAACTGCCGTTAACCGACTAACACGATGTGGTCAACTCCTTCAAACAGCGTTGCTGACCCAATATTGCGGCAATAGAGGCAATTCTCTAACCACAGGGATACGCCGTGTGCGGCTATTACTGTGTAGGTTAAGAGGGTACACAAAGAAACGGGCCCGTTGCCGGAATACAGCTACCGTACATTACAGAGTAAACTATTGGGCGATAGTGGGATCGCAATTGCTATTAGGATGTATGGGAATATGTACATTTACAGATGAAATAGTTGGCCAATCTTATCTTATCAGGGGCCAATCTTACTTCGACCCAATCGGATCTTTTGTGTGCTCCTAACCTTATCATTTACTCTTGCTGCCCGAATATTACATCCATTTACTTCAGGATATCCGGCAATGGTAGAAGCCTGTAGTATTCTGGCTCCGGATTATGACCGTCGCACAAAAGATGCGTCATGGACTCTTCCTCCTCGTTGCAGGCTCTGCAGATGTTATCATCTGCTAAATTCATTTTGCAGAAGATATAGCATTGCAGTGGAGGATATTTAAGTTATAGGATATATCCGTCGCGTCGACTTGGTGATAGTAATTTAAAAAAAATACTTTAGTTATTCAAGAATAAATGGTTTTGTTTAATATTTTTCTGCTGCCCGTTAATATAACCCTTTATTAATTATCTTAGATAAATCATTCATTTCATATTTTAGTGTTAGACGTACACGACCTTTTAATTAATTTACTAAACATGCTTTACCTACAATGTTTTTAGATTGGTTTTCAATTTATTTAATCTTCAAGTTTTCGTGATTCAGATAGAAATGGGAGAGAGTGCATTTGTTACATATTTTTGGCGCAATAAGAAATATTCTCGATAGAATTAATTATTAATTTATCATTGAAATAACAATTATTAAAAAGATTTTGTTATTATTTAAATTTATTATGTAGGTATCTTATGTATGTATATTTACGTATTTAACTTGCATTCTGTTTTCTGTTTGATTTGGTGGTTGCTGGTAGAGAATTTAGTTAGGCATAAGAGTCCGCCTTGTGTACCTACATGTCAAATACTTGTGCAATAAAGTTTAAATATATAAATTAAAAAAAATTATAATTCAATTTTTCCTATAAAAAATCTTTAAAGTCAGATTTAAGTTGCTCTAAATTGTTTTGTTGCGCAGCTTATGTTTTATATAAAAAAAGGCGGCAGACGAGCATACAATCCACCTGATGGTAAGTGGATACTGTCGTCCATAGACATCAGCGATGCATGCCAACATTAGTCCAGAATGACACACCTTCGCACGCCCCCGGATGCGCTGCCTACCTTTGAAAATTAAGGAATGGATTGGGAAAATGGGGAGGGATAGGATGGCATGGGAATGGGCTCTGGCATATCTCACTCACTACCGAAATACGTACGTACATTGAGGAAATACGATAAAGTGGGAAATGCATTTCTTCTGTGAGACGGAGTTAGTTACTCAGAACAAAAAGAAACAATATTTCATATTTAAAATATTAATTAGGTTTAAAGATAATGAATTACTGTAGTAAAGTTAATTAAATACTAAATAATACTATCAGGTTATAGTCTGCTCTAAATTAAGTTATAGTACTTTACAAGTTGTACTTACTAAGTTACAAAGTTCCTTTATCTTTTCCATGAAACAAAGCAAAATCAACAAAAAGAACATATTAATCCATTCACAAGTCAAGGTGACTTGACGTTGTTGCGCACAACGAATTCATTATAATGTCCATCAATACGTCTTTTCTTCAAAACGATTCCTGGCATTGTTAATTGAATACAGATGTGGAGGTTGTAAGGTCATGTGGTCATGTTGGTGCAAGTACAAAGAGGTGAGCGGATTTCTAAATAGAATTAATTTTCTATGCTATGTTAACGAAATCTACAAATATCTCGTGTTGAAAAATTTACTGATAACTTTGTTTTTTTTACATTTACGTAAATTTTATCACTAAAATTTTGTTATGAAATTTTGTTACAAAAATGTTTTAGTACCATCCAAGAACCACTTTAGTGTATTTTGTTGTCATGTTAATATTATACTAGCGAAGCTATTAAACTTATTATGAAAGAAAATTAAAATTTTTGATCAATATCATTTAGTTAAAATTAAGCCGAGTAGCAACATATTTCAAAGTGTCTACATTACTTACTGTTTGGTGCCATCAAATTTACAATTTTACCATAAAAAAACACGCACTAGAGAACCCTTTTTATAAAATGAAAATTATGAGTTTAAAATAATGAATGAATGTTTGAGTATTTGAAAGAAGAATTGTGATCACAGTACAGAATTATGAGCATAAATTATTTAAGCATAATTATTTAATAACGAAGGATTGTGGCAATCCGATAATAGAACAAACATGGCGCAATAAGATACGAATTTCCATTAATTTCTTTTCCCGCTAAAAAATTATGTCATGTACCATACGACTTCATGCGAAATGCCAAGGTTTCCTATATGAGCATTGTTCAAATAATCTCAGCGCAGCGCGAATTGATTGACCCGCTCTATTTTATTAAATTGAAAACACATCACGAACATTTTAAATTAAATAGTCGTTGACAGTGTGAAAATTGTTCAATTGTTTGTCAGTTTGAATGTCAGCACGGGCCGTAGTTATGTTTACAACTCAAGAAGGAGAGTCGGGAATAGATTGTCTCTTGGCTATCACTGCTCATAAAAAAGACAAAATATTTATTTAAGAAAAGAACTTAATCTTAAGTGGCATCTATTCTTGAAAGATACTTAAATTTTATTAATGTTCTTTTCAAGAAATATTTGTTGTTTGCATTTATTCTCATTCGCAAAGTTCTTATAGTACGCTGTACGATAAGTCCAGCCCGAAATACTGAAGTTTTTATTTGATTACGGAGTTTATCACTCGCGGTAACGCAGCGAGTAAACCCTCCTGTATGATAATTTAAAAATATATTTGGCATGTGTTATGCCCACCAATCCGCATTGGGCCTAGTGGATTAGGCCCGAAACTTCTTCGTAATAGCAAGAGGAGACCGGTGCCCTGTTTGAATTTGTGTATCTAGTTATATCCTCAATATAAGGAACCGCAGTGCGGGCCCTAGGGAGACGTTATTATTTATAAGTGATGTTACTGCAAGAATGTAACTTACGTCTATAATTTCAGATAGTTACAACGTTAAAATAAAACGAAATCGTAATTGTTCCTTTATCGTACACTGCTGGATATGGACGTGTGCATCGTGTGCGCACATCGTGTGCATCGTGCGCGTGTGCCACGCTGGCCAAGCGGGTTGGCGAGTCCACACTTTCAGAGGTGGTGCAGCGATTGTGGTAGCAAATTTGTAATCCATTAGTTGCCTTTTACAGCACCCACGGGAAGAGATGCGGTGGTTATGTTCTAAAGGCGGCCCACACTTATCACTAACAATTACCACTAAGGTTAAAATGCGACATTAAAATAACATTTGCAGTACAGTAATTCACTGTTGAGAGCTTATTTTTAAAATTGCTCGCTTTACAGACGGAATTCAATCATCAGCTCTTCAACTAGAAAACATCAAACAGAAGTTACAAAGTGGGACACTCGATGAAAGAAGTTCATTAGGACATTTGGAACATGAAAATAGGGTTGTAAATCATTTAAATCGGGGCTGTAACTTCTTGGTTTGAGGGGAGACAGAGGGACTCATTCAGGTCACGAGTTTCTAGAAACAGTACTTATTTATTTACTTATATTATTATTTACGCTCGTTATTATTACTTATTATCAGTTTGTCAGTTGTCAATCTTATTTATCAGTTGCGCTCGAGAAGCCGAAGAGATAACATCTCTCCGGAAGTGAACGCAGTCGCCACTGAAGATGTCAACCGCAGTTGTTGACGAAACGTTTGGAAGAAAGCGAAGAGATTCCGGAAGACCTCGGCCAGGTAGCCCGGAAGATTCAATTAATAATTCCTATCTATGTTTTGTAATTTTCCATAAAAACAAATTAAAAGCAACAAAAAAATAAAATGTAATCCATTCACAAGTCAAAGTGACATAACATTGTTGCATACAAGAAAATCATTATAATGGTCGTCAGTAAGTTATTTTATTAGTACATAAATATTATTTAAAAAGCAATTATTATGTCACATATTTTATTATTTATTCCATTGAATAAATTTCACGATGAAGAAACTTTAGTTAACACATTTAATATAAATGTAATGGATAAATGTAACCTCAATCTGAGGAGACTAGGATGTTGAGTAGCTTGAAACGAGTAAGCCTTAATGTGTGTGTTCAATTGTGGGTATATATGTACAAGCGTGTATATATCCTACAATTCAATTAGTTTTATTAATTAGTTAATGGTAATGTTGATAAGTTTACATGTAAGGCTTATATATCATGGGGCTGACATGAATCTTAACATGAATGACCAATAAATGAAAAAATATGTCATAAAGAGAATAGTTAAGTATGCTTTTAACCTGCGTTAGGAATAAACGTGAATGTCGCGTAGTGAAATTGTAAGTAAAATTTAAGCGACTCCTGATACACGAGGCAAAATTATGAAGTAACTCATGGATGGACAACACCAGACAAAACTTTGGAAGATAATTTTGGGAACGCCATCCATCTGCAAAATGGCCACTTAAACTAGATTGCATGCAAAATGTGTTTTTTTCAACTAGCGAGGGATCCATAATCCTAATAGGCACTTTTACTCGACTAGGTAAAAAAGAATGGTCAATATTTTATATATTCATATGATTTTGTACGTATGTATAGTCCGTTCAAATCCAATTTTCTGACAACAAAACCAAACCAATGAAATATCTCAACATTTAACTTTAAATCTAGGACAAACTTGCAGTCACGATGATTCAAGTTATGGATATGTAAACAATTATCACTTCACATGTAAACATTAATGTAGGGCCGTCTCAGTAACCTCAGGCCAGCATGCTTGGTTACATTTTGGACGAATTGGATTGGAACGTGGTATACCGTACAACTAGGCCAGACCAACATTATAAATATTGTACAACCGTATTTTGCAATTCGAAAACAACTGAGGTTCAAGTACGAGTATTACGTAAGCAGAATTTTATTTCCTTCATTTTCCCTAATGTAAGATAAAATAAAAAATATCGTAAAACCTCTCCTAAAGTATAAGAGGTAAGAAGCTTCTCAATGTTTTTTATTGGAAAATTCAAATTGTATGATTCAATTGCCGAAATAAGTAATTCAATAAATCTATATAGATACATATAATAAAATCGCAACAGAGGCGTGTCTGTACGTGGAATATTAAAAAAAAAGTCATTGCCGTATTATAATATTTATGGGACTACTTATTTCAAGCAGACTTTTTGTCTATGATTTCAAATTATAAATTGTTAGGAATCCATCCATATGTAAATCACGGATTCCAAGTTCTGTTTCCCCTAGTCACCTAAGGCATAAAGGGTTTATAGAACCGGACAAGAAGCGGTAAATGTAGAAATCGGAAAAAATCGGCTCTTTTAAAAGAATGTGTAGTATGGGAAATATTATTTCCATTGTAGCCATGTTGATACGTCGCAGACTTCTGTACTTTTCTTTTGCTGTGTTTCTTAGCTATTTTGGTTGATCGATGATTAATAAAAATAAACAAGAAAATATAGTAAATTACAAAAAATATACAATGCGATTCATGTGCCACGTTTAATTTTACAACACTAATGTCACTTCTCATTTGATGCCACGTTGAAATATCGGCGAACTGTGTGTTATCGCTTCACACTAGCTTTTAGGATACATTCGATATGTTGTGTTATATGCAGTGCTTCATCTCCGGTGTTTCCATTATCAATCAATCAATCGTTTATTTGAATAATGTGAATTTACAGGATGGTACTTAGTTAATTGGACGTCACCCTAACCATTTCTGGCGTAGAAATATAATAAAATTTAGTAAGTTGTTACATTAACAATGTTTAAGTTACACGAATTAGCCCATAAATTAGTTAAACATGACAATAAAAAGCTTTGCTTGGTAAAAAAGCGGCTCTCAAATCTGCAAAACCACTGGTGAAGAGCTCTAATGTGTAGGTACAGTATATTTATAACCCTGTGAAGACGTAGCGCGAATTTTTATTAAATTCGTGCTTTGAAATCACTTATCCAATAGCAGTGAAATACGTTCATATTTTTTGAATAACGTACAGAGATGAAGACCCTTCTTTCTTCATTATTTTATAATATGTAAATTGACGATTTTACGGGTCGGGTCACCGGTCCGGGCTGTTTTTGATGGTCGAATAAAAAGGCACAGTAAGGGTTATTTAATTATATTATCGTTGTTTTATTTATGCGCTCTAGTTTTGGACGATAACTTGCTTTTTCGTTTTTTAGGTTACTTTCTATTTTTTTATACTATATAAAGAATGCGTAATCGTAACCAGCTATTTTATCGTTCACTGCTGGAAATGGGTCTCCTCATGCCCAATGTATGGTCTTGAAACGTCATACTGGCCAACCGGGTTGTCGAATCTAATTTTTTAGAGGTAAGTAGTCCTCAAGGTCAATACTGGTAGCGGATTTACATAGAGTATTATACCCAGTATGTACTCTATGCGGATTTATTATCCTTTAGTCCCCCCTTACAAAACCCATGGGAAGATATATAGCAATAATTATGTTAATGCGGAATGATATTATATATTACATGTAATCTATCTACTTTGTTTATTATTATATTATGCAAATTATATATTAAAATATTCTAAAGACCTCAAGACATATAAGTAGTTTGTCTAGGTATATTAACGGTCTTTAAATATAGAACAAATAAATATATTAAGATGAATGTTATAAACTATGATAGTGAGTGAGAAGACAATTTTTTTTTTAATATCATAATCAAATTTCATATAATTATAATTTGTTTGATATTGATTATTAAGTAGGAAAAAAATAAGTAAAAAATATCTCACCTTACAACAAAGTCACTTTTTCATATTTAATTAAAAACAGTAATTTCCAAACTTAAATTCTGAAGAACATTTCTTTCCGTAAACGTACAATAAAATAATTAATAAAAAGAACTTTTTTCCTCGAAAATACAACCACAGACCGAGAACTGACCACGGCGACACACAAATATGCACTGAATCATTTACCTGAACTTATCAGTTAGACAAAAAAAATATTTTGACAGATAAGGCTCATAGAAATGTCAAAAATGCCGACCCCCTACCGCCCTTACAATAACATAACTAAAACAAGATTACAACCCAAAAAATTTAAATATAAAAATGACAACTCTAAGTCCTTTCTGAGAATACACATTTGTGAGTGAAATAATATTTTCACGAGTGTTATTGTAAGTTTGTCAAATCATTGGAATGCTGCAAAAAATTGCAAATACTCTTACAGTTTTATAGTAAATGAGGTAAGGTTAAATTTTGAGTGAACTTTTGTATTTGAAAATGCAGGTATTTAGTCATTTTAATGTTTACCCGTGTCAAAGATAAGGCTAATCTATTATTTTCCGTCCGTTTGCTTACTGTTACGTAAATAAATAATCGATTATTGTGTTCTGTGGGCAGAGACTTTCGTTTAAGTTTTTAGTAGGCTTTTAAAAGTTTTTTCAACCCAGTTTTTAGTACGCTTTTGCCTTTTAACCGTCCAAATAGTTTTTTAATGATTGGTTTTACTTGGAATTTTTTATCTCTTTCTAATCGTTATGGATTTCAATATTACAGCTATTTTAAATAGATAAACATCTAATGAAGGCTTTTTACTTGGCTATACATTTTTAGTATTTATTTGTATTATTATTTGAGAAGAGGTTTCTAGATTCGCAAATATTCAGACCTTAGGGAAATCTTATAAAAATAGCATGATTTTACTCCTTTGTCTTAAAATCCTGAAGTAAAAATTAACTCAATTATTTTTAAGGGAAGTATGCGATCGAGCCATCCGTTCGACGTGATGGTAAGTGTTACCGCCGCCCATGGACACCTGCAACACCAGGAGGTATGTGGGTATGCCGCCGACCCTGCAAAATCCTATGCTTTCTTGAATAACCCCATATCGCAGTTCGTTCCAGAAACTACAGGTTTGGTATGAAATGGTGTTTGGACCGAACAGTACGCGACACCTCTGTGTCGAGGAAACGCTTAATTCACGGCACTTCTTAGTTCGCACTTCTTCTTCAGTTATGGAGAGAGCTACGCGGGATAAGATCTGAAAGAGATTCGCCTAACAACTAAAGTCGCCGATCAGCTCGTAGAATCAGCACGCCTGAGTGGCAATTGACAGGTCATATTTGTCATAGGATCGATAACCAATGGGCTAGACGAATTCTCGAATGGTGACCACGAACCGGAAACTACAGCGTGAAACGCAATTCGGCCACGTGGGCCGCCGACTTGAAGGAGTTTCCCGGTGATGATTGGATGAGAAGAGCCGATGGTCGTGTGTGGTGATGAGCCTTCGGAGTAGTCTATATCGAGCAGTTGGGAGACAAAGGCTGATGATATGGTATATTAAAACAACTCCATGGAGTCTTCTGTTAAAACATTTTTATATCTTGTTTATTTTCTTAAAAATAAAAGTCTAAAGGATTTTTTTCTAGAATATTAGTCACAAATTTTCTTTATTAGAGAGATAATTTAATATTAGTAATACAATATATCAAATAAATTATTAGTAATACCGGGAATCGAATCTACTAAAGATTACTAAAAACCAAATCGTCATAGGGTACTCCGGATAGGCATGTATCAGACCCATCGTTAAGCAAACAGTTACTTTAGCATTACATTTTATCTTATCAAAAAAGTAAAGTAGATATTACGTCATTTGTGAAATATTGAAATTGATCTTTAAGCATTTTCCTTTAGATCTATTTTTCATTAAATCTATTTTTCTGTTTTTGTTTTTATAAAATGCTAAAATATTTTTTTCCGAAACAAGTTTGTTTACTTCTAGTTTCTTCTAGTCACGTTTTTTAACAGACACGCCATGACGTTTGATTGATGGTTCGTTTTTTCGTTTTGCTCGAGGATAGAGGGGTGGCTCTAGTCTGTATTGGATACTTTATGTAATAGGTAGATGTCTATTAAGTATTAAATATTCTTATAGCAAAATTAACAGGTGGCGCATAATAGTCAGGAAGGTAGAATTTTTTTTATAGAAAAAGGCGACAGACGAGCATACAGTCCACCTGATGGTAAGTGGATACTGTCGACCATAGACATCCGTGATACATGCCAACGTAAGTCCAGAATGACAAACGTTGGCATGCCCCCGGACGCGCTGCCTACCTTTGCAGATGAAAGAATGGATTGGGAAAATGGGGAGGGATAGGATGGGATGGGAATGGGCGCTGGCATATCTCATTCACTACCGATACACGTACATATATTAGGGAAATACGATAAAGTAGTACATTTCAAGATAGTCTTCTGTGAGAGAGGGGTAACGTAGCCAGTTGAGTGCGCCCAGCGGCTGTTGGCAGCCCCAAAACTGCGACATATTCATATAGTTCGCTGATTTTCGTAGATTTTCGAAACATTTTTTTCGATTTGGCTCAATCTACGAACTCCATTATTTTGTACTAAATTTCATTTCAGTAAGAAATTGATTTCGTTATATCCTCGCTTAATACTACAATAGCTTATTAGGAACAGATGGTGGTTTTTGGGGTAAATATTAACAATTATTGATTGTCGCTTATTATTGGTGCATCGAAAGATTCACTGATAGAACACCGCTGTCTCAATACTGAGTTCGTCCATCACAAATGGAAGTACACGTTTAGTTAGGATTCCTAAAATGGACAACAATGTTGACGCCACCGTGAATTGGAATTACATTTCTGATTATTCCCACATTGAACCAATCATAAACTTATTAGATTATTCCGTTAATAATTTCGAATGTAATTTATTATAATTTGATAAAGAGAATTTATTTCTCTTTCGCAACCTACGCCACAGCTGTTCGCTTATTACCATACAAATATGGATGGATGTTTTATGGACCACGTGGGTCTTGGGGCAAAAATGTATTAAAAGTTCAGATATACTATTTTACTACGTCTCACAGATCTTTTAGGTTGCGTTAATGCTACTTGCGAATCTTATGGCCCCAAGTAACCGTCTATTTAAGGACAGTATAATATTTCAAAATTTCCTACTCTATTTTTATTCCAATACATCTTGCTCTTTTTTACACGTTGCCCCACAAGAGACCTCGAGGCTTAACCAAAATCTAATACATCACAACCCCGGCATTCGTCCTTCCCATTTGTGGTCCGAATAATAGGATATTCACGTCACAAATAAGAAAGAGTGATTTGGCTCTAGGCCCTTGGTCATATTAAAGGATAATTTACTTTATATTGTCATCGGCGAAGGAAATCGTGATGTGGACATCGCTTTGTGTTGAATGATTTTAACATTGACAGTCGATATCGCATTTAATTAATTTACTACATTTTTTATTTATAAATCGATTCCTATTAGAAGAACAACTACTTAATTCAATTAATTTGTACAATTTTACCAACCGTTGCTTTTACCATTTTTATTTTTACCATTTTAACTTAAATTAAAAAACTTAAATTTTAATTTAAAAATGAATTCAAAATGTAATTAGTAATATAACAATTTATTCAATAAATAAGTTTTTAATTACTTATGAATTTTAGAATATTTTTATGTTCATTATAAATCCCTATTATCAATATCATTATCTCGCTTATTCTTTGAAGTTTTTCGTTCTCAATTTATTTCAGCATAGATACACTGAGCATAGATAGCTTTTTTCATCGAGTACCACTGAGTTTCAACTTATATTTATTTTATTAAACAAACATTATAGAAATAATAAATTACAAGTAATCCCGCCAAACTGAGATATCAGTTCAACACCATTTAAAGTTTATCTTTGTAACATATTTTTAAATGTTTTCAACAAACTTGTAGTTTTCAAACATGAACCTGTAGTTAGGAGGTCTCAGTACATAATCGTCGATATATAGTATATTTTGGTCTATAAAAGGCATGCCCACTCTATTCTGTCTGTGATAAATATTAGAATAGCGGTCAATTGAGAGGGATTTGACTTCATCTTCTGCCAGCTGAGCTTGGTTGTCGTGTTACGAGTATTATTACAGGATGATTTTAGCCGTAGTGAAGAGAAATATATACATATACATCTTTAATACATATATATTTTATTGTTGGAAATAATTTGGATTTATTGTATTACATAAAGTAATTAACAAAATAACATTTTTTATTTATAATAACTGCTTCTGTTCAATATATACCTAATACATATTTAATTAATGTATATAATAAATTGAATAAAAGAAACAATAAACAAGGAAGAATAAAATTACATCTTCAAAAAATAAAACTGCTTGAAGCCTATATTAATTAATGCATAATCATTCTTATTATAAATGACCTTTTTATGTTAAAACCCCCTTAAATAAACACCCTGTATGCTAATGTAGGAGAAACCCCAAGCGGGTAAGCATGATTAATAGATTCGACGGGATAGGTCGGGACTGCGCATTGTGAGACTGTCCTTAGAACGCGATGTACAATAGTATGACGTATTTCTTGGAAATACTTGGCTAAGAATCTATAGGAGACGGTATGGGAACTTAATTTTATTTGTAAAAACGGAGTCAGAGCCAGTCAGAGCTGTTACGTGGTTAAGTTGTTTTATGTAAATAAATTGTTCAATAAGAAGAACATAATATAATACATAGTCCTAATATAATATAATAGAACATAATAGGTATACTAGAACAAATGTCTATATATATATATATATGAGTTTTGTTTTTATTTTACGTTTTTCAATCTTTGTTTATAAGCTTATTTTCTTTGTACTTTTAATATAGTCTCATATTATTGGGGAGGACACTAGCTATTGTGATACAGGTTTACCTACTTCCGGAGTTGGGGTTTCATATCATGTATGTGAACAAAAATCTGTTACCCATAAAGATTTATTATTATTATTATTATTATTATAAACACTAAGCACTATTAAACCATGATACTTTTAAAAGTTGTACAGAACAGCTGTTTGTCATTTATCGAATTCATATAAGAAAATATATATATCTTTACAGATAAATACTGTTTAAATTTAATAGTTTCTTAAAATTCTTTGTTATTGTCTAACCAGTTTGAAATTCTAACGGTTAGAAGAGGACAAGGGGTTTTAAGTAATGATCAAACTTAAACATACGTCATGAAGCAGAGGACAGTGGCGACACTTTGGCTAAACATACATCAATTTCACCCGTTTAAGGAAGCCAGCCATATGCTTCAAACTCTTTTCGAGGTTTTATAAGGAGTTTCTACACTAGTTCCTCTGTATACTGTATTTTAAGGGACGGTGACGATATTATGACGATCACAAAGTAAATAACATTGCACCATTTTGATGTGACACTACTGACGATGATACTTTATCATTACAAAATCTGATAGTTTCTTTATTGATAAACTAGCTGTTGGGCGCAGATTAATTGCGTTTAATTATGATTCCATACAAAATTTGACAGCCTGTATTTTAGCCTCCTGACATAATCTGAACTGTGCGTCGGAAACCATGCCCTTTTATGCCCCCTTCTAAGTCACATATCAAAAAACGTTTAACACGTGTTTAATTATTTGAAATAAGAAGCCTAAATTTCTAAATTCATGTCTCTGACTTAAATAGGAGTAGTTCTTGAGATATAGATATTGCATAAAAAATGTTCTCCCTTTTCCCCCTCTTTCCAGTAAGATTTCTAAAAATCCTTTCTTAGTAGATACAGAGATCGAAGGTTGATTGTAAATAATTACTTTTTTATTGAATTTTTTTTCTGTTGTCATATATGAGAATTAATAGAACGTAAGAAACTATAAAAAACAAATTAAAATCTTAATTCCTTTTAGCCCTTCCTTTGAAGTACTTATTTTTAATGAATCAGTATTTGGCTATTACCATGTAATTTTTTTGAGTTGATTTTATTGTTAAAAAGATGATATTCCCTCACATGAATGATTCTTAATATTACTAATAAAAAAAATCTCTATATGAATTCAAGATGGCGATTACCCGCGCTTTTGTCTGACTTTCGTCTTTAATCTCTGTAACTAATTAATAATTCCTCCTCTATTAGTTCTGTAATGTCCTTTCTTTATTAATAAGTAATTTTATTATGCCTTTACATATTTTATAAGAATTTTGTTTGTTGTAAATAAAACCACACTGTTCAAGTTCCGAAAAAAAGGTGGTGTCATTACTATCAGTCACGTGATTTCCCATATTGACCAATTACGAAAGGGAGCGTTCCGCGATTGACCAATTAACGCTGTCTTATGTTACATTGGACGGATCACGTCAATTTTGTCGTAATGTGAATACAAGTATAACCCTCACCTTCGTACATCTGCGCGTATTGTGGGAAGCCAGCAGCTCGGAGCCATTTGCACGCCTCCGCCGCTTCGATCTCTGTAACAAGAGAACATCATATCAGTTACAACAAGAACAAGAGGATAACAAGAAAATTAATCGTATTTATACCGTTATATTTTCCATACTTCCCAATCATGTATCAAATATCAAATACGCAGCGCATTTGC
This sequence comes from Sesia apiformis, assembly GCA_914767545.1. Taxonomy (NCBI): domain Eukaryota; kingdom Metazoa; phylum Arthropoda; class Insecta; order Lepidoptera; family Sesiidae; genus Sesia; species Sesia apiformis. The sequence continues at coordinate 12,039,259 of OU611967.1, read as the reverse complement.
GTTTCAATCTTCGTCATTGTTAACTCGATACTGGCATAATCAGTTAATCGCAGATGGCACAATTGGTATATACAGGGCTCACAACAAGTAAAGTAAATGCTCGCCTGCCGCTTTATTTTTATAAACAAATTAAAAGTACCGGTAGATGGCAGTTCGAACAAACCTTAATGTCAACAGGTTGTTATGTTGTAACAAAACTCTTTGGAGCATTGTTGGTTACTGAACTTTTTGTTTTTAAATTTCTCATCAGAACTCCTACTGGTCAGCAGATGAAGAGGGGTTCATTGCGAAGTCAAATTTGATACTTAAGTACTACCATGTATTAAGAATGCAGCATTTCCAAAACACATATTAATTAAATAATTCGAGAGCTACTGAACATGGAACACTGTCTATGGGGGAGAGTGCACGCTACAATCCAACAGCCCCTGGGCGCGCACGACTGGCTACGTTACCCCTCTCTCACAGAAGACTACCTTGAAATGTACTGCAACTCCCACTTTATCTTATTTCCCTAATGTACGTACGTGTTTCGGTAGTGAGTGAGATGTGCCAGAGCCTATTCCAGTCCTATATACCCGTATTCCCAACCCTTTCTCCAAATCCATTCCTATATCTGCAAAGGTAGGCAGCGCATCCAGGGGTGTGCCAATGTTTGTCATTTAGGACTAATGTGCGCTTGTATCGCAGATGTCTATGGGCGACGGTATCCACTTACCATCAGGTGGACTGTATGCTCGTCTGCCGCCTTCGTATATAAAAAAAACTATTAGACTGTAACGTGCCTGCCCTACAGTGCTTTTATAACGTATCAAGTATATATTCTCAAATCGATGCTAATAATGCTGGTCATTAATAATTCCTACTGGACACTATTTAATAATGCATAATTTAATAGTTTATATCTGTAGTTTAATAATTTAATTAATACAATATTTAATGTACCTATGTAGTGTTTTTAGAATTTTTGTGCCCTTGCAAGTGTATGCAGTACCACATTAGATATTGTAATTTAAATGAACCTACGAGTACAACATGCAAAAAATTAAATTTAAATTAGGTAAATATATAATTCAGTTTCATCCAATTCGCTACAATTTTTGTCGCCGATATTTCAAAATTCCCTCGTAACATCAAGGCTTTTTGACTTACGTTTGAGCTGTGAGAACGTGCCTATTGCATTCCGGAAGAGACTCAGTGCATTATTTATTGTTTATACGTAGGACGCTGTACTAGCACTTAACGCAAAACACGATCCGAAGTCAACCAGTTTAAAATATATAAAACCGTTCTAGCGAGACATAAAATTATATTAAAGAATAGATTAAAAGTTACAGACTTGTAAGGTTTTGTTGTCCTGTCTAAAACGTTCGTAGCGCTCATTACTCGGACCGGGAACCTACGCTGCGCGGCGGCGCGAGAGACACGCGTATGAACTGGTAGAATCGATTCTACTCCCGATACTAAATAAGTGAATAGCCTACTATCAGCTTTGCGTAATTTCAATGACAAGTTGTATATAACACTGTAATGGGATACATATGTAATTCAATAATAGACCGGATTAATTTACTGGGTAATTAGCTATTGTTTCACTGTTTATATAATATATATATTAGTCAATAATATCAATCTTTTTACTGAATCCCTACTCCCTGAACTATATAATGTTCCATCGTGTAGAGCGTAGCTTTATCAGTAAAATACTCATCTGAATCAGTTATTTTCAGTGGTCTACGTGACAGACGATGCGTAGGTATCGCGTGAGTTGAACGACCTCTGTTCAGGGCATGATGTATTCCGGTAAAGTGGCACCTTTTCCAATACATAACCAGTCATATACTAAGAATTGCCGCATCGTTACTTCAGGTAGTTAGCTAAATTGGTTTAAGCGATTGACCTAAAGAATCACATGAATATTGTATTAACATATTATGTGGGCTGTTTGTTACATAATATAATTCCATATTATATATTATTTTTTTATGGACACAGACGGCAGACGAGCATACAGTCCACCTGGTGGTAAGTGGATACTGTCGCCCATACACATCGGTCTGTGAGCTGGCCACGCGGGTTGACGAGTCCACTCTATTGAAGGTGGTGAAGATCCTCAGGGCTTGTGTTAGTCGCCTTTACAACACTCACGGGAAGATTGGTGGTGATATTCTGAATCCAGCTGTCACCACGCGGCTATATATTGCTATATAATATGTGTCTAAAACGATAGTTAAAGTAGATAAATATAACAATTAGTTCCACAGTCAACCACTAGATGGCACTGCACCGAGTTCCTAAATCGCGCTATGGTTTCGTTCACGCTTGTTAATAGAGTTGTTGCTAATTATCGTCAATAAATGAGTTTTGTGCTACAACAGCAGTGTGTGAGTTTTATTTAGTGTTAAAGTTTTATGTATGTTTGAATTTAATTTAAAATACCAATTGAATTGTAACAATTATAATATTTTTTTTTTACAAATTTGTAATTTTAATGAAATTCCCACACGCTCCTTGGAACTTCAAGAATAAAATATTCCGCGGCAAAAAGGTGGTAATGAAACGTCTACATCACTTTTGAAGTTGCCAAATAAAAAATATTCTTAAATTGCGTAACGAAACTTGAAACATTAAAAGAGGCAGGTTCACTTAAAAATTTAAAAGGGGCATTTAATATTCATTCCAATTTTACGTAAGCCCTCCAAAAGGGCCTTGCGAACAATAGAACACAAAATGACTTTCTCTTAATAAATTTTAATATGTTACGTCCAGTGTTATAGATCTCCCCTACAATAGGGCAATAATGTAAGCTAGCCTTTTCACCGCGACTTCGCTCATTACTTATAGTGGTTCTTTCAGTGGTCGATATGTGCCTTGGTTCTTTCAGTGGTCGATATGTGCCTATAGAAATCCCACTACAGGGTAAAGGCTCCCCTGGTAATAATTAATATTTTCGGGATTTGATTTCGGGCCGTAATCCACCACGCGGGCCCAATACGGAGATTTCGGAGAAATACACCTATTGCAGAGACCACGATTTTCGAGTTTCAGATATAAATTCCCCACATAAACTATAAACTACCGTTAGTTCCGAAACTTATATTTCTATATATTAATTGACTATGAAATTTGACACAAATCTAATTTGAGTCTTATATTTTTGTGGTTAAAGGTTAACTCGATTCAATAATTCCAAAATTTCAATGGAGACGTTTCATAGGAATCTTCTATGGGAGAAGGGTCTAGAAAGTGACCAGTTTACGGAATGTGCTAACAAACAAATAACTAGACGAGAATTCTAAAAAAAAAAAAATGTCTTCTACACAATATGACAAATAGTAACTGCAACGTTACCGAGTAACGGTAACCAGCCCTTTTATAGTGCACTGCTTGACATGGACCTCTTCATGCGCCTTGTCTTGTGTGTGAGGGATGTAACGCCTTGATATGCCACGCTGGTCAAGCAGGAGGAAATGGTGTCGTGTTATTTTAAAACAGATCGACACCACATGTCACCAAGTATATTCAAATATTGAGAAAAGCCTACGATGGCGAACTTTCGGAGAGGTCGATATCCAGCAGTAAAGAGACAGTCTGATGATGTGGCATGGTCATTTTCAATTTAATAATATATTAAACGTACACACATCGATTTTTCTCGATTTTATTATTAGTACTCAGGGAGGTCAAGTTATATTGGTCAATGTAGGTAGTTCGCGTACTAGTCCACGTTGTGGGCCAAAGGGCCAATCAGTACTATTGTGGCCATGACGTCTACAAATGTCTAAATAATGGAGAGAAAAGCCGATAGAAACAGGTTATCTCGATGTAGGAAAGAAACGTGTGAAAGTGTGGATGCGGTATATTAAGTTATCATGTTAAATCATGTCAAATAATTGTAGTAGAGAGCAAATAAATCCCGTCCTATTCTATCTTTCGTCATTTCCCCAACCCTTCCTTCAAATCCATTCCTTTAAATCTCTAAAAGTAGGCAGCGCTTCCGGAGGCGTGCCAACGTTTGTCATTCTGGACTGATGTCGGTATGCATCGCGGATGTCCATGGGAGACAATATCCACTATCCACCAGGTGGACAGTCTTCTCGTCTGCTGCTGTCTTTCCATAAAGAAATGTATGTGGAAAATTCATTGAAAAGATTCAATTTAATTAAAGGGAATTTTGACAAAATCATTTTTTCTGTATTTGTAGAAAATCATTATAGATAATACAATATTTCCTCTCCTGGCCTATTGAGAAGAGGGGAATATAATGGGTTAAAGGAATCTAGTTAATCCATTATACTCTTTACCATACCATTCCATCCGCCTATGTCTCTCCACTGTTGGATATAGGCCTCTCACGAGGTTCGTCAGCACACACGATCCTCGGCTCTTCTCATCACACTGCACGACAGACAGTCTCAAAGTTACAGGAGCTTCGACTGGAAACTGTCCGTCAGCCACAGTACTCGCCACACCTTGACCCTACTGATTTCCATTATATTTATTTTGGATAAAATTGGATACAGGAGAAAAAAATTCAACTCCGATGAATCAGTGAAAAACGCCTTCAGAGAATTCATCGATTCCTGTCCCCAGGAGTTCTATTGCAGAGGCTTCAATCAATTTCCATTTCCATCCATTTCATCAATTTTGAAAAGTGCATTGATGATAAGACAATGGTCGATAATACTTCGGTTAATTAAATATATAATTTTTATACAAAAAAGATATTGAATGTGACCTAACCTATATACATATTATTCTCTGAATATAGAATCTAAATTACTCATTTGTAATGTACCGCATTCAAATCTTTCTAACCTCTCCGTTCTTAGGGTCATCAAAGGTCTGGATTTAAGTGGCGAAATGTGTGGAGGCGATTTTTCATCATCTCCAAATACAGTTTTATTTTAATGTGTTATTTGTAAACACTGGACCAAACAAGCACTCGTACAATACAAAGTTATTTTGCGGTTCTTGGGTTGTTTTTGGGTTTAATGTCATTGAATAAATTTATAACGAGGTGCAAATGGATTTGTTATCTTTGGTTAGATACCTACGTGTATTTGTGTTGTATGCCACCGGACAGAAAGATGTATGGAGCATTTATGGGTTGTCGTGTTTTGATATAGTACGGCAGTAATCAAAGGTTTTAATGGATGATAACGTGGTATAAATTTATTACTTGATGTTAATTTTTACGACTTTTATTGGGAAAATACCAATTAGCGCGGTTAGTTGTTTCTCTGTTGTATGCGACAGGACATATTGTGTTTAAGAACACAATATTTTGTTTTGATCTGGGTAAATTGCATTCGTCTTTGTGCGTGAACACACGATCCAGAGTATCCTACTGTGAACATTTTTTTTATGGAAAAAAGAGCGACAGTCAGGCACACAGTCCACCCGGCGGTAAGTGGATACTGTCGCCCATGGACATCCGCGATACATGCCAACATCAGTCCAGAATGACAAACGTCTGCACGCCCCCGGATTGCGTGTGTACTCTCCCCCTCTTTAAATGAGTTATTTAAATAATAAATTGAAATGAGGTTACGAATAACAAACTATCCGAAAAAGACAAAAAAAAATGCGAATGTAAATGAACGTCAAATAACCTATTTGAGGTTTATTTCGACCTACTCCAGTTTTCTGCACCATAAAACCGAACGCGGTGATACATGTTTCGTTCATTTGTTAGTGCGGTTTAATAGCTGGGGTAAACTACGCAAATGGACCAGAGAACGAGAATATGAAGGTCTACAGACGAACGGTTGTAACGAGCGTTTATTTGACCGTTAATTTATTTTAAGATGTTTTATGTTGGAAATTTAAATAATTTATATTTAGCGGGCTTTAAAATAGACTAAGACAAGCATATGGCCCATAGACGTCATTGACTAATGCTCAGAAGTCTGAACTCTGAGTGTGCCATAAAGCCACGGAGCTTAGTATATTTAAAAGATATATTTGATACTTACAGACCAGACCGAATTAGGAATACTCTACAATAGTCGAAAACGCAAATATTAGACATCCTTCAAAAGACTGAAAAGCTGAATTGGGACTGGGCTGGTCATTGTCAATTAAATAGTGTAATTCGGGAATATTTCTAATAATTCAATCAAATTAGACACATATAAAAGAGAATTAGATAAATTAAACATAATCTAAAAGATCCTCGTGAATATCCCCGTATCCGTTATGAGTATGACACAGGGTTCCTCAAGAAAACTGTGACTAAGTAATTGTAGTCTATTCAAGTCTAAAATCTATTAATACCTTTAATACAGCAAGTAACAAAACGTTTGAGCGTTTCAACTGCCGCGTTCTGAACGTTACTTCGTGTCAGCTAACGGTAATTCTCAAATATTCTTTGTTCACAGAACAGACGCGTATAATTACAGGTGGCAATTACATTTGTAAACAAAACTATTACTGTCAATAGTAGGTTTTGGGTGAAGCCTATATTCAGGTAACAATATTAATAGTAAAAACTGGTCTTATAAAAGTTCTATATACGTGTATACAGGCAGGATTTGGTGCAGTTTTATTGGAATTTAGCAATATGGTCATGTTACTCCAGCTCCACTAGGGTTGCCGCATATAAAATCACTTTCTTAATTATGTGCCCCATTATGAATTTGCGACAGAACCTCATTGAAGTAACATTACTTTTTACCTTTTTTCGAAACAAGCTACAACGACAAATGAATTAACTAAATTAATTAATACAATCCTACAGCTCCTTTGTCTTTAAAGCTGAGGAATAAATTCATTGAGTGTTGATGAGTGAGCGGTACCAACTAATTTGCGGACGAGAGATAAAGTTGATGATTACCATTTTGCATTTCGGGGACAATTCCTGAAATCCGGGAAACCTGGCAACCTTAAGTTGCACAGGTGACAATTTAGTGTTATAAATTCTTCTGTAACATGTCGTTGCAACATCACACACTACGGATACTTTAATGTAGCTTTAATTTTTCAATACTTAACTTTCAATACTTTAGTTATACTTAACAATATCACACACTACGGATACTTTAATGTAGCTTTAATTTTTCTTTTTTGGATATAGTGCATTCCAATAAATGTATGTCATTTTGCTATTTGAGATAAGTCGATTTGGTTGGCACCCGTACCACAGTGTAAGACGGTGAGTATGGATTCTTAGATTGTGCCCGTACTAGGATCCTTAGACTGCGTCCTGAGTAGACGCGGGGGCATAAACGGGAGCGGGAAACACAGCGTCGCGATCCGCTGTTTTTATAACATGTCCGTAATTAAAAAGATACTTGCTGTACAATGTCTGATTCAAAATTTGATTTATAAGAAGTTTTATTTCAAATAAGTGCAGTTCTTACTTGGACTATTATACTCGATAAACTTTAAAACGAGAAACTACAAACATACACTCACTCGCACGTCGCAATCGCAAACTGAAATGTATTGTTTGCTCCAGCTCAAAACCCTTGCAAGTGTTACCGCGGAATCCGCTTCCCGCGCTGATGCCGCGCTCATACCAACCAGATCTCAGTCAATATATATATCGATGGTTACAAATTCAATTGGCGTAAGGGACAAAAGGATGGTTTTCAGTACAACAAAAAATGTTTTTCGGGATCTTTAAATAACTGTAACTTTTTTTATGCAACTATTCTTTTACTCAATGTTTCAAGTCATATTCTTGAAAAATACTGTTTTTGCACGCCAAATAATTGAAAATTATCTAAATTATCTAAAATGAGAGTTAAACACTTTTTTACGTGATTTGTACCTTACACCAATTGAATTTTTAACCATCGAATATGTATTTGAAAACTACGCTACGGATTCCGTTATCCCGCCCCACTGCGGCCACAACCTTAAATGTAGACCGGCACCATAATCCACATGTTATCTAAACAAAGTAAGTAATTACGTTTAGGTAGTTAGCTGACTTCATGATGGTTTAACTACTTAACTACTGCGCTAGGGTTTATTATGTAAACAATGTTATGTTTATGCGTATTTTGTTTACTGGTTTAAGTTTAGATGGGCATTTGGAAGCTGTTTGGTTTACATAGTAGGTATAAGTACATAAGTTACATAGTCGGTAGGTATCAAGATAGGTATAAAAGGGCGTTTGCCTACTTGCCTGTTCGTCTGTCTGTCCACCTGTCCGTCTACCTGTGTTACTGCTGGATTTGACTACTCGGCCAATATTGTTGCTTTGTAGCGTGTTTATCCCGGAAAGTAATATAAGAGGATAGTTTTCGTCGAAACCGATTTAGTATTTTTGAAAATGACGGTGATCTAACTAGAAGATAGTATAATATTATAGGAACTTATTATTATAATGAACATGCATCCCTATTTAATATTGTTATCTGGTCTCATCGCCGCCCACAGGCGCCTGGAAGAGATAGCCGCCTCTTGTACTTTTCGTGTTATTTACAATATTGTTTTTTCGTAACAAGTGTTGGTGTACAATTAAGAGTTTATCTGTCTAAGTAATTATCACCAGCTGATAAATTGATTTGGAAATCGACTTCATTCATAAAGTAAATTCCAGCATTCAAATGCAGCATTCTGTAAAGTTTTTTCATTCTCTGACTGTAAAAATAATAGGTTTTACTATGACCAGTCATGTGACTAGATATTCATTACGTAACCGTACATAGGCACGTAACCAGTTAAAATTAAATAGTATAATTTATATTGGCCGTTTACTATAGTGCTATATTATAGTCATCCTATAACCCGTTAATTTGATTTTTTATAGAAAGATGGCGGCAGATTAATACAGAGTATGTCTGATCATTTCTACTCTACTTACGTTTCCCCGTACGCAATCTTCACTCGATTCGTCTTTACTGTCGTTTTTCGGTCCTGCGAAAAATGTGACCTGCCTAAGGCGTCTACTACACGAGCGGGGCTCTAGCGACGATTCCGTCCTACTAACGTCGAGTAAATTATACGACAAAGCGATTTTTCTGTCAGCGTATCGCCACGACTCGCCGCGATACGCCGCTGGCGAGTAAAATAAAATTGAGCACTTGCTAGGTTTTGGTTTAGGACAGTCGAGCCTCGCGGCGGACACGCGGCGAGTCCGTGGCGTTTTACTCGTTGACTTGTCTGTCACTCGTCGTATCGCCGCGTTGAAATCGCCATGTGTAGATTAAGCTCATAGTTACCATTCAAATTAGTGGCACGGCGAGAGTATCGCCGCCAGACACTGGCTCGATTAGTTGGCGCCTTATACCATTTCAGCTTTCTGATTTTTAACGAAGGTCATAGGTGGTGGTTGGAAGAGTAAAGGACGAATCAACAAATAGAGTTGGGCGCCTTTAGGCCAGGTAGATCGACGACTTAATGTATCCGGTGGAAAGTCTTCAGTAGTGGCTGTATGAAAAGAGATGAGGATCGTATGTGATGATTAGCTCTCGGGAGGGGCATAGGCCTGATTCCTATGCCCCTCCCTAGAGCTAATCATCACATCCTATACCCATCTATATCCTATACCCAACAATGGAGAAAGGGCTGATGGTTTTGATATGGTATGGTTTGACCAATCTGTGTGTAATTGAATTTTGATGTTCCTTGAGTGGATAAAAAAATTCGCTTTACACTACAGACATTAATTGGCGTCAAGGTGAGCTTATAAGTCAATACGCTTAGAAAATAATGAGGCAATTGGCACATAATTAGAAGTTTCAAAAAGAATCAATTACCTGTTATTTGATCAACAGTCAAATTAGGCACACTCATATTTGCACTGCACTAACACAACAACTTGGCTTCAACTAAACACTGAATCACAAAAAAAGAAATTCTAAACTAATTAGCATGTTTTTCCAATAATGCGTTATAACGCTTTTCGTTACGCAATTGCCACTTAAAAGTTATGCATTTTTATTGATGACTTTCACTAGATAACCCGAAGATGATTCGAAATTCGAATGCAATAGTGTGACTGCGACCGCGCCTTTCGTGTTATTACGAAAATTAATAAACCGGTATTCGAAATTTAAATATGTCCTAAAATTCACTAAAATTCGAGTCTTTAGAAAAGAATGACTTTTGGCGGGAACTTGAGAAGTGAAGTTGAGTTTTTGTTTCATTACTAGAAAAATTGCGTATGCATTTTGTGATTTAATATTGATAGTTTATTAAACCTCAAACTCCTTTCCTGCATAATGTTTGTGATACTCAAATAAAAGCATACGACTGTGTTTGTCGTGAGCTATCCTCTACTACTCCTCTATCCTCAGTAAACCTACGAGTACTGTCACTTTACTATGTGACTCCTGACTTACTTCGACGGGACTGTACATTGGCAGAATACGTTTTAGACTTTAAAATTGTTTATTGCGAAGAAAACTTCATATTGGCAGAATGTGCTAATTGCACCACTGCCATCTATAAAAAGAAAAAAAAAGAATATTCTAGTTTTTTTTCATTCCAAATATAGCAAAAGCGCAACTATCACATTCTGCCAATATCAAGTTTTCTTTGTAAAGTCAAAACCATTAAGACTCTGTTAAACACATATTGTCAGTATCCAGCCAGGTACTTGGAAGCACACGAAAAATGTAGTCTTATGCTATTATTTGATTATCACAAACATTACGCACAAACACTAGGCACTGAATTTTCATAAATGATCACTATTAAACCACAAAACCCACAATACATAAGTTTTGAATTAATGAAACAAAAACTCAACCCTCACTTCTCGAGTTCCCGCCAAAATGCATTTTAATTTTTAATTTTTTTAATCGACCGCGATCTCACAGATGTAGTAAACAAACGCGCGCGCACTTGAGGAGCCGCCCTAGAATGAGATTATCAGTGTTTATCACAACTAGTGGTTACTTACGTCCTTTAATCGTCTAACGAGTCACCGATAGTGCGGTTTCGTGTCGAGATATGAAACATTTGGCTCTAATTTTGATGCGGCTATTTTTGTTTTTGCTGCTATTAAATAACATTCCTTACATTCCATAACAATGTTATCAACGATTCAAATATTAAAAATCGTGACTCATTATCTGTGATAGAGATATTACAAGTTATATTATAGTTATCCATTAATATAGTTATAATTAAATGACGATTGCTTCATTACTATATAAGTATGTAATTGGAATTTGATTTGATTTTGTTCCATCTTATTGCCTTTTTTCAATGCAGTGAGATTAAGAAGTGCAACTAAGGAGTAACAATTACCGTATAAAAGATTGCTGGATTTTAATCAAAATAATTTTATTCAAAATAATAATATTTTTTAAAGTCTTTAATAAATAACAGTATAAATAACAAAAATTAGATTAATATGAAGTCTTTTAGTAGCATACTTAGTAATATTGCCTTCTCCACAGCTGTTTTGTTAATGAATCAAGGTCTTAAGTTACCAATGACTTTAAAAATTAACGAAAATATTTAGAACTAGCGTTATCGTAGCTGTCATTCAAGATGTTTGTGTTGGAAGGGCTTCGGGCGTATATTTACACGTTCTTGTAACAGTATGTTATGAACCTTATTATAATTCAATTAGGTCTGAATTTTCTTTACAAATTAAATGTAAACCTTTGTTAATCGCTTGTAATAATAACTCAATATAGATACTTAATGCTTATGCATCATTGTAATTATCACAACTTCCGCCTACGCTTCGACTCTTGGTTCTGTTGATATGCCTGTTCCAGTATCTTTATAGAAAACTAGCGACCCGCCCTTGCTTCGCTACGGTTCATAAGAGTTTTTTTTTATATAATATATAGCCTATGTCCATCTGGAATAATTTACCTTTCAAATGGTGAAAGAATTTTTCAAATAAGTGCAGTGGTTCCGGAGATTACAGGGTAATCCACAGATTACAGGGTAAGGGTAATTACAGGGAGATTACAGGGGATTACAGGAGGTTACAGGGTAAGTGCGAATTTTGTGAATTTGTGTGTATGTGGAGGACATACACACAAATTCACAAAATTCGCACTCTCTCTTTATTATATTAGTATAGATGATAGAAAGATATATATATACATTATAGAAAGATCTAGAAATATATTTAAAATGTCAACTCATTTATGCCATTATGTACTTAAAGGCATTTTTTTTTATTAATAGTGAAATTAACATGGCAGTGGTCTGTTTGTGATATATATCAGGTCGATTATGTGAATAGTATTGTATATAAAACACCGTATTATCTCTTCTCGCGGGTGTCGTAAAAAGCAACTATAAGATAACATAACTGTACTACAAGCCGCGAGCGACTACACCAACTCTAAGAGAGTCGATTCACCGACCCACTTAACCAGGCAGTGTGGGGTTTTATATAAGAAAATACATCTCTCATGCCTAGACCATCGACTGACCTTCCGAGAATACATAAAAATCGTCCGGAACCTAGCCGCTTTTGCCGCACTTACCTAACCTAACTCCCTCATAGGCGGGAGAAGTAAAATGTCGCTTAGTAATAAGCGGACCTCATACAAAACCTGCGTACTTCAATAATGACCTTCGCCAGCGTTATCTTTGCACACGTACACCCCTCCAACATTAAAATGCTACAAACCCTCCAAAATAAATTCGTGCGTAAAGCCGTGGCTGCCCCATGGTACGCACGCAATGTCGACCTCCACAAGGACTTGGAATCTACCTCCATGGTGAAATACGTGAAAGACTCCGCCCGACGCCACTACGACAGCGTCCCTCACCATCCCAACCCCCTAGTCTCCGATAGGAATGTCCTTTCCCGTTACCGTCGTTGTTGTCGTCCTCGGCACGTCCTAGACGACCCCGATGACCCAATTACTGCTGCCAATGCGGTTCTTGCACTACACTTACACTTGTAAGTGTAGTACACTTGCACTACACTTGTGTAGCCACACATATACACCGTCCCCACCGACGGAGACGAGGACGTCACCCTCGCGACACCGGTAAACACACACCGACCTTCACAGCCAATACTTTTACCAGGTATCGATACGTACCTGGACGCTTCTCACCGACTCGCGATCCCGCGGTACCCTCCCAAAGCAACGCCCTAAGCCGAGGTACGTTCCTTCCACCGGCTTACCATGGGAGCCCTTAGGTTCGTTGCTACACATTTATTGCTCCCGGCTGAGCGCCTTCTGCGCTCGCCCTAACTTATACATGTCCGGTGACTCTTGAAAGGCTATTATGGTAACAAGAATTAAGCCATTACGAGAAAAAAAAAGAAACATCTCTCATGTACAGGACAGTATGCATGTAGGCGCATGTCCAGTAGTAAACGATAAAGGGGCTGGTTACGGTTATTTACCGTTAAATTTACCACAAGATAAACTGCATTTAATATTACAAGGTAGATTTAAAAGTAAAATAAGAAAGTTATACGTATTTAATAATAAGTATGGTAATATTATTTTTTACATTATTTTAATGGCATTTCTATATACGTTGTACGGCGACCATAATGTTATTTATTTTCTGAAACAATTTTACTCAAAATGGGGATTAAAGCGCGAATTGAGTCGTTATTTTTAACTAGTTTGTACTACATGAGCAGTTTTCAATTTACATGACTATTCACCATTCGCTCATGTTTCCTCTAAACATTTATTTCTTATTATTTATCGCATTTGATATGTATGAAGTCGAAATTAATCCCTTACTGTATTCTCTACCAGTCAATCACCAGGTCAAACTAAAAATAGAACACCGGTGCAGTTTAGTTTAAATGCATGTAAAGTCAGCACCAGGTCAACCTATATCCTAACGTGCTACTAATATGGTCAAGTTTTGAATGGTTTTGGGTACATTAGCGTCTTGTTGAGCGTACATATTATGTATACAGAATGGGTCTGAATCGTTCGCAGGGCCTGAAATTTAGAAAATTGCAATAAATTTTTTTTATCAAATTCAGCACACAATTTTGTTAAATACAAAGCCAAAAATTAATGACATTATTACACAAAATACGTAACATATGTCAGATTACTCATAATCATGAGAATCCATGTTTCAGATTTCAGGTAATGTTCGAGGATACATCCTGTAGTGTAAAATAGGTAATTGAGGAAAATCGCACTAAGACTGCAATCGCATAAACATGCAAGATTCTGCGTACATTTAGTCATAACAGCTCAAGCGAGCGAAACTATCCAGCCACCGATACAAGGTAGTAAAATTGATCATTATCGCTTCCACGAGTTCCACGTACTATATGACTCAGAACGGACTCAGAAAATCACTCTAGTAATCACTTAGTCACTAGCTCTTGACGTTTCTTTTGAAGTACTATTTACATATCGCATATGTTTATGTAATCACTAATCAGTCAAATGATGAGTCAAGCGATTTTGTATGTTTATTTTTCAGTAGACTGCTGGGCGGGAAGAAATTACTTGCATATACATAAATAAAAGCGTGACAATGTAAGCAGGCAGATATTTTTTAATAACGTGTTAGTATTTATATTTGGGAAGGATTTCTAACTTTATCCTATTCCCCAATGTACGTACGTGTTTTGGTAGTGTATGAGATTTGCCAGAGCTCATTCCCATCTCACCCTATCACTCGTCATTTTCACAATCCTTTCTCAAAATCCATTCCTAAATCTCCAAAGGTAGGCAGCGCATCAGGGGCATGCCGACGTTTGTCATTCTGGACTAATGATAGCATGTATCGCGGATATCCATCGACGGCAGTATCCACCTACCACCAGGCGGACAGTCGGCTCGCCTGCCGCCTTCTTTTTATATAAAAATGCAATTTTAAAGTCAAAATAAAGTAGATAACTGCATTTACGTATATTTACTCATCATATCAGTTGTATCCTACCTTTGTGTTTAGTTTTCTTTATTACATTGATGTGTATTCTGTATTCAAAAGATAACTTGAAATAAATTAGCCTTGACGACCAATCAGCCCAGTTGGTGGTGACCGTGCCTGCTGTGCAAAAGGTCTCGGATTTGATTCCCGGTCGGACAATCATTTGTTAAAAGACAGCTGTTTGTTTGGGTCTTTGTGTGTGTCTCTGGAATCCTAGTGTGGGTTATTGAGTGTGGTTATTACCAAGACTGGCGTTAATAATCCCTGATAGTAGATATAAGAATAATATATTTAAATAATAAAATTAATGAACAAAATGATACTATGTTTTATAAATAGAGCAATTTATTATTAACTACAATTAAGTTTTATTGATTATTGAAAATGCCAGAAAATATTATTTGCTTTCGATAATTTCGGGATAAAAGTAATATGGTCACCCTATCCCCGTAAATCTTCTGCGATCCTTGCGGTCGTTTAGAAAATAATAAAGCTAAAATCCATACGAAAAGTGAAGTGTGGTTACAAAAGCTAATTCATGAGAATTTTGCGAATATTCCTTAAGGCGTATTTACATGATTGTATTAAGGTTGCTAGGTCTCCAGGATTTTCGGGACCGTCACGGAATTTGTTGCTGCGCCCCGTGTCCAGGAATTTAAGCAGTAGAGTGAACGCTGTTTGCTATTATAGTTTGAGCGTCCGACGCTTCCGCCCGCCACCCGATTTGGGGCCGTTCACTAATCACTCCATGAATTTTGTTCATGTAGACAGACTACTTTAGAGCATAAAAGACAGCTTTAAAAACAAAGAAGCCAACGGTTGTGATACTTATTTTTCTTAATACTAAGTGAATCTAAAGTTAGGTGTGTACCTAAGTTTAAATTAAACTAAAAATCACTTATAATTAGATTTTCAAATGAACGTTTACTCTTAAAAGTAAATGTAGTCCCAATAACTTTATTTTTGTAGAAAACTTCCTTTACCTAATATTCACATTAGGCTTTACTATTCGATCAGTATTCGTTTAGAAATTGGCGAATAAGAGTACGATTACAAATTCAGTAATCCCCCCTATAACACGGTAGATTGGTTCCGCGTTATAGGAAAACGTGTTGTAGGAGTATTCCCGTATAACGCGTTTTTACGACCCCGTATAACGCGTTACGTATAAATTATTCACGTTTAACTTTTCTCGCTAAAGGGGGTTTAAATCGAATATTAAGAAAAAACTATATTATGAACGAAATATGTACGTTTTATTAAAATCAAACTAAACTAAGAACATTTTAAATAAAAAACTTATGCATATGAACTAAAAAAACAGTTAATTACAAATAAATTAACAGTTTTATTACATTATGAACGGTACAAATCATTATAAATTTCATAGTACAGAAATATAATGTGGGAAATCCCCGCGTTATATGGGGGAATGCCCGTGTTATACGGGGGATTGAAATCGCGTAATATGAAAATGCGTTATAAGAGTACCGTGTTATAGGGGGGATTACTTTACTTGAAAATTGGCGAATATTCGCCAGAACGGACATGAATACTCGGAACATCCCTGTTGTATCTATCCACCAATACACACTGGGCCTGTATGTCATGAAGGATTATGGTCCGAACCTTCAAGTGATTTATGGCTTGTATTTAACGGACAAAAATACAAAACGGGCAGCAAATGATGATCAATATAACAAACTATTTTCGATTAAATTACTAATAATGTAAAGACAGTTAGATAGGACTCTATATTGTCAGCAAAGAATCTAAACTCAACCCACCTTTAAATTTGCTGCCAGCGATTTGCTGCCCATTCAGTATTTCTGCTGACCATTCAATTACTTCCCGCAGTAGGACGTTGTAAAGGCTGGAGTCAATATTTAGATCCACGGTTTCTATGTAGTTACAGTATTTCATTTTGAACAAACAGTAATGTTACTTCAATGAGGTATTGACGCATTCTTTTATATAGATTAAAGGCGGCAGACAAGCATACAATGCCTACATCAGTCCAGAATGACAAACAATGGCACGCCCGCGGATGCGCTGCCTATCTTTGCAGATTAAGGAATGTATTGGGAGAAACGGTTGAGAAAATGTGGAGGGATGGGAATGGGCTCCGGCATATCTCACTCACTACCGAAACTCGTATGTACATTGGGGAAATACGGTAAAGTAGGAAATGCCGTACATTTCAAGGTAGTCTTCTGTGAGAGAGGGGTAACATGGCCAGTCGAGTGCGCCCAGCGGCTGTGTGAATGCAGCATGCACTCTCGCTTATAAAATGGGACGCGTAGTAGACACTCACATATCCCAAAAATATGATTAGTAGGTTCGGCCACCCTAGGTTGAATGGGTTTCAAATTATTATGCAAAGAACCTAACAACAGATTATACCTACGAGTACCTACCCTGTTCCACTCCTATCTACTTCTGGGAATAACCCTAAAGGGTATTAATTGTGATATTACTTGAGATAAGGTACCTACTTTTGACGATTGTGGGCTTTTTAGGGATTGTATTTTTTTTTGAAATTTTTTACTTATAGATATTAGAGCATAGTTAGAAATCTTAACCACAGTCGATAAATCCATACGACAATAAGGTCGCTTTGCTAAGATAATATTACATTTGTTCATTTTGCCCGCGGCACCGCTTACATGGTACCTTACACTGATGTATGTACCATGCGTTTTTGATTTAAATGGTACGGAGCACTTATCATCAGCTGATACTTCTTTCCTAAATACTCTTACTCATACTTCCAAAAATATTATTTTTAAAATAGGTGCCGCTTATATAAAAGACCTCAAAACATAACCCGTGTTATGTAAAAGCTTAATACAAGAAATTCATTCGTATTTACATTTCAACTCAATTGTAAGCTGAATTTAAGACTTTTTGCTAATTGAGTCGACTTATAAGGCGTGGATGGTGACGGCAACAACCACTTAAGTTAAGTGTGAAATAAGATTTCGGATTACGTTCTCTGTGTGAGGTCTGTAATGTTTTTTTTTCGCAATAGCAGTGAACGGTTTCTGATTCGGGTCATCTTCGTGTCATTCATAGAATTGGAAATTCTTTTGTATGCCTGTGTGTATTTTTTGCGACTACAAAATAAATGTTTCTTGCAGCGAAATTTGTTTTCGATACGTTCCTTACAAAAATAATACCTACTAAAAATGTTTTAGGGAGTACGCTTTCCCTTTTAGTAATAATTTGACGTAAACGACGGCATCATTTTAACTGAAAATATATTTAATTCAATTAATGAACTCTGTAAAGTGGAAATGTGGTTAAACAGGATGTATCCCAAATCATCATCGGATCAAATCATTCAAATCAAATCTCAAATCGTTTTTCATTTTTCCTGTGGGTGGCATAAAAGGCAACTAAAGGATATAAATCCACTACCAAAAATATAAAGCGCTGAGGAACCTCTAAAAGAGCGGATTTGCCAATCCGCTTGGCCAGCGTGACGTTTCAAGGCCATACCATCCGTCATGCATAAGACGAGGTGCATGAGGAGAGGCTTATGACTAGCAATGGACTATAAAAGGGCTGGTTACCGTTTACGGTTTACGTATCATACCATACAATAACAGATGGCGTAAAAGCAGAGAACATAATAAGATTTATAGTCATATTATGTTCTGTGGGTAAAAGAGTCCGAATGGAGATCACGTACCGGGAACCGCAGTTGGGACACCTACTAGTCAAGTGGACCGACAATTTCAAGAAGTTCGTCGGTAGATAGTGGATGAGCAGAGCAGAATATTTTGAGCTGAAAGTGGAGAGCCGTGGGAGAGGTCTATATCCAGCAGTGAAGAGACAGGCCGATGGTATAGTATAGTAATTCAAACGTATTAATGGGTCACTTTGAAGAACCACCCATTCATTAGGTATTTAAACCTGACGTTTAAACTACATTTATTTCATGAAACCGGTTATCATTTTACACCACCATGATGAGGCTTGATGAAAGATTTCAGTTTAAATGAATTAAAATGAATCCGCTGAGAAATCCTATACAAAATTCAATAACGCAAAATGCACAGCACTTTGAAGCTGCGTCGTAAAAAGTCACTTTACACGTATTGCTAGGGACTCTTTCAAGTCCACTGGAAAGGGAATATTCCTGTTACCCCCTATTTGTTTGGCCACTATTGATGGACTTTGGGACAAATAACGAAGCGACCAAAGAGCACATTTATTGCACATTTGTTACATTTATTTACTTATCTACCACTTCATGTCCTGCATAGCCCAGAGTTTGACTGTTAAATAATGCTGTAAGGCTTTAATAAATTTACTTATTTGTGACGTCATTTCACCATTTCACTATTCATTTCAGGTTACAGCCTTTGCTCATGCAAAGGGACACTATTGTCAGTATGGACTTATAAGCTTTGATTAAAATTTTCTAATTTACAATTTCGTTATTTCAAACACTTGGTAATCCAACAGCGAATATAGAACATTAATAAATCTGAAGCCAATACAGGATTACACAAGTCAATACATATTTATCAGTAACTCCGATATCGGAGCATACAACAATGCGTTCAGTCACAATAGCAGTCAGACGACCTGTTGCAAATTGAATTTAGCATATAACATAGTTTATAGGTACAATATAATATTTATATGGAGTACGTGTTATAATTTATATGTATTTTTTTTATGGACGAAGGCGGCCGACGAGCATACAGTCCAATTGTAGGTACCTAAGTGGATACTGTTGCCCATAGACATTCGCGATACATGCCAACATAAGTCCAAAATGACAAACGTTGGCACGCCCCCGGATGCGTTGCGTTGCGTTACCTTTGGAGATATACGAACGTTGATGTGGTGAAAGGGTTGAGAAAATGGGCAGGGATAGGATGGAATGGGAATGGGCTCTGGCATTTAAATTGAAAGACTTAGAGAAGCTTAAATACTAACTAACATCTGCGAACATTTTTAAAACAAAGCAACATAAATGTTATATTTTTAAGATTATGTTCCTTTTTTTCAGATAGAGTGTCGGATTTATAATCGTATGTATATAACGACGACGTCGAAAGAAAGTGATGTTACAAATTTGTAATGGCATCAGAATGACGTCCTATTGTATTCCACTGGTAATGAAATAGATGGGGAAGAAGGGGAATAAACCTTGAAACGCAACAAAACTAAGCCAGTCGCGCCATACAAATTCATAGACCTTCAACATGGGTTACGGCCATAAACCATGGTGGTACGACATTTTTACGATACGGCCCGACTAGACACGTACTATCTCTGATGTTGATTTTATGACCTGTTTAAAATTCCTATGTTTAAGAGATGAAATGTTTAGTGATCGTTTGTAAAGGCGTTTTAAATGTGACATTTTATCTAACACTTTTGTTAGTTACAAGATAACCTCGTCTGACCCCGTGTAACCTTTTAATTTACAGCGTAATAATGACTTAATAATTTAAAAATATTACAATGGTTTCGTAAAATATCTAAGTCGTTTCGCGGCAATACAAAGCGAGGTAACATCGTAAACCAAGTTGAAATTGCTAAAGAAAGTGACAGCAGTACGAGTGGTCGGGCAAGTTATGGGCAATTTAAAGCTAGTGATGACGTGCATTTGTTTATCGCGAGTTTTGATGGCCGTTTTGTTCAAATAAGCGAGCGAGTGGGCTCGATAGTTTTAACGCGGCTCCGTTCCGCGGAAAATATTGCTTTTACATTTTAATTTTTCTAGAGAGATGTTTTACGATATTTTTAACTGAAAATGTTTTAAAAGTGGACGGATTTAATTTCATTCTCGTCATTGTTTGTAACAAATTACAGCTTTTCGTTGAAGACTAATTATTTTTGATAGTAAAGTAATAATATTAAATGCCATATTTGTTATCATTTATATTCACGGCCATTTTCCCTAGAAGCATGATGATCTTCTATCTATATATTCTCTATATACAAAAAATGGATGTTGGTATATCTGAGATTAATAGTTGATTAGCGCCGTTTAACCGATCACCATGAAAGTTGGCACGTATATGTATTTTTTCATGGAGAAGGTTTTTATTCTATTCACTTTGTTGTAACTTGCCACTAGATGCCGCTGCAACATATCAACTTTTATACCGTTCAACCGATCGCCATGAAATTTGGTATACATAGGTGTATTTAAGCACGGAGAATATTTTCGAGCTATCGACTTTGTTGTAACTCGCCACTAGATGACACTGCAGCACATCAACTTCTATGCCGTTCAATCAATCGCAAAAATCATATCGACGGCAGAACAGAATAATTTGTGATTTTATATACAGAGGTAAATAAATATACACGCGCAGGACATCGTCTGCCGGGTTTTGCTAGTAAAATATGAAGTCTAACTGTCTGTGTGGCAAACAAAAATTTTTTTTTTTTTTTTTTTAATTCTTTTAGATTCTAGTTAGTAAAGTACCTACCAGAACTAAATATTAAAAAAAATATTTTGTTTTTTTCTTATTTACATATAAGAGATGAACTCTGTACATATATGTATATACATGGTATATACATGAAAAAGAAAATTAAACAGGAATTACTCAACTGAACAAATGTGTATGAATGTCTACTATCTGAATTTTGTTTTAAGGTCATACATCCCTCATTTACAAGAAATGTGCACGAGGGGACTCGTGTCCACAAGTGGACGGTGAAAGGGCTGATTGCGGTACGTTACGAACACAAAATTATGAGCGGAATCCAATATAGGTTCAGGCTTCACTAAAGTTTTTGACACAGCCTATATATAGATATTGTTGCCAATATATTTTCACGAAGAAAATACAGTATATAAGTTACGAATGATCATAAAATCCATCTATGTTTTACCACTTCGGGTAAACAGAGCTTAGTGGGAGTATGATAAATAGTTTTCCCGGTGAAGGAAGGCAATATTACGAAAATGAGGCGGGTTCTATCTCCTTACGGGGAATGTCTATGAAATTTTCTTTTATTTTCTTATATATGTCTTTATTATGAAAGTGTATTGTAACTGTAGAGAAAACGATAAGTTTAAAGTCACTTAGCGAGATACTCCCCCCTCCCCCCCGTCTAGAGAGAAATATGCTCGGAGTTTTTTTGCGGGATAAGTTTCGAAACGAGGAGATTCGCCAAAGAACTAAAGTCATAACTCACAGAATCAGCATGCTGAAGTAGCAATAGGCAGGCCATATTTGCCGCAAGATCGACAACCGATGAAGTAGATGAGTTCTCGAATTGAGGCCGCGTACCGGGAAGTGCAGTGTGAGACACCCTCTGGCAGGTGGACCGATCACTTGAAAACTGACGATGGTGGTCGGATGAGAAGAGCCGAAGATAGTGTGTGGTGGCGAGCCTTTAGCGAGGCCTGATACAGCAATGGAAGGACATAGGTCGTTGATATCTATTCATTAATGAAGTCGGTTAAAAAGGATCTCCAACGAGAGGTACAAATGACATGCAAATAACTTTAAACTAAGAATATAAACTATAAAGAATATAACTATATATAAACAGCAAAGTGTATTCTCAATTAGAGGAGATCAGAACACGCATAAACTAAAAATTGACAATAATTACAAGACTAAAGGCAAAATTACTTCATACATTTATATAAATTAAATTTGTTAAAGAGCTCACATCCAAACCAGAACCCTCAGATAAAGAATTATATTGTCTACAGATCCTGCAAATGGCTATATAATAACGTAAGTCGGTTCTTGAGTTTGGAATATAAAACAAATTAAACCTTCTTGGTCTAGGAAGGCTATTGTATGATACGGTCCGTGAATAGGTTCATTGACTGTATGATTGGAAAGACCCAAACGTGACAGTTCATAACTAGTAATTGAAAATGGCATTGCGAAAACCGTACATCATTGTTAGGCCGGTGTTGAAACGTCCATATGGCGGTAAATTAGCATCTTCCTACGTCTGAACGTCCCACAAGTTGTGACTGGGAATAATATTGAGTAATCACTGTATGTGATTAATGTTTTCATACCACACCATGAACGTATAGTGTACTAGAAAACCGCCCCGGCTTCAATCAGATAGCAACCCAAACAAAGCCTGTGTCAATGTGCATTCGTTTAGCATAGTTTTAGGATTAAAAGTGAAGTAATTGTTGAAGTTGCTCAAGTTTATTGAGTTTATTTGTCACATATAAACAAACACACAATTTCTCTTTATGATATTAGTATAGATAGGATCTCCCAAAGTCTGCCATCACACACGATCAAATACACTGCCGACATTCGGTAAAAAATGCAACTTATTGCAGGCTCAATGGTTCTCGGGCCGCATTTATTAACTGGATTAGATAAAATTTGGTAAAAAAAGATGATTTTAAACAAAGGCAAAGGCAACAACAAAGGCATTTGATGTCGTAGCGAATTTGTAATTTGGGAGAGAATATCCCAGAAGAATCGCAGAATCCTTTATCGAAGGTTTGCATTAGCGGCCAGTAGGTTCTTAAAAATTTTAAAGTATGAAGTCTGGTAAAAGACAATAGTCTAAAGAATATCGTTACTCGGTTACATTTCTTATGTAAACGTATTTTCGAATACGTTATGGCGATATATTTCATATATTTTAGTACATACATATACCTAGGTAATATTTCTTTTTCACATTCCACGTGAAATAAAAACGTGCGTTTTTATACCGTACGTGATCACACCGTCGTTTTGTTTTATTGATCCACCGTCTCCTGAACTCTGTCTGTATTTCAGGTGTGTTTCATTTTTAACATGTTCACATAAATACGTAAGGTTTCTACTTTTTTGGTCAGTGGCGTCTTTGGTTTTCGTTGGAGTTTCAGTCTGCTTCCAACATCCCCTCGTACATCAGCTCTGCTAGTAAGTTGTTTCCATAATTTTCCTATATTTTTATTCCTCTCCTGTTACTCTTTTGATATCAGCCTATCCCACTGCAGGGCACAGACCTCCCCTAGTATGTCACTAGATAATCCACCACCAGGGCACAGTGCGGATTGGTGGATAGTGTGTTTTATTATTGATCATGTGGTGTCGGCCCGCTATAGAAATCACCCCATCTCTCCTCGTGGCTGTTGTAAAAGGCGACTAATGGATTTAAGGCTATACATCCCTCATGTACCGGACAATGTCCATGAGGAGGCCCCCCATGTGATTTGATTTTGAACAAGCAATAGTGGTGAATAACTAGTGATGCGTAGACCCCGTCTCACTTCCGCCTAAGACGAGTATAATCAAATTATTATTATACTAACGGGTGTATAAAAGTAAAAATAACTTGTACTAAGAATCTTGTGGTTTAAAATTCATAATAGCGATAGAACAAAACAGCGATCACGCGTTGACAGTAATACACACTAAATACCAAATAAAAAATATTAGAATTACTTTTTGTTTTGAACTTTTAAAAGTTCTGCTATTTATATCTCCTAACAGATAATACGAAACGTCTATTTATGAAACAGATCTAAAAATAATTTAGTACTTTTCCTTATACGTCCTCGTTTCCATCAACCTACACAGTCAAGGAGAACTATTAAGCCGCAATAACCAAGATCGATAAAATAACTTGTAGCGTTCGGGGCAACTGTCAAAATTCTCATGACTAATTCTCTTTAGTATTTATCGGTTGGTTGTTTACGCATATTTGGGTCACAGTATAAAAAAGGAATAGTGGTGTACAAGAAACGTTAAGGTGCGACTTATCCGGATAAATAGACTATTGTTGTTGTTATTGCTGTTGCTCTTTATTGTAATAATAATGATGAAATAATAATGAACAATAATAATGAATTATTACAATAAGACATTATAATACTACTGTAAGACAATGACTCACTTATTCCTAGAAGGAATCTCTTCTAGTCAATATAAGAATAACCGAAAGGAATTATGTCATTAAAAGCAATATTTAACATAGTATGTTGTAAGATATGTTTGTACATAGTACATAGACTAGTGTTAATACACAACTCTGATATAGAAAAAGGACACAGAACATTGTCTGTGACAACGATATGTTGGTCCGTAGATTTGCCGTAGGTCAAACTAACGCTCTTCAAAGTTTGCTACACTTCATTTTATTCGGCCAGCCTATGGGTTCGCCATACTCAAAAGTCGTACAATGCTCTGCCCATCCAGTATAATAACGCCTTCAGGGCTCTGTTTGGGTTGCTTCGGCTCTACAGCGCTTCTTCGATGTTCGACGAAAACTGTACGGGTGGCTTGAGGCCCTCCTGCGGAAGTAGACCGCGACACTATTAAGCAGAACGAGCGGCAGCTCTAACAGCAGCCTGAAGATGATTTCAGAGAAATTCAACTGTCTTGTTGTGGAACAGTTAAATAAAATTACTAAAACCACTCTAGTTATAAAGTACTAATATAGTTTTTTGAGTTACATACTAATATTTGTATGGATCTATGCTGTCCGAATGAATAAATAAATGAATTTAAAAATTTCCAACTATTCTGTCTATACTAAGAATGGTTTTAGAAATGTCAATTTATCCAGCTCTAAGAGTCAATTTCTATGTACCCAGTTGCAGCGAAGTGATTAATGAGATGAAAATTTAAACTAATAATATATCACTATCTGTTTTTCTACACTTGATCACTTCAAAAATCTAAAGTTAATGTTTTGATTATTAAAATTACAATAGTACATATTTATAATGCTAATTGTTAATGCTAATTGTTTTTATTAAAAATTTGTGTCTTGTTTCAAGACTAGCTCGGCAGCAATGTATCGTATCAACGGTACGTTTGTATACGTGATTGCACGTTGTGATTGGCGATGTGAAGATTGAATGCTGTTAATTTCCTATACTGTGTCTGTGTCAAGGAATATTGTAAATTCGATTTTCGAACTTACGCAAGGTTTAACGCGGCAATCTACGGTTTTGTCTACGCAGGAATTATAATGTTTCCTTTACCTATTGAAGTTTGTGAGCTTCTTTAATTATTTTTATCTATACATATGCCGGTGATTTAATGGCAAAAACGTTTTAGTACAACACTTTTTCGTATTCAAACATGCGAAGTTATAGTGAGATATATGATAAAATTAAAAATCGATTTCATTTCGTTTTCCAGTGTTCACGAGATTAAGAAATTCAAATTTTAAATCTGTTTTCAAATTTGTGATAGAGATTTTTTTATAGAACGAAGGTGGCAGACGAACTTACAGTTCACCTGGTGGTCGATCATGGACACCGGCGGTACATGGCAACATCAGTCCAGTATTTCAAAAGTCGACACGCCCTCGGATGCGCTGCCTATCTTTATAGATGTAGGAATGAATTTGGAGAAAGGGTTGGGGAAATGGGAAAACCACTCAATACTAAATAATGGCGATGGGTATCATTTTCAACATTTTCGAGGACAACAAATGACAATTAAAACAGATTGATGACATATTTACGGATTGAAAAATCACAGAATAACAAGACAGAACAATTTTTTAACACCGTCAAATAGTCAACTACTTACCTACTTGAAGACGAGCTATATCTATAGTCGTCACACCATCTTGTCTGGTTTTTGTTGTTGAATGGAATGAAGTGTGTACTACTATACTTTTAGGAATATAAATGTTCGATCTCATAATTCGGTCGCTGCGACTAACGACATTGAATACAAATATAATAACAAAATTTAAAAATGTCTTAAATGCCATATTAAAATAAATATAAAACAGCATTTGACTTCTAAAGCCGCTTAAGATTTTTAATTCCCGTCTTTAGCGTCCTTTAAACGTTGAATCTTTAAACAAACACTCACAATCGCAAGATGAGTGACATCATCTCGCGGGCACATGTTTAGGTTAGGGTATTAAGATTAAGCGGTGAGCGATTTTACAGTTGGATACAATTAATTATGCATATCTAGTCCAAGCGACAAATTTTAATTTTTCTTTTTTTTGTGTCATTTGTCTCAATTTATAATTTTAATATTTTATAATTTTTATTTATATTTTACACGATAGTAGTCCAAGCGCCTTGTAGAACAATCTATAGAAAGCTGTGAATAGGATTTTGCAAGGTCGGCGGCGCGCCCGCATACCCCCTGGTGTCGCAGGTGTCCACGGGCGGCGGTAATACTTACCATCACGTGGCACCGCTTGCTCGTCCGCTAACTAGTCTATAAAAAAAAATATCCCAGATTGAGCGCTGGATTTAAATTTTGCGCCATTTTTTGTTTGGCGGTTTGCAACTCTGGTTGGTTTATAGATGACAGTTGCAATTAGTCAAGGTGGAACGCTGCATGAAAGAGCAACGCAGTTTTAATTGTACAGCAGTATGAAGTGGACCATCATATTGGCGAAAAAATCATCTTTAGTGACGAGGCCCATTTCGACCTTGACCGGATACGTCAATAAGCAAAATTATCGTATCTGGGGCTTGGAAAATCCTCATGAGATTCATGAAAAACGGATGCATCCTTAAAGAGTTACAATTTGGTGCGGCTTTTGGTTCGTCGGGCCATTTTTTTGGGTATCGGTATTTAGATAGGCATAGAGAGGTATCGGAACATGCTACAATAGTTTCTTTGGCACCAATTGTAAGATATGGCCCTCGGTCATCTATGGTTCCAACAGGACGGTGCCACATGTCGCACAGCCGGAGAAACAATGACTTTATTGTTTTTCTAAATTAAATCCGGCGCTCAATCTAGGACAGCCTTTAGTATAAACACAAATATTTTCTTCTTTCCTGTAAAATTATAATTATGGTGTTTGTGTAGTAAATATTGCGTTCCCATTCAAAATTTACTTCCGAAACTGTAAATTTGATGGCCCTCGATTAAGAACATAGTATGATTTGGTTTCCCATTGTCCAATATCAAATGTTTGCAATTTTCACAAAATTATACAGTGCACTACAAAGATCAAAATATTTTAATCATGTAGGTTAATGAAAGGAATGTTTTCTTTTATTTTCATAGAAAGGGTGTAGCAGCCAAGCAGACAGTCCTCTTATCGTTTTAAGTGAATACCCCGTGGCACCGGTCAAAAATAAAAAATTGCGTTCCATTGCGAATAAAATTAATATTAAAGGTTCTATTAAGAAGTAGATATGACTCAGTACTTTTCTCGATATTTCGTTCACGCAGTAACATCAATTAATGAGCTCATAGCTCCGCTACTCTCTCCGCTCATAACTTATAGCATGGGCCACACTTTGATACGTAAGTAAAACAAATATGTTACGTTTTGTTTGGATATTAACGCAATCACACTTACGAAACGCAGAGCGAAATGTGGAAGATTTGTTTGTACCACGCATTCTTTTGTACGTGTAGCAACAAAGCTTGTTGATATGGAAGGAAGCAGCATTAAAAAAATAATTATTAAAGCTACAGATGTTAAAATATCGATCCCGTAGAGCGAAAAGTCCAAAATGGTCCAAAACACTGGTCCAAAATCTAACTCGCAGTAATGTTTTTGATCTAACTCGCAGTAATAGACATGTTTATAATTACGGAGATTTAAAAAAATTAAATCTATTCAAGAAGCATACATGAAAATTGTATTTCAAGTAAAAAAAGCAGTTGAAATATTTTATTTAGGGCCTGTCTCGCCATCTCCTGATAAGGTATCAGGAGGATTTTTTTTACTCCTGATACTTAATCTCCTGATGAAGTAACTGTTAACAATCTGGTAGATAAATTACCTGCCAATTACATGTAGCTTATACTGCCTTTCTGATAAAGTATAATTGACCTTCTGATACCTCCTGATACCTTATCAGAAGGTGGAGAGAACGGCCCTTAGTACTTATTTAATTCGTAGATCAATGTGTATAATACTTTAGTTATTTGTAAACTAGTAAGTAATTCATTGATACTTTTAAAACAAATGTTTCGTGCGAAATATGTTCCGATTTTTAGGATAACTTTTCGTTCTTCGCCTATAGCGTCCCACTGGAGTACACAGGCCTCCACTAGTAATCGTTTTGGGTCATAATTTAGCACGCGGATATTCTATAATATCACATGTAACGTCTACACTACAATATGTCCGCATATATACAGTTCCTTTCGTTATATACCTACGTATTTGTTAACAAAAAGACAAACTTTTTTCGAAGTAGCGACAAGTCATACAGACTATTTACTGTTTACAAAAGGTTCCCGCAAATGGTTATTTTAGTTTATTTATCCTTTATTTGTTTTAAAACTGGACAAGGGACTTTGTTCGCAAGATATGCAAATCCTTAAGTACATGAAATAGGGTTGTCACACAATAAAATCACGATACGTTTTAAATTATCTGCGCAATCCATCTCAGGCCTAGAATCCTGGTATTTTAAATGATGTCGAGAATCCCAAGAGCGAATAAATCTTGCAATATCTTACAAAACAAAAACAAAATGTATTTTTTATGTAAAACTGGTAGAACGACACGCAAGCGATCGTGGGTTTTTGCCTTTAAGATATAATCCTAACGATTTAATATATAATTGTGAGTCCATATTTTTTTAAAGTGACAACCCTATCTGCTAGGTGGATTGAACTTATAACATTGAAATTTTACCCCTATTGGCTTGGGAATAAAGGTAATAAAACTTTATATTTGAACAAGGGCTTCGAGTTTTGCTTATTGTGTTGTTGAATTATACTTTTATTCATATCATATGTACCTATTCAAATGTAGGTTTGTTTGTTTGCAGGGTGGATGTTTTGTTTTAAACTTTATGTTTATACTCGATGACAAAAGGTCAAGGGTGGACATTGGACAAGGTACATGTACCTACGAGTACCTACATGTATTGTCGGTTTGTTCGACGAAAGCAATAAATAAGTCTCATACGTAGTCACGACTAGCATGCCCTGTGACGTGGGTCCAGAAATACGCACAAAAACAAACTCACTTAAAGCCGAACAAATATTTGTCTTTAAACAAATGATGTCCGACCGGGAATCGAACTTGGGACCTTTTGTACAGAACGTAGGGTCACTACAAACTGCGTCACTCTATCAGCTATTTGAATTTATCTTTTTCATTGTCTTATAGAATATCGAAAAATACACATATATCTATGCATATTTTATATACATATTTATATACATATGATACATTATATCTATAAAAAAAACTATATTCTTCATCCTTCCCCAATCTTTCCCCAAATCGTGATTCCTAAATGCAGATGTGCCAACGTTCATCATTTTTGACCGATGTTGTCATGTCTATATACATCAGTATCCGCTTATTTACCATTTAGTGGACTATCTACTGCCATCTTTTTTCTGTCAATAAATCCTATTATTTATTAACACGCCCATAAATAAGCAATTTTATTGAGAATGAAAAGCTTTTTAATACACAATAGCCAATTAGGGGAAATAAACTCGATTGGAGACTATCGAATGATGTGTCGATCAAAATAAGCGATGATGGTCATAATATAACGACTCGTAATAAAATTAAATTTGGCTTTCTTTGTCAATCAAAATCATCGAATCGAAATTGAGGTTGCTAAATTCCTTAATAAAAATGTAAATTTTTTAATTTAATTTACGTATTGTTTAAAAAAATATAAAGTTTCGATAACAATAGAAATGGTAAAAAGAGCAATATTCAAAACAACTTAGCCATATTTATACATAATACGAAATACTATGTATTATTTACTTCATGTACATAAAAAAAATATGTATGCTGTATTTTTTTTATGTACGATTTTATGTATGTATGCGTACGATGGCGGCAGACGAGCATACAGTCCACCTGATGGTAAGTGGATACCGTCGCCCATAGGCATCCGCGATACATGCCAACATTAATCCAAAATGGCAAACGTTGGCACGCCCCCGGATGCGCCGCCCACCTATGAAGATATAGAAATGGAAAGGGTGGGAGAGAAAGGGAGAAAGGGTTGGGAAAATGGGGAGGATGGGATGGGAATAGGCTCTGGCACATCTCACTCACTACCGAAACACGTACGTACATTGAGGAAATACGATAAAGTGAGAAATGCAGTACATTTCAAGGTAGTCTTCTGTGAGAGAGGGGTAACGTGGCCAGTCGAACGCGCCCAGCGGCTGTTGGATTGCAGAGTGCACTCTTCCCCTCCCTGTCTATATATTTTATATTGCATAATTATTACATTGTATTATAGTTTCATTATTTTGTAATTATTTATTGCTTAGCCTAATTCTTCCTCAAACAATAGTTATTTGTTATACAAGAGTGCAAAGTTGCTTTTTAACCGCGTGCTCAATTTTGATGACCGAGCAAGCGAAGGATTCTAAAATTGAATCACGAACGCAGCGAGTGATTCAAAAATTAGAATCCTGAGCGTTAGCGAGGGAATCAAAAGAGCACGAGGTGAAAAATCTTTGCACTCGAGTGCAACACGTAACTTTTCATCCCCCTATCTCGGAAAGAAAATGGCGCGCGCAAAGCAAATTAAAAAAAAAGTACACCAAGAAGGTTCCGAGTCTGAGTTTTTAACAAATTAAAAAAGGTTGTATGATAAATTCGGCACCATGGAGGTAGAAGTAAATAGGTTTAATGATGTTTTGAATTCACAAACTTAGTGCACACGATGTTCTAAATTCAATTTACTTTATCCTCTAGCGGATAAAAACGGCTTTTGCACTCAGATATCGAAGAGCAAAAATACTCTTTCCAAGATAGGGGGATGAAAAAGTCATTTCGCCGCCCGTTTGTACCTTGCCAAGAGATCGCTTTTAGCGACAAGGTCGCCTAATGCTTCTTGTATACTGTTAATGTTACGTTTAATGTAATTAATTACTTGAAATAGTAACGCAATAAAGAATTTTCATTCGTTCGTTCACACTTGTCATTCATTTTAGTTTCAGCTCTAGATTTCATTTAACCCAGGTTTGTTTGTAAAATTTAATTTTTTTACTTTTTATTTATTATTATTTTTAATTGCTTTCCGTTCCTCCTGATAAATTGTGATTGGCCCCTTTTAGGCCAATTGAAATTTCTACAGACCATGTTTTGTTTTTAAGTCTGTGGCAGTAAGATGATAGATGAGTTAATAACACAGGACCAAGGAGGATACCACAAACGAAAACACGGTCTTTGGTTCCGTAGGTGTGTTTGAGATACCACAATACAGCTGATCATAATTTCCCGTGTGATGTCAGCCGGCTTTAAAATAACACCACTCTTTCTCTTCCCGCGGGTGTTGTAAAACGCGACTAAAGCATAACAAAGCGACTACCACAAACCCTAAGGAACTACACCACCTCTGGCGAGTACCTACTGGGCGAGTGGTCTGGCCAACTCGCTTGAACAGCGTGGCGTTTTAGAGGCCATAGATCTCTTATGCACAGGACAATGTGCACGGGGAGGCCCGTATGCAGCAGTGGATACTAAAATGACTGGTTACAGTCATATTGGTGACTGGTATATTGACCGGTTGAGGGGGAGAGTGCACGCTGCAATCCAGCGGCCGCTGGGCGCGCTCGACTGGCCACGTTACCCGTCTCTCACAGAAGAATACCTTGAAATGTACTGCATTTCCCACTTTATCTTATTTCCCTAATATTTATACGTGTTTCGGTAGTGAGTGCGATGTGTCAGAGCCCATTCCCATTCTATCCATCCCCATTTTCCCATACCCTTCTCCCAATCTATTCCTATATCTCCAAAGATAGGCAACGCATCCGGGGGCGTGCCAACTTTTGTCATTTTGGACTAATGTTGGTATGTATCGCGGATGTCTATGGGCGACAGTATCCATTTACTATCAGGTGGTCTGTATGCTCGTCTGCCGCCTTCGACTATAAAAAAAAAAACAATAATACTGGCGACGACTACAAACTCTCTTGTTGAAATGTCAAAGCGCATATGAAATTAATAACACACAGTTTATCGTATTATGATTATCGTAATAAATTATATAACAATACGAAATAGAAATTGTTTTCGTTCTCACTATTGTTCTAAGTGCATTAACGAGTAATGTATCATTTGTGTACAATTGATGCGGTGTCAAAATGCCCTTACTAGTGTGATTATTCCTCTCTGTTTTACTATTATGAGTCTTGTTACTTGAATTAAATAATTAATTTTATTAATGTTTCACTACCATTTCTGGGGTAAACCTCGCTAACGCGGCGTTTTTCCACGTACAATTTACTGTGGTTAATTAGTCAAAATTTTTAGTGTGTACTAAAGTGTAGCTGGTGGTATTCCACATATATGTAGATTCGAAACCAATGGGAATTCCGTCAGACCCACTTTGCCAGTTCGTCGGCGGCTTCATTGCCCTCGATGCCAGGGTCCAGGTATCCATATACGCACAATAATTTGTTGGGCCTAAACGATTATAAAGTTGTACACACTGCATTAGTTTGGTTGATATTATTAGTATTATAATATCAACCAAATTAAAGGCAATGAATAAAATCCGAGAACTGTTAGTAAGGGAACTTTCAGAAGTGTGCACCGAAACAATAGGCGATGACAAATACGCAGTAGCCGAGATTTGTCAACCTTGTCTGTGATTTGTCAAATTTTGTACGATAACTTCCTCGCTGCCCACCAAAGTAGCGATCAATTTGCCTGATAGTAATTATGAAATGTATTGATTTCTTTGTTTATAATGACGTTATATAACTTTTATGAAAGTTTTTTGATTAACTACTTGTCAAGATGACATCTATTGTATACATATTCACACACTAAAAAGGGTCTTAAATACCGATCTTAAATACTGGTCTTAATACTGGTCTTAAATAAAAGGTTATTTATGTACTGATTACACAGATTTAGTAAAAATATTCAGTATACAATGAAGAATTCTTTTATACAAGGTTTGAGGGTCGCGTATAGACTTATTAAAAATACTACGTGTTTAAAACATGACTGTTCTTTATTTGAATTAAATCTATTTTCTTATTCTAATGCACTACACGCGCCTCAGTCTAAACATCCTAAATGCAATGTTGCACTACAAACTGCTCACGCGGATGTTATGCCCAAGAATATAGTGTCTATCTGTGGCATATTTACATAGTTTAATAATATGAAAAATTAAACCAAGAGATAAATAAATCAAAGAAAAAAATCTACGTAAGTTAAACTTCTAAACGTATTGGGCCATCAATGTGAAAGTTAAAAATTATTAACTTAACTTTTTAAAACTAGTAAACTCTTAAACCAGTCACCCCGTGACCACGTCCACTGCAAAGTGTTCGAAACGTCGGGATATAAATAATGTTAAATATACGCGATTTAAACCGTTCAAAGTTGTTTAATTCAATTTAATTTAATTTAATTAATCAAAGTTCAAAGTATAGTAAACTCTTATTTCAAATTTTCCGTTAACTTTCAAATTACTATCAAACATTAAACGCTGGGTCGTTTTACAGTTGCAGTGAAGTAAAAACGCCTTTGCGTTTCCGGGTACTTACCCAACAGGATTTAAGAACCGTTCAGACGACTGTGCTTTGTGGGATTTTCAATCGTGTCACCGATACTTCCGTCGTACGTAGAGGAACTCATGCAGTTAACCAGAGAACGTTGATAACGCAATGGTTTGACAATATGCGGTCTGATTGGATTCGATTGTCAACTCGCTGTGATTGCGCATTTCAAAGGACTGCGGTTAATATCAGAAACAGTAAGCCGCTTACCGTTAGATTTGCCATCTACTTCTCCGTCATATATATATTTTATAAAGCTTGTTTGAAGGATATATTGAAATCATTGACCAAATCCGCATACATTTTTTTTATATAGAAAAAAGGCGGCAGACGAGCGTACAGTCCACCTGATAGACAGTGCCGGCCCGAGGCAAGTTTTAGGATAGAACGAGATCCATTTATGGCGCCCCCTTGCTTGCTCCTAATACATACCAGTTATGCGTGCAAGCATAGAACTTGGACCACACCGACAAATGCGCTCCGTGTCGATACCCAGTCAACGGTCATTCACATACTAACTACACGCTCGCAATCAATATATCGAAAAGCGAAAAAAAATGTTTTTTTTTTACCACTGAGTCGCCCCCTGGGTCTGGGCGCCTGGAGCGGCCGCTCCGTTCGTCTTATGGTAGGGCCGGCCCTGAATAGACATCCGCGATATCTACATGCCAACATCAGTACAGAATGACAAACGTCTGTACGCCCCCGGATGCGCTGCCTACTTTTGCAGATTAAGGAATGGATTAGGAAAATGGGGAGGGAGAGGATGGGATGGGAATGGGCTCTGGCATATCCCACTCACTACCGAAATACGTACGTACATTGGGGAAATACGATAAAGTGGGAAATGCAGTACATTTCAAGGTAGTCTTCTGTGAGAGAGGGGTAACGTGGCCAATCGAGTGCGCCCAGCGGTTGTGGGAATGCAGCATGCACTCTCCCCCTACCTAAATAAATACATAAAATAATAGTTTAAAAAGTAAATACAAAGTACAAAGTTAAAAAGTACAAAAGTTATTAAGTGAAACAATGATTATTTATTGATTACTACAATTACAATGTATTCCGACTCTGAATACTACAGAGGTCGGAATACATTGTGCCATCGAGGCCTAGTGCTATTCTATATCTACCGACTTGTATTACAGATATCGGAGCACCCTGCGGACCTCATTATAGACTATTAATGAAGACTAAGTCAGTATATATCAAATGCTAGGCATTATACAAATTAGCCTATTTGGTATACGAATAAGTAACGCCTATCTATACTAATATAATAAAGAGGTAAAATTGTGTGTTTGTAGGTATGTTGGGGGTAATCTCTGAAACTACTGAACCGATTTCAAAAAATATTTCACAAATAGGAAGCTACATTATCCTTGTCTAATACAGGCTATATTTAATATTGAAATTTGGAAAAAAAAATGAAAAAAAAAACTTATAAACCGAAGCGAAATACAAATACTTAAGCAATACTTAATGGTAATGATTCCCTGTATGTTGAATCTAGCTGCGCCAATGCCGGTTCCAAGCCCGGATGCAAAAGGAGGAGGGGATGGTCATGAGTAGGCAATCCCTGCCGCAAAATGCCAACGCGGAGTACCGGGCGACGGTAACTAACCCGACAACTCCGTGTCCACCCAGCGCAGGCGGGACGCTCTTTGTGGCCGTGAGCTACAAAATCACCTCTAAGAGATTGACACGAGGAAGGACGAGGGAACCCACCGTGTTTACTTTCCCAAGAACCCACGAATTCTAATCCATGGACGTGGTCACGACCCTCAGCAATGAGAACGATGCAAGGAGGAAGATATTAAATGTACAAAGGTATACAAATATACAAAATATTAATGTACCAAGAACTCAAAGACAAAGACAAAGAAATCAGATCCGGACCAAACATTTGTATATAAACAAATGTCTATCGTAGAATTAAAATATTTCTGTTAACCGCAAAAACGGGCTATCCGTACCTTAACAATGGTCGGATAAAAATAAAGACAACGATAAAAGATTGCCTTAAGTCAGCAGTAATCATGATAGAGAAACTAATGATCAAGTCATGGACAGGCGCAGACAGATGGTGATTGATCATTGAGTAAGCAAAAATCTTACGTGATCGGCTAAATCCCGCACGTGCCACTAGACAAATCAACATCGCCCACATAAAACCGAACTATATCATTACAAAACATGAATAACATTGCATAAAAACGCGAAGCCTATCCCAGACCATGTTTTATTCATGGCGAGTATATGCGTGGCGCATTGTATTCAAATACGTAACTTTCGCCAATTACAATGATGCAGTTAGTACTTTCACGGGCAAATCCTGGGTTCTAGGTGCGCTTTCGACATTTCATAGTGGTGACGGCGTGACGGCTTGTTTTGGTGTGACGATTATATACGGTTTCTTTCCAGGAACAGTCTGATTGTGCCAATGTTAATTTCTTGACAATACTGCATTTAAATGACCCGGTGAATAGCGATGTTTGAATTCATATACCTAACTAACATGCGTTGTAGCATGTCCATGTAAAGAGTATTGTACATTTTTTTATGGAATAAGGCGGCCAGCGATCATACAGTACACTTGATGGTATCTTATCATATTTTTTAACAATTTTAAAATGGAAGTTAATAAGGAGAAAATTAGATATGTTTTATAATTTTTCTCGACAAGGGTGTGAAATGCCTCTAGTGCTCGAAATTTATGATGTTTACGGGGGAGATGCATTATTTAAAACTACTGCAAAAAATTGTTTAGTCGATTCACGTCTGGTAATTTTGATGTTCCTCTTTGTGGTCGTCCTATTAAGGTAAATGTTGATGTTATCATTGAAAAAAATTGAAAAGTCATCAAATTGCGGAAGAGCTTAGCATTCACCACTCAACAGTTTATAGCACTTGCAAAAAACTGAATTTTGTAAAAAAGCTAGATGTTTGGGTGCCGCATGATTTAAATGACAGAAACTTGGTGAATAGAATTTCCATATGCGAGATGTTGCTAAAACGAAATGAAATCGATCCATTTCTGAAGAGATTAGTAACAGGCGATGAGAAGTGGGTCACCTACGATAACAATATCCGAAAACGACTTGGTCTACGAGAGGTGAGCCATCACAAATAGTCCCAAAGTCAGGCCTCACTCCGAACAAAGTCATGTTATGTGTATGGTGGAACTGGAAATGCATTGTGTATTACAAGATTTTTTCACACGGTCGAACGATTAATTCTGATGTTTACTATCACCAATTAGTGAAATTGAAACATGCACTTGAAGAAAAGCGCCCAGAATTAATGAATAGAAAAGGTGTAGTTTTCCATCACGACAATGCATGACCGCATACATCTTTGACGACTGAATGAAAATTTATGGACCTTGGGAAGTTTTAATGCATCCTCCATACAGTCTATACATCACCTTCGGATTATCATTAATTCCTCTCTTTACAAATTTGTCTAAATGGAGTAAAATTACATTCAAGAGAAGCCTATATAAAACGTTCAAAGCAGTTTTTCGCTCAGAAACCACAAAAAAATTATAGCGATGGGGTAATGACTCTCCCAGAAAAATGGCGAAAGATGGACAATACTTATGTATACAAATATTTATGTAATACAAAAAAGTCTTTATTATTTTCACTATAAAAAGGCAGTGAACTTATCGGACTACCTAATATGATCCAGCATCGTCACACAACTTTCTTATTGTTTAGAAAACTAATATCGCGCCGCTAATAATAGCGCCACTGCGCCTCAAGCGGGGGTATTTCCATAGCGGGGTCTTCATATCGTATTCCTTCTTATCTTATCTTACACCGACTTCCATTGCATAACTTAATATAACAAAATACTTATGCCCCTTGACTGGTTTTCTCATTCAATATGTAATTGTGTTATTTACACACGATGATTTAATCTAGTGAATTTATACAACGTTCCATGCATATGTCACTTTGTAGCAAATTTACTCTAGTTTAATTTATGAAAGCGTAACATTTTCCCACCAAGAGACACTTCGCTAAAATCAAAACATCGTCGAAAATTTCGCGGGTTTCTATGAGCGGCTGTCTGCCGAGGTCGAAAGCTTGGATTTTTAAATAGGGTCCCGGTATGAATAACGGATCCAAAAATCAATACTTTACCGGTCCATATTAAAAGCACATATAATATATAAAAAGAACAATATTTCAATACCAAAATTCAAACATTAATATCACACCCTATAGTTACACGTAGTATACAATACTTTACCAGTCCATATTAAAAGCACATATAATATATTAAAAGAACAATATTTCAATACCAAAATTCAAACATCAATATCACACCCTGTAGTTACACGTAGTATAACATATAAGTATTTGGTAATCAACGCCGAACAATATATACGGTAAGCGGACCAGCACTTACTCTGTTCCCAGGTGAATTAGATATTAAATAATTAGGTACATAGATAAATGAATTAGATCTTAAATTTAAAACAGATATCAGCGAAAATAATTTAAAATATATGTAAATTAAGAAGATATTTCTTGTCCGAATTATAATTTGGAAATTATAATTTTTAATGTCTCGACCGCTGATACAGCAGTACTTGTATCTTAGACAAATCTGTATGGTTTATTAGATACAATTATGTTAGCTTCATACTTAATCTTTGTAAATTTGGTACTAATAAAAAAAAATACCCGACGTTTTGCATGAATTATTTTAGAACTATTTCACTGGACTAATTGGGAAGTATTCTACATTGTTCACTTCATGTGTATGTGTGTGTATCTACTCGTATCTACAGTGAATTATCAATATTATCATTATCGCAGAAGTATATATTTTATGTTTCATTATTATTATAATGTTTTATTAGTAT
Organism: Sesia apiformis; assembly: GCA_914767545.1. NCBI lineage: Eukaryota > Metazoa > Arthropoda > Insecta > Lepidoptera > Sesiidae > Sesia > Sesia apiformis. The sequence continues at coordinate 12,000,151 of OU611967.1, read as the reverse complement.
TATTTAGTATTACTTTATTGTATAGCCCACCTCTTTCTCTAAGTCTTTTCAATGTCCGTTGGTTGGAAGAGATCTCTTTTAGCGATAAGGCCTCCTGTTGCTTGTATAATGGGTTATTATGTTAATTAATTAGATACAACAGGAATGCAGTAAAGGATTTTCATTCATTTATGCCCTAAAGTTGGTGATACGTAGCGGAATACGTAGTGTGAGACGACGTTTCGGCCAGGTGGACTGATGACATGAATAAAGTTACCGGTAGTAGCTGGATGAGAAGAGCTGGATGGTATGGTACTCACTATGACGGTAGGAGCTAATTTGACACAATGAAGTTGAATGATTGAATACAATTGAAACATATATCAGCCTTGTAAAATACATTTTTGTGTTAGGTTTGCCTAGCCCTTCTTAAGCCTTTTCGCTTTTTTCAAAAATTCATTGGAAAGGACAAAGTTTCGATAGTTTTCACGACACTATTTTTAAAATTTAATAACATTCATTATGCAGACCAAAAAGTCGTCGACACATTGTGGAACCAGTTTTAAAAATCAGAATGCTAGCTGTCAATGCTGTCCTTCTTTTTGCATTGGCGAATCACAATGCTGTTGCAGTGTCGCCTGCATCGAAAAAATCCTTAGCCTTTAGTGTAAGATACAAGTGGAGAGCGATGTTAGTTTGTCCTTCTATGGCTTTCGTTACACTTAGATAAAGGGATGTATACGGAAGCCGAACGTTAGAAAAATGCAAGAATGTTAACAGTATAAAGGAATTGTTTTTTTAAAGAAAATATATACGTCAATTGCTAGAATTGTTAGTTTATTTACTACGGGTGATGTTTTTTTTTGTAGAAAAAGGGTGACAGATGAGCGAACAGTTCAAATGATGGGTCAGCTACGATAGAGGCCAACATGGATCAGAATGATGATCATGGTATGTGAATGTGGAAAAGTTTCTTCATCAATAGATATACGATTCAAGTATTGCACTCAGTTACCACCACAAATAGGTATCAATTTTATCAATAGCTGTTTTTTTTAAATAGGTACCACCACTATTGTGAACACGTCGTACGTTATGGTTTATAAATACAAATAAAAAATCGCTAGTCGTTCATGAATTGTTCGTCTGAAAATTACATTGAATTGTCGTCCGAATGCTTCTGTAACTATATAATGAAATTCGATAGCCGTATTCTCAGCACGTACCGCATCTGCGGAAAAACGTCCCACTTATAATTGATCGTAAGTAATGAATGTAATGCATTGGTCGCATCAAAGTGTACGGCGGAAACGCGATGCGTTTCTTTTGGTGATAAATAATGGAGCATTACTTGACTTTTTTGTTGCGACCAACGTTTCGTATGATGGTAAGTGTTACCATCGTTTTTAACTTTAGTTTTCTTGATAACACATTTTGTTCTCTGACATTGTGGTTGACTGGTTTGATACCCTTTTTTTTATTAGAAACATAGCCCGAAAGTTAAGACAAAAATTGAAAAAAGCACATAATTGGGGCAAACTAAGAGAAATCGATTTAAGCTTATGTATAGATTGTTTCAATATAACAATATTTTTGGAACGAAGTTCCTTTACGCGGCTTGCGGTAGGTGTGATTCGAGAGAAAATGTAACGTCACGTAAGATTTTTACCCCCTCTATACGCCTTTCTCTTTCTCTCTCTTTCTGTGAGCAGCTGCGGCGGCTGCCGCAGCCGCCGCAGCTGGGCGTGTGCGCATTATATTTAATGAAACTTTTTGTTGATTTAGATTTTATTTCGAATTACATTCGGAGTTTAAAAAAATGCGTGAGGATCTTCGTTCCTGACGGGGGTCCCCTGACCGCACACGTTTTGTTTTTGTAATTGTACTGACATTAACATCAGAACCGTAAATAAAAAAGAGAAAACTATTACAATTTAAGATTTTTATATTTTTGTTGACAATGTAATGAGGATATCTGAAATTCCAAATTAAAGCAGATCACTCACAAATAAACGTTCAATTTAGCGTACTTGTTATAAAAAAAATCTACCAAATCGTGCTGTAAAAGTTATTCAATGCGCTATTTAAAAGTGCTCAATGAATTAAACTGAATTTCTGACTGTCTCATTTTATGTGACTGTTTGCATCGAAGACGCAGCGCAGAAAAAGTAGCTGAATTTCTTAAGTATTATCAACAGAAAAGGCTAATAAAAGTATAATAAATATTTATAATTTTGGTAGGATGACGACCGTAGGTAAATAAATTGTTTAACATATACATGCCGATGTTATAGTATGGTAAATTATATAGACTTCAAAAGTTGTGTTAGAATTTAATGAGCACACAGCGTTGTGTCTTGTTAGAGATGATTATAAAACTGTCTATATTTCTTCAAAAAAACGTTGTTAACTTAACTTCTACAATCGATTGCTATACATTCAATCAATTCCACGCGCGTAATGTACTTTCCTAACACGACGAAGAAGTTAGTTCCCCACGCCTCCATGTTATTTGACTTAGAAGGCGGTACGGCTTCAATCAGCCGTCAGAATATGCCGTAATTTTGTGTTCTTCGTATAACAGGCGTGAATATTGATAAAATGAGACGCTCAAATTATTATTTGTTTGATAGAAAACAAGACGTATTTTCGTACCAATTTTATAAATAATCCATCGTAACAAGAGTCATTTCACGGATTTGATTAATTGCTTTTTAAATTAAAGTATTTATTTAAAGTCTGTCTTATTGTATTGGTACGAGTATATATGTAAAATATGTACATATCTTCTTATATCTTATCTTATATAATTTATAATAATATATCTATATATATAAAAGAGGATGTTGGTATATCTGATGATAGACTTCGACACCGTTTGACCGATCACCATGAAAGTTGGCACATATATGATTTTTTCATGGAGACGGTTTTTATGCTATCGACTTTGTTGTAACTCGCCACTAGATGGCGCTACAGCACATCAATCTCTATACCGTTCAACCGATCGCCATGAAAATTGGTATACATAGGTATTTGAGCAGGACAACGTTTGCGAGTTTTTGCTAGTGGGTATACATATAAAAATTCATGTATGTATTTAGGTATTCATTAATTTTTTTGCACACAGTGACAACAGACGACTATAAAGTAAAGTAATGCTTTAAAGTATTATCTCCCAGTCAACCTTTGCGCAATGTAGATATGGTGCGGTAGGTGCAAAAAGGCTTAAATTTAACAACTGCTTAAGATCTTTTATACATTGTTAAAAATATACCTAAAATGCAGGGCCGTCTTTACCAGGGGGTGCAAGGGGTGCGGTGCACCCCGGGCGCTCACCTTTTAAAGGTAATGAAAAAATATAACGCTATAGTAAACAATTACACAATAGGATATTTGACTGTCATAGGATACACAATAGGATATTTGACTGTCATAGGATACACAATAGGATATTTGACTGTCATAGGATACACAATAGGATGTTTGACTGTCTTAGGATACACTCCCGCACCCCGGCGCAGAATAGACTTAAGACGGCCCTGCTAAAATGACCATGGTTAGAAGAAATTGTAACAATGCTCTTTCGAGTATTTTCCTTTACGGAACCTCTTCCTACTATATTCCTAAGAACTGGCCCCCAAGGAAAAACTAAATACAAATTTGCTACAAACTCTTTGATTATATTGTTTTTTGATTCATTATGCTGTCTAATTTTCGAACTGTAAAGACGCGCCCATTAAACCTCGGTAAAGCCTTCTTTATCTGTATATTTGTGAATCCATACTAATATTATAAATGCGAAAGTAATTCTGTCCGTTACCTTTTTACGACTAAACCGCTGGGCCGATTTGGATGAAAATTGACACAGAGATGGATCAGAACCCCGGGACGGACATAGGGTACTTTCCAGGGACGGACTTAGAGTATTTACCGCGATAACTGAAGCCACGCGGGTGAAGCCGCGGGTACAGCTAAAACGCTTGAAATTGAGCATGTTACTGGATTTCTTCTGTATACACTTGTAAAAACGGCCCTTATTGGTAGGGTAAGTAGTTTTTAATGCTCTTTTATAAAATACTTTTATAAAAACTATACTTTTATATATACTCTTACTTTTATAAAATCAGTTTTTTAAGTGTCTTTCTTTTGTTTCAGTGTTTTTATATTCATTATTTTAAAATGCACGGATAAATAAATTGCTCAAGTGAAGACTGGGTGTCATTTGTTTCCTAGATAGGTTTCTACCGTCTGAGCAAACGTCGCAAAGTGACATAGAATTTTAAGTAATGTAAACCCCGCCCCGGTGGTTAACCGCTCGTGATAGAGTATTTATTCAAAATAATTTTGATATTTATTTTTTGATAAATCCGAATAGCATTTTTGAAAATATTAAAAATATTGTATTTCAGCGCGGATTGGGTTTGCTCTATATTTTTTTATTATTCTGCAACTATATATTGATATTTTTTAAATCCTTACTTAAATAGAAATGGGCCGACGATTTGAACTCACGATCTCACGTAAGAGTCGAAAATAGATACCCTAGGCTACCATCGCCCTCCCTCAGTAGAACTAGAGGTCTTTAAGACCCCTAGTAATTACTAAGGGAGGCCTGTTCCCTGCAGTGGGACGTTAATTACTAAAAAAAAAATTATGATAGAAACACGATGACGTTACAAAATAACTACAAAATATAAACAACATACCGTGTCAATGCACTATTAGGTCATTCTTGGTATGAATTTCTACACGATCATCACGATGACTCTAATCCGATATCGATACCGTCAGATCAAATAAAGTTATGTGTTATTATACAATACTAAAATCGAGACGTTGACCTTTAAGAATGATCAATTCATCATCGAGTCTTTAACAACGTAACACTTACGCTATGTTGAGTAACGAGTATAATATTAGATTTGTTATTGATGAATTATAATGACTGAATATTTTTAAAGTCGCTCAACTACCTATCGAGAGAGCTATGCTCGTAGTTTTGTTTGCGGGATACGATGCGAAGCAAAGAGATCAAGAGATCTCGCCAAAGAACGCAAGGCGAGTTTCTCGAACGCGAACAGGAGAGAAAACCAGTCAAGAATATGCTTGCTTAGTATAAACAAGTGTTATCATCACGTAATAATCACTGCTCTCATCGAGATTTTTATGTGAACAGTTGCAGGTGAAAATCGTATGAAGTTTGGTCGCATGCGAGAATTCCATACAATTGTGTAAGTGAGGCTTACTCGTAACTCATCGACATAGCTTACAGAATTAGTAAGCTGAAATGGCAGTGGGCAAGCAGTGTCTGTCGCAGGACCGACAACTGGTGTGAGAGACGAGTACTTGAAAGCAGATCGCCTACCGGGAGCGTATGCATAGGCGCAGTGTGGAATACTCTGAGGCCAACTGGACCTACGACTTCATGAAGTTTGCCGGTGGTGGCTGGACGAGGAGAGCGGAAAACGGTGTGTAGTGGCGAACCTTGGAAGAGATCTATATCGAATATTGAAGAGACAATACTAAAGGTTGATGGAATGGTATTGTTGATAGTACCAACTCGTTCACGAACTCGTCTGACGGTTGTCGGTTCTGCGGTTGTCGGCTTTATTACACCTTATTATTAATACCTTAAGAAAGGTATTATTTTTCTTCTGGCCGTACTGAAATTTCTTTCCGAATCGCATTGAATTGAATGCGGACGTGATTTCTTAAAACAGGACAAAAATCAACCAAAATTATTCGATGTGCGGACTTCTGAATGGGCGTCCAAAAAAGAAACATTGAATTCGCAGTACGGAGGCTTGTTAAGATTAAGTATGTGAATGAAAAATACATAAACATTTTCCGTTGTCCATGTACTGAGGAAAAAATGGCCGATTTCGGTCCTGAAGATTTATGTTATCGTGCCGTACAATTGTGTTTTAAGACTTGAATCGGGTGCAGATGTAAAAACAAAACTGTGGTGTAGTGAGTGGGTATGAAAGGCAAGTTCGGACAATCAATATCAGCCTATAATGTCCCATTATAAGACACAGGTCTCTATTAGTCATGACGAGAATGGATATACATACCCTCATTTCTAAATGAGAATAAATTTAATTGAGCGACAGAAAATTCTGAATGGGCAGCAAATCGAAGGTATCAAATTTAAAAGTGGGTTGTGTTTAGATTCTCTGGTGATACAATTCTTAGTAATTCATAATTATATTTTTAGTTATATAAAAATAGGATGTTTTATTGATAATGATTTGCTGCTTATTAAGTATTTTTTGTTGATTTGTCAAATACAAGCCATAACAGTATACATATACACGAGCATATACATATACATATAACACATATACGAGTATATAATAAAAAAATATTTTGTAAAAAAAATGGTTTCAATAATATGTGATAAAGAAGAAAGCTTTCCAACTTTCATGACATGGAAGATTTTTTCCATAACACAGATTTTTGATGACTACACTGTCGCCATCAAAAATCGTTGGGCACTATCTATAAACAAATTCAATTCTACAGTTCTATTAATTTTCAATTTTTAATATTATAAATCTGTTTAATTGTTTTATACGGTCTTGGTACAGATTTGTATAACTATATTAAATATTGGTAATTATTTTGACAAAAACTTAGATCCGTTAATTGTTACGTTGTAAATACTTATTGTATGAGTACTTACAACGACTCAGTTCGAAGAACACCCAAGTTTATTTATTTGAAGAGGCTAATCTGTCATCGCATTAAATTCTTTTTTTGTCCAAGTAATAAATTATTGATCGATTCGTCGACAAATAAACGGGGAACTCATAACGGATCTTGCGATCTTTGATAGCGATGCGCCCGCGCATGCTTCATACATAACATAACCATTGCGGCGTCTTGTGTTTTTGTCTTTTAATTCGATTTGTTTTAAATTTTCCTTTTTGTATCATTCTGTTTTGGGATCGATAAAAGTCCCTCTGCGCTCATTGCGAGACTTTTTCCACAATATACGTGTGCAGTCTTTTCTGCAAATAACATTAACCAAAGATATTTTTTTTAATGAAGATTTAGGATTTTTGTAATTAAATTTTGAATTAGTCGGACTCAATTTCTTCATTTTTAAAATAAATTATATTTGATATATATATTATTTATTTTTAACTTTTAACGATGTATATTTCTCTAAAACTTAATTTTTTGATGTTTTAAACACAGCTTTTCGCAATGTAGGCTAAGATTTTCTTTAAATGAGTATTTTATGTTCTCTAAAAATGTTGTATAAGGTATTTTTATATTACTTATTAAATATAGTATTAAACATAATAGGGGTTAAAGTATGAAATTGCCGTTTTATAGTAATAGATACTTTGAATTGACATAAAACCTTCATGGTGTGCGATTTTCGAGTGAAACTTTTTTCACATGATACCTATGAGATTCTTGTTTTAAAAAATCTGCAACATTCGATTATCGACTTTCAATTGTTTTTTTATTCAGCTTAGACGGGAAAGATGGATGCTTCGAAAATCCGAGTAATCTTTGAATACGAGTTCCGACGCGGAACTAACGCGGCAGAAACGGCTCGCAATATCAATGCTGCATTTGGAGAGGAGACTGCTAATGAACGAACCCTGCGTTTTTAGTTTAAACGCTTTCGTAATGGAAACTTCGACTTGAAGAACGAACCACGTGGAAGACCGCCCACACAGGTGAATAACGCTGAATTGAAGGAGATGGTGGAAGCCGATCCGAGTCAAACTACCCAGGAATTAGCGGCATGGTTTAACATTACCTTACCTACAATATTCACTCATTTGCATCAAATCAATAAGTTAAAAAAATATAAAAAATGGGTGCCTCATGATTTGACTGATCTGCATGTTGCGTTGCCTTGTTGAATCGGTACAGAAATGAAGGAATATTGGATCGAATTGTGACATGTGACGAAAAGTGGATTCTTTACGATAACCGAAAGCGAAAAATGCAATGGCTGACCCCAGGTCAAACGCCGCAACAGTGCCCTAAGGCAAAGCTTACCAATGAAAAGGTAATGGTAACTGTTTGGTGGTCTATTCATGGTGTTATTCACTATAGCTTTCTCAGGTCTGGTCAAGCAATAACAGCAGATGTTTACTGTGCCGAACTTCGAAACAGTCCCGACTCATGAATCGATCTTCACCATTATTGCTCCATGATAACGCAAGACCTCACACTGCACGAGAAACCGTTGTAACTCTACAGGAGCTGCAGTTAGAAACCATACGTCATCCTCCGTACTCGCCAGACCTTGCTCCAACGGACTACCATTTTTTTCGTGATTTGGACAATTTTCTACGTGGTAAAAAATTTTCTTCCCAAGAGGCAGTACAAAATGCTTTCACACAGTTTGTCGAATCTACATCCCCAGAGTTCTATCGCAAAGGCATAAATGAACTTCCTATTAGATGGCAACAATGTATAGATAATGAGGGATAATATTTTGATTAAATAAATATGTTACATTTTAGAAAAAAACGAGTTTTAATTTTTCAGTACAAATCAGCATTTTCATACTTTAACCCCTAATATATGTACATGTGTATAGTTTTTTGAAAAAGGATCTTAGAAGTTTTCAAACATAAAAGAATAAAAAACAAAATAAAAAAAAAACAAAAAGAAACAATAATAAATCATATACACAAAGTTTAGTTAGTTCGTAGTTTACAGAAAATTTAATTTATTGGCTGTGAGATAAATTATGAAAAATGCAGCATAATGCAATAATAATTTCTTTCGCTCTTTTTATTTTAGTTCCCATACATATTAAGTAGTAATTTATAAAATTCAACTCGGTAGTATATTAGTCAATATTTCGTTTATCCCTCCTCGGATTATTGTACGAACTAATAAGAGACGTGTGATCTATGCGAGCATTCCTGTGGGCTTAAGCACACTTGTGTATTTATTAGGGTAAGCCGCTTATGATGTACGGGGACACGGCTCGACTATTATTGAGTATAGAGGTTGGTTTAGATATCGAAGTGGTGGAGGATAATGACATGAGAAATTGGCGCTGTTTAGTTGCTGGGTGGATTGTGGAAACTTTTGAACGCTACTTAATTTTTTTTTAGTTATAAATAGCTCTCTATACCTAGATTTTACTTTACACAGCCGATTTTGTATTGAAGTTTTTGTATACAAATTTATTCAAAATGTTTTCGTACCAGTATCACTTTTACTTTGGTGTAGTACAATAAAGTTTACTTACTTTGATATCAGCGTATTATTCCATTACAGGGACATAGTATCCTGTAGTAAATTTCTAAGTTTCTTGTGCATAGATATAAATCTTTGTTTAATTCACTAACTCTCGTTGGTGAAGAACAACGTGAGGAAACCCGCGTGCTTTAGTCTTAAGGAAACATTTCTGTTATAGAGGCGCTAGTTCGAGCTAGTGTATATTTAGATACATTAGTTTTTAGAATTACTCAAAATACTCAGTTTACTCGGAATGTTTTCCTTCACCGTCGAGCAAGTGATAACTTTAAAAATCCGTACTTAAAAATTCCCCACAAAGTTTCCCTTAAAAATTTTTTTTTAGATATAAGTACAATAAAGTGTACTTACTTCCGTCTAAAATTACGTATTGCTAATAAATGCATTCCCTTAGTGAAAGTAAACATTATAAGATTGTTATTGAGTACCATAATAACTCCTTAAATATAACTAAACGAATACTTTATGAAATCGCCAACACGGCCAACAAGAACCCTCGTTAAATGTCAGTTTTGACAAGTTTAGTTTCGTAGGTGACGAAGAATAGGAAGTTGTTCCAATAATTTGTACACCACATGAAGTTCTTGCTTGACCCTCTTCAGCCGTAGACAAAAATGTAAGGTAGATTATTACCGCCGTTACATGATATTAAGTATTATGTGAAATTGTTACGTTTATTGGATAAAATCTACCATAGTACACATCCCGGCCGAAAGAATACTACACATCGACTATGATCGGCTAGCTCGGTTTTGTAGAGCGTCGTCTTTTTTTTATATAAAAAAAAGATCCAAAAAATTTTTTTACGAGACAGCAATTTTGATGGGTTTACATTAAAGAGTCGGTAGCGAGTTTATGAAAAGATATTTGTCGGCAGCTAAATCCGATATTGTTATTTTTTATGGTTTTACAACACTAGACCCGTCCGCAACCATTCAAATTTATTCCTTCTTACCATCGGTTCATGGTGCTATTTGTATAACTTGTTCTATGACTTGAATTATTTGGAAGAATTTAAAATCAGTAATCTAACAACCAATTTCATGGAACATTTTGATTTATTAGTTTTCAAGATCTTTATTTAATTCACACTTATGTAAGAGTAAAAAATAAGAAATATTTTTCTAGCGTATTCTGTACCAGGATATTCTGGTAGTGTCGTGTGGCGTCGTTCAACTAGAGAACAGCACCAGCCCATCTCCTCCCATGGGTATCGTAAGAAGTGACTAAGGGATAACAAAGCCGCTACCCCAAGTGCTGAGAAACTACACCATCTTTGAAAGAATTTTTGTTACGAAGGCGGCAGACAAGCATACGGTCCACCCGAGGGTAAGTGGATACTTTGAAAGAGTTTTTTTAAGAAGGCGGCAGACTAGCATACAGTCCACCTGATGGTAAGTGGATACTGTCGCCCATAGACTTCCGCGATACATGCCAACATTAGTCCAGAATGATAAACGTTGACACGCCCCCTGGATGCGCTGCCTACCTTTGCAGATTAAGGAATTGATTGGGAAAATGGGGAGGGAGAGGATGGGGTGGGAATAGGCTCTGCTATATCTCACTCACTACTGTAAGTCGTACGTACATTGGGGAAATACGATAAAGTGGGAAATGCAGTACATTTCAGGGTAGTCTTCTGTGAGAGAGGGGTAACGTGGCTAGTAGACTGTGCCCAGCGGCTGTGGTAATGCAGAATGCACTCTCCCCCTAAAGGAACACGACAGCGACGACGATCTACAAAAAAAACGCTAGCCGATAGTCTCTTTGTAAAGGCCGATGTATATTACTTTCGGCCGGGATGTATAACTCTGGGTTAACAAAGATAATATTTGTACTTATTACATCAAGTTCTCCGAAAAATCCTAGCAGCATTCACACTTATCTTGTAAATATAATCTTTCTTTTAGTAATATAAGAGAAACCTATATTGGTTAAATTATTTGTAAATTTGTGTCATTTGGAAGTATTAATTTTCTTGTACATCTTTTGATTTCTTAAAAAAAAAAAGAAAAAGTAAATACCTTCTGCAATATTCTTAGACATTAATGAATCTCCCACTCTAAAATTGGACATACTAGTTAATTATCTTTTACCTTACAGGTAATAGTTTACAGGGCAATACGAGTACCTAGTTTGTCTCGACTTTATAAGCATGAAGTAAACAAAATGTAGTAAATGTAAACATTCACTTATTTATTTTTTTATTTAAAGGCAATGTACATCAGAAAACGAGAAATATAAACTATTCTGCTAGGCCCACAGATCATAACATTTTTTATGATCTGTGGTTAGGCCATATTCGCCGACCGACGATCGATGCGATGGACTAATCCTCTAATAGAGACCACGTACCTACCGGGAAGCGCAATGTGGACTGTCCTACGGTCAGGTTGACTGATCACTCCTAAAAGCTGGCTACTGGTGGCTTGATTAGAAGGAGAGGAAAATTGTATGTAGTAGTGAGGTTTGGGTGAGGCCTGTATCCAGTAATGGGGATATATTATAAGCTGATAGTATTCTATGGTAAATTGCCTATTCTCAAATAAAAATAAGTCTTTAAAAACAAAAATAATTTAAAAACTAACAACCTGTATAAAAGATCCAAAAATTTTTTTTACGAGACAGCAATTTTGATGGGTTTACATTAAAGAGTCGGTAGCGAGTTTATGAAAAGATATTTGTCGGCAGCTAAATCCGATATTGTTATTTTTTATGGTTTTACAACACTAGACCCGTCCGCAACCATTCAAATTTATTCCTTCTTACCATCGGTTCATGGTGCTATTTGTATAACTTGTTCTATGACTTGAATTATTTGGAAGAATTTAAAATCAGTAATCTAACAACCAATTTCATGGAACATTTTGATTTATTAGTTTTCAAGATCTTTATTTAATTCACACTTATGTAAGAGTAAAAAATAAGAAATATTTTTCTAGCGTATTCTGTACCAGGATATTCTGGTAGTGTCGTGTGGCGTCGTTCAACTAGAGAACAGCACCAGCCCATCTCCTCCCATGGGTATCGTAAGAAGTGACTAAGGGATAACAAAGCCGCTACCCCAAGTGCTGAGAAACTACACCATCTTTGAAAGAATTTTTGTTACGAAGGCGGCAGACAAGCTTACGGTCCACCCGAGGGTAAGTGGATACTTTGAAAGAGTTTTTTTAAGAAGGCGGCAGACTAGCATACGGTCCACCCGAGGGTAAGTGGATACTGTCGCCCATCTATGGGCGGGTTATCTATGGGCTATCAAGTTCTTATTACATCAAAGATGGTGTATGTATCAGAGATGGTGTATGTATGTTTCAAAGATCGCAGATGTCCGCGATACATGCCAACATTAGTACAAAATGATAAACGTTGGGACGCCCCCGGATGCGCTGCCTACCTTTGGAGATATAGGAGTGGATTTGGAGAAAGGGTTGGGAAAATGGGGAGGGATAGGATGGCAAAGGGCTCTAGGCACATATCACTCACTATCGAAACACGCACATAAGGAAAATAAGATAAAGTGGGAATGCAGTACATTTGAAGGTAGCCTTCTGTGAGAGAGAGATAACGTGGCCAGTGGACTCACCAACCCGCTTGGGCAGCGTGGCATTTTAATGCCTTAGGACAAAGTGCATAAGGAAGCCCATGTCCTGCAGTAAATATTGAGAGGGTTGATTGCATTGCACTATTCCGATTATTAGTCTAGACAACTTATATGGGTCAAAACTAGGTTCAGTGTAATCAATGTCAATTTATATTGTAGCTGTTTTCTATAATAAAGAAAAATATTTGATCTCATTTGAAACGTTATTCGTTGAGATATCAATGTTGAGAAAGATACAATGTGGGAGAATAACTAATGACAATAAGATTCAAGACCGTTTTAGTTGCTGTCATGACTACCTTTGAAATGACAAAAATAAGTAGAATAATCTCACTAAATTATTCAACGATAGAAATAACTATAATAATTTCATGAAATTGCGTTGCCATCCGCCTGTGCGTCGTCACTTTCTTTGTCGCTCTGAGAAATTTACATTTTATTAGACGGTGGGCGTAATATCACCAATTTCTATTGCTATCAGACTAAATTACCTCCCATTATACTATACTTTGTGACACAAAGCACAAACTTCATCAGAAACAAATGGAACTTTTATAAATAATAAACAAAAATATTTGTGACAACATTTTTACATGTCACTTTTTATGTTAAGTGATCTAAAGTACTAGAGATAATTGCTAATCATTTTCCTTTTTGCGCACTAGGTCAGCTCAGCATTATGGTGGTATCGTTTTACTAGAATAGCCACCGTACCACCTGGAGTACGGCCAGGGGTACGGTGGGTCTGAGAGGTCCAATTCTCACCACTGTTTGGGCAGTTGTAGCACGGAGTTAAAATGAAGTTAGACACAGCGTATCGAAAAAAAAAATCTTAATGGTTAAATTCTTAAAATAAGAACTAATGTATGGAATTAATTAATTTGGGCGGAACAATAGAAATTGAGGCAGTGGAAAGCATCCTTTTAAAACATAGGTTTATTTTTTTAATATGCTTCTGGTTTTTTTTAAATAATGTCATCTTATTTGAAGTAGACTTTCGTTCGACGAAATATGAAACTATATTCTACAGTTTTTGGTAAATTTTGAAACGTATTATATTTGTATTAGAGTATTTGAAGAGTATAGTAATGATAGAGTGAAGTTTTTTCAATAATTAGATAAGTATATTAGATAAATCATTTTACTTACCTAATAAAGTTATATCAGTGTTCTAACGTAGATTTTTCGGAAATCAGTTTTAATATAAATTACGCACCTGAAACAAAAACAAATTTCAAATTAGTAAAAATATATTGCGATTAGTTTTATAGTTTATCATTAGTTTTATCAATGTATTTATAAATAATATTAAGCCAAAACCGAGAAGAGATGAAAAAGTATCTCGAGTCATATAGTCATCGATATGTGTGGCGTGCCGTCAATTGAAATCATCCCAGTATTTTTTTTTCTTAAACAGGTTATTCCCAACCAATCACAGCCAATCATCCTCTAAGAATGGGGTTACTCAGCCAGTCGGATGCATCCAGTCAGCTGTGCGGTTGCGATATTGTTCTCCTCTGTCAATTTCAGTTTCATACGAAATTCTAACCTCACACATCATCACACTCAAGGAGTTCCCTGTTCGAGAATTTATCTGTTAATCTCCTGTACAATTACAGTGCTATCCAATTACAGACGCCTTTTTATAGGCACAAAACAGAAACGTTGTTTAGATAAAAACCAACCATCCCTTGGAATGGCATGGAAGTACGAAAGAATTTAATTGTGGAGAAGGCGAAGAAAAAATAACCTAATGTATAATAATAAAATATGTCTTCTTTGTATAATTACATATTTAGATATTAATAAATAAAAGAAATTGTTCATGATAGATAGTTTACAAATTCTGATTAGTTAAACATTTAGTGTAAAAGTGCAATTAGTCTAAAAATCCATCGGTTCAAAGTGGATCCTCCTAGAGGAATGTTGTATTTGTATTTTTTATATCTGCACTGAATCCGCGGGTCTAATATGGCCGGAAATACACCATAAATTTACTAAATGAGGCCTGTGCCCTGCAGTGAGACCTTATAGGCTGATATCATCATTAATGTAAAGAATGTCTACGTGTGTATTCTTATTGTATTTTATGCCTATATACTAGACGCAGCATTTAAGTAAAAGTTGAATCCTAAATCAACATTTAAAGAATTTCCGATGACAGAAATGTCCAATATAAAGTTTGCTAAATTGCTAAAGTGCTAATTGCTAATTCCAATATTGCTAAAGTTTTGCAATGAAGAGTATTTGGCAAAAGAAAAATCAAATTCATAATCTGTTTTAAAAATATTAGTATAGGCATAAATGTGTACAATAATGTGTGAATAATTAAATTAAATAAATAATAATCTGATGACATTCATAATGTTCGTGCCGCTTTATTGTTTTATCCACGTTTTGGAATGCAGCCGTTTAGCCCGTGACAGATGACGACTGACGCTGTCACAACGGGAGAAAATTCGCACATCGTTATAACCTACTTCGCGCGTTCGTTTTGGTTGCCAACTTCGGCACATAGGTTAATGATTCTCAATAACATTCTCATTCTTATTGTCCCGCAGGTCGTTCACCCGCTGGGCTACAGGATACGTTTAGTGGTTTCCTACGGATATATAGCGCACATTAATATAATATAATAATTTATATTTTTTATTATTTATGGAAACAGAAGCGAAATTGCCTACTCCATTTCTAAGGGTTTCTTCCTTCATCCTCGTTCATAAACAAAGGTCAAAAAATTAAGTCTCATTGGACACTTGAACCCGTAATAGCGTATTGTTGTCGAGCTATTGTGGAACACACAGACGGATGCTCCGTTGTTTGTCCATACAATATTTTAATGGTGTATTTATTTCGTTTTCAACCCTCCTTCCCCTTTGTTAATTTAGGCAACCGTTTTCATTTCCGTGTTTTGTAGTTTTGGAGATAAATAAGGTTTCATTATTGTTATAGAAGATTTTTTATAGGAATGGAATAACAGACCACCTGGAAGTCAGCTATGTCATCTCCATCCGCAGAGAGACCGAGGGATTTATGACTAATGACTCTTAAATCCTTCGATCACTTCCAAAAGTGTACGTCTATAATTTAAATCTACAAGTTACAATAATTGGCTACAGGAAGCTGCAAATGACAAAATGTCAACCGCAACGCTCAAGTAAGAAATCTCATTAAGTATCTATATTAACAACTTAAGATCAATAAATCAATATTAAATCCAATAGACGTTATTCTTCGTATTTTCTACAGTAATTCAAGATATTTTCCTTAAAAGTTTAACATATTTACTTACAATAAATTTGTGCCGTTTTCATCGATAACTTGTTGTAAATAGTGTCATGATCCCATTGCTGTAGAAATTCTGGGATTTTTGGACAAAAATTGCGACAAGTAGTTTTGGCAGTCCTGTCTTGATGTCAACCTTATGCTACTTAAAGAGTTCTGAAATGATCGAAACAGGTAGAAATGTGAGGGGGCAAGGTCAAGGCTATACGGTGAATGCATCAACACTTCCCAGCCAAGCTCTCTCAATCTTTGCTGAGTGGCTAAAGATGTGTGTGGTCTGGCGTTATCATGGTGAAAGATCACACACTTTCTGTTTATTAGCTCAGGCCGTTTTGTTTCAATTGCTTGCTTTAGTCTTATCAGTTGCTGGCAGTAGAGGTCAGAAGCAATAGTTTCTCCCGGCGGTAAAAGCTCATAATGAACTATACCTTTCCAATCCCATCATACACACAACATCACCTTGTTTCGCGTACCTAACCAAAGAGATTTGATTACAACTTCATACGTACAAAATACAAAAAGACATTCTCCCCGACTTATTATGTATTACTATGTTAAAACTAGCTGTTGCCCATGATTTCGCCTATATTAAGCAAGATGCAAGCTAATCAATATGTTAGTCCTATCCACGAACAAAATGTAAGTATGTCAAATTTAGTAAATATTTGTAAATTTTGTGCTTAATAGATAACAAACAAACCAACTTTCATGAGCGCGCGTCTGCCTTCCTTTAATTAGTGAGTTTGCACACGTATAGAGAGACCTTATGTCTTTTAAAACATACCTTTAAATACATTGTGACACGAAAGTAACTGGGTAAATAATCCACAAGCAAAGTTGACTCGTGAAATGCAAGAACTATAGCTACACAGAGAGAAGTATTATTAATAACTTATATTATATTATTAGCTGTTACCCGCAACATCGTCCGCGTGGACTTTAGTTTATAAACACCGTCTTTATTCTATGTTATTCTTTAAATTGATGTAACTTTTTTATTTATGAACTGATTGAAATAAAACAAACACTAAATTTTAAGAGAAGGTTACCACAATACATTAGTGAAAACCGCACCCAAATCGGTTAAGCCGTTTCTAAGATTAGCGCGCACAAACGCACAGACAAACAGACAAAGAGACAAAAATTCTAACAATCATTGTTTTGGGTTCTATTGCGTTGATAAAGGCCCCCAATAATAGTTTTTCTCATATATCGTCCATGTACAGACAGCGATCAGTTACATTTTATTTTATTATATGTATAGATAACATAGGTCTATTATAAATTTATATTACATCTGATTTTAATAAAATACAATGTAAATGGAAAGTCATTAGAAAGCCATGCGAAAGTCAGTTGTCACTCTTCCACCGATTAAATAAATACTTAGTCGCCGATTACCTATAAACAAGGAAAATGGGCTATTAAAGATAATTATTGTCCGCCTAACACCAAATATCGCTTTATAATAATCTACAGGTTGTCTTAAATCAAAGATCTCATTAAGATCTTTAAACAGTTCCCTTAATTTATGTTACGACCGTGACCTGCTGTTTTTCGTGGTGTTAAGCTTTTACACATTTCTACGTATGACTACATACGGTTCGTTAAGTCCGCTGACTTTGCCTTTCCCTAAAAAAATTAAGTGCCTGAATAAATAAATAAATAGTATAGTATAAATAAATAAATATCTGTATCATAAAATATGTTCATTACACAATTTTAAAACATGATTTTTATTTATAAAGAATTAAAAAGTGATTGATTTTAGCGATGAGGTCTTCTTTTGTGCATATCATATCATCATGTTACAATGCCGTTACTGTCTTATTTTGTTTTAGTGTGCAATAAAGACTTTTATCTATCTATTTATCTAAAAAGTGTCAAGGTTACATTGTTTAATAATAGTTCCTTTATTTATCTATTAGCGACATGACCTTCAATCGTTCTCCCTTGAACAAATATTTGTTCAAAAGAGAATAGAATTTTGTAGCGTTAAGTCAATGCGCCCTGGAGTAGTCAAAGGCAATTGCAACGGAAATAATTTTATAAATTGTAATTCAGATCAGAGGGACCACATATGTCGCTGAACAGATAAATATTCAATGGGGTAGATATGCTTTCGAATAGACATCGCGAACCAGATAACGTAGCGTGGGATATCCTCCTGCGAGGAGGGCGAACGACTTGAAGAAGACGTCGGTAGTGGCTGTACGAGGAGAACAGAAGGTCGTATGTGGTGGTGGTCATTTGGAAAGGTCTGTAGCCAGCAGTAGAAAGACAGGCGTATGGTATTATATAGAAATATAATTATTTCTATTATAACATGTTTTTAAATAGGCATGATGACGGATTTTGAAATCTGCTTCTATAATGTAGATTCACGTCTACTGTTTCCGAAAATAACATTATTTCAGCAATAAAATAAGTTTTAACGCAAATTATGCATTTTTTTTCTATCTACTTTGAATTATGCGCGAAAACACTCGCAGGTGTCATGGCGTCGCTTGTGACGTTACACCTAGGTAAACGTAGGTAGGTAAATCAATCGAAGTTCAAGCGACACGGTGATGTTCACTGAGGCGTGACGTCATTCGCTCTGATTGGCGTTTTAGTTAACATGGCCGAATGCAGTATTTTATACTTTTATTTTATTGAAAATATTATTAATCTCAATGTTTACATTAAAACTGGTTAATTTATTAGAATTATTTCAACATATTTTTTTCTCTAAAATCATTTATTCTTTAATTCTTTGATACTGTCATCATGCCTATTGCAATTAAAAACACACCGAACATATCCGTCAAACAATTTGTCCGTGTGTTGAATTATATCGTGATCGGGGTTCACTCCTCGCGTTCCGTTATTTAGGCCACTCGAGATTAACAGTTTTTAAGTTCACCGACAAATTAATGTGTGATACGATGTGTAATTGCCTTTACTGGACTGGGAAGAAACTTGATCCAGAGCCACTTGTCTTATTTAGTGCTTTTATTTAAGATAGTGAGCGTTGGCTTTTATTGTTTTTATTGGTTTAAGGAAAAGAAATATTGTTTTTAAAGCACCCGAATCGGCAGTTGTAGATTAATTAAAAAAGGCTTGAGGAAAAGCGCTTAGGTTTCCGCCGATAAGATCGATGTGTAATCGATACTCAGTTCTTAAAATCTTATTATGCATTGACATTGATTTAGAATGTTATTTGGATATGCTTTACGAAGCGACGTATTAAATTACCATCAAGTCGGTGTGTGCTAAAACACACTAATACTACTGAATAATAACTGGATGAAGTAATTAAACTAATAGTCAATATTTTACTTTAGCTGTTGTAACTTAGTACAGTGATAAGATAAACAAGTCCTCGAACAGAGATCATGTACGGGGAACGTAGGGTGAAACATCCTCCAGCCGGGTGGACTGGCGACTTGAATAAAGTCGCTGGTAGTGGCTGGATAAGAAAAGAAGAAGACGTGTGTGGTAGTGGTTCTTAGGAGAGGTCTATATTCAGTACCTAATGGAGAGACACAGGGTTATGAACGGTACGGTAGTTTATATCCTGTATCAACATACGTATATGTCATTTTTATCTCAAACCGTCATTATAAGTTCCTGTAGCTAAAATTCGCGTGGGGCCATAAGAATATAAGTCATCCAAAAAAAAATGTAAACTAGCCCCGGGGCAATTGCTTTTCAATCAAAAAATCTCCTACAGTCGGGCTTACTTATTTCATTTTGAGTCAAGGAATAACAGGATTTGAAATGGAGCGGAAAATGTTTTTGTGGTTTTTACAAACAGCGAACCATGCTGGAATAAAAATATTTTTTTTGTTGAAATATTAATATGATTTCTTTTATTTTCTATAGAACAGTCGTGCTATTAATTTGGTTACCTTTATTTAATTTAGCTACGTATTAATAGATTTCGGTCATAAAATTAATTATTTTTATAGCATGAAAAGAAAATCTTTTTAGGTATATCTTACTACTGTTTTATTTACAAATCAACTCACAAATAATACATAGGTAAATAATAATAATATTCCATAATAACATCCATATTTTTTCGGTTGCTCTTCTCACTGTATGTTAATTAACCTACCTCGATTTATCAACCAGCAAAGCATACTGTATGACGATGACACCAGAATTATCATGAGAGATAAGAATGAAGCCAGTGGAAAAGAAACCTTAATAAATAACTTAAAAATAAACTTTTCAAAAACGAATTACATACAATTTAGAACAAATAAATCAAAAGCCCTGGGACTTAATACCTATAAAGTTTAACAACGAGTCAGTTAAACCTCTTATTATTGCAATAATATTTTTTGGGATCACGGTTGACGAGAATTTTAATTGGAAAAACCATACAGTGAACATAAGTGCAAAACTTAACAAATTTGCGTACGCCTTAAGAAGAATGAGGTGTTACTTCTATGGAAACAACTTTAACAATATATCACGCATATGTCTCTTCTATAATCAGATATGGCATTATCTTTTGGGGTAACTCGTCGAATGCAGTGAGAGTATTCACAGCACAAAAGAAATGCCTGAGAGCCATATATAGCATGCATTGGTCGGAATCCTGTAACTATATATTCAAAACGATACATCTATTCAAACTGAAGGTATGTTCAAAACGCAGAAATTACTAACCGTATCGTGTTTGAATATTTGAAATGGCGAAGTTCGTTAAACAAAACATGAACCCATTTCACAAAAATGACAACTCAAGCAAGCGTCTAGAATAGTAACGCATCTATCATTAAAAATACGGGCTCCGGGGCTAGAATTATATAGGAAAAAATGCGTTTATATGAAGTCATTAATATATAATTGTATTAAAAAAAAAATTACAGATCTGCCGTGTAGTAAGTTTTATTGTATCCTTCGTAAATGGCTAATCCAAGAGAGCTTTTACTCTATTCAGGATTTTCTTAGAAAATATACGTGTGGCTTTTATAGATTAAGGTAGCGGAGATAACTCTACCACTCTGACAAATTTTATTATAACATTACTGGTTTCTCAAGTAAGTACGGCTTTTCAGATTTAACGCAAAACTTCGTATTAGAATAAAAGATAACTGTATCTATATATAAAGCCTATATACCTATATATAATGTCATCTGTAGTTACCTGTTTTCGGCAAATAAATTTAATTTGAATTTATATCTCTACATAAATTATATAAAGGGTAATTAATATGTTTGTCTGTGGTTTGTTCATGCATGTTGTGGTTCCAAATAATAAACGTTAAAAAAATGTGCGGTAGATTTCTTTGTGCACACATTATTGAAATATCAGTAACAGATTTTATTGAACTTTAAGATTAAGATTTTAAGATACTTTAAGAACATTAAGATATTTTTAGTGTAGGAGTGAAACCAAAGTCTAATATTTTTTTAAATATTTTTATAATAATAAAATGATTATCGACATTAATAAATGATTAACGGAGCCGTGTCTGTAGATGAAATATTCTTTTTTAAAAGTAATCGCAGTGTTAAACACCCCTAACAACATTTTTTGGAATTTTTGTGTTTGTCTTAATGCGCATGATGCTAAAACTACTGGAAGGATTTTAATGAAACTTGGCATAGTTATAGCTCATACACCCCTTAATATTTGGGGTAGATACATTTTATCCAGATTTATTACAGGCTTTTACGGGAATGATTCTAAAGTTCATGAGAACGAAGTAGCGGGTGCTGCTATTTTTTTAATAAATATTCACATTTTTAAAGTCATGTGGGGTGCATCCTCTGTTTGCTCAAACTTGTAGAGAATACCGTACGACATTAAGTCTGCCTTTTGTGCATTTTGTCTGTGCAATAAACTTTAAGTAAACGCCATATCCAATTTTAAACATTTAATAGGAATCTGTGTTGGTACCGGATATTGGTTATAAAACATTTTGTTCATGGCATATGTTTTTATATGGAAACATTAATATTTTAGCAGTTTAATTTAACACCCTGTATTGGAACCGTTATCTCCCGACTCGATTAATATAACATTTTACTTGTCAACAGCTTAAAGACATCCCAACCGCTTGGGTAAGAAACATCGTTCGATCATATTCAGGTAAGTTCTCACGGTGGTGTTGCAGTACCAACAATAAGAGACAGCGACAAGCGCTGGTGGACACTGAAGATGACGTTTTTATTATTAATCATCAAAGATTTTATATATGATAAGAATGAGATATTAATAAATTTACTTTATTAAATTTATTATCAATCGGTTATCATGAAAATATCAGGAGGATGATTGATTGATTTCTTTACCATATATGGAGAAAAGTCTCTAGTTATTACACAATTTGAATAATTTTATAAAACATCAAATGTATATTAATAATTTACTATTATCGAGTGTTTCCCTTTGACCCGCATTGAAACAGACTGCGTGATTTTTTTATACTTTTAATTTATTATGTTCCATTGCTGGCCGGCTGGACCTTTCGACTCTGGAGGTTCCTATTCATACTTGGCAATGCTCTTGCTCCAAAGCAAATACATGTTACAAACGACATTTTATAATGTTTAGATATGCATGTACTGTCATAATATTTTTTTACTACTAAGTAAATCGCCTTTTCTGGAAGTGTAGCGTTCCGCTTGCCGTTTTTAATTTGAGCCTAATGGGAAGGTGTCAATTATAGATGCGTCCGACACTCAATAATTATTGACCAATGGAAGGATTGAATATCAAAGGCGTTTAATTTAATATAAGTATATTCCCACGAGACTGCTTTTTATTAATGTGTATTTTTTTTAGATATTAAAAGCGTACCTACACGATTTACATACATCGTATGATGATTATAATTACTTAAGTGTAATGATGGGAGATTACTTAATTAAATTTAACTACATATAACCATCAATATAGGGAGGCAATTACTTTGGATTGTCATTAAAATTAATCAATGTTGGTACCGATTTCACTTTGGTATAAAGTGGGAATTACTTTATTAATTTGTTTTAAAGCGAATTAAACACAATCTTTTGTTTTAAAACAAATAGATAGATAAAGCTAAATAGATGAAATGTTTTATTTTACATTAAAACAAAACATAAGACAAAAAAAAATTAAAACACAGAATGCACAGAAAGTCCCAAAAAGCGGCCTCTGCCTGGGCAGACTGTTAGGTAGAGAGGAAAATAAATAAATAGGTATTTATATATCTATTTACAAGATACACCAACAGCATTTACACGAAAAAAATACAAATGTTAAAAACTTATAAATTCAACATACCGTGTGCAATACTTTAACAGGTACATACAAGTTCAACATACGAGTAAAAGCATGCGAGTATGATAAAATACGAGTATAAACAAAATTAAAATTGGATGAACGTAAATCCAATTAAATAAGGTTAAATTACAATTTATTAGAACATTAAACCATTTAATGAAACAAATGAAAAAAAAATGTTTATGTAAACTAATACTTAAATTAGTAGGTAAGTAAAAGATGAATAAATAAATATAAATAATGGTGACGATTCCGCCAGAATTGTCACCATGTGCCTATTTATCAGAATATGCCAACACTACACCATGCTTATAAGCAATGCAATGCAACCAGCTCTTTCAGTACCCACTGCAGAACATGAGCTGGGTTGGCGAGTCCACTCTTTTAGAGGTGACTAAGTCATCTCTTGACTAAGGGATGACTTAGGCGAATGCCATTTACGACACACGGTACAGCAGAAAGCATCTAAAATTGTACATATTTTGATCGATTTATTAACATATGCAAAATAACTTTGGTGACAGAGCACTAACATTCGGTAGGCATTTTCACTTTATATCACCTATTCAATGAGGTTCATTTATTCTGCATAGAAAATGATCAATTATCATCACTGTCCACCCACACCACAGTTTGCCAATTTAAGTTCTTGCCTAAATGTTATGATGAGTATTGAACTGCGTGGGAAGGATATGATTAAAGTCAATTTAGTAGCGTTTCAAACAAATCATACTAATTATAATGACAAACAGACTGTTAACATTTCACATAATATGAGACAATTCACAAATGCCAAAGTACCCAGATAAATTGTTAGGCACTTTCCACACGGACTAAGCTGCGATTATTAAACTTGCAACTGATTTTAAACGAAAAACACCTAATATAAACAGTTGGTGTTTGTATTATTTACGGTACTATTACAGGCACAGAAGTGCGGTACTTTCACATAGATGTATCGCGCACTGTGCGGTCCAAAAACCATATAATCAAAAGGTCTTTCCATTACGCTATGACCTGGAATATATCAAGAAAATTGCGAATAGGTTTCTGCAATGTCGCCAGGGCAGCCGGATTTTATAAATGAGAACTATGTAAATCTGTCATGTCGGGATTTAAGAAATACAATCGTTTGCAGAGAAGCGGAAGATTTAATTAATAAAATGACTTATTATGATAAATCACATTTCAATGAATGAATGAATGACTATAAATAAATAAATGAATTTATTTGTTTCAAAACGACATTAACATTTGGTGTCGCTCACTGGGCTTTCCACAAGCGGAATCCACCCGGTGGGCATGATCACGGACGTACGTACAGGGAACTGATACAACACGGGAGACAAACGGGCTTATTCCGTTCAGTCATTCATTCGTGGTTATTTCGTTCAGCCAGACCACTACCGCGTGTGTGGCAAGGACTTTACTTGTATCTGGCCACGGATTTCAAAATGTATCGTTTAGTATATTTAGTATGCAAAGCGCTATAGTACCAATTTGGATGGAGACCGCGTCTACTAAGTCTCATAATCCGGAGTTAGGTAAAGTTGTATTATGTATAAGTTTACGCTTGCATAAAATATACATTGTGGAGTTAGTGACTTTTGCTAGACTATCGTGAAATAAAATGAAGGATGGGAAAATAAGTTTTTCCGGGAAAATCGTGTCCAAGGCGACATGGTGGCGTTACCATGACCGGCAATTTTACGGATTAGTCCGCAGTTACTTCCCATTACTTCATTATGGAGAAATTTAATCCTAGGGTTGTCAATCTGGGAGCGTATAGTTTTAGAACAGTTTGTTAGTAAAACAAGACGTAAAAATCTACTTTTATACTTACTTAGGTACTTTTCGTTGATCTAGAGAAAAAGGTACGAGACTTCCTTTATGAGAGAAAAATTTTTTATGACATTCCAGAATAATGGAAAAAAATGCTAAAATTTTAATTTTAAAATCAGTCTAGAAACTTGAAATTTTGGATAAAATGAAAAGAATAACCGTTGTTCATTCTCTTTGTTTATTTTTAATTTCCGAATATTTATTTGTAATGTTACTAACTAATGCCCTTTCTTCCTCTTAGGAGGGCAGTATATATCAACAACCTCACAAACATATGAAATTAATAGTATGTATGAAATTAATACAAAAATAAAATTAATAAGTATTCCTTAATAACAAATGATGACATCAATTAAATGCGATCGCAGTGGATACATAGAAAGATCATGTCAGGAGCTTAAATTTCAAATTCACGTGTTAAAATGTTTGACGGTGTTTCACGATTTTTAGAACTCTTAACTTGATATGTAATTATTCAATCACGTGTCAACCCTAATTATAAACCACTTTGTAAATTGAAGGCAAATTGTTTAATATATGCCGATGTATTAACATCGACGTAGGATAAGTGACGTCAAGATAGATAGGTACGGGGATTTTAGTTTTGGTTAATCGAGTGGGTATAAGAACATTGAGAATAATCGAATTGGCTTTGGTGAATAATATATCGAATATTGGTGGATGGATTGGAACGATAATTTTATCTTCGGATATTTCACGCATAGCTGAACTGTGAATGGCTTTGAAATATTCATCACATAATTGGAAATGGGCGTATTATTATATTTTTGGTATGTTTTACAAAAATATTTATCGACGTAATGCAGTTTTTTTTTCAACATACATACATATACAACATACACACACCTGATGGTTTATGCTAATTAACAAGAAAGATAAAACACATTTTTGATACCAGGAAAAAAATATTATTGAAAATCCTTTGAAATTTTATCAATAACAGAGTTATTGATTTGCTCATATGGTTCTTAATGTTAAAACAATAACTTTAAGCATATAAAGTTATGCATATTTTTAATATTTGAGTACGTTATATGAGCAAAGGGAATGGAAATTATCGGTGAAAACATATGTATTATTAACTTTGGTTAAGACTTAAAATTTCGTTGTTTCAAGTTTCCGTTTCATACAAGTAATACGTTCAAACATCTGACCTTTTTAGGATTTCACTAAAGGTCTATCTGTATCAATCAGAACCGACGATAAGGTCCCTTCTCTCAGATAATGTCACATTTTCTTTCATACTAATTGGTGTCTTTATCCAAAAATATAATTTATATTTCAAAATTTTCAAGCCCATTGCAATTTGTGTCAATAACCTCTTGCCTCTTTTCCATACGTAACAGGTTTAACTTATTCTAATCGCTCTATAAAAATGCTGAAATACAATTGACCTTACTTATCAAAGTAACCTAACAATAAAGATACTGCCCACAGATGTTCACAGTAGCGTCAAACAAAGTTACGTTTTCACCCACTCAAATACAACGACAAACCGAAACTACACGAAAAAGACTAAAATGGCGCCAAGTATATCTTTGTGGACGGTAGAACGACAAATTTAGTGCGCTATTATTAAAAAAATTACGCGCTTATTTTCGACTTTATGATATAGAGCTTAAGGCTTATCGGATTGAATGTTGCGGTAGTTTAAGGCGTAAATAGGAAGTGGTGTTAGCAACCTAATTTAAACACGGGCGACTTTGATGTGCCTTCCTTTGATGTGGGCCGGCAAAAGCTACTCCACACTGTGGAATAGGTAGTTTTATGACAGCTTCCCTTATATAGTTTTTGGTTACGGTCAGTTGTGAATAGTGTTGCCAGGCGTCCTGCCTCACGTCCTGATCTCATACGTCGAATGCTTCGTCTCGCAAAACACCAAAAAGGTGGATCGTCAAAAGTCTCGCTTTTCAGTAGCTACAACAAAACTATTACTTTAAAATAAATATGTACTTTTAAGCGAAAAAATACATTTGCGAATGAGCTCAACTGACCCGTTTCTTTACTTACTCTTCGTTCATTTCATTCGATTGATTGTTATTAGCCTATACGTTCCACTGTAAGTTACTGGCTACTAACTGCAATTACATCGAATCCCAATCCACCCTGCGGACCGAAATTTATATTATATATTTGCCAAAATGTACATGTATATGTGTATATTATAGACGGTAAATTATAAAAACTACACATTTTGCCGATACCGTCATGTAAATATTTAAATTATTACGCAAATGGCTGGAACAAATATGAGACAAATTATTGCATTACAATTATAAGAAAGTCGGCATAAATAAAAACAATTTTAATAATGTCATGTTATGTATCATCTTTTGTCAATTCTTTGACATTTAAGTATTTAGTGCAGGGATGTTCGTTGAATCAATAATCATTTGATCAATCAACCATGTTGTTGCTACGTGGAAATTCAACATTCAGTGACTTTATTGCATTTAATGAAGTGCATAATGAATCTGAATTTTATTGGCTTAAAATTTAATCTTCCGGTTTTCTCTTAACCCGCATTTTAAAAAGATACCCAGTTAAACAGTAAAAAGATTGGCGAGATTCAACGTTGTTCCACTCCATGAATACGACCTCACCTTCATCACAACTGATGGACAAACAAGGATACTTCTTTTTATGTAAATAAATATAACGCCAAGGATTCGTCTCATTAGAATGCGTACGCGTATTTCAAACAGAGGCGATCAATCAAACTCCGGACGCGTATCATTTGAACAGGTGCTAAGGTAACCAGGCGGCATAGATATCGATAATAATATCGAATAGTGATGTGTTGACTGTATGTTTGGGTGTTAGGACAAATTGTATGAATCGTGCCGTGAAATTCGCTAATTTCGGTAATTTTAATTTATATTTACATTCTTACTTATTTAAACTTCACTGCACAAGTATTTAAACTTCACTGCACATGTATTTAAACTTCACTGCACATGTATTTGACAAGATCAAAAAGCAGGCTTACCATATACACATAATACGGCATATACACAATAATATAACAACAACAACATACAATACATACACGCATATTTTGTAGGTATCCGTAATCAGCCCTTTTTTATCGACCACTGCTAGACAATGTGTTGTGCACGAAGGATGTACGGCATTAAAATGGTAAGCTGGCCAAGTGAGGTGGCGAGTCCACTCTCTTAGCGGTGCTGTAGTTACTCAGGGCTTCTCGTAGCGGCTTTGTTATCCCTTAGTCGCCTTTTAGGTAAATCGGGAACCACAGGTTGGTGCTATTCTAAAGCCGACACCACACTGTCAGTATGATGATATACAGATAAGCGATCACGCTATAACTCTTTCGTAATTAACAATTCATTTTATCTCCCTATATGAACCTTTTACACCATAGATGAGTACAAAAGAAAAACAACAACATCGTAACGGTTGCCTTCCCGCGCATCGAGATCTGAGATAGGCGCGCGCGTGCGCCGATTGCAGCTTGCGCAAGAGAGCTACTGTTGTTTAGTTTTTGTGTTAGAGTGAAAAAATGTTGAGCAATGCAGTTTTTTATCTGTTGCGTTTTGTAACGACGGTATTACTTTGTGTTTTATCGTCTCATAGATATCGCATATCCATACCGTAAATCAGCCTATGTCTTTCTACTGCTGGATATAGGCCTCTCCCAAGACCCGTCACACAAGGTATCCGTAACCGTAACCAGTAATTTAATAGCCACTACTGGCATGGGTTTACTCGTACTCATGTATATTGTCATGTGCATAAGAGGTTTGTATGGCCTTAAAATGATACGCTGGATAAGCGAGATGGCGAATCCACTCGTTTAGAGATACACGTTTGGGCTCGTAACGTTTATTAGGGGCCATCCATAAATTACGTCACACGAATTTCATGATTTTCCCCGTCCTTGTCACAGGTGGTCACATTTATGTGACCACCCTGCCCTGGTGTGACGTCACATATTTTGCAATTTTAAATTTAGAAATTATTAAATTAAAACAACCTTATAATAATATTGTAAAGTTTTTCGTTAGAGTTGAAGTTTAGTTTTAATACTTTAGATTTATACATATGACGTCACGAAGCTTATGGACACCCCCCCCCCCCCCCTTGTCACACGATGTCACACTTTGTTGATCCCCTCCCTCCCTCTTAACGTGTGACGTAATTTATGGATGACCCCTTAGAAGTCTTCAAAATTTGAATATTGTTTTATTTAAGTTGTCTGTTTTGTATAATATAATCAATAATAAGATCATAAGATATAACTAATCATGTCTAAACCAATATTAGTTCAACATCTGCTTTAATTTAGCAACACGAAACAAATCTTAATGCTTAAACAATGATGCGTAGGCGTCCTTCGAGGATAAGGGGTCATGACGCGATCTAACTGTATTAGCGTGCGTTTACATTATCCGGTTAAGGGGCTCAGCTTAGTAACACGGGTAACGCTAGCGGCTGCGGCCCTTAAAATATTTCGACGAATTTAAATTACTTATTCATATTAACGGATACAGTTCATATAGTTTCAATCTTTTTTTTATGGACGAAGGCGGCAGACGAGCATACAGGCCACCTGGTGGTAAATGGATACTGTCGCCCATAGACATCCGCGATACATGTCAACATTAGTCGAAAATGATACGCGTTGGCACGACCCCGGATGCGTTGCCTACCTTTGCAGATTAAGGAATGGATTGGGAAAATGGGGAGGGATAGGATGGGATGGAAATGGGCTCTGGCACATCTTACACACTTATGATCGAAACGCGTACATACATTAGGGAAATAAGATAAAGTGGAAAATGCAGTACATTTCAAGTCATCTGTGGAGAGGGGTAACGTGGCCAGTCGAGCGCGCTCAACGGCTGTTGGATTGCAACGTGCACTGTTCCCCTGATATCTGTTTTTCTTGTAACACGTTTCATTTGCCAGACCAGTTAACCGTATATACTTCATTAAGATTTGAAAATACATGTAGATAACCCTTTACGGGATGCTATATTTGAACTAATAATGGTATTTATTAAAAAAAATACACTCAACCAGTATTTAGCGCAGTTTTCTATATTTTGCACCTGTTCGTTTTTACTTTTTTGCTGTCGATTTGTAGTTTATAAGCGTGACTACAGCGCAGCGCAAGCGCAATTCGCCGCTAGAAAATTACAGCGGCAACTGTGAAACTGCTTGTTGTATACAAAGGTCCTAGTACAAAGTTTTCTTGTTTTTAAATACTATAACAATAATATTTTTTCTAGATCTGTAATTTAAGGGTCAACAGGGCGTCTAATTAAAAAAAACAACAATTGAAGATCAAGGTCATTAATAACTTGATAGGATTAATCTTTGAAAGGAATTCTAATGTAAGTTTTTCTATTACTATAATCATGTTTGCGTTAAGTGTTATTTTGCTGTAATTATAGAAACCGGGTCATTGAAAACAGGAACAGTAAAAATATAACAGTCACTAAACTACCCTTTCAATAACCGCGTGAATGATCTGGCGTACCCAATGCCGTTAAAGGGTTAGGTACTATTTAACCGCATTGCGTATGCCAGTATTGGGCGACTAAGAGCGCCTAATGTGAAGGCATGCTTATATCGTCGCACGATTTCGGGATTTCGGATCTGCGCTTTCGTAACTCAATTTATTGTTGCAATTCCCTCTAACAAAACATTTAGGTGTTGCAATTTATGTTTTACTTAGAATCGTAAGATAATCCGCGCAGGAAATGGAAGTGAATACAATTATCCCACAACCAACCATACACTTAAATCATAACAGATTAGGCATTTGATATTTCGTAATTTGTTCATTATAATTGTGTGAGAAAAGGCAAAAGGATAATTTGTGTAAAAGAATACAAGTAAGAGACAATTAAGCAGCGAAATGTATCAAATAAGTTAGACAAAAGGTATAGTAACATTCATCTTTAAAACTGAATTATTTGATTCCGTTTGAATTATAGGTTTGACTTTAGCCTTAACATTAATAAACAAATCACACCATTTTAATTGCGCACACTAGGCTTCCCCGTGTCGTGTTTCCAGAGACACATACAAATACAAAAACACCACCCAGAGGCGAACAAACGTTTGTCTTTAAACAAATGAATGTCCGACCGGGAATCTAATCCGGGACCTTTTGCGGAACTGACGTACTAACTACCAACTGGGCTAATAGGTCGTCAAAATATGACGTATTGATACAATACAAGTATGACTTAATTTTGTGACGAAGAAGTTTCTTGTTCGGTTTTGTTAGATATTTCATTTAGTAAAATGTGTAGTTAGTAATCAAGAAGAAATTCGAGTGTCAACACTGATAGAAGAGAACAAGAAATTGATACTCGTATTTGTACAGAGGTGGACTTAATTCTATAGAGTAAAATAAATACAACACGAGTAGTTCCTTGGTAGAGTTGTAATCTTCCCTGTGAATATGTGTCAATTTTCGTATTTCATTTGGAAATATAACAAAATATTGATATATTTCCTGCTTGTCGTTCTTCGCTTTTTTTTTCTTCATATACGGCATTGGCATCATATAAGACGCGTTAAGATCCGTTTATATTAGATACATATGTGTGAAAATCACGAAAATCTCTAATATTATGTCGCTGTATTCTTTGGTGTGTAATAAAGTGTACTTACTATATTTTTTTTTATTTTATAGATTAGTGGGCGGACGAGCAGGCGGTCCCACGTGATGGTAAGTGTTACCGCCGCCCATGGACACCTGCAACACCAGGGGATATGCAGGTGCGTTGCTGACCTTGCAAAATTCTATTCACAGCTTTCTTGAAGAACCCCATACTGTAGCTTGGAAAGACCTCTTGAGGCGGTTCGTTCCACAGCAGTATAAAATTATTTTTGGACCGAACAGTACGCGACACCTCCGTATCAAGGAAATGCGGATGGACTGCACTTCTGTGACGGGAGGTGCGGTTGTAGAAACCCGAGGTGGGAATTATATTGAACAATTCTTCAGAGCATTCCCCATTGTACAGGCGGTAGAACACACAGAGAGACGCAACGTCTCTCCGAATACTGAGGGGTTCTAAACCGCCCGTGAGAGTGGAATCGTTAGAAAGTTAGTCAGAAAGATTCTATAGAATCCTTGCACCTTGAGCTGCGCAGGAAGTTGGCAGATACCATATGGACGCCGTTAAAGAGATAAAGATGACAATAAAACAATAATATGTCAAGCTGGCGTTCAGGGAACGCGCAAAGTCTGGCACTACAAGTCAGCAGATTGGGATGGGTTGCGCGAATTTTACGCCTCTTATCCCTGGAGGCAGCTTTGTTTCTCGTCGGGAGATCCGGATACCTGTGCAGACTCCGTTACCGACGTGGTGTTGCAGGGCATGGAATGTTATATTCCTTGCACCGCGATACCGGTAGGCGGACGGAGCCAACCATGGTTCAATCAGTCCTGCAGAGAGGCCCGTCGTAATAAACGGGCCGCATACAGAGCCTGGGCCAGAGCACAGGTGTCCGAAGATCCGAATACCTCCGACTTGAGGAAGAAATTTAACGCTACCTCGAGGTGCAGTAAGAAGATCATTGTCAGAGCAAAGAATGAGCACATCCGCAGAATTGGCGACCGACTAGCTAGCTATCCTTCTGGAAGCCGGGCTTTCTGGTCGCTCGCTAAGGCTACTGAAGGTAACTTCTGTCAGTCGTCACTCCCTCCACTGCGGAAACTCGATGAGTCACTGGCCCATGGGGCGAAGGAGAAAGCCGATCTCTTGGGCTATCTCTTCGCCTCAAACTCGACCCTGGACGATAGAGGTGCCTCACCACCGTCCACCTCGAGGTGCACAAGCTCCATGCCGGAAATCTGCTTCACCCAGCGTGAAGTCCGGCGAGCTCTAGCATCTCTTGATATCCGAAAGTCGAGTGGGCCAGATGGTATTCCTGCGGTGGTGCTCAAATTTTGCGCTCCCGAGTTGTCTCCGGTGCTTACGCGACTCTTTAGGCTCTCATATTCCACAAAAAGCTTCCCGTCAGCATGGAAGGTAGCTCATGTTCACCCTTTGCCTAAAAAGGGTGACCGCACCGACCCGGCCAACTACAGGCCAATAGCGATCACCTCCCTCCTCTCCAAAGTGATGGAGCGTGTTATAAACACACAGCTCCTTGGGTACCTAGAGGATCACCAGCTGATTAGCGACCGTCAATATGGATTTCGCCATAATCGCTCGGCTGGTGATCTTTTAGCGTATTTAACACACCGCTGGGCTGACGCCATTGAGAGTAGAGGCGAGGCTCTGGCTGTAGGCCTAGACATTGCGAAAGCTTTTGACCGGGTATGGCACAAATCGCTGCTTTCCAAGCTACCATCTTTCGGGATACCCGAGGGATTATGCGAATGGGTTGCCAGTTTCCTGACTGGACGGAGCATCAGAGTCGTTATCGATGGTAGCTGCTCCGACACCATGTCTATTGACGCTGGCGTCCCGCAAGGCTCCGTGTTGTCCCCAACTCTGTTCCTTCTGCATATCAACGACCTGTTACAAATTGGTGACATACGTTGCTATGCGGATGACAGTACTGGAGACACCTTGTACAGGGGCCGCGCCAACATCCCTCGGGTCGAAGTGGAAGAGAGTCGCGCCAGGCTTGTGTCTGAAATCGAAGACTCTTTAGATCTAGTTTCGATTTGGGGTTCTATGAACCTAGTGGATTTCAACCCCAGTAAGACGCAAGTCTGTGCATTCACCGCTAAGAAAACCCCTTTTATTGTAGCACCTCGCTTTCAGAGCATACCTCTTAAGATCTTGGAGAGTATCGGGATCCTTGGTATCGACATCTCCAGCAAAGTCGAATTTAGGGGTCATCTGAACAATAAGGCCAAAATGGCCTCCAAAAAGCTCGGTGTGCTGAACAGAGCGAAGCGGTACTTCAAACCTGGGCAACTCCTTATGCTTTACAAAGCTCAGGTGAGGCCCCATATGGAGTACTGCTCTCATCTCTGGGCCGGCGCACCGAAATACCAATTGGACCCATTTGACTCTATCCAACGACGTGCTGTTCGTATTGTCGACGATCCCACTCTCACGGGCGGTTTAGAATCCCTCAGCGTTCGGAGAGACGTTGCGTCTCTCTGTGTGTTCTTACAAAATATAACTCAAGTATACAAGTATACTTAGTATACAAATACAAAATCTCTGTACAAATATAACTCCTATTTTTTATTATACTATGTTGTACTCTAATTTTTAATGACGTAACTCCTCTCGGTTATTCTAAGGTTGACTGGAAGAGATTCCTTCTAGGAATAAGATCGCCTTTCTACTTATGGCATTATTGTAATGTCTTATTGTAACAATTCATTATAACTACAATAAAGTGCAACAACAACAACAACATAATAACAAAGTTGGTTGTTCTCATCACCCACTACTGTATTTTATTACATGACAAGGTATCGAACAGGAGCCCTTTGTAAACTTGTCATTTCTTCCACTTCACCATAGGGACATCAATTAACATGTCATTTCAAAGATTAATTCTTTGACTAAGACATGTTAATAAGGCGTTTCAAAGATATTTCAACGTATTTTATTAAGCGATTAAAGAGATGTAAGTACAGCTTGTAAGTTAATAACTTAATCCTTCACTAAAGACCTCTTAAGTTATGTTGTGGTCGTATCTTAATTCGGATCTACATTGAGTGCGATTCAGAGTTGTTTTATTGTGTAGAAATAATGGTATGCAGTTGAAATGCACTGCTTAAAGTTAAGAGCGAGTAAAGCTTTATTATTATTGAGGATTAAGGGCTCTGCGAGTCAATGCAGTCTCGTTTCACTGCGATCATTGTTGATCTATTGGGCT
The DNA here is from genome assembly GCA_914767545.1 of Sesia apiformis. Classification (NCBI taxonomy): domain Eukaryota; kingdom Metazoa; phylum Arthropoda; class Insecta; order Lepidoptera; family Sesiidae; genus Sesia; species Sesia apiformis. Next base: position 11,965,070 of record OU611967.1, on the reverse strand, counting down.
CGCCACCATTTTTATAGTTCGCTGCCAATATTTCTTTTTTATAGACTAGTGGGCGGACAAGCAAGCGGTCCCACGTGATGGTAAGTGTTACCGCCGCCCATGGACACCTGCAATACCAGAGGGTATGCGGGCGCGCCGCCGACCTTGCAAAATGGATTACAGTTCCCTTCTTATAGTTCCCTGCCAATATCTATGGGTTATAGTTCCCTTCTTATAGTTTGAGTCTTCTATACTTGTACTATCTATTAGTTATTCTGTGGTTAAGTTCCACAAGATAAATCCATTCGGTTTCAAAAGTTTTATCAAAATCTCCCAAATTATTTTCGACGTCTATAAATACTAACTATGTATATTATGTCTTTGGATAGGGTTTATCAAGCACAACAACTTTTATTTAAACAATTTTTTCTCACGGCAAAAAGGCAAAATCTCCCGTCCGACTAGCGCTACCTCTGTCCTTTTAAGGACACATAGGGCACAGCTTTCTCTCACCATAATAACTATATTACGACACTAAGTTCGCAAGTGGCACTATAGTGGGCACTAAAATAGATAAACACTAAAACATTAGTGAGTGCTGAACAAACGGTGGCTTTCGCTTTTATGATGCTCATAATCGTTAGTATGCAAGCGAGAACTTTATACACATAATTTATTTTAAGACAGGGTTTATGGCAAAGTAATTCGCTTAGTTTCTATGAAAGCAGTACCTGGTTTTGTTAGTGATTGTATGATTTCCAAATCTTTTTATGATGATGATGATGTCAGCCTATAACGTTCCAATGCAGGGCATAGGCCTCCCCTATTGAATCATAGGAGGTTAGTAGTTGGAGCCATGATCCACCGCGTGGGCCCAGTGTGGATTAATGGTTGTCTACATAAAACGCGTCACTGAAATACGCGAAAGCTGATGTTTTAATTGGTTGTTCAACATCTAGAGAAGAATCGATTCTACCAGTTCATACAATAAGTTTTTTTTTATAACTTATTGTTATTTTAGCAATCTTATTTTTATGCGCGTCATCCGCCGTCGTCGTCGTCGGATGACGTGCGTAGAAATAAAATATCTACTAGAAATTAACAATAAGTTATAAAAAACCGGGTCATTACCCCGTACTGAGTAATGAATGCTACGAACCTTTTAGATAAAGCAACAAAACTACATGTTTGTATTTTTTTTATTTCTTCTTCTTTTCAGCCCTTGGACGTCCACTGCTGGACATAGGCCTCCCCCATTGTCCGCCATTTAGACCTGTCGGCAGCGACCTGCATCCAGCGGGTGCCCGCAACCTTTATGAGGTCGTCTGTCCATCTAGCAGATGGACGTCCTCGGCTTCGTCCGCCGGTACGTGGTCTCCATTCGAGAACCCTTCTGCCCCATCGGCCATCGGTTCTTCGAGCTATGTGCCCTGCCCACTGCCACTTCAGCTTGCTAACCCGAGAGGCTATGTCGGTGACTTTAGTTCGTCTACGGATCTCCTCATTCCTGATTCGATCACGTAGGGAAACCCCGAGCATAGCCCTCTCCATTTTTTTTATTTATACTCTAAAATAATATTATTTTTCGTTAGATCGGTTTTATATATTTTAAACTAGCTGTGCCCGGCCACGCGTTGCTGTGGCTGCCCAACAGATGGCGCTTACCCAATTTTTACCTGTATTTGGGTAAAAAGCATTTTTGTTTAATTTTCGATTCAAGTATTTTCTATTTATTTCAATATATTTCTAGATTAATTTTCTTTTTTTTTTTCGTAAATTTTTCAGATATTTTAATAGTTATTCTGCTATTCGGGGCGTAGACGAATCCAACAAATCAGAGATCATTAAAATCGATCCAGCCGTTCTTGAGTTATAATTGGTGTAACTAACCCGACTTCCTTCCTTAAAAAATCACAGTAGTATTGGATATAATCTGTCTAATAAGTTATTGTACGCGTGAGGTTGTCTCTTATCGAGTCGTTGCCATGACGACGAAATGAGTGTACGTTTATGGAATAATTAATCTTGGTAATTTAGGTTTTAACGTTATTTCTGGATGAATTCGTGATTGATTTATACATAGCATATTTTCCTATGATTATCTAATTAGGTGATTACTTTTAAGGATTAGATTTTCTGGTAACGAGAAATAAAAAAAATACAAAAATATTGCAATTACAAAAGAAATATTTCAATGACCCGTTTGATGATATGATGATTCAAATCGCACGTGTTATAGGCAGTAAATATGCGAAATAATTGATGAATAAAATCCAAGTATCAAAAGTTTTCACATAATCACGCAGTGTTGTTCACGCAGATCTTTCAATGTCCTAAAAATTTACCCAAGTTACGGTAGCTTATTAGACATAGTATACTCGTACTATATATAATGTCTGTAGGGTATTGGACTCTTTTTAATCATTATATAATTATATAATTAAATAACTCGGGATACCCAAGTACTATTACAGAAATCGATCCGTAAAATCAACCTCCAAATATTTTGAAAAATTACTGCGATATACCCACAAATTGGTTTGACTAATTCAAAATGGATTTGCATATTCATTTTCGAAGTTTGTTTTCTTATCTAGTTGTTGTAAAAGTAAAAACGTCTATGTAAAACAGTTATTTCAGCTACAGTCAATGGTTTTATGTCGTTATTAATTTCGTTTGTACTAAACATTATTGATTAAACATTTGTGGGATCAGTTGGACGTTAGTTTCTATAGCAGTTTTTATATTTCCAACTGATACATAAGTTCACACGATTACAAACTTGTTTTGCGTTCGTAAACAAGTTAATTCGGTAATTTTAAAGTTCATTTTCGTTGCTCTAACTAAACGAAGAGGTTTGCGGTCGGCGCTATATAACCGCTTATTAAATAGTTGATAAAATGAGCTGCATACGAGTTTGTATTTGTGCGAATTCTCGATTGGCCGATACTTGAGGCTGATATCGATATCATGGGTAGTTGAGGAGTAGCTGTTGGAAAATTCCATATAAAAATCATGTCATAATCGGTAGCTATAATTGAATAAACCAGTATTGCATCCATTTTATTCAAAGGTCAGCGAAGATTGAAAATAAAAAAAAACAGAATAATAAAAAATATTTCACCTTTAAATATTAAAATAAAGTTGAAATGTTTTTATCGTTAAAAGCTTATTTGAAAAGGCAAATTGATTGAGTTTTGTATTTTCAGAAACCTTGCCCATGAGACGCGTCTTGTAAAAACGGATTCCTTTGAAGCTAGGATCTTACCTGTAACAAAAATAATACAAATTAAATAATGGAAAATATGGTAAACAGATTTAGAAATTGCTAAATTTTTTACTTAAAAAGTGTAAATGTTACGCGTTGTGGGCGAATTAATATTCTAATTGATAACTTTATTTACAACAGATGAAACTTTGTTGTATAAATGATACATAGGGCCGTAACAATAAGAAGGCGAAAGATGGTAGGAAGTTATGTCATAGAAAGACCTAGAGACTGGAATGCATAGATGAAATTAATCGATCTCAGATCATAGACCGATTCCGTGATTATTGATTTGATTACCTATGTGCAACACATGTTTATTTAAAAATACAATATACGTCTATTATACTCGTATTAATATGTATATTGTATTTAATATTCTGTTTAAAGAATCAGCAAGCTGAAGTGGCATATGGCATATATGCCACTTCAGCTTGCAGCAGTAGGACTGATAACCGACGAGGGAGACGAGTCCTCGAATAGAGACCACGTACCGAGAGACGTGGCGTGGGACGTTCTCCGTGCAGGTGGACTGACGACTTGAAGAAAGTCGTCGGTATAAGAAGAGTCGCCGGTATGGGTTGGATGAGAAGAACTGAAAACCATGTGTGGTGGCCGGTCCTTGGACGAGGCCTATATGCAGCAGTTTTGATGGTACACAGTGGTACACAGATGGTATACAGTGGTGACGGACACATGTTGATGGTATGGTAAAATGGTTCTCTAACAGAAAAATGTCGAAAGATAGTCGAATTAAATAAGTAGACCATATTCCGTTCAATAAATATTTATGTAATACAAAAAAGTCTTTAATTATTTTCATTATAAAACGGCCGCGAACTTATCGGACTACCTAATATTTTATTTCAATAAGTTATCTAATAATATGACAGTATACAGTTAACTAGCCATTTTACATACAAATCGCTCATGAGCTCCAACTTAACGTCCGTTCTAATCTAATTTGCCTAAAACAAAACTAATTCATTTCGACATACAGTTTTAAATCCAGGGCAAACTTGCACTCTTCACGAATCAAATTATGGATAATATGAAAACAATTATCACCTCACTATTTATTTAAGGCCGTGTCATTGACCTTAGGCCGCACCCAATGTCGGTGTGCATTTTGGACAAATTTGTTTGGAGCGCGGTGTACCTTGTGTAGGAGCACATCACCCTTCAGTGTGTACAAAGCCCACGACCGATGATTTTGTATAGAGCGAAAGGCGCTCGTGAGCGACTCAGATGTAAATTGGACCTTACAGTTTACATAAAAATCGGCTTTGAAATCCGTTGCTACCATAGAACCAACCATAAAAATCGGTTTCACAGGCCACCGTCAAAACAAAACACGTATGTCGCCGAGACGCGATTAGAATTGCAATGAACACGTGGTTCCTAACGGTATCTACTAGAATTTTACCCAAACACTCCATACAAGCGATTATCGCTTCTATCGCGCTATCAATAAGGCATCACTAACTGATATGATGCGTCGAATTAAGTGGTGAGCTGACTGTTTCATTATTTATACTTTGACACCTTATAAACTGCGTTTTTTACCTTTCCCGCCATATAAATACAGGTAAGTCTCGTTTTGGAATTTATTAATCGTTATTCATTCGTATTTGGAAGAAATGGATAAAACTGCCCCTGTATCTAGATATAAGAGTTTACAAGTAATTTATTGGATTATGTTTTCTAATTTATTACTTTGCACTTTGTTTTATTTTTTTTCTTTATGAAAAAAAGGTGGCAGGCGAGTATACAGGCCATCTGATGGAAAGTTGATTTGGAAAATGGGGAAGAATAGGATGGAACGGGAATGAGCTTTAGCATATCTTACTCACTACCGAAATACGTACATACATTGGAAAAATAGGATAAAGTGGGAAATGCTGTACATTTTAAGGTAGTCTTTAGGAGAAGGGGGTAACGTGGCCAGTCGAGTGTGCCCAGCAGCTGTGGGGATGCAGCGTGCACTCTCCCCCATCCAAATAAAATGTACATAGTTATAAAACAAATGAAACTACAGTCTGACACGATAATTCCCAGCGTCGGCCACAGTTCACCTAAAACAAATGGCTGACAAAATTTTAAATTAGAATATCTTAACCGAATTTAATCTAAGACGACTAAGGGATAACAAAGCCGCCACCACAAATCCTGAGGAACTACACCACCTCTAAAGGAGTGGACTCGCCAACGCGCTCGGCCAGAGCAACATAGCGTTTAAACCCCATACATCAGACGAGGCCCATGTCCAGCAGAGGACGATAAAAGGGCTGGTTATGGTACCGACAATAAGGTCCCTTTGCTCAAATAATGTCACATATGAACTAACACTTTCCGTTTTAATAACGTCTTCAATGCATACATTAGAATTCCCACGCCATAATGTCGCGTTTAAACAAGCGACTACGCTCAAACGACCAAAAACATTGCCCCTAAACGGCACTGTACCGTGTAATTACTCACGGTTGGGCGAATGTTGGTCGCAAACAATGGTTCTATACCAATTTCTAATCTAACTCAGACACATAAGAAAGTAACAGTATGAAAAAGGTTTTAATTAATGTGCGAAAACAATATAAATTCTAATTACCAGAATAACGGGCAAATAAACTCTCTTCATAGATTGCTGAGCGACTGTGAACTTACGGATCATGGCTATTGTCAGAAGCCACAGCCCATTCCCATCCCATCCTATCCCACCCCATTTCCCTAACCCTTCCTCTAAATCCATTCCTCTAAATCTCCAAAGGAAGGGAGCGCATCCGGGTTCGTGCCAACGTTTGTCATCCTGGACTGATGTTAGCATGTCTGGACTAGTGTTGGCATGTCTGGACTGATGCGGATGTCCATGGACGACAGTATCTACTTACCGTCAGATGGACTGTCAGCTCGTCTGCCACCTTCCTTCCATAAAAAGCCACGTATTTCACGCCTTCTTATCTATGCAATCCGTAATAATTCCATGAGATACGCTACGTATCTATTCCTATATCTACGTAGATACGTATCTTGCTTGTATCTACATATCTCTACGTAGAAGATAGACAACAATATTTGTCGGTTGGTGGACATGCTCGGTTACTGAAACCATCTGACGTCGGTGAACAGTGCAATTTAATTAGTGCTTCGTGTCCATTCTAGCTTTAATACATGTCCAATTCATGCATAAGTGCACAAATGGGCATTGTAGCCGGTAATTACTTGTGTGCACTGCCCCTAACAACCTAATGAGCCGCGAAGTTGTATCCTAATTATGAGAAATACATAAGGTATGCCAAATAACAAAGTACTCAGACACAAAAATTAAAAAAAATAATGTTGCAAGCAAATAAAAAAAATATATGATGGTTGTGTGATGAAGACCGGCTTTATAGTAACACCACGTTATCTCCTCCCGTGGACGTAGTAAAAATATATGATGGTTGTGTGGTGAAGTCCGGCTTTATAATAACACCACGCTATCTCCTCCCGTGGACGTAGTAAAAATATATGATGGTTGTGTGATGAAGACCGGCTTTATAGTAACACCACGCTATCTCCTCCCGTGGACGTAGTAGAAATATATGATGGTTGTGTGATGAAGACCGGCTTTATAATAACACCACGCTATCTCCTCCCGTGGACGTAGTAAAAATATATGATGGTTGTGTGATGAAGACCGGCTTTATAGTAACACCACGTTATCTCCTCCCGTGGACGTAGTAAAAATATATGATGGTTGTGTGGTGAAGTCCGGCTTTATAATAACACCACGCTATCTCCTCCCGTGGACGTAGTAAAAATATATGATGGTTGTGTGATGAAGACCGGCTTTATAGTAACACCACGCTATCTCCTCCCGTGGACGTAGTAGAAATATATGATGGTTGTGTGATGAAGACCGGCTTTATAATAACACCACGCTATCTCCTCCCGTGGACGTAGTAAAAATATATGATGGTTGTGTGATGAAGACCGGCTTTATAGTAACACCACGCTATCTCCTCCCGTGGACGTAGTAAAAATATATGATGGTTGTGTGATGAAGACCGGCTTTATAGTAACACCACGCTATCTCCTCCCGTGGACGTAGTAAAAATATATGATGGTTGTGTGATGAAGACCGGCTTTATAGTAACACCACGCTATCTCCTCCCGTGGACGTAGTAAAAATATATGATGGTTGTGTGGTGAAGACCGGCTTTATAATAACACCACGCTATCTCCTCCTGTGGACGTAGTAAAAATATATGATGGTTGTGTGATGAAGACCGGCTTTATAGTAACACCACGCTATCTCCTCCCGTGGACGTAGTAAAAATATATGATGGTTGTGTGGTGAAGACCGGCTTTATAGTAACACCACGCTATCTCCTCCCGTGGACGTAGTAAAAATATATGATGGTTGTGTGATGAAGACCGGCTTTATAGTAACACCACGCTATCTCCTCCCGTGGACGTAGTAAAAATATATGATGGTTGTGTGATGAAGACCGGCTTTATAGTAACACCACGCTATCTCCTCCCGTGGACGTAGTAAAAATATATGATGGTTGTGTGGTGAAGACCGGCTTTATAATAACACCACGCTATCTCCTCCCGTATTCAGTATTCAGTAGTATTCAGTCCAGAATGAAAATAAAAGTAGTCAGAGCTTGAAGTTACCTTTTAAACAATAGTCTTATTTATTTTTCGTTATATTCTGCAATATAAACTTTCAAAATATCCATGTTTTTTTAACTTTCTTGGAATTTCATTTACGTTATGTAAATGCAAATTTCATAAAAAGAATCTTCTAAAATATATTTCTTTGTAATTATACATTCTATTTGATTCGTTCATTCTTCTGTGGCAATCGTGTGATGATCTGAGTATGTGAACGATAAATAAGTCAAGAGACAAATTAATTCAAACCATTTGTGACATAAACCTTTTAGTACATCTTATTGAATTTAGCTGTATAGAAGCACAGGATGTATTCACAAAATATAGCGGAATATACTATTCGAAATGTTCAACATAGCTGTGCAGCCCAAAGACACGGGACTATTTTTTTTTTATAAAGATAGTAAATATCTAAATCTCCCCTTCGACTGGCGCCTGCCACCGGCCACCCTTAATGGTCTTTAGTATGAAGGTCTGGCGACACCGGCGACTCCTTGGCGGTGTTCAAAGGTCGGTACTATTGTAACTTTGAGTTATTAATCATTTTTGTAGTAGGCTTTAACACTATTTTAATATTGTGAGTGCTGTGTGCACATACAATAGATATATCTACCGGTCTCTACGATTTATTGTTAGTATTAGTTTTTTGTTTTTTATCTTATTTTTAAGGAACTTTGTTGCCTTGGCACATGTCAGTTCCATCGTACCCTAAACATACATTCTACAACATTAATGTAGGTACCAATACATCTGCCCCAATGTAATGTTAGTTGTAAGATAGGAATGTACCACTGATACCCTATTTTAAATAAATAAATAAATACGGAACAGCAAAATGGCAGTTCTTTTTTTTAATTAAAATATTGCTTTATATGCAGCTTGAAATAAAAATTAATGCATTGTTATTGTGCATGAAATTTCACCTGAAGTAAATAAATAACAGCTTTATCTTATCTATACTAATATAATAAAGAGGTAAAATTGTGTGTTTGTAGTTATGTTGGGGGTAATCTCTGGAACTACCGAACCGATTTCAAAATATCTTTCGCAAATAGGAAGCTACATTATCCGTGTCTAATATAGGCTATATTTTATTTTGAAATTTTGAAAAAAAAAATTGAAAAGAAAAAATCTCTTATATACCGAAGCGAAGCGAGGGCGGGTCGCTAGTCGCGTATACAATTCGTCAAATTAATTGCCCACACCTACACAAAACATTGCAAAATCTGATTTAAAATACATTAAGTACCGTTAAACTTTTTCGTTCAACAAAACATTAGTCTAACTAAAGTCAATTAAGCAAATTGCTTGCACAAAGCAAGCCGAAGTAATGCCTCAGCTGATGTAGGATACGAAGTGATCCATTGTGTGAGGTCGATCTATGCAAATAGAATTAGATTATGGCTCAAGATACTTACGAATGGCGGAATTGAAACGAGGAAAAATTTAGGAACTTTAAAACGAAACTGAAATAAATGCTATGTAATTAAAATAGAAAGTATTATTTAAATACACAATAACATAATGCTTAAGCTGATTTCACATATGGCAGGATATAGACGTCCCACATTTCTGACACATTTCGACACCTACGTCTATCGTCAATCCTTTATATGTTACAAATTATTAAAAAATAGGCAAATCAAATAATTGATAATCTTGATTTAGGTTTAGACTGGGATTTACACTAAGTAGTAGTAACTACGAAAAGGGTACCTACTTTTAACTTTTTTATTTAGCCAGCTATCAAGGGGATAGATGTAATTTTTTTAGACATTTGTCGTAAAATTGTTTATTATTTGTTGCATGTGAGTAAAAGAGTGTTTAATGACTAATCTATTTTGTTATATATAGTCCTGTTTTCATTGGCAGACTTACTGTCCTGGCAGTTATCACTATATGAGATAATTAAATCTTTAAATTAGTGATGTTATTATATCTCGAATTTATGATTACCTCAGAGATGCTTAAGCAGGTACAGGAGAAATTCTGTAGTAAGCCGAGTTGAATAGATGATGATGATTCAGATGAGTAGCCATAATCTGTACAAAGCTAATAAATTGTGTCTTGGAAAACAGTAATCGCTTGTAACTTGTACCAAACGCTCTACTACAATGTTTTGATTGATTTTCGTACGAGCAATAGCTTTATACGTATACTGATGAATAGCGAGATAGATTATGATGAGCCAAAATACTTTTTGTAACTCTTTTGTGTTGTTGCTTAATTCTCCTTACCGTTATATTTTAGACCGAGATATAGTCGTTTAAGAGTTTTTATCCGGAAGTAGCAATCATACGATAATATACGATAATAGATAAAGATTTTGGACTAAGTGGTTTCATAGGTGTCTGCCCCATTTATTATGAGATCAATATATTTTTTTATTTGCAGGAACATCCTAGTTTTAGTTTTTATTTTTATGGCTAGTTTTAAAAGACTCGTGAAAGAACACTACCTAGCAGATTAAAGAGTTCTCTTACACTCAAATTATTTTCCTTTATGTTTTCATTATTTTTTTCAGTTCCTTGCATCTTTCTGTATGTATATATGTATGTACGCATGTATATATGCCTGTAGGTATCTATACATATATATGTATGTCTCCATCTATGAATATATGTATATTCAGACATTATTTCTTTATTGCACCATCTACCTCTATTTCGTCCACTGAGTTCTCCTTATCATCCAAAGGTTGCCTGAAAGAAATCGCTTTAGCCATAAGGCCGACGGTTTTACTTCTAATTACTTGTACTTTACATTTCTCTGTATGTTTTTGGTGTACAATAAAGTCTATCTATCCTTTTAATAATAACACAACCAAGCGGCCAAAATTCTCCACCAAGAGCTCCTTCTGAAATACGGTCTCTTAGAACAAAGGTTTCCTTACTATAGGTACACACCGGAGCTGATGCTCGAAAACGATCGCGCAAAGCTCTACTGAGACCGGCTCATCATCACGGACAGGACTATTCTAGCGACTAACCCTGACATCGTGTTGATGGACTGGGCACAGTGTCGGGTGTTTTTAGTGAACATCACCAACCTGCATGAAGGAGGCCTCGTGAAAGCAGAAAACGAGGAGAGAAGAAAATATCTCGACCTGACGCACGAAGTCAAAGACATGTGGGGGGTGACTTCTACTGAAATCATCCCAGTCGTTTTCTCCATAAACGACTTAATCTTGATCAGCCTCGAAACCGACCTGAGGCGGTTGGGTTTCCGTGGCGCCTCGCTTCCGGTGAAGATGCAGAAAGCGATGCTACTCAATATCATGCGAATCATCCGCCGGTATCTCTCCTTAGGGTCCCGAACCCCGGCCGACTATTCTTCCGCCGGGAGTTATACCATATCTTCCTCATTATGACTCATCGAGGGAGAGGCTCTAAGACCATTTTTTAAAATAATAATAAAATAATAATCACTAACAATTGTGGGACGATAAGGACAGCGAAGGACCGAAAAAGCTGGTGGCACAAACAAAGATATGAATGTCCACTTGAAGTAGTAAATAACTCTGTCTGACGGTTTTCATTGGTTGAGCCAAAGATCGTGTTAGCGGTACGTTTTCGCTATTGTATTAATATCACATCAAAGCTCCTCAAACAGATAAATTAAACAGCTGGACGAGGAAAATCTCGTCTTACAGCTAAAGGCAATTACAGCAACTGACTGAAGTATTTACGGGCCACTTCGACAAAAAACTTGTACAAAAATATTATTATAATACCATCAGTATCATCACTGTAGGGTCACAGAATAAAATCTAGCAGCGCGTTGGTCTTAGGATGAGTTTGAGCATGAAAAACATCGTCCCTGCACTGGACAGCGTCGCCGAAGCATCACTGGAAGTTGTAGACGAATATCTTGAGCAATGAAACTAGCTAGACTAGTTCAATTTCAGTCGTGAGACCGCCAGACGCATTCAGCTCGGTTGTACAGCATTCAGGAATACTTCTCGTCGCCTGTACCATAATGTTTGAAGTTTTACCATCAACCAAGTTGAAGAAGATTTAAAGAAGTTGAAGAACGGTAAAAAAGTATTGGTGGGAACGGGAGAAAAGAAAGGGTCCAGCACATGTTTTATTCACATTAGTATGTATGTGGAACTCATTTCGTTATTGATAAAATCCGTTTAAATGCCGACACCCCAGAGTAAATCGATTCAATCTCGCGTAGTTCACATTGCTCCATTGTTTTCTATCTCTATGCATATGTTTAACTGATGGAGTAATAGTGAATTGTAAAGGCGGTTACAGACAAGAGAATTAATTGAAATATATTTTTGAAATTAATCAAAGATTACAGTCGTGTAAATAAAATATTATTATGTAAATAAGTAAAGTTATAATATAAGAGTATAAATATTTCTATTATAAGTATAATATTTATCTGTAATTGAAAATATTTTAATTCGCTTTATTGTCAGAATCTACTAACGAAAACATTGTGTTCGTACTTTTAATACAGTATACAGCGATGCACATGGCACATCGTAAGTGAGACAGACAACATTTCCGTTATTGTAGGTACAGAGCCTCCTCCGTCATTCATCATCATTTATATGCGAGAATTAAGAGTTGTTTATTGTTCAGAATTGAAATACGATAGATAATATCTTTCATATTCATACATCGCGCATACATCGCTTTGAACTTTACAATCATCAATGGATACTCTAGAATACATGGAAAGCTTTAGCGCTGATATTTTATACACATCTCTGTTTACTCCATTATACTTCTCACCCAATGGAATGGTATGTTTAGTTTAAATTAGTAATGAAACAACATTCATAAAAATGCTTAGAATTATTTCTGTCCCATCTTTACAGCAGTCTACACTCTTCCTAAACTGATTTCGTTCTAGAAAACTTTCTATTTGTATTTACTATACAGTTAGAATCGATTTCCAAAACGATCGGATAAGTGGCTGAGTGGAATGCGCAAAAAGCCAAATTGCGCAGTTACGCGCCCACACGGTGCTCACACAATCATCTCTCGCAAATCGTTTATGAATAAACGATTGCGATTAGAGAAAGCGAAATTCAGACTTGATATGAATATAAACCAAAGGAAAAGATTTTCCCCAAATAAACATGTTTTTCAAAAATAAAGCAAATTGAAAAAATCTAATAACAAAGTCAAAAAAGGTTTATAGCATTATCATATTTAAAAATGTTATATATTTATTGCATATATGTGTTTTATGTATGTATATATCAACTTATATTTGATACGAGTATATGTCATAGCCAATTTCCATCCCATCCTATCCTATCTCTCCCTAATTTTCCCCTACCTTTCTCCCAATCCGTTCCTTAACCTGCAAATGTAGGCAGCGCATCCGGGGGCGTGCCAACGTTTCTCATTCTGGACTGATGTTGGCATGTATCGCGGATGTCTATGGACGACAGTATCCACTTACTATCCAGATGGACTATACGCTCGTTTGCCCCCTTTTTTCTATAAAAAAATGTATTATTTTGTATTCAATCATTAACTCACGTATTCAATTCAATTATTCACGTTACTTGGCGCCACCCTCGTGCATTTCAGTTTAACCAAAGGATAACTGGCAGAAAATGCCACCGGGCATTAATTAAGTCCACCACGTGTACAAATTTAGTGCAGTACAGCTTTAGTAAATAAATAAATGAGAATGTACTCGTATCTAAGATTATAAAGAAGACTGTATGTTTTCTAATATCTAATATTCTAATGAAATATGTATGTTTTTCTTTATTGCATTCCTGGTTTACTTAACTATTAATTGCATGTTTTTTTTTATAGACAAGTGGGCGGACGAGCAAGCGGTCCCACGCAATGGTAAGTGTTACCGCCGCCCATGGACACCTGCAACACCAGGGGGTATACGGATGCGCCGCCAACCTTGCAAAATCCTATTTACAGCTTTCTTGAAGAACCCCCTATCGTAGCTCAATATACAGAAGCAATAGGCGGCCTTATTGCTACAGAAATCTCTTCCAGGTATTCAGCTGCTAGTGACTTACAGGAATAGCCATATTCTAATGGTGTTACAACAATAATAATAACTCGTGAAAGCCGAAACTGAGATAAGAAGACAATATCTCGACCTGTCGCGCGAGATCATCGGACATGCGGGGCGAGACGTCAACTGAAATCATTGTCGTCGTTTAAAGTCATCGGACAGTCGTCTTGTCCGTAACGTAATTGGGTTTTCTCGGCGACCTAGCTCTCAGCGAAGATGCAGAAGGCGGTGCTACTCGATACCGAGCGAATCGTCCGCCGGTTTCTCTCCCTGGGGTCCCGAACCCCGGCCGACTATGCTTCCGCCGGGGGTTATACCATCTCTCCCCTATTTTGGTTCATCGAAGGAGAGACGAGATGGTTTAGCACTATATGGTTTAGAATTTTAAATAACAAATTAATTTATTTCAGACCCATATACATGCAATACACGTGCCATATACATAGTACAAAATATGTATAAGGACAATAAAAACAAAAATGTTTATCTTTTTATTTCTTTACTAGCGGTTCTCGCGCTTTGTTCGTGTGTACTTTAGAGTGATTCCTGTGAGAATTCTATAATGAATCTGAATTAAAAGTACCATAATTGTTAACCGGACACATAAGAGCAAGTTTCATTAAAACTTAATGATGCTTGATGCATGTTAATAATAATAGTTGTAATATCTCTGTATGTACTCTAGCTGGTAAGATAAATTTAAGTAAATAATAACTAATTGATATCTATATAAATGCGACGGTATGTATATTTGTTACTCAATCTCGCTACAACAAAAACTACAATTACAAAACCTTTAACTAAATATAGCATTTAAACAATCAAGTTCGTTAATTTACACAGTATTAAGAGCTATACTACATTGAGAAAAAAACATTGTTTTTTTCATAGCGTGGTAGCTTGTGCAAACATATCAAATAAATCATTTATAAAAATGGGCATTTACTTTTACTTTCATACAAAACAAAGAAGCCGCCGTTCAATTGAATTATACATACTCTTGATTGGAACGGAGCGATCATAAATTGTATTATTAGTAATCGTTCTTAATTCGCCCGCCTGTCTGTCTGTGCAAGGCGTTATGAAAGAGGTTAATGATTGAATGGAGAATGATAAATATATTAGGTGTACAAATAAGTTTCCGCGGTTTGTCAAAAGATGGCCCCACCAGAAGGTTATGGAGAAATTATCAGATGTAAAACGTAATATCCCAAGTTTCGTCATCTGGCAACACCATAACCTTAAAGTACAAGTGATTCCGTATCAGCATCACGTAATTTTTTTCGTGCAAAAATGTCAAGTTTTGTGCCGAATAAGCATCATTTGCGGGAACTTTTGATTTACTTCTTTAATTTGAAAAAATCTGCAGCTGAGGCGCATCGATTGCTTCTAGAAGCATATGGTGAAGCTGCTTTAAGTGAGAGAAGTTGTCAGGAATGGTTTCAAAAGTTTAAGAACGGTGAGTTTGACGTGAAGGACAAAGAACGCAGTGGAAGGCCGAAAGTGTACGAAGACATGGAATTAGAAGTACTATTGGAGGAAGATTCGTCCCAAACGCAAAAAGAACTTGCACTTACATTACAAGTGACTCAACAAGCAATTTCACATCGTTTAAAATCGTTAGGAATGATTCAAAAACAAGGAAATTGGGTTCCATATGAACTAAAGTCGAGAGACGTTGAACGCCGATTATGCATGAGTGAAATGCTGCTTGCCAGGAATAAAAAAAAGAGTTATTTGCATCGTATAGTCACTGGTGACGAAAAATGGATTCACTACGATAATCCAAAGAAGAGAAAGTCATGGGTTAAGCCCGGCGAACCATCAACATCGACAGCTAAGCCGAATATTCATGGAAAAAAACTCATGCTGTGTATTTGGTGGGATCAGCTTGGTGTCGTGTATTATGAATTGCTGAAACCAAGCGAAACCATTACTGGAGCTCTCTACCGAACACAATTGATGAGATTGAGTCGGGCACTTAAGGAAAAACGCGCCCATTACTACTCCAGACACGACAAAATTATTCTTTTACACGATAATGCTCGTCCACATGTTGCGGCGCCGGTAAAAACATACTTGGAAACACTCAACTGGGAAGTTTTACCCCACCCGCCGTATTCACCAGACTTAGCCCCTTCCGATTATCACCTGTTCCGGTCGATGGCACATGGTCTGTCTGAGCAGCGCTTCACATCATATGAAGACACCAAAAATTGGGTAGATTTGTGGATAGCGTCAAAAGATGAAGAGTTTTTTCGACGGGGTATCCGAATGTTGCCAGAAAGATGGGGAAAAGTAGTGGCAAATGATGGAAAATACTTTGAATAAAACGTAATGTACTGTTCCTTCACAATAAATTCCTAATTTTTTATAAAAAACCGCGGAAACTTATTTGTACACCTAATAGAATTAATACCGATATCAACAATCGAATCCGAAATTAGACACATGAAGTAACACAGACTTGTAACATAAAGTAATTGTAGGGAAAGTGTGCATGGTGCATTCCCATAGTACTCGTAGCTGAGCGCACTCGACTGGCCACCTTACCCCTATCTCACAGAAGATTTCCTTGAAATGTACTACATTTCCAACTTTATCGTATTTCCCCAATGTACGTACGTGTTTCGGTAGTGAGTGAGATATGCCAGAGCCCATTCCCATCCCATCCTATCCTTGCCTATTTTCCCATCCCATTCCTTAATCTGCAAAGGGGCGTGCCAACGTTTTTTGTGATTCTGGACAGATGTTGGCACGTAGTGCGGATGTCTATGAGCGATAGTATCCACTTACCAACAGGTGGACTGTATGCTCGTCTGCCAACTTTTTCTATAAAAAAAAATATATTTTCGTACATGTAACATCCGCACCGTAACCAGCCATTTTATCATCCACTGCTGGACGTGGACCTGCTCATCCACATTGTCTGGTGAATTGATTGAATACACTGATTGAAGACTTTCGTCTTCAAGTAATGTGGTATAGGCGATGAGAATATCCCACGCATTTTCCCAAATATCCAGTCCAGCTAAGTTGCCAAGCTAAATGCGTATGTCGGTCTCCTTGGTGAAGTTGGACCGATACTGAGGTCCGACAGTAAGATCCATTTTTATACATAGGTATTTTAATCTATGTCATAAAAAAATCGGCAAAACTTGTTCCTTTTAAGTCTGGTTGCATCAGACTGTGAACTCATTGTGAATGCAATAAGTAACAAAATTATTATGATACCTTTATTCTAATTATTGTTTATTCTATTCTAATTCTATTACGTATTCATATTATTGTTTGGCTCCAGTTACTAAGATCTAACTCTAGGGAAATATCCTAAAACTTTATCGTCACAACACAAATATGCCAGGGAAGTGGGATCAAGGAGTCAAGCATTAAAAGAAATTGCTATCTTCTCACCGTTGCCATAGTAACAGAGACGACACGGGGGAACTCTTTATGTGATACCTTATATCACTTACTTACCTACATGAAAGTTGGAGAGGCGACTGTTAAAATTTCTACGTCATCAATACTATTTGGACTTGGAGCTTACTTTATAACCCCATGATTTTCTTATAGGTTAGAATGGGGATACATCTAACAAACATGAGGAAACTAATTGAGAAAGACTGTGACAAACTGACAGTCCCACTAAAACTTCGTATCATATCAAAATAATCAGTCAGTTGATCAAATATTTGTTTTAATCGACTGATGATTTTAACACATTCATTAAATGATCGATGATCTTAGATAACTGCGTTCTCAATGATATGAGAAGATACTTGTAGTAAAGTTATTGTGTAATTGTCATACTCTAACTGACTTACTCCAAGAAACAGACACGATTTAGAACTATATTTTACGAAATTTCTAAGGAATCCGATTAGCCGCGAACCTGTTAAACCAGCGTTGGATACTGATTTAGAAATGTGTTTGCTTTTCGTGGTAGGAGGGATAGTTTTGTATTACAATATAGTGATTTTAATTTTATCCTAGATGAATACTGACTCATAAAATTCATCTTTTACTTATACGTGGACTATTAGACAAATGAACCGTATTAATAAGATCAAATGAGGCATGAAACGAAATATTTATTTTGTGATTTGTGTGTTTGTTTGTTCCTTCGGTTCTTTGTTTATTTATACAGAATTATGCACTATGTATAGGTCATCGAAAATGGATACTAAGCTAAGTGCGATCAGTTTTTCGGTGGGCAATACATTACCAATTGTGTAACATAAATATTAAAAGCAGTGATAGCCTAGAGAGTTGAGAATAAATACCCATCTATACACTACTCTCATTCGTGAAATTGTGAGTGAACTCTTGATTCGTACCATGTCCGAATTTTTTAAATGATATCTAGCTTGACGGTGAAAGAAAATATTGCGAAGAACATGATCGAGAATTAAAAAGAATAATCTTGAGAATTAAAACAGTAGAACTTAAAAAATATACACTGAAGCATTTGTATCCTATATGTCCCAAAACCTCCTCGTGATTACTAGGATTCCCTAGGATACAAACTAGGATTTCCTTTACTAGGATTCACAGGCATTCGCCTGTGCCCTGCAGTGGGACATTATAAGCTGATATCGTATCGTAAAATAAATACTACTCAGTTGATTTTCAAATTCATGTTATAATTCTAGTAGATAACCTAAAATTTCTACGATCAGCTCTTTGACTATAAACGGAATCAGCCGTACAATATGAAGGTTGATAAAAATACTGTATGCTACCGTGTATTTTCACCACTCGATAAATATTGTCTCTGATACTGAGTTTTTTTTCCACTTATTACTAATTTACTGCCGCCTAGTTTACTAGAAAACATTCAGGTCTAGATGTATTTTGAATGTTACAGCTAGTGAAAATTGATGGTAAATTTAATTATAAGAAACTTTCTTTGACTTTCAACTCTAGCCACGCGCATCGCTAATGTATTGTCTGTGGTTTTGTCAAACGAGTGCTTACCACCCTATGGCCATAGACGACACGCCCTCTTGTCAGGTGACCTCGGTAAGACGCACATTCACGTCTAATATTAATAAATTACTTAGTCAATGTTATTAGTCTTTTAATGTACATAACATACTAACTAATACAGCTAATGTCGGTACTCTCGCTTGGTGCCAATTTTAAGCAAGAGCTGCACGTATTTACTCGTAGGATACCATACTATGCCATCAGCATGTCCCTCCTTGGTTGGATATAGCCCTCTCCTAAGGCTTGCCACGACACACGATCTACCGGCAAACTTCTTCAAGTCGTCGGTCCATCTAGCCAGAGAGACTCCCACATTGCGTTTCCTGGTACATGGTGTCCGTTCAAGGACTCGTCTACCCCGTCGCTTGTCAATCTTGTGGCCTGTCCATTTCTGTTTCAGCACACGAGTATAACCACTATATATTTATGACTATAACAACTACAAAAACTTGCTGAGAAATGCAAACGGTTTACACACATCACGAAGAAACTGTGGCAAAAATAACAGGCTTATTAGCCACCACGCAAACCTAGGGCGGATTGGTGGTGGACATGTCACAGATACTAATTATATTTTATTTCTCAGACACACAGGTTTCGAACTCACGACCTCAGATGTAAACCTGCAAGTTTAGATACTATTGTAATAGAGAATGATTTCATTTTATGGTTTCGTGGCCGCAGCACAGAGAACACCGCAATAATTATTTCACAATTTTATCTCTCATTCGATTATTTTATTTATAGTCGACCACTAGACGTTCCCACTGTGCACGTCGGACAGGGGACTGTCGATAGTGTTGTATTTTGTCGATGTTACAAAATATCGATGCAATTATAGGCTTATATTTAAAAATGATCAGCAAACCACACTATTTTTGAATAACTGAAATAAACAATTTTTAATTACTAAGAATGTTAACATGAAGTCTTGATTGTCTTGGTTGTTGTCTTGATGGGATGGGATTCTCACCAGAAAACCTAAACCTAACCCACCTTTATTTTTGCTTGCCCATCGATTGCTTAACCCACCCTACCCCAATCGATTTGCTGCCACTTTCAGTATTTTTTCTACTTATTTAATTATTTTTCATATTTATATGTAGCAATAACAATAAGCAAAAAAATCAGCTGAATTAGCGTTAACTAGATTCATTACATATTAATACCAGCTTTATTTTTAGTGTTTTTCTTCACCACCGAGTTAATTGTGATAATTTTACATCCGTTCTTAAGTAGAAACTCGGAGGTGTAGTTTAAGTCACTGAGTTTAAGTAGATACCCCGTACGGGCAGAGATTGCAACTTACGACAGATATGTACTCGTATATGATAATATGAGCCTTGAGGAGAGAGCGCTAATGTAGCTTTAAGACTTGAGCGTTAATCGCTAATCGTACTTCAAGTTTTTAACGTTTGATAAACTTAATTTGACCATTGAAGTTGAAAGCTCGAATTCAAAATAGTTAAGGTTAAGTTTATTAAGTTTAATTACCACTCACCGCTCATTATTACAATGACATATACCAAACGCTGTTATTTCTATCGACGTCGATACGAGCACATCACTACAAGCCAGTATGCGGGCTTCGCGTGTAAGTTGTGATATCGTCTATTTTTATCGGAACGTTCCCTTAGTCGGCCACATATCACGAATGAAATGAACTCTTTTGTTTTTTATAATCTTAGGTCCGGAATAAGTAGTGTAAAAAGTGAAACCGGTAGATTGTGTCGCATTCATTATAATAACATGTATATACGTACATATTATCACACGGAATATATAAATACATTTTTATTTAGTAAATAAAAATTTATAATAGGTTCATATTTTCAATCGTTTTTCTCTGTTCACAAAAAATATGAAACCAACACTTGTATCCACAAATATATAAGTATCTCAATTACGACTTTTTTGGATCATAGATTTCGGAATGTCTTGAGTAACATATTCATTTTTTGCAAGTACGTAAATGTGTGATGTTGAACGGCTGTAGATTAGCTGGTCATCCTATCTCTTGGCGTTGGTGTCGTAAAAGGCGACTGAGAGATAACAAAATCGCTACCACAAGCCTATAGGCACTACATCGCCTCTAAAAGGGTGTACTCGTCAATCCGCTTTACAATATGCATAGACGTCACTCACACATTCATCATGTTGCACATGTTACATCTAACGCTCCAATTGGCACGTAGACAAGCTGAAACAAGTGACAAAAAATTATACTACACTCAAACTGTGAAACCGATATTGAACAGTTTGAGCATATCGGGGCGTCAGGCGCCAACCGTCCTTCGCATATCTTCCTTATTTTTATGATCTGTGGCCACTAGCAACTTGACTAGTCTGCCATCATACCTACAATATCACACTACCTATTCCGTCCTATGGTTGTAATAGGACGATTGTTGGCTTTGTCTCCTCGTACCCAATTAGAGGTAGGTACCCAAAATTACAAGGCATGAAATATGAATAACGTGTAACACAATATTTTCCTGCAGCCCTTGCGTGGGGGTGGATGAAAATTTTCAGGAGCGGACATAAATATGACAGAGTCGGATTTATAACTTCAATTGTAGGCTTTATGAAACTCGATTTTCCACTTACAAAGAATTTTTTTTTAATATACATGTCTCAGATTAATTTATTCTCAGGCACGTGGGTTTCGTTATGATGTTCGTCTTCAATAACAAGCTGGTAAACATAACATTTTTATAGCTTTTTTATAGCCACAGACGGCTTGATAGTCCACGTGATGGTAAGTGGCTACCGCCGCCCATGGTCACCTGAAACACCACGGTGTATACAGGTGCGCGCCGATCTTCCAGAATCCTATTCACACGTCTCTTGAAGAGCCCGTATATATGTATATATGTGTTGTAGCTAATAATAAGCTACAACACATATATCCAATGTTTTCCAATAGAAAAACCTCTGTAGGCAGTTCGTTACACAACTTTCGGGTTCGCTGTATAAAGTGTCTTCCTAAACATCTTACGAAATAGTTTTATGTTTTATGTGAAACATTTAGTTTGTCTAAATTCTGTTTCCGCTGGTTTTCCTTAAATAAATAAGACCGCACTGCACGCAGTGGTCGTCTATCCGGGAAGTGCGGATGAACAGCTCTGAAAAATTCCTAGTTAATTAGAAATAACTTCCTTAGAAACTCAATGGTATGTGACGGGATTCTAACTTTCAATTTCATAAATGGCCGTCGAAAATAGATACCCCTAGGCCATCATTGTTCACGTTGGACCTAGTATTTATAAAGGGTTAAATGCAATGCAATTCTTCGACTACCATTTTGGAAACGAGTTCAGGTGTATTTATGAATAGCTACACCCCCGGCTTTTGGAAAGCCAAAATTGGCATTTCCATTTCAATTCTAACATCAAATCCCAGTGTCCAAAATCAAATTCAAATCAAATCAACATTGGTACATGTCGATCCCAGACATTTCGACACTAACACGTGTTTGCTGTTAATAATTTGTACAGAGATGGAATCTCATTTATAATACTGTCCAATATCTAATAGTGGAGAGACTCTCTTCACTATTGGATATTGACCTTTCCAAAGTTCGCTACTGCTTTCTCCTCTTCTTATGCAGCCACTATACGCAAACTTCTTAAAGTCAAGGATCTTCTTTGAACACTTTGAATTTATGATCATTTAAAGCGAAGAAGGTACTTTTTAGCGGGAACTGGAGAAGTGAAGTTGAGTTTTTGTTTGATTATTGTAAAAATTGAGTATGGTATTAGGTGTGGTTTAATAGTGATTGTTTATTAAACTTCAAAGTGTTTTTGATGCCTGGTGTTTGTTATAATCAAAAATAGCTTGGGGCTGCGTTTTTCGTGTGTTTCGTGTTCGTGTTCTTTCAAAGGAGTCGTCTTCTGTCCTCAGTAAACCTACTATCGCTTTATTGAGAGACTACTGACTTACTTCGACGGGACTGGACGTTGGTGGGATACGTGTTAGACTTCAAAATTGTTTATTGTGAAGAGAACTTGACATTGGCAGAATATGCTAATTGCACCATTGCCATATATGAAGGAAATAAACCTTCTTAACATTGAATTTGTATCATTATAACTAACAATTCTTGTGTTATGACTTTTTTTGGAACTTGAGATTTTTTATTTAAACTTGTATATTTTGTTCCTTGCAAATCAGACTAAAACGAACATCCGAATGACCTTTCAGATATTGTTTTTTTTTCATTTTATTTTCCACACAATCATTATTCAATCATTAATATATTACACATAGTTCCACCAAACCATGAGCACAGTTTTTTGGTGGACAAGCTCTCATTTTATACAATTTACTTTGCACACCATCAATTAGATTAGGTATAATATATTTAATCCAATTTAATACATAACCATTGTGAGTAAATATAATATATATCTATATGTAATTTAATATATGTATTTTAAAATTACTAAAATTCAGATATTTTATTTTATATAGATATACATATATGTATATAGGTACATACATATACATATACTTTAATAATAATCATGATGAAACATAATTACTAAAATATAATGTAATTTATCTAGTGAACGTAATAATATCTAATAAACAGAGTCGTGTCTGTACATGAAATACTTTTAGTACATGTGGTACAGAGCCCAAAACAACATTTTTTGGAATTTTTGCCTGTTTCTCCGTCTGAACTCCGTCCGTATCACGCAAAAACAGCTGGATGGATTTTAATGAAACTAGACACAGTTATAACTTATATGTTCGTTTAACATTCAGGGTATTTTTAACCAGATTAATTATGAAGTTCCCACGGGAATCAGAATCACAAGTTCACGCAAACAAAGTCTAGTCTAGCACCGCTAGTCTATTATATTATCTGATGTAGTAAATATTGAAGTTCGACTGTACTTAATTAATTCATAATTAATATATTAATTCATGAATATTTCAACCACTCTTCTAAAATTGTAGTTTATTTCTAAACTAGTCTGTCTAAGTTGAATCTAATATACCTACCTACATAGGAAATGTTCTAACAAGTCCCTACGTTTATATCCCACTTCGCCACAATTAGTATTCCTATAAACATCAATTAAAACAATTAAGCGGAAGCCACATTTACATCGTCCGCTTACTAATTCAGGGCGCGTCTCCATTACGCTCACCCTTTGTTATTATTAAGGGAATTACTGGGTTTAGTGAAAATATTATCCATTTGTAGTACAGACTGGCAGTGCCCGCGATTTCGTTCGCGTGAACTTTAGTGTGATTCCCGTGGGAATTCTATAGAGGACCCGGATAACAAATATCCTAAATGTTAACGCGGCAAACGAACTATAACCATTCCAATTTTCATTAAAATCTGTTCAGTTTTTGCGCGATGTGCGTTCAGAAAGACAGATAAAAATTCTATAAATTATTGTTTTCATATCATTCCGACATTATACGGGCATGACTTTTTTCAAAAAATATTTAATATACAGCCACGGGTTTGTTGCAATTTTATTATAATATATGTATATGTTTCAGTAGATATATGTTCAATGGGCAGGTGGACTGAAGACTTGAAGAAATCGCCGGCAGTGGCTGGATGAGAAGAGCTGAAGACCATGTACGGTGGCCGGTCCTTGGGAGAGGCCTGTATCCAGCAGTAGAGAGACAGGGTAATTTATGTATGTGTTTATGGTATGTGATGGTTATTATGTTTATGGTATATTAGCCGCTTGTGAAATATAATATTATCCATTTTATAAATAGCGTCTTTGGATAGATATTATTATTCCTATTTATTCTATTTTCATTACTGGATACGTTGCAGTAAAACCTCAATGTTCACCTTAATGCGTTTACCTTTACCTTAATCACGCATCAAATCTTTCAAAATAATCTCAAAAGAAAATTCGATGCCTATAAATACAAACTACCTATATGCCGTTGGGTAAAGCTTTACAAATTATTCTAAAACTTACAGATAATTACCGACTGTCACTGCCGCCGAGCACTGCCACCGAGCACTGCCATCGGCCCTTTTTCAATGAATACAATGAATTACAAACTGTATTATAAAATACAATTTGTAATTCATTGACAACGAATGCTCACTAGATTTCTCAAAATGTTAATCGAACTTTTACCGCTGAATAAATCAAGGTTTTCTCCTGATCTTTGCCGTAGTAGCCATCACCAATGTCCATAGCCTATTGGATAAACATGGCGCTCATTTCGCGTGCTTGCAACAGTCAATTGTAAATTCCAACTACTTGTCAGTGGCCCTTTCTCATAGTAATTGCTTATACCGCACATAAATTGCGTGAGAACATCACTTGGACTGCGGAAGGGTCTAGCTAGAACATGCATGTAAGTTGACGCGTGTGACTGGGCGGAAGTGAGTTGTTAGTTTATAGCGAGATTCTGTGAAAGAGAGAGAATTCATTAAAATTCTGTGGATCTGTGGAAAATATTTATTACTACCTTAGTTGTATTACTACCTAAAGACTACCAAAATGGCTACCTACCAACCACCGATATAAAGGGATTATAATGCAAGCTGTTGTTATACTGTTGCATTGTCGCTGAGCTCCTATCTCTCGCGCTGTTCGTTCAATCTAGTTGGACTTGTGTCGCTAGCAAGTCGTTGTTATAAAACACAAAATCTTTAATAGCCCCTTTAACCAATTGTAAAAATTCGTCAAAATTAGTGAACCTAGCCAAGAGCGATGTTTCATTCCATCGACGACTAGTTTCTCATCAACTAAAATTTATGCTCGTGACATGACGCTTCGTTTCCATAAAAAAACATGAACTTGCTTTTGTCTATGTCTGTGCTAACAATGACTGCTAAATCATTAGTTTTTAAATTATCGCTAGCTCGCATGTTGCAGAATAAAGAAAATTTGGAGCATGTGTACCAATCCGCGCTGAGCTCGCATGGTGGATTATGGCACGAAACCCCTAGTATTTACTAGGGGAGGCTATCTGCTCTGCAGGGGGACGTTCACAAGGCTGAGAAAAAAAAAATGCAAAATATCTACTAATTATCTCTTTGCGATACTAAATTACCAAAAGGGCGAAATAAAGTATTTAAAAATTCGATATTCCTCAAGGTCAAATGTTTCGCCGTTGATCTTCATAAATTTTCCTCACAACTGGTACAACATTTTTGAGAACAAAAATAAATTAAATTTCAAATCAAACTGCATTACATATGTACCGAATAACATTTATCGTTGTTTGTATGTGTGTATTTTCTCTAAAATGTGTGCGTAGAGAGAGTTTTTCTAAACATACACTTTTCTTTAAGTCAACACTCTCAAGTCGGTGACCGGGTGGAATATTGAAACATCCGCCTCAGACCTTGTTTGTACACAAATATGGAAGACTGATAGAATATTAGCGACTAACGTGTTCACACCCGGTTTTACATAGAATAATCGTGACATTATCTGGAACCAAAACATATATGTATAACATTATGTGTATAAAATCAATTTTCTCTACTAGTGAATACTATGCTGTGCTATTAGTGACGTTATCTGAGGAAAAGAACCCAAATGTCGATTCTAGCTTCTCAGATAACTAAAACTTTTTTTGTATTTTATTTTAAAAATTAGATGATAGGTCTATCAAGTTGTCTATCAACATTTTTTAAATAGTCCAGTTTTGTGTCTCAGTGCTGAGCAAAGGCCTCTCCCCTATTATCTACCAGGCCCTTCAGTCTGCTGGATATGCGGGCCGTATGCATCCAGAAAGATGGGCAAGAATATTTTTTAATGGATCCCACGGGATGGTCACAGATACCGAAGAAGTCCAAGGCGAAGGTGGCGAGATGTTCTGGACGTTTTCTGTGAAGGATTGCCGAAGAGCATAATTTCGACCAGAACCTATTTTATATTATGTTGTAATAAATACTATTGCAGTAAGAAAATCAAGATATATATATAAATTGCCGCAAAAATTTTTTCAAAGTAATGCCCGATTAAACAAATTAAGTAATCTCTTCTACATAAAGACGAAAACCGCAACAAAATTAAACTGACCGAGACAGACATTTCGTTTCATACTTAGATATATCTACTAATATTATAAAGAAGAGAAGCTGTGAGTCTACTTACTGTTTTGTCTGGATATTTCAAAGAAATCTACGAATTCGGAATCACGACATTCGAATTCTGAAAAAAAAATCCTTACACCTCGATTAAGGGTCACCAGTTGAATCTACAACATCAATCAGTTTCAAGGTTAGGCACATAGGCAGGTTAGAAAGTTAGAAGAGAAAGGGTCGGGGAAATGGGAAGGGATAGGATGGCATGGGAATGGGCATTGCCATATCTCACTCACTACCGCAACACGTACGTATATAAATACGATAAAGTAGGAAATCCAGTACAAGGTCTTCTGTGAAACTTCTGTGTAACGGAGTACGTATAGACTATGTTTGGGTATCATAGAAAATTGTTATGCCACGTAAGCGAAGCCGGAGCGGAAAGCTAGTACAATTATTAATGCTAGTTATCGTTGCACGAGTGCCCCGGGCGCTGTGAGTGATTACCCCACAATAAATTAGGTCCATGGCTACAATGTAGCGAAAACATTGCGCCCGACGTGTTCAATAGTTTGTTATGGCGCAGAAAATAATTTAGGGTTAAAAAGAAATTATCTATAGATTCTCGGTAGTTCTGCATCCTGGGTATTAATTATTGTGACTGAATTGGAACGATGGAAGGATAAGGGAATGCGTGAAAATACCGAACCGTCATCCTTGCCTCTTCTCCACTACTATATACAGCATACAGCACTGCTACAGTTGCCTATTACAACAGCTACGGGGTGATATGAGACGGTGCTGCTATTCTAAAGCCGGCCGACATCACACGACTTTCATAGTTACATTTTGAATAAATTTAGTCGAATGTTAAAAACTAAATCTGCATAAGTATTAACTTTGTTTAAAAAATTAAGAGACTTTAAGATACAAGGTCCCTAACGCAGCCGTATGTCTCCTGGTCCTGCAGATATCCATGGATAGCTATGACCACTTTACATCGCATGGTTCATTATATATCAAATTTAAATTAGTATATAAAATTTCAATTTAGACCTAAGGAATGAAGAGAAGAGTAATAAACTAAGCTATTTAGTTGGCCTTGTAACTTTTTTCAACAGAATTTCAACAGACTAACCTTAGAAGGCAGACAGAAACTTAAGCAAAAAAACCCAATCGGAAGTAAATATCCAATTATAATCGCTCCTACAAACGAGCCGTGTGAAATCAATCGATAGATCTGAATCTTGTCCTGATCACTTTCTCACCATTAATGGCATAACTACTGTCAATTGTAAACCCCTTTCTCGATTGGATCAATTTCTCCGTAAACATTCGATTTGTCTATTCGAGTTAACTCGATCGGATGAGAGTGAAATTTTTATTGGCCAAAGCGGGTCTCGTTAGCTACTGTTGATCTCGCAGATCAAAGGCAATCGATTGTAAACTAATCGATTAATCGTTGATATTGTTATTGTAGGTGAAGTATCTTTGTATCGAAATGTATGCACGAGTGATTGACACAAATTTTACTTTCGACTATTTGATAAGATTAATTGATATCCTTTAACTTCCTTTCGTTAAAATGAAGTCGAAATTAACATGTACCTCTTAAAGATATTTAAATCTTTTTTATTTTGTCTTCCGAGTACAACTTGATTTCACGGATCAATTAAAAGAAGTGGGTTAATACATTTATTAGTAAGAGGCATCGATTTGAGAATATAGTATGTATTATTAATTTATGTATTTTTAAAAATATTATTGAAGCGATATAACTTTTAGATATGTTATACAAGCTCCGTGGGCCCACTGTGCACTGTGCACTGTGGGCACGTTACAATCTAAGTGTTCTATGTTCAGTAACTCCAGAATTCATTAATACATGTTTGGAAAAAAAAACATTCTTATTACGTAGTAATTAAGGTTCAAATTTGACTTTTTAATGAACCCCTTTGCTTCACTGCTGTATTTATCTTGCGTTTTAGAAAAAAATGTGTTAAGACAAAACTTGCAGAGCTTTTAAGCCCTGACAACATGTCGTTTATATAATTATATTGGTGTAGAAATGTTTTTTGGATTTATTAAATTTTCATCAAACGTTCGATTCAGTAATAGAATTTAACATAGATCTAAACTACTTTTGTATCAAATTTCTCTTCCATCCGTTATGAAATGCCGAGAAAATTTTATGAACACAGTAAGGATGTTTTAGAAATTATACGTAAATGTATTAGAATTACCAAAAAATACTTATACTGGATATATGTACTATCTCACATTATGTAGATTTGTCTATGTGTGTGTGTGTGTGTTCAAATAATAATAATAAAATTTCACAGTTACCATAAACGATTCCATGGTTTATTTTAAAATTATAGTAAAATGACGTCGGGACGGAATTGTCACAGGACAATTCGGTCACAAGACCGAGTTGTACAGATTAGATACAGTAATTGTTCCTTGTTTCATATTGTTATTTTCAATTACACAAAAATATCTCTTATTACAATTTTTTGTTCCCTCTATAACCGTTTTTAATGTACAATTTTCTAAATTACGTTTTTTATTGTTCATAATATTACATTAAGTGGCATTATTAAAGTCGTTTTTTATGAAGCAATTATCTAAGGGAATATTCGTGTAAAGTAGAAACATTAAGTACCTGGACCAATTTTCTAAAATAGCAGTTTATGATTTTTACTCTTATTGAGGAAAATACTCGGCGATTGTTTATATAACACTAGCGACCCGACTTCGCTTCGATTCGGTTTATAAGAGTTTTTTTTATATATAATATAAAGCCTATGTCCATCTGGAATAATTTACCTTACAAATGGTGAAATAATTTTTCAAATAGGTGCAGTGGTTCCGGAGATTACCCTCCACATACACACAGACTCACAAAATTCGCACTCTCTCTTTATTATATTAGTATAGATTCTAAAATTTTTTAAAAGTTCGCTTACACGAGACTTTGATGTTGATAAATTATTAACTTTCTATTATTATTATTAAATTATTTATTTTGTTTTATTAACTTTCTATTATAATCCATGTGTGTGTGTGTATTATTATTAAATGTGTATGTAAGTGTGTTTAATGCAGCCCGTTTGTGTTTTTCTATGTACCGTGAAGTTGACTGATAGAGAATGACATAGTAAGGCATGAAGTTCGTCTTCTGTACAGTGTTTGTGTTCAATGAAGTATAAATAAATAGATAAGTGGAAATTGAAGAAAAGTGTTGTAGATGTTATTAATATCAGAAATAAATAATCATCGGTTTTACAACAGTGGCGAGATATATTATTCGATAATTAATTTTATTTAAAAAATCAACAGCTTCAACAGTGATCTAAAGACAGTAATAGTTAGTATTGGAATAGTCAGTCGCGTTCAAGTTTCAAGAAAAGAATCAGGGAACGTTTACTCAAAGTGAAGAATATTGCTCAGACATAAGTCAATTAAGGGAGATATTATTAATCGTATATTATAATACTTAACTATAGTTAAGCATGTTTGTATAATTGTATATCATAGATTTAGAATACGTACTAGATATGTTATACAAGCACTCTAGGGCAGCCACGTTACAGTCTAAAATAGTGTTCTGAGTTCAGTAGTTCCCGAATTGTTTAATTCATACCTATGTGTTTTGAAAATGCTACATTCTTATTACGTAGTAGTACTTAAGTATCAAATTTAACTTTTTTATGAAACCCTCCTCACCTGCTTTATTTACCAACCAGTTTTATTACATAGTGTTCTATGTTCAGTAGCTCTCGAATTGTTTAATTCATATGTGTTTTGAAAATGCTACATTCTTATTACGTAGTACTTAAGTTTCAAATACGACTTTTACATGAAGCTCATCTTTCTTCAACCCTCCTAGCAGTTGCCAACCAGGTTTCTTTGATAAGAACGTATGATTCAGTCTATTCCCACATCCATGCTGTATATATATATGTTTATTTATTTTATGGTACATATTTAACTAATATGCGTCACTATTAATTACTATAGTTTTATTTATTTTTACTTAACATTGCGTCTAGCGCGCCATCTCTGCATATCCAAAGGTTGACTTGGAGATAGTGTTTCTAAGCGTTAAGACTGTCTTTTGTTACTTTGTGTAATAAAAAAATAATAATTAAATAGTTAAGATAAAAAGGGCCAATTAAAGATTTCCTTCGTGATCATGTTCGAACCGAAATGCATCCCGCTCGTGGCGCGTGCTTTAGACAGAACATAAATAATGCCACACTCAATGGCACACACCTGGATTCCTTGTGTCGTGGGTCCAGAGACACGCATAAAGAGAATGAGGATGAATTTATATCAATGGTTGGAATAACAAAAAACAAAGGTACATAAAATAGGTATGTGTACCTATTTATGTGTGTACGCGCGTGGATGTGCTTGTATGCGCGTTTGCGCGTGTCTGTGTGTGTTTATGACAAGATTTAAAAGATTTAAAGCTTAAAAATTACTTATATGTTAGCTACTCTCAACGAATTTCTATTAAAAGAATTTGACTTTGATAAATCTAACATGTTCATAAATTCAAATAAAATTGATAAATTCAATGCGCACTCAACTTTAACCTACATTGACATGTTCGCACGAACGACGATCGATTGCGATCTCTAATCGGTAGCCGATTGTATTCAACTATCGAGTCGGATGCCTCACGAGTCGCACTATGATCGATACTTGTGGACTTTATAGAGCGTGATAAGATCGACACTATTTATAAGTATGTATTCTGTAGTGGGTGTAAATAATCTTGTTAGATTTTTATTTTATACAAATAGAGTTACAAGACAGAGTGAAGACACACGTCCGACGGAAGGGAGACTTCACTATTTTCCTTTAAATGTAAAGCCTATTTTCCTTTACATGTAATGTAATTTGATTTAATTGTTTTTTATAAGTATGTCTTGTATTGGGACGTTATAATTACAATGCCGATATCGATTCATCGATACAAAACGTAACGATCTTCACAACTTATTAATTATTTATATTCGGAGTTTGTTAGATTCTGTAATCAATTTTCTTTCAGTTTCAAGTGTCTAACTCTCAAAATTGTTTTAATAAACCACCAAGTTTAATTCGATCAAATTTCTTTTAACAATATTGTTTTAGCATGCTGTATCTGCAATAATACAGAAACTTTGGCTTCCTTTTACTGTAGTTGGGCACGTGATTAATAAGTTGAATGGTTGGGTAATAAGGGATCGGAGGGCGTTATTAAAGAGGTGAATATAAACTTGACACCAACACCTTCTAGCAGATAATTCCACAGAATATATCAAACAAACCCCGATGTTGCAAATGAACGTCTATAAATTTTTCGCTTTCACAAACAATGTTAACACTATCTGTTAGATAAACCCCACAAATCTAGACACAATCCAGGCCAGACCTATCCCGGATAACCAGAGACAAACGAAGATAATTGGCTACAAGGGAATTCACAGTCTCATAATTTTACACCTCAACTGGTAAATACGTTTTCGCAAAGATGTGGTTTAAGTTAGAAGCGAATTAGATTAAATTTAAATTATTTTAAATCGCTGACATAAATAAGCCTTTTGTTTCTTAAAACTCATCAAAATTACTCTTCATCAAAATAATAACACATATTATCTTAATTGACTGTTATTTAATTATTAAGTAACTTTATATCTGTAGCATCTATTCTAATTGAATGACTTCTATCCACCCTTTTAAAGCAAGTCCAATGTAACTGGACCTATTTGGTCCAGTTACATTGGTCGTGCTTTAAATGTAATGCAAAATCAGTTCGGTGAGCTGTCGGGGTTTGTTTGTCATTTTTGTATGTTTCCTTAACATTAAGCAGCGACTGTGGAGGAGGATCCGCTTTTCTCCTTACACTTGGACAACAGAGCATCAAAGGTCTACGTTCCGGCAGGTCCGGTGCAATCGGGTGCGGATCTTGGATCCTTATCCGTATCCGCACATCGTTAGCCGCAGTCGATACGATCGCGTGACTGTGCCGATGATTTGTGTTCCCTATTGTGTTTTATAATTCTGCGGCACAATGTCGCGTGGAATAGGCGTTAGAACCCGTTCTCATTAAGGTTGGTACCACCTGCTTTGTTTCATCGTGTTTCAAGTTTCTTGTTTGGTTAATTTCATATTAGCTCTATGCAATATTTTCTTCATGACATACAATTCATTTTATAGTAAGTTACTTAACAGAGATTTAAGAAAATCTATCTAGGACATCACCACTTTCAAATTTCGGAAAAATTTCAGTACATGTCAGCTGGAGAACGTATAACATACTTTTATAAGATACCCAATAGAGGAAGAACAGCATTTGATGTATAGATACACCAGGAGGTTATGAATAAGTACGAGAAAAGATAATGTATAGCTAAAACTGATTCATCACCTCGGTGATTTTACAGCTGTTAAAACCGCGGATAGAAATTAGTTAGTAAATTATCAGCCTGTCTCTCCACTGTTGGATATAGGCCTCCCCAAAAGAACGCGACCACACACTGTGTTCTGTCTGCTCTTCTCATCCATCCTTCAAGTCGTCTGTCCACGTGGCTGAAGGGCGTCCCACGATACATTTCCCGGTTCAGCAGTACCTACGAAAATTGTGACGAAATGTATATATATTGTCATTGCATAGGGCTCCCTACAATTTTTGTTTAATTACTTTTTTTTGTAAAACGTACGAAATATAGCTTCGAAGACAGACGAAGACAGCTCCCATCCGACAGACGCTGTCTTTTTTTTTGGAATGGGTAAATTATCGTGACCCTAATGGCCTTTTAAGAGTCACCGGAGATATATGGTTTAGGGCAAGCGCAGAAGGTGCTCAGCCAGGAGCAAAGAGTGTGTGCAGCAACGAGTCTAAGCCCTTAGGCTCGTTGCTGCACACACTAAATCGGCGGAAGGAACGGACCTCGGCTTAGGACGTTGGTTTGGGAGGGTACCGCGGGATCGTTAGTAGGTGAGAAGCGCTCAGGCACGTGCCGATCTGGTAAAAGTGTAGGGCTGACGCTGTCATCAGTCTTTCTCCATTATATACTTCTCTTTCGATAGATGGAATGGGATTTGAACTAGGTAATATAATGGAGATAAACTTCATGTGTGTAATTGAAGGAAGTTATAAATCTTCGATATCAACTTATAACGCTCTCATACAGGTATCATACAGGTATGAGGATAAGGCATGCGTTAATTAAGATTATTTATACAACAGCGAGTAATCTATTCTATTTTTAGAATTCAATATCTCCCCTGTAAGGAATGGGAAGACAATAGAATCCGTTCCGCTATGGTAGGTATGAGTAAATAGTAGGTCACTTCAGTTCCCGCTGTGTTCAGGAAAGATCTGGAGTTAAGATTTTAATCGGTGACGACGTTTGTTCGAGAAATAATTAAATACGCAGTAATGAAGTACTGAACGGGCAGCGAAACGATGACACCAAATTTAAAGTTGGGTTAGGTTAAGGTTCTCTGGTGATAATGAATGGCAGAGAATGCCACTAGGCATTAAGTCCGCCTTTTGTACAATGGTTCATTGTGCACTATAGTTTAAATAAATAAATGAAGTGAAGTGATACATACTGGGTAATGAATATTGAAGCGAAGCTGGACTCCGTCGACTTCCTGACGACATTCGTAGTAATTTGCTTCAGTTATTCAAAAATAAGTTGTTTGTATGATTTGCTGCCCATTTAGTATTTTCTTGATGTTCGTTTAAATACAAACACATTAGTTCAACAGTTCTGCGTTTAGTTTTAAATTTAGGTTTATAGCAATATTCGATTTATTTTTTAAAATTTAAGTATTATTCTTCTGGCGTCATCTCCTAATAGAAGTTGGCGTTCAGCATGACTATACTAACACGACGAATAACGAACTTCTAGGAAAAATCTTTTAGACTACTGACACATGTAATGTACTTGTACTCGTAATAAGCGATAAATTACAGTTTCTAATTGAATAGAGTACATAAAGTACGAAAGGTCAGGAAGTAGGACCACCCCCAACATAGATAAGATTCGAAATAAGTGAACACCACGAGTATCAAGTACATCATAAATCTTCGCATAACCCCAATATCGCGGAACACGACATTTCCATCTCTAGCGCCGCAAATATATCGATGTATCGATAGTTATCGATACACAAAAACATGTCGCGATTGTAGTCTAGATCATTTCCTGCTAGCGACATCATCATGATATAAGTAAAGAGGAGTATGGCATTGTAATAAAAATTGCCTTAAATATGCATTACGCACACATACACGCTGCTGAGGTATACGCTTTTGTCCACATAATCTGTATCTATTTATACCAATAAAAAAACTATAATATATAGTTACAACATTTATTTGTATAGCTACATTACTATTCGTATGCATTGTGTAGGTATATTAATTAGTAATTATGTCTGTTCCTTTGTTTGAAACACTTTCATGCATCAAAGGATGGTAGAATCGAGCTAAAATTTTGTATGATCGTTCTAGTTGATATAACGATGAAAAGGACATAAGCTTCCTGTGGTATAGTGAGCACACGGACGAAGTCGCGAGCATAAGCTAGTATGGTTATATAAAGAAGTAATCACACCATCTACCTGGCAATTACTTCTCTTCAACTCTCTCCAACCTAACGGAGAAGAGATCGCTATAAGCCATAAGACCATCTTTTGTGTAGTTTTGTATATCTTTGTATGTGTTTGTTATTGTGTTACGTTTTGTCTCTATCGGTGGTGGACCATGATGATATATTTACTTGTCGAATTATTGTAGAGACCACATTTGCAAGCGCTTGGAAAATTTGTAGCGTAACAACGAGCTGTTATCTGCGGTATTGCGCGATAGCATAATTACTCCCTAACTGTCTATGGGAACATCATATAACAATTGAAAGTCGTGAAACGACATTGACATCTTAACAAAATAACCCTGAAATAACGCTGAATTTCACTACTATTTCTTATCTACACTGTGGCCGGCGACGGCATGTCAACGCGATAGTGCTGTCGCTACGCCGGAAGATCGATATCGAGCCTGACGCGAGATTTTATCGACTTGTCAACCGCGAATGAGATTGTCTCCGAGGTTGAATGGAACTCAATTTCTATGGCGCGACCTTGTGATAGTTTGTGCCAACTTGTAACTTAGGTTTTGTTGCAATAATAGTGGTGTCAGTTTGTGCACTCTATTGTGTTACTATTTAGAGAGGTAAGTAAGCACTGTGTACGAATTACCTATACAAATACTTGCTGGATTCTAAAAGCTACAAAATTTAAATTGTTATTTTGTTGATATCACTGATGTTATTTTGTTGATATGTTGATTTTGTTATCATGATATGTTGTTATGTAAACGTTATCATTTCTTACCATGAGTGAAACGATATCTGCTACTGGAACTGCTATCTGCTATCTGAGTGGAACGATATGAGCATAGTTAACGGTTCGGTGGATAGCTCAGAAGCTACTATCGAAAATAATATTTCGTATTCCGCAAATCAATCTTAGGCTGTCAATCTTATTATTAAGTGTGCCGTCCTCGAAAACTAATTACAGGCAAAATACATTTATTGATAGAGCCAGTAAAGGTATGAATAAATTTTATTTTATTTTAAGGTTTTACACAAAACATTTTGCTAAATTATAACTTTTTGCGCTCTCTTCTTTTCTTTTATTCCTTCAGGTGTATTTTTTTTAACTTTCATGTTATTGTTTTTTTCTTATTATTATAACGTTTAGACCTTTTATATATAGTTAAATACATATTTGTGGAGATTTTAAATTACACGTTTACTAATTTCTTTTTCTAGTTATATTGCTTCCACAATATTTTTAACATGTCTGTAATCTTCCTTAAAAGTAAATAAATATGTATAATTACATTATTACATATATAAATAGGCTTAATTCTAACCAAACGGGCTAACGTTTTCGGCATAAATGGCACCATATATATTTATAGCGATATCAGGAGAGTTAAAATGCGAAATCTCTCCATAAAGATAGAGAGACAGGCATTTCAGAAGTTTCTTTGGATATCTTTACCCAATTGCTTATTTATCATCATACATATGCATAGGTGTAGACAGGTCTTCGAATGAAGGTCACGTACCGGGAAGCATGTGTGGGATGCCCTCCAGTCAGGTGGTCCGACGAAATAAAGAAATTTGCCGGTGGTGGCTAGATGAGAAGAGCCGAAGGTCATGTGTGGTGATGAGCCTTAGGAGAAACCTATATTCAATAGTGGAGAGACATAGGCTGATGGTATGATGTGATATGATATATGCAAAGTCAGTTTAGACGTCTCAAGATACCTACGCCACCAGTCAGTTTAGACGTCTCAAGATACCTACGCCACCAGTCAGTTTAGACGTCTCAAGATACCTACGCCACCAGTCAGTTTAGACGTCTCAAGATACCTGCGCCACCACACACGTCTTCTTTCTGTTCTTCTCATCCAATCACCACTTGGCGGGTCTTCAAAGGATACCACGGAACGGAAAACGTATCGGGAGACGCATTCCGATCACATGAACTAATGAAGCCTTTATTTATATTATCAGACAGAGTTGGAGCGAACCACTATAGTTCATAATAACATAATATAAAATTGGGACACAGCTGCAAAACTCAATCGGAAACTTTGTTAATTAGCGAAACCTCGCTATTTGCTACGGATGTCTTTGTATACCAGGTTATGAGAATTGTTAAGTCTTATTTCGCACATTGAAATCAACTACGAAGGTGAAATTTCTGTGGGCGTATACATAAATTAATACAGAATCAGTCAGTTGGAATGTAGGTCAACTATATTAACTGAGGATAATTTACGTCCACAATATTCGATATTATGGGTGTTGAGGAAACTTATATAGACTAATAA
This sequence comes from Sesia apiformis, assembly GCA_914767545.1. Classification (NCBI taxonomy): domain Eukaryota; kingdom Metazoa; phylum Arthropoda; class Insecta; order Lepidoptera; family Sesiidae; genus Sesia; species Sesia apiformis. The sequence continues at coordinate 11,927,204 of OU611967.1, read as the reverse complement.
GATAATAACTTATATACGCTGTATCTGAAGGGTGCTAAGAGAATCAGTAAGTAAGTATACCTTATTGGCCATTAAAATGATATTTTGAAAGTGGTATATTAGTATGAATAAACGGTGGCCTTATTGCTAAAGAGAACTCTTCTAGGCAACATAAAGCGGAAGATGAGTGTCAGTACAATAAAATATTAATAATAATAAAACACATACATTTTAATAATGATATTACTATGTATAAAGAAGATTGAATGAAACAATGAAGGGTATATTTCATTTTTTCGTATTTATTATGAGATAAAGATGTGGGAGTAGTAAGAGAAACATAAAAGTAAACAGAAAATTAGTTTATATTCGGTATATGTATTTTCTTATTGTTTTATTTGTATCTAAAGAAGGTACAGGTACATATTTAATTATACATGTCCTAACTTCATCTATACTTTGTATTTCAGCCATCTGCTTTAAAATAATTATGAACCATTTACGGTAAAGCGATTCTAATTGGCCCTGGCATTTATCGCAGATAAGTGACGACTTTATAAGTAAGTTAAGGAGACTTTAAGTGATAAGTTATCACAGTCAGAAGTTAAACAATTAGCGTGACTGGTTAGAGTTTAGAACTTTAGGCCTTTGGGGTAGGAAGTCATTTTAAAGGAAAGATATTAAAATTTTATCTTTAAGAGTGGGTAGTGTCTTAGGCATTTCAACAACTTTCTTTTCAGTTTGCTATTAATACTAGTATGTAACGCGTTAAAAAGATGAACATAAGTTTGTTTTTAGGAATCATTTTGAAAGTGATAATGGATAAGCTACTGAAACAGGAATAAAAATAAAGATAATCGATAATTTGCATGCATGTGTTCTTCGCTCACCAAGCATCTCTCGCATCACTTAGGCTCTATAGGAATGTTCTGCGTCGCATCACATAGTCACGTGTTCATGTGTTATAATACACGACTTATCGTGAATGGCTGATTTTTTATAAGTTTTCCATCTAGTTATTTATGGACACTATACATTTATTGTATAAATATTAGTAATATTAAAAGACAATGGCCCAAAAGTAGCGTAATAATAATGCAATCATAACTTACTTGAACTTACTTATGGGGACTTTATTCCTTAAGAACTAGAAAACATTCAGCTATTTTCTATTAACGAAAATAAACTGGCACGAAGAGTAGAAATAATAAATGAATATCGCCACACTCAATGGCCTACACTAGTATTCTCTGTCATGGGTCCAGGTTCACATAAAAAGACAAACACACCACCCGGACAGAAACAAACATATTTTGTTTTTAAACAAACCTAGCACAACAAACCAAAGCAAGAGGTCCTGTTGCACAACAGGCAGGGACATTACCAACTGGACTGGACTGCCTTAATTTTAATGTCGTCTTAGATACGATACCTATATTTCAATCTTAAACTAATATCACTTTACCATATTTTACGAACCCGTGTTAAAATTCGACTTCCGATAACGATTGGAAGAATTTAACGATGGTTTCTATCGATAAATGGACAGCACTAGACGCGCCGATGTTGCGGTGAAAACCGATGTCATGGATAAGTCAGTGCAATGCGGATGTCTTTATTTGTTTGAGACGTTGGAATTACAATGCTCGTCGGTCAATTGTTAAGGTCATATGTCAATGATGGAATAATTGGATATATCTCTTATCTATCCCCGGACTACAATGATAACACGGAGGAAAAACACTAAGAAAAAGGTAGTTATTAGGTTTGCAATCAATACTGACTTGTTGTACAAATGCATCAATACGTCAATATCGCACCCTCAGATTAAATTTAAATTAAAATGTATAACATTTCCCACTTTATCCTATTCCCCAATGTATGTACCTGGTTTGTCCTAAATGTAATGCGTCGCATTTTTTTTACGCAACTATATGTACGTCGCAGAGCGGTCGGACCGGTTGGGTTAGGGAGTCCGTATTTAGGTAGTATGTGAGATATGCCAGAGCCTATTCCCATCCCATCCTATCCCTCCTCATTTTTCCAACCTTTTCCCAAATCCATTTCTACATCTCCAAAGGTCAGCAGAGTATCCGGAGGCGGGTTAACGTTTGTCATTTTGGATTGATGTTGGCATGTACTACAAATGACTATGGACGACAATATCGCCTTACCACAAGGAGGACTGCATGCTCATCTGGCGCCTTCTATTTATATATCATAAAAAAAATATATAAGTCGTAGTGTCGAAAGTTAGATTTTACCATTATTTAAAACAGCACTTTAAACTATACATATCCAATTCATCGCCAAATTTGATAAAATTATAACCAAAAATTCTTTTTAGTCGTATTGTAAAAATATTTTTTTGGGAAAAGAAATCTCTAAGAAATAATAAGTATAAAAATAAACACTATAGAAAATAATAATTATTCGGATTTTATAATATTATTTTAATATGGATTATGGATGACGTGGTTATCGTAAAAATTGCCAGAGGAATAACGAAGCCGCTACCACTAGCGCTGAGGAATTATACGGCCTCTAAAGAAGTGCCTCTAAATGGGGGAGGCCTATGTCCAGCAGTGGACGTCCAAGGGCTGAGATGATGATGATGATGATGAAAGAAGTGGACTCGCGAACCCGTTTCGCCAGTGCAGCATGGCGTTTTAGGACCTTACATCCCACATGCACAATGAAATGTTCGTGTTCAGTGGATGCTGAAAGAACTGGTTGCACTGCATTGTAATGCACGCTGGATTCATGCCAAGCGACGCCATTATTCCTTAATTACAAATAATATCGCTGAAACTCGACGACAGGTTACAATGAAATAGACGGAAAATAAAAAAAACAATTACAAGGGGGAATTATAAGAGGAATGGCGGGGAATACATAATGTATGTTATTGTTACGGGATTCCAGTTCGACGATAGAAAAACACCGGTGATACCAAAAGATGAGTTTTATTTACAGACACACATTACACAGAACACTGATCTAATATAAATACGCAAATAAATTAAACACTACTTTTTGATTTCGCTTCGAATCGTTCGCTAACACTTTTCAGCTACTCTAGAACATTCCACGGACATCTAGGCCGCAATAGCAGTGACATTGATGTTGCACTGCTACCGCTCTCACACCCGGGAACATTTGGAACTGGGAAGCTTGTGTGTGTCTTATATGTTTCTGGACCCACGACACAGAGAATCATAGTGTAAGCCATTGAGAGTTACGAGTAGGTCTTTATTATTTATTATTATTGTTACAATTTTTCACAGATAATTGAGGAAAATATCCCATGTTAATATAAAGAATTTACTTACTTTTGAAAACCCACTTAAATCATTAAATCCTAAGAAGTTTGAATAAATAACCGTCTAATTTAAGTTGATCCCTACTCTCCCTTTAAATCTTTGAAGATCTTGTCATTATATTATGACTTTTCTTCCCTGAGGTGTCACGTTTGAGTGGTCGAATCGAAATTATTCAAAAAGTTTATGGAATTAATTAATTGTTTGTACGTCATTAGCGACCTCGTTTTTTATCAAAATGTATGGAAAAGCCTTTTAAAATGTATTCTTAAGTAAAGACCTTGTAGAAATTTCACATCATTACCTTTTTAATACAGAATTAATATTTACGTTATTCATTACATACGATGCCAAAACACGCCATGAACACATGCAAGACATGTAATACAAGACATAAAAATAAACTAATATTAAGAGTATGATATTAAATAAAACTACACAAATTTAAGTTATACAATACGTCTACAACAATTTACCTGAAGAAATAAAATTGTTGCTAGAATAACATTTAAATAAATTTTAAAGAAATGTCTAATAGAACGTTCATTCTATAATTAAAAATTATTTTTTTTAAATTACGTTTTTATAAAAAAAATTAGACAATAGATTAGGTATAGTGACAATAATATATTAAATAAGATTATTGTAAAATTTAATTTGTTCTCATGACATTAATTCTATTTAATTATTGTACGTCTGATGAGGGTAAGATAAAAACTGTATATTTAATTGTTGTATTATAGATACAATAAATATATTTTGATCCTGGACTCTAACGGTTAACTTAAACCATAACTTACCATGGATAATTTTTCCTGCTCTTCGATCTATCAAATTAGGAATTCAAATATATAACATGTTTTTATGCCACTTCGATCCACCAATTTCTGAATCCAAATGTAATAATGTATTTCTAGGCCACTTTAATCCACACATTTGTGGAGGCGGCAAAAGTAATGCTACAATAACTACGCATTTTATGTAAAACAATAAAAATGTAATTCATTACTAACAACAACTTCGATTCAGCCGTGGATTGAAGAGGAAAATGAATTATTATCTATAAATCCGCCTGTGGATCTGAGAGGAAGAAAAATTATCCATGGATCCCACCGGTGGTGCCTGATTGTGGATCCATGTGAAGGGAGGCACAAAATTGGCAAGATGTAACTAGGTACCATAAATTATACTAAAATATAAAGTTGTGGAATGAACTGCCAGCTGAGGTTTTCCGTTACGATATGGGGCTCTTCAACAGAGCTGTGAACAGGATTTTGCAAGGTCGGCAAGTTCCCTGGTATTGCAGGTGACCATACTATTAGTACGTAAGTACACGTAAGTAGGTATGAACTGTGTATTTTTTTTTATAAGGAAGTAAGCAAGTCCGAGCAAGCGGTCCTACGTGATGATAAATGTTATGTCCCCGTCCATGGAATCTGCAACACCAAAATGTATGCGGGCGGGTACGCCGCCGACCATGCAAAATCCTATTCACGGCTTGCTTGAAGAACCCCATATCGTAGGGTAATTGACGCAGTTCGTTCCACAGCCTACGAGTTATGCATATTACGAGTAAATTAATCACCAATTGTTTATTTTTAATGTAATAAAAATATCATGACCCATATGTTAATTTTTAATTAGATGTAATAGGTTTAGTGCACTATTTTTGTAGGTCCTAAGTTATACTATATATCTTTTCAACTCTAGATAGCTAAAAATTCGTCAGCACGACTACGCCCCTCCGATTTTCTCGGATTCATTTACCCCCCGCTCCCATCCCTTCATCTACCTTCCTAATTAGCCAACACAGTATACTGTGAAATCAACGAGACATGAGCTTTGCGTTTGTGTGAGTGCACACCGATAGTGTACAGTGCGAATCATTTCGACAATACGATTCGATAATTCGGCACCCACTCACACAGATTATCGTGTAACCTAGGTACAGAAGAAAAAAACAACTACTAGGAAGGAAATGGGTCAATATTTGTTCCAATAGCCCATCTCTTATAAGTATTCACTCGTACTCGTAGACATATTTTATCACGAAATTTGTACCATACCTACTATTTAAATTTGTCTATTTCTCGTTTTATTTCACTTATTAATTTATGTAAACATTTCACTATTTAAACTTATTCATTATTTCTTGTATCTCACATATTTACTGGCGATGTTTCACTAGTATCTTAGTACATAAACTTTATATACTAAGATTAGTATATAAATTTAGTATTTTTATATTCTCTTATGTAAATCCGGCATTGTTTCACAAGATTTATACACTGGAAAAAGCAGAAAATTATAAAATCCTACAATGACCACAAAAATAACAGACATACTAACACCGCAAAACTAGATTTGAACTGATGGTATTTTGTTTTCTTGTTAAACCTGAAATACCCGAAAAAATGATAAGTACTAAGTGACGGGCGACTAACACTTCAATGTTTCGTTTACCTCGACGACATTATTGTATTCTCTAGCAGTTTGACAGAACACCTACAGAAACTACGAAAAATCTTTGACAGCTTAAAGAGACAGTTTATATCTCATCCAATCATTCATACAAGTCACCAATTAAAAGACTATTGATTATGCTACCTTTGTACAGTCAAAATACTGCAGCCCTTTAATATATTATCAGTGGGCAGATTAGACATTAAAATTATCATCAAAAAGACATGTTTTTGATAAACAAGTGAAATAAATATTTGCCGAATTCCTTTTTAATAATTAAAAATTAATAAAACCAAATTAAAAAAAAAATATTATGTATATACTACTTTTATCATTATCATATAATTTTTATTATTAAAATAATTTTTACAAAAAATTAAATAACCCCCAATAAATTCTTTTAATATTAAAATCCTTTTTATTATCTATTCTCTAACTTCTCATTAATCCAACCCCCCAAATTAATTATAGAAACTAATCTCTTTTCAACGTAAATGAAACACTTAAATCCAAGCTCTAATTTGATCTTTCTAGAAACACTTTCCAGTACCTCTACTTTGTCACGATTTATACGAGAAATTGTCCTAAAATATCACGAAGGAAAAACTTGCGATCTTGGCATACGACAGACTCTATCCCGTTCAAAACGAACGTATTTTTGGCATAATATGGAACAAACAATGTCAAGTATTATTAATAGCTGCGAGCCTTGTAAAAGGATGGAATACGATCGTAATCCTATAAAACTAGCCTTACATCTAACACAGACCCAAAGTAATTATAAGTTTTGTTTTATCCTTTGTATTATTCATGATTAGCTCTTATCTTATCATATATTTACTCATATGATTATCACTCTTATTACTTATCATATCTTTCATTTACTCTTATCATATATAAGCTCTTATCATATATTTACCGGAATTCTCCGAACGACCAAGTTCCTCCGGATAATTCCGAATCTCAGGGAGGAGGAGTTATGCACCCTACACTTACGCATAACATCCGCGTCAGCAGAATCTGATTGCAACATTGTATAAAGCACATACGTGTCAAGAGTAATCTAACGCAACGTTGCAATAGGATGTTTATTGTTTAGTCTAAGTCGGCCACCTGCGAGTGGACCTTATACCATAAGAAACCATTGTAGAACGGTCGTACTGTGAAGACGTGTCGTCTTTTTAAAAAGTTAATCCCTCGACTCTTAAACTTGACTAGATGGTGTATCTTCTGTCAACAATTATTATTATTCATGATCAACCTTATATTGAGGAATCCCCAGGAACACCGGAAACAACAGAGGCTTATAATAACACCAAAGGAGCATTAGACATGGTTGATCAAATGTGTTCAAACATATGTGCTGACAGAAAGTCTTCTATAACATTTCGTTTATATGTTCCTAAAGCGCCAAAGAGACTGTGCCATTTTATAATTTTTAGGTATGTGTATTAAAGAATTTCATTGATTTTTGGCTTTTTATATCGTAGTCTACTCGACGAATGTTTAGTTACTACGTAGCTCGTGGGATGGTTCAGTTATCAAGTGTTAAAATGAGTAAAGTCGTGGTCGAAAGCTAATGAATACTAACGAAATACAAAACTATTACACGTCGAACTTTTTATGAGTGGGTGGAAACTTGTGCGCACGTCGTAATGAGAAAGTTGCAAATGACATTTATTAATGAAAAAGTTCTTCGCTCAATGTATTACGTGAGGGAAGTAAATAACAAAAATATAGTGAGATCCTGCGAATAACAACAGTAACCTTAGCCGTTGTCTGTGTCCACGAGAGATGTACAGCTTTAAAACGTCTTGCCGGCCGAGCGATGAGTGGTCACCTCATCGCACTCACTCTTTCAGAGGTGGTGTAGTTCCTCAGCGCCTGTGGCAGCGGCTTTGTTATCCCTTAGTCGCCGTTTAAGTCATCCACGGGAAGAGGTGAAGTGGTGCTAATTTAATTAATTTGTTCTCCTATTTAGTGAGGGATGGAGCATACTGTAACCCACAGCGGTTGGATGTGGATGTGCGGTTGGATTCATTTTATAGCTGTGTTTACGATTATATTGTACTAGTATAGAAAAGAGTAATCCTAGTTCTCTTGAAGAAAGATAATTACAATAACTTAACTCCTTTAATTAAGTAGAAAAACGTAAGTAATTGCTACAACGCTAACCTCAGGCTGAGTGCAGACTAATAAAGCACGATAGTCCGCCTAGAGGCGAGTAGGGAGGGCAGCGAAATTAAAAACAGTATATGAACTTAGCGTTTTCTAAAATTTATTAACTGATCTTGAACTTGTTTACGAGTGACCATTTTCACTGTTTATCTATTTAACTAAATGTAAATAAACCATAAAACAATATATGTAATACTAAATTCTAACCGTTTGAAATTTGTGTTCATCTTCGGTATGGTTATTAATTTCCCAAAGAACTCGTCGGATATAAACGTGGGTTCAATATTAAGTTCACTAGATAAACAATTTATAACACTATGGTGGAGTGTAGGCTTTCTCGGCCGGTGTCCATATTAATTGAATCTTTCGGGCTACTTGGCCGAGGTCTTCTGGAATCTCTTCTCTTTCTTCCAAACGTTTCGTCAATAACTGAGGTTGACATCTTCAGTGGCGACTGCGTTCACTTTCGGAGAGATGTTATCTCTTCGGCTTCTCGAGCGCAACTGACTCGACGACAGTGGCGCACCGGTATTTATAGTGGGCGAGGGTAGTTGTGATTGTGTGTGTACCGACGCATCGATATTTATAGTGGGCGAGGGTAGTTGTGATCGTGTGTGTACCGAGTCTGTTTTTGTCCCCCCCTCTCGTCTCTCTGCCCCGTGAGCTTGATGTCTTCGGAGTGCTGGATACCAGATATTACGGAGTCTTAGATTCTCTTCTTTTTTATTAAAATTGTTGGGATGCTTGTAGATTTCAATAGCTATCCCTATTGAGACGGGAATAATAATGATTCCCGGTTGACAAGATCTTTGTGTCCCTGAAGCAGATTTCGTGGTCCCCATCCGACAAGGCATGTTTAGCTACGGCCAACTTCTCAGTCTCTCCTCTTCGACAATTGCCTTTATGTTCTTTAATGCGGGTATTGACACTCCGTTTTGTAGTGCCAATATACACTGACCCAGAGGAGCATGGTATTTTATATACTCCAGTCGAGGACAACGAATTTCTGGGATCTTTGACTGATCTGATGATATTTCTGAGTTGGCTCGTAGGTTTGAAAATGGTCTTCACGTTTTTCTTTTATAAGATCTTGCTGATGCGATCTATTACGCCTTTTTAGTAAGGTAAGAACGCCCTGCTTCTCTCTCTCTCTCCTGCTTCTGTTCGAGCTCATCCTCCCCATGACTCCAGATCACAAAGGTGTCATCCACATATCGGAACCAGCACGATGGTTTTTGTAGTGCTGTTTCTAGTGCAGTCTCTTCGAATGACTCCATGTAGTAGTTGGCACACAATAACAACTACCCTCGCCCACTATAAATACCGGTGCGCCACAGTCGTCAAGTCAGTTGCGCTCGAGAAGCCGAAGAGATAACATCTCTCCGAAAGTGAACGCAGTCACCACTGAAGATGTCAACCGTAGTTGTTGACGAAACGTTTGTAAGAAAGAGATGAGATTCCAGAAGACCTCGGCCAAGTAGCCCGAAAGATTCAATTAATTATAACACTATATTTAATTTATTATTTTGTTTAATTACATTAAAGAACCGTTAAGTATTCTCAGAAAAAGAACTGTTAACATTACACTAATCAATCCAATTCGTCAGGGGTTCAAATCCTAAAGCGAAACGTATTACAAATATTACATTTTCTTTTAATCTTTTTTATTGCAATTTTGTAATTCAATGTACGTTATGGACTTGACCGATTGCATATTTGTTTAATTCTATAATTTGACAAAAAGGGGATATGACGAATTATCGATTTGCCCAATTTCGGACTTGATTAAGTCGTAAAAAAAAATTAAGTGTGTCAATGTGTCGGTGACATTCGTCGTTTTACACGTTTTAATTGTGATTTACAATTGTACAATTAATCAAATTAACTACTTTTATTTTGTATGAAGTAGTTGTTGATTAAATTTAAGAATATCCCGGGAAAAATTTGGTTTTAAGCAAGAAAAGAAACGCTAGTTGCACATAAGTGAAGGGGGTGAAAAAGAGGTAGTTGCACATTAAAGAAGGGTAAAAACTAGTCCAATTGAAAAACTGACTTTAAATGTTCCTCATTGAAATTTTCGACTCCATTATCACATCATACCATCAGTATGTTCTTTCCATTGCTGGATATAGTTATCTACCATTAAGTAAGCAATAATATTAAATAAATCACATACTGTTCATTTCTATCTTAATGCGTAAGCTGATTGCACACTGTAGCTGGATTAGACGACCGGGGAATGTCGGACATCGACTCGTAAAGTACGCAAGGCTAATTACTTGCTAACTCCTGCGGACGCCGCTCGTATATACTGGTGTGGTGTCCGTGGTTATGACGCAGGATTTTCAAAATATATACAAATATTTAGGGTTATTTCGAAAAAATCTAGTTATTTCGGAGATTACGAATTTAAATATATATATATATTTCCGTCAAGTAGTTACTACATAAATAGGGCAAACCGGTTCATAAGATAATTACGACGGTCATAACTGTGCTTAAAAAAAAGAAAAAATAATAATGTACCTACCTACAAACTTAATATTTGCCTAAATTTAAAACAATTAAATGTTATCTTACACGTGCTATCTTGCTGTCCCTATCCCGACGGGTTTACATGAAGCTAGTGCTGAGTTAGTACATGCTCTACGTTCTTTGCCGCTACTCTATTAATGTAAACCCGCCTTTAAGGTAAGTGTAGACTGTAGCCGTGCGTTAGTTCGCCGGGGGCGTGTCGAACGTCTGGTCGTAAAATGCGCGGGGCTAATTACTTGTTAACTCCTGCGCACGCCGCTCGTAAATACTTGGTCTACACGGAAAATTTAGGAGAGAAAAATTGAAGAACAAGAAAAGCCTGCCATTCAGATTAGCCTCAGTTTATGATATTTGGTCGCAAATTGCCAGTGTACATAAATTGTAAATTTCAGGTGCTGTGTCATCACTAAATAAGTATAATAATAAAATTATATGGTACGTGCCACTGTTTGTTTATAATTCTGCACAGAAGTTATGTCAAAAATGCCATGACAAAACGCGCACAATCACATCTGAAGATCACATAATCTTAAGATTGTTTTATTTTCTTTTCCTTCGGGAGACGAGAGAAAACATAGAGACACGCAATATATCTTCGTAAGCTAAGCGATTCCAAACCACCTGTGAGAGTGAGGATTTAGGATATGCTAACGATTACCAACAATAAACTTAACTTAACAATTTACATAAATAAAATAATTAGTAATACAAAATCTAGGCATAAAGACATTAGAAAGGCAGGAATCCAGTCAATGGCTGACGTGGAAAAACTTTAAAAACTAAGTTATACCGTTTTATTTACTCTATGTAACCAGTGGCCTCGGTACATCGACATACATATCTGAGGTGTTTTAATGACGTGACATGTCCTTTTATGTCGATATCGAGAGATAAATAGATAAGTCTTATTTGTAATGAGCTTGTGCGTATGGTTTGATCAATCAAGTGATTCTTGCCTCAATGAGGTATTAGGGATACTACAAAAAGTCAGAAGTCATATAGCTTGCGTACCTAGAAATTACATTTTTACCTATAAATCACTTTCACGTTTTCATTCTTGTAATATTATATTCTTTTTACAGTGGTACTGCGGTCACTATTAGTTTGTGGGAAATTAAGTAATAACGCTGATTAAAAAATCATTTCATATGGCTAAAACTAATGTAAGAAATGACATAAGGAAACTCGAGGCACGTACATTTTCCAATGCAGATATTAAATTAAAATAAAAAAGTCGTTAATCTTTTTAATTGTACACGTAACAAGCAATTCATTTTAACAGAGCACCATTAGAAAGCCCCGCAAATTAATGGATACTTAAAATAATTAAAACTCAATGACTCAGCATAAATAAATATTCTCACAAATCATTTTGTTCCATGACAAAGTGCTCTTAAGCAATTTATATAGAAAACTATTGCGCTACCATAAACACTTAACAGAATATAAATTTCGTGTACAATAGCATATGACATTTGAAGTGACGTGTGAAAAATTGCAAAATTAAACCTTAAAAAACAAACTACATTTGCAATCAAAAAACCAACTACTTACAAACCAAACAACCGTTAAATCAGAATGAAATGAACTTTGGCAACTGCAAAATAATCTTGTACGAACTGAGTATAGAAAAAAAGCGTCTTAATGAACGTTGATTATTGGTAGTAAAAAATAACCAGAGCAGTCATTCATTGAGTACAAGATTCATTGACACATATCGAGTCGATAACCTCTGACGTTTGACATCACTAGAACGCTATTTATTATTGGAGCTGGCATTTCAATAATTCTCATTACATTTAGTTCTAGTTCAATTGCTCGTGACATTTTCCGAGGAAGTGGAATTATATTCGTATCCTGACGTATGTGAAATACGATCGTTTATTTTCACTTTTGTGCTTTATTACCAAATTTCAATTCAAATGTAAAGGCAAAAATTACAGCTAAATAGGTGTTTATTAATAAACATAATTTTATGAAAATTTGGCTGTATTTTTTGCTGTTCTTGTTACTAAACAAGTAACAAGAACAAAAGCATACAGGTAGTGTTATAATAAAAGCATTAAGCGCTTATGTGCTCGTTCTTAATAGTTTTAAAACCTCAGCTTTTGACTTCAAGGGTTTAAACCATTAAATATTAAAAATTTGGTCTACACCCTCACTAGCGTTTAACGCTTTGGTCTAAAATGGTCATTAGTGCTCGCTCAGCGCTCGACCGTCGACTGCTCAGCCCTCATTTGTGGAAATCACTTTGATCTTTCTTCCTTTTTTGCATGTTTACATGAATAAACAAATATTGTTAAGAATCAGAGGTTAGGCACCCATTACGCAGTGAATAACGACAGGGGACGGTCTGCCTGCATGCCATTTAAAAATTAATTCGTTTAACCTTCAATTTTTTTAAGGAAAATCGATACTTTTCAGTACATCACTAAATTATTTGCCATTGCCCGGTTGCAAAAAACACACAAGATCTACGCGTCGTGCAGTCTACAGACAACCATGTCGGCCGTGATCGCAATATAAACAAAAAAGCACAAAATTGCGTAAACACCTCAAAAACGCTTGCTATAATCTTCTCATCTTAGTAACAAAGGTTAAATCAACTGCAAATATAAGTTGGTAAAGAAAAACGAAACAAAGTTGCAGTGTAAGGTTGTGTTGTGAAATTATGTTTTAATGTGAGGGGTTAAGAGTGAGTTAGGTCGAAAATTTAAATTTGTAATGGCCAAGTAAAGCTTGTTTTAAACCGCCGAGTGTTTAATAAACAGGATTTAATAGGAATTTTGGTTTGATGCTCGATTAATTAGCTTTTAACTGAGCAAGTATAAAGTTACTGGCACTTTGTGGTTTTTGCCTTCGTGAGTTTTTGTGGATAGACGAGAAAATGGACGTAGTAATCCAAACAGGTATAGTTACTTTCCGCAATCTAAAAAAATGCTTTAATAAAACGGCTTTAAAGTTTAAAACCATCTCTTTATTTTCAATGTCACTAAATTGAATCATTAGAACAATGACACTTAATCATATCAAAGGTCAATACAGGTCAAAGTAATGGCATGATGCTAAAAAGGGAAAGAAAAAGGTTGATGCCACTAAAATATTTTTATTATAAAAGCTGCAATTCTCACAGGTGTAATATCAAGATATGTAAAATAAAATAAAATAAAAGATATATAAAGAGATACAAGCCTACATATAAAAATATTTAAGGCTTTAGGCAATACTGTCTCCGCAAAGACCATTCAGTAATTTTTAATAACGCACTTTCTTTAATCGACACATAAAACGTCCATGTTGGAAGACTATTAATGCCTTTTGAAGAAAAAGCGGTTCGGGTGTCGTCTTCATTTTATCGTATTTTAATGACGCGAAACTGATACTTACGTTCGTTGAAAACTCTAAGTGATTCTTAAATATCACTTGTATAAAGGTGTTTTTCATTAATAACATTGCGGTTGTAGCGGTTCATGACGTCGAGTTTTTAAGTGATCGCGGTTATAAAGAGAATAACGTAAATTATGGAAGAAAAATTAATTGGCGAACCATATGGTACATACAAGATGGTTTGCTGATTTGCATTTTACATGAACTTTAATACTTTAAGTAAACTTTAATAATAGTAATTTGCATTACTAGCAAGCGTATCGTCTATATAAATTTAAAAATAACTCAAATGTTGTATTTGGCGTCAAGCACGTCTATAATTGCCGATAGCCCATTTGCTTAATCCGCCCGATTATGATCCCGCCATCGAGCGTTGGGGTCGCAAAACAGTCATGCGGCGTCGATACAATCTCAAAATCGCAAATTATCAATGCTAAAAGTATCTAGTTGGTCGAGGCCTTAGTACAGAGCGGTTGGGGATCATGTCATGTGTACAAGATTCCTAACTATAGATAACTCTGGAGGTGTCAACATGGTGAGTATGTTGGCACCTCCAGAGTTATGATCTATAAGGCCTAGGAAACAGTTTCCCTTGGCGAGATAATTAGATCATTTTAATGAGTTTCAAGATAAGTGCCGAATATGGATAATCTAATGAACTTCGTTTTAAAAATAAAATGTATTGCGAGGTCGCTGCCTCACTGACATCCTTGAAATATCTAATTCAGTGTAAAAATTCTAGTTGAGTTATGAAGGAAACTATAGCCATTAGAGCCCTATAACTCTAGACTAGCTTGGCAACCTCACTTGGTGCTAAGCGGACATTCAAAGAGGTAAAAAATTGGTGTTTAGCGTACATTGACGTATCGTTGCATATTTATATTCAAATAAAGCATAGGAATGGCGAGCACCTAATAATAAGTGGTTTATTACATTACTAGCAGTGCTTGCGATTCGCTTCAGTTTCATTACATCCACCTCGCCCCAATCCATATCAACCCATAATTCAATCTCACTCCATCCCACTTAACAGCGTGAACAATGAGAGTAACACCCTATATTTACATTTGCAGTTTGCGGCAACGTGGATTTTTTCAAACAAATTTTCGTACTTGCACTTTTGGAGGGCATTTGGCCTGATGTAATTCACCTCAGATATTTATTGGACTATAACGAAAACTAAAACTAAAAAACTAAACTAAACTAAAAAAACGATGGCGTAGAGGCATGAGTCGCTATCTTTTGTCAGCTGTTACCAGTAGCCTATTCCGTACCATACCAATGCATTCGAAATCATTATATAATATGTCATCATCAGCCCGTGTTTCTTCAGTGCTGGATGTATGCTCCTAACATCAATTTTCCGCTTTTCTCATTCATACACAACCGGTGACTATCTTCAAGTTGTCAGTCCACTTCATTGGAGCGGTTCAATCACGCGTCGTTTTCCGGCCTATTTCACGAATAAGGTAATTAAAGTTATTTAGATTCTAGGTAGATGCTTAATTCTGTCTAGCAAGCAATGGATGTCATACAAGAAGATGTTTTAGTTATTTCTAAGAGCACAGATGTTATCAATCAAGATGAACAAGTGTGGCGAAACGGGTCCAGGCGCATACAAAGTAGAATATAAATTGAATATTAACAAATAGACGATATTAAAAATTATGAATGGTTCACTAGTTTGAATCACGAACCACAAAAAATAAAAATGTGACATACTTAAATTATAGTAATATTGCACGGCGTTCTTGGTTGTAATACATACGTATGTATAATAATGACTGTGCAGTATCGTGTAATACTGGAGGTCAAATTTAGGTTCTTGTTTTCCAAAATCATTACCTGTAACAAAAATAAATACAATTATTTAATAATTTCGGTAGTCAAATATATACTACATACAATAATTTTAAGGCTATTATTAACACAAACGAATCAATAGACCACAAACGGTTCGTATTTGTAGGATCATATATATAATCTCATACTTCTAAAATCGAATTTAGCTAAATCTCCTCATATTTGCAGTACCAGCTTTGCTATCTTCCGTTCGTAGCACATCTAAGCTCACAGGAAAAAAAAATAAGAAATAGTCTTACAAACTGTGAATTCATACAAACGCGTGCTTGGCACAGGCTAGGAATGCTTGGAAAATGGCTTTTCCGAATCAACATTTTCCATTGAATCTACATTACCAAAGGTGTTGAGATATGTTTTGTAAAGAAACTCTCAATGCTTTACTTAGCAACAGTTATGGGGCTGACCTTGCCAGACTAAGTTATTCAAAAAGAGTTTGGGTATTGGTTATAATAAGCTATCCCTTCGGCCAACTTGGGAACTTTACCTGGACTCGTAACACTCTTCGTCTGACAATTATTAGCCTTTGACTCGGTACCGATGTATGTGTCCCACACAGATGTCCTTGTGGTAAGGGTGTTGACCGCCTACAACATCACGGACCTTCCTGCTATTCAAGTGCTGGCCGGTTTTCACGCCGCGCCACTCTCAAAGACATTATACGTCTGGCTCTTGCCAATGTACCGTCTTTTTTAGAGCCTCATGGTATCGTGAGTGATGATAACAAGAGACCCGACGGGATGTCATCAGTGCCGTGGAAAATGGGCGAGCCACTGGTATGTAATGCCACCTGTGTCACCTTCCTATAACCTGCGGAAGAAGGTTCAGAGAGACTGAAGACTCTTAAATACCGGAGTATCGGCACCGAAAACATTTTTGTCTCTTTCGGTGTCAAATGAGTCCATGGGGTCCTGGTGCTCACTCCCTATCAAGAGGCCTTTTTAACATCACCAGCAATCTAAAAGCCGGCAACTACCTCTCACAACTTGTTTCTACTATTTCCTGTTTCGATTTTGTTCCATTTTTTTTATTGTCCGTGTTTAGGGTATTTTGAAGGTGGCAACCCTAGTTGTTATACATAATATAACATATAAAATACATAATTCTTATCTTATTTTTTACTACAACTGTTATCACACTCGTATGTTGTATTATATAAATATTGTTACAATACTATAAACACACTAATTATAGCTGTTTTTCAAAATGTTAACGCGATGTTTTTCATTCATTTGTCGATATAATTGCTGTATATATTGTAACAACGATAACGTTTACTTACAACTCAAAGCTGTACGATGAGATAAGAGAACAAGGTTAAGTTTAGTGTTGTATTTATTCTATGATTATCTTGTATTATTATAAGTTAAAATATTTATTTCAAACATTATACACATTAGGGTCAATAAAATTAAAAAAAGTCTATAAAATAATCATGTATCATGTAAAAACCTTCATAGAAAAGGGTGGCAGACGAGCCGACAGTCCACCTGATGGTATGTGGATGATATGGCCGTCCATGGGCATGTCAACATCAGTCGAGAATGACAAATGTTGACGCGCCCCCAGATGCGCTGCTTACGTTTCAATATTTAGGAATATATTTAGAGCAAGATTTGGGAAAATGGGGAGAGATAGGGTAGGATGGGATGGGAATGAGCTCTGGCATACGGAAATTAGTCACTACCGAAACACGAACGTAAATTATCGGAATAGAATAAAATGAAAAATATCTGCTCATCCGCAAACATACAAAAATGACAAATGGTGTTAAAAAGAAATATGCAGTACCTAGGAATAAAAGGTTTCAAGCAAATTCAATATATATTTTTCATATTAAAATTTTAGTATAATATTGTAGATAGAAAAAATCATTTTTCACGTCTTCGTAAACTCTTTTTATAAAAACTTGGACGATTAATTGTCGACTATCATTATACTTTTTAATTGGCGTACAACACTAATTAACTCGGCATAAATCATTGTTATCTAGAACAGCTATACTCTAAGTGTGTTCCGCGGAACCCTAGGGTTCCGTGATACCTCTGTCGGGGTTCCGCAAGAATTTAGAAATAAAAAAATCAAAACACCTCTCTCTGGTCGCTCCGCGGCTGTGCGGACTCCGCGGCCGCGCGGAGACAAAACGCTATGAATGTTATTTATT
This sequence comes from Sesia apiformis, assembly GCA_914767545.1. NCBI lineage: Eukaryota > Metazoa > Arthropoda > Insecta > Lepidoptera > Sesiidae > Sesia > Sesia apiformis. Next base: position 11,909,318 of record OU611967.1, on the reverse strand, counting down.
TATTTATTTGTATTTGTATAAGCTTGTGTTACATTAGCTGGTACAATATCTCATAAGTTTGGTCTCAACAATTTTATACTTGTACAACGCGTTCGCTCTAAGTTTGCCGGTCTGTGGAATGCGCGTACCCTCCCCCACGTGACAACAAAACTTATAATGTGTCATAGTTTTACCCAAATATCTAACGTACACAATTTTTATTGTTACAATTAAATAAAAAATTTCGAACGTCATACACTCATACCTATCGCCAGCGGCAAACTTAAAACGAGCGGGTAGTATACTTGTAAGCGCTCAGTCTCTTTGATAAAAGCCGCCTCTGAATTAGACGCTATAGTTGTCAACTAGCGACTTTCGTCTCTAACTTCAAAGGATAAAGTCGATATTGTTTACAACGCTATTTTTAAATTTCTGTTTTTATTTTTGCTTTTTGTTTATCAAAGGTGCCGACTCGAGTATTTTCGAGAATATTTGAGATCGAGTCTAGGACTAAGTATAAAAGCGGCGATCGCGCGTTGGCGTCGTCAGTTGATGATTAGCGTTCGGAGCGATAAGTTACTACCTACTTACAAGCTCGCTAGCGAGAAACTAGTGTTCATTGTTTTACTGCCTGCTGTATTCTGTTGTCTCAGTTTTATACATTTCTTCCCTGTAGGTTCTAAATTTAGTCTCTTATACGCAGTAACGATTGTGCATTATTTAAACCCCACTATCCTGACTTGTAACATTATAAATAAAGAAGAATGGAACGTTGGCTTAAAGGTGTTAAACGTGTTCCAACAACATCTTCTAATGACGCTGAATGTTCAAAAGCAATGCGCGCGGAGAATTTAGCAATCACCGATCCAGAAGATGATGCCACGAGTGCCACGACGTCAAGCTCGACGGTTTCAAAGACGAAAAAAAGGAAGTATGATGAATCTTATATCAGTTTCGGATTTGTTGATTCCAACGGCTCACCTCTCTGCATGCTCTGTAGTAAACTGCTTCCTAATAGTTCCATGGCACCTGCCAAATTGCGTCGACATTTAGAAACCGTACACCCCGAGACTAAAGACAAGAATAAAGAATTTTTTGTTCGCAAAAAAGATCAGTTATTAGAAAGTCAAAAAAATATGATGCATGTAACACAAACTACCAACGAAAAGGCCACGGAGGCATCATACTTAGTTAGCTATCGCATTGCACAAGCAGGTGAAGCGCACACTATCGCTGAGAAATTAATAAAACCATGTGTATTAGACATAACAAAATGTATGCTTGATGAAAAATCTGCAAAGCATCTTTCTACTGTTCCGCTATCAAACGATACTGTTTCACGACGAATCCATGATCTGGCAAGCTACGTCAAACAAGAACTAGTTACACGTCTACAAAATACACGATTCGCTTTGCAAATGGACGAGTCGACTGATGTCGCTGGTTTGGCTATCCTGCTGGTTATTGTGAGATATCCATATAAAAGTTCTTTTGAAGAAGACATGCTTATGTGTTCATCGCTGCTTACAAACACTACCGGGGAAGAAATTTTTAATAAAATAAATATATTTTTTGAAGAACATAATCTCAGTTGGAACAATTGCATTGACATTTGTACAGATGGGGCCAAGGCGATGACAGGTAAAACAGCAGGAGCAGTGTCACGAATGAAAAATAAAGCGCCTAATTGTAGTTCCAGTCATTGTATTCTGCATAGACAAGCACTTGCGATGAAGCAAATGCCGTCTAATCTAAAATTAGTTATGGATGAAGCGGTAAAAATAATTAATTTTATCAAATCACGACCACTACAATCCCGATTGTTCTCATTATTGTGTGAAGATTATGGCAGCAAACATAAAACACTGCTGCTCCATACAGAAGTGCGATGGCTGTCTCGGGGAAAAACTTTAACAAGGCTATTTGAACTTAGAGCCGAGTTACAAATGTTTCTTTCAGCAGATACTTCTTTTAATTTGAAGGACCGTTTGTATGATAAAACTTGGTTGTTCCGATTGTCTTTTATGGCGGATATCTTTCAAAAACTTAACGAATTAAATTTATCGTTGCAAGGTAAACAGACAACAGTGTTTCAGGCCTATAATAAAATAACTGCTTTTAAAAGAAAATTAGATTTTTGGATCATTTGCATTGGTAAGAAAGAAATAGAAAGTTTTACGTTACTCAGTGAGTTTGTTAGCGAAAACGACTCAGAAATGTTTGAAGATAATGTGTTTGAAGAATTGGTCCAATATCTCAGTTCGATGCGCGCATCTTTTGAAAAGTATTTTCCCGAAGAACACAATACAAAAATTAAAGTGAACTCCTGGATTCATAATCCTTTTTTACCCAACTTGGAAAAGCCTGAAAACATGTCAAATGAGATATATGAATCTCTTTTAGAAATGTCATCAGACACAAGTATGGAGTCATTGTTCAAAACGACGCCTCTTAATGATTTTTGGTGCAGAATCCAAGATGAATATGCAATGCTTGGCCAAATGGCTCTGGATATTCTTCTCCCGTTCCCAACTACATATTTGTGCGAAACAGGATTCTCTACCTACGCAGCCACGAAAACAAAATATCGCAATAGACTGGACGCCGAAGCTGATATGAGACTCCAACTTTCTTCCATCAAACCTGATATCAAGCAATTGATGAAAAATAAAAAACAGTTTCATACCTCCCACTAGTTAGATTTTTTCTTTTTTAATGTTTTCTATTATTGTCCTTACCAAGTGGTGAAGTAAATAATAATTAGTAACTGATACATTGTACTTTTATTATGCTGATTAATATAGAATACACTTATAAAAATAATTGTTTTATTGTAGGGTTCCATCAAGTATTTTGCTTCCCAAAAGGGTTCCGTCATTTAAAAAGTTTGAGAACCACTGATCTAGAACAACGCTGTATCTCATAAACAAAAGGCACTTCAAAGGGATAAACTAGTCTAGACAACAATGTAATAACACTAGACGATTATAAAATGGCTTGAGGGGATCCGTGATCCATTCTGATGGGTTAGACAAGTGTTGTTTACGTTTTCATGTAAAAACTGTTAGGAAATCTTATTGGATGTTTGTGGCGTTTAAACTTTCTAAGTTACTATAACTTATTAGTTGACTTTTTGGTTCCCACTAAATTTCACTCGACAAGTGAAATTGAGTTTTTGTTTGATTACTATAAAAATTTTGTATTGTGCATTTTGTGATTGTTTATTAAAGTTCTAAGTATTTTTTGTGCATAATGTTTGTGATACTCAAATAAAAGCATAGTTTTCGTGTGCTTCCAAGGAGTCCTCTTCTGTCTTCAGTAGCCGTACTATCGTTTTACTGAGCGACTTCTGACTTACTTCGTCGGGACTGGACGTTGACAGAATACGTTTTAGACTTTGAAATTGTTTATTGCGAAGAAAATCTTTACACTGGCAGAATATCTAATTGCACCACTGCCATATATAAAAAGATAAGAAAAAGCTTAGTAGTTCCTTGGAGTTTGAAATGATAACTTACCATAAGTTATCCATGATTATTTTAGTGTGGGCAATTGTTAAAAACTGTTGGCGTGGTGCCGGCCGGCTTTAGAGTATCGGACGACCAATTAACCCGGTTGCTTGTTACCCGCCTGCTGTGCAATAGGTTCCGGAATCGATTTTCGGTCTAACATTCATTTGGTTAAAGACATACGTTTGTTTGGATCTGGGTGTTGCATGTGTTGTGTTCGTTTTTGTATGTGTCTCTGGACTTACGACACAGGGAATCCTAGTGTGGGTCATCGGTGTTATTATGGCGTTATTTATTTTTAAAAAACTTAGCACCACCCCCATCTTTTCCCGTGAGTGTTGTTAACGGCGACTAAGGGATAACAAGGCCACTACCACAATCGCTGAGGGACCACACAACCTCTAAAAAGTAGACTCCCCAACCCGCTTGGTTAGCGTGACGTTCCTCCCTCATGCATGAGGACGCCCATGTACAGCAGTAGACTAAAGAAGGGCTGGTTAAAGTTTACGTATGGACAATTTTATGTGCGTAATAAAAAAATATTAGCTACGAGTACTTACCTATATCTTTTTACTTCTGAATATACACATACTAGAGTTCGTCCAACACAATCTCCCTCTTTTCTCAATTCTCATCCAACCATCTATCCATCCAACATTATTTTTTTCCTCATCTAACTTTTACCGACTTTGATTAATGTCTAATCTGCTAGAGGCGTTCCCACGTGTAAGATTTAAACAAATGAAAAGTAAACACTGAAAAAATCAAATCAAGCACCTCGATCGCGACCTTCTGCTATTCATCAGAACGAGATAATCTACATTATTTATAATCGACACATCCATTAATAACCTTCGATATAGTGTGTCAACATACATGGACATTGTTTCGGCTTCACCTTTCACTTTCGATACAGCATTGTGCTCGATTGCAATTACCTAATCTATATCATTAATCTGGATGGAGGAAACGACTTTAGTATTCTGTGGTTGATTACTACTACCACTGGTTTTCGAATTGTTTTTTTATATTTTATTGAAAGAGAGATTTTTTATAGAAAGACGGTGACAGACGAGCAGACAGTCCGTTTGGTAGTAGGTGGATACTATCGCCTATGGATACATTCGCGATATATGACATCAATTTAGAATGACAAACTTTGGCACACTCCCGGATGTGATGCCTATCTTATGAGATTTAGGAATAGTTTTAGTACTTATATAAAAGGGTTGGGAAAATTATATCGGATAGGATAGGGTGGGATTTTATGTCTTATTTACTATCTAAACACTAACACAGCATACATAACACATAATATAACACACAAAACGTACCTTGGGAAATTAATTAGCAAAAACCCAAATTAATTATCGATTAATTCAGTTGCGTTGACAGTAAGTGATATCCTAGTATCTGTTTGAAAGAACACTTTGAAGGAGCCTTCCGGATGTCAGTTATTGACGTGATTTATTTAATAGCCTATGGTGTGTCCCACTACTGGGCACTTTCTTGCACACCAAGAAATGCAGTGGTGACACAAAATTTAAATAATTAGGTAAACAAAGGTGGACCATATCTTCAAACCATTATTTTCCAGGCAATCAATCTTTGGGCGGGAGAAGTAGTATGCGAGCGCAAGAGTAATAAGTTGATGGTGCAAAGCTCTCCCCCATTCTCTTCCAAGTTACCTTCGGCCATCCTTTACAGAAAGCATCAAGTTCGTCTCGACATGTTCGCTTAGACCGTTCTTAGCGAATGTATCCCTCCAGTCCATCCATTGAAGTCATTCTTGCCCATCAGTGTGATAAACTAATGGGAATCCATAGTAGGGGTAAATATTGATTTAAACTGCAGCGGTCAGTTAAAGTGCTAGCAACTGTGTTAGAACAATTTTCTTGTCATAGATACCATTGTTTTGTTACCTTCAATTCGCTCTAATTTTGTTCCGATTAGTTTTATTGCAAAATTGCTTGATGTTGTCTTTATCTTTGTTATATTAACAGGAAACACGTGTGCGTTTGTACACCCGGCACTGGAGAGACATCGGCTGATGATATGATAAGGTAAGTGACCATTAACTTTCTAGTTTCTAGTAACCCCACAATTAAAGAGTGAATACATATTTCATGTAAACTTATACGATTACACGCAATTAATAAAGTAATTAATTATGATCTCAAGTAGACTAACGAGCCAACCAAAATTCCGATAACTTAAACACACAGAAATAAAAGGAATGGAGTGGCCTTCAATTTGTTGAAAGTTGTATGCCGACAATTAGTGGTAATGATACTGCGTCATTAATTGAATTACAATTAATTATTAATATTATATTTTGAAAGGGAATGTTTAGTGAAATGTCAGTGATCGCCCTAATTTATTACTAACAAAAATAAGTTTTGATATATAATTTATACTGAATAATTATGGCATCTCGAAATACACTTTTTCGACTTTAAACTTTGGAATTTCTTTTTCTGTGTATATTTATTATGTAACCCGTCATTCTTTGCGTTAGGTGGTCCGGTATCTCTGTGGGATAGGATCAGTAATAAGGACATTCGCCAAACATTCGGTATCTAAAGACTTTTAGTTTCCAAATCTGCTCATAACTCCAATACCGCCTAATTAGAGCCTTTTTGTTTGAAGGCCCACAAACATGTATAGGCCACTCTGTACCCTTTATCTCTATGACTTTGAAAAATGTCGCTCACCTGTATGAGGACAGCTGATTCCATTAATGATTTAACCAAACTTGATCTTTAATGATATAATGAATTAAACATAGCCATCCCATTAGTAGCAATTCGGTCACAACTTTGTGTCTTTCTACACATTTCTCGGTACTTTCTTGTGTAAACAAACATTACGATCCAGTTGCTAGATCCGTAAAAAAGTAAAAATATATCTTTCTTAATTCTTTGCTTTAAAAGTACCTTCTCGGCTTTAGGCACATTAAACAAATTTAAGTTATGCAGGCTTGTCGCAGCGCGGTTTATATCCTCGATAGAAGCACAAGTCCAATAGAAGGAAGTTCTCCAACACCTTCTTGCACTTCTGTTAATTATTGTGTACATACATATAATAAAATCATAGCAAAGTCACACATTTTATTTTATTGAAAGAAGATGGCAGACGACCTAGTACTGGATGTGGATACTGTCACCCATAGACATCCGCGATATATGCCAATATTACTCCAAAATGACAAACTTTGGCACGCCCCCGGATGCGCTGCCTACCTTTGTTGATGAAAGAATGTATTTGGAAAAAGGGTTGGGGACATGCGAAGGGATAGGATGGGAATGGGCTCTGGCTCACTACTGAAACACGTACGTACATTGGGGAATATGATATCTAAAGTGGCAAATGCAGTACATTTCAAAGTAGTATTCTGTGTAAATATATGAAATATATTTGAAAAATAAATCGTTACATTGTACCCTATGAACGATACAGAAGCCAAAACAGTTACATTTAACTTTTTTATCTGTTGAATGCGCATCACGCAAAACCACTACATAGAATGAATGAAGTTGTGATATTTTGTAGTATCATATATACATAGGTATTCATATTTTATTTGATTTGTTATAAGTATTTGTGTAAATATTTACTAATCATCGTTTAAGTCACATAACTAGAAATTTATCTGTCATTTCAGTTGTAGATATTTAATTATACGTTTCATCACACCTTCCAACGTATCTCTCCGTTCAATCCAAAGTTCCGCATTTTGTATGTACGACTAAGAGCAATAAATTTTTTTAAATTAAAAGTAAAAGACAAAACAATTCAAAAAAAGGCTGATAAAATTATCAGTTTCAGCAAAACAATTTCCAGGGCAATTGAAGTTTCCAGAAATCATTATTAATAAAACACACCTCTCCATTCAATCCAAAGTTCCGCATTTTGTATGTACGACTAAGAGCAATAAAAAAATTTAAATTAAAAGTAAAAGACAAAACACTTCAAAAAAAGGCTGATAAAATTATCAGTTTCAGCAAAACAGTTTCCAGGGCAATTGAGGTTTCCAGAAATCACTATTAATAAAACACACCACCTAAATATTCTGTATTGATCTACATTACTCAATTACTCCAATAAAACTAGTAGGTACTAACTACTAGTAATCAGATGTTAAGAAATTCTAAGAAAAAATAATCAAGAAAGTGGGTCTTTTAACATGTCAATTAGTCAATGACTTGCAAACGGCTCCTTTGAAAGTTGCTAAACTGAAATATGGCGTCTAACGACGTGTAATTAAGGAGAATAGGGACACAAATGCATTAACTGGTCGTTTTTGGGACACATGGCCGTTTAGTTTAATGAACATCTAACATACGTGTACCATAACATTTCAGTGTTGTCTCACAGAAGACTGCCGTGAAATTTACACACGAATTTCATGAGTGGGAGTTGCCATTTCCTTCCGCTTCCATTTCCATTTCAATCCATCCCATGCTATCCCGTTCACCCTTCTCACCGTATGCTACTATTGTATGGGGAAGGCTAAAGAAATGTACGAGATTACATTTTATCTACATAGTTAACAATATCCTGTGGGCTGGATCCCAATATTTTCCATTTTTTCTAATATTTATCAAATCCAAGTCCCGCATCGCGGAACTCCTCCATCTTCATTGTCATCAGAGAACCTAATCCTAACCCAACTTTAAATTTGCTACCACTTTTAGTATATCTGGTGCTCCGTCTATTATTTGTCTTACTTTAGTAGTTTATAATCCCCAGAATCTATGAAAATGTCAACCTTCGCAATTTTTGATTGATAATCGCAAATGTCGAGGAGTAACATCTACTAACTGCTTACTATGAAGTGTCTGCTGTCTGTCTGCTCTTCTGCAACCTTATTTTATAACCAATCTGTGTCTCTTCAATATCGTACATAAAGCATCACTTAAATTCTCATCAACACTCACGATCATCCCCACCTTCCATTTCAAATAGTTCGGGCGCTTTGGCTGAAAGGCGTCCCAGATTACCTGGGGACATTGGGCGAGCACAGAAAAAGCATCATTACACAATCAATAGAAAGATGTCAGTAAAATAACAACACATTTCCTAGGTATCATGTTTGCAGATACCGATTTCTCCCTCACAATGGAAGAAGACCTTATGATGTCTAAGAAACCTCTTCAATGATGAAACTGATTAAACAGATCAAAACCGCATCACTCTTCACATTGTCATGTCAATATACCGCCGACCGCCCACTTGTTTACGCTACCAAAACATGCCAATGATATTAACACAATATAATAGAGAACAGTGTGGTATCTAATACATACATGTAAAATCTGGTCTTTGAGGAAACGGTTGACAATTATACATCGATTTCGTTCATTGTCTTCACATTGAGTGGAAGTGTAGTTGTATGCCGCGAGGTTATAAAAAGGTATGCAAAAGCACAAATGGCTTACGCACACACATGCGCTGTTTATACAGTCATTGGGAATTGTAAAGAATTGAATTCGCAACTGTTATTTGTTTTTAATATATAAAAGGTGGCAGATAAACAGAGTACCTCGTGGTAAGTGGATAAGTCGTCCTAGAATCCGCGTTACATGCCAACATATGTCCAGAATACAAACAAACGTTGGCGTGCCCCTGAATGCGCTGCTTATTTTTGGAGATTTAGGAATGTATTTGGAGAAAGGTTTGGGAAAATGGGGACGGATAGCACTGAATAGGATGAGAATGAGCTCTGGTATATCCCACTCAATATCGAAACACGTAAACATTTTGGTATTGAAAATATTGGGGAATCGGAAAAAGTTGGAAACAAAGTATAATTTACATTCTTAATTGCAGTAATGACGCAACTGTTATTCAAGAAAGTGCATATAGGAAATATAATAAAGCGAACACAGGTATTTATGTCAATACAAAATTCGTTGTTATATAAATTGAACAGAACAAACATTGATCATTTAAAAGAGACCTTTTGTATCCTGTTGGAAGATACCTAAGATTAAGATACCTTTTCTTTTTCCACATTTTTAAAGTGCCACTTCAATGCACAGGCCTTTAGCCTCTAGCCCGAGACACCCTAGTGATATACTAGAGAGTTTCGGGTGATGATATCTATAATGTGAAAATTACTCTGAGGATTTTGTTGAGACTACCGGTGTTTGATACTTTTTAATTTTAACATATGACGTGTTAAACGTGATTATAGAATTAGGAAGATGTCACGCGAATAACTTTGATTCTCTACTGTATTTAACTCAAATTATCTCAAATTAATTAAAAAAGATATCTTCCAAATCACCGAAGATTTTTCAGTTGTAAAATATTTATCTGTACGTTGTATTTATAGTGAAATACATAATTTATAATATTATTCGCAAACAGCTCTGATTGCCTACTGTTTACTTTATACTATTTTAGGATCAATCACACAATAAAAATTCTATCAATCCGTCAATCAATCAAATAGAACAATAACAAATGTGCTGTTATTGGCGTCTGTCACTGTGTGTGGGCCACTTGACACTGTTTCTAGTGAATAGGATACACGTGGTTTTGTGACATGAATATATTTCATAGCCTTTCGCCTCTATTCGCATCGCGAATTTATTTTATTGCTCTGTGGTTCGTATATATTTTATTTGCAAAACAATTTGTCATAAAAAGATGACCCCTCACAAATCATCTTTTACTTTTTGCATTTTTTTCGTTAGAAAGAAGTTGGCAAACGAAAAAATACTGGTTACCCACTTAGTTATAACTTGGTGCTAAGTCAATATTTGAATAACTGGTTGTAATTGTTCGTGTGGTGGCGATCGGCTTTAGAATAGCTCTTCCGTGGTTGTAAAAGGCTACTAAAGGATAAGAAGCCGGTACCATAAGCCCCGAGGAACTACACCACTTCTAAAAGTGTGGACCCGCGAAGGGCAAGAAAGAAAGTCAAGAATGATAAACGTTGTCACGCCCCCGGATGCGCTGCCTACCTTTGAACATATAGGAATGTTTTTGGAGAAGGGTTGGGAAAATTAGGAGGGACAGGATAAGATGAGATAGAAAAGAGCTCTGGTATATCTCACTCACTACCGAAACACTTACGTACATTGGGGAAATAGGATAAAGTGAGAAATGTAGTACATTTCAAGGTAGTCTTCTGTGAGGTAGGTATTTAAAATTCAGTTAAACATAATACATACATACAAAAGGTAATTTCTTAAAGAATTTTTTTTTTTAAAATATACTAAATCATTCACCGATAAGTAAACAGTCGATATAACTACACGGTTTAAATCGATGCACATGTTACGGGCAATCGATTCATGGTTCAAAAGCGCCGAATCGATTAATAGCGATTTATGTCGAAGCCGAGTTATTATTAGATCAAAGAATGTATCTTGAACTCGATTATCGATACAGCGGTTGGTTATAATCAAGTTAAACTATGATTTTATTTTTAGTCTATTATACTGGAGATATATTATTATATGGAAACATATTATTAGGGAAATAAGTGTCAGTAAATCGATGGCAGAATTTGTTTTTCTTTTCATATATGGCAATGGTGCAATTAGGATATTCTGCCAGTGTCAAGTTTTCTTCGTAATAAACAATTTTAATATCTGAAACATATCCTGTCAATGTCCAGATCCGTCGAAGTAAGTCGGGAGTCTCTCAGTAAAGTGATAGTAGGTTTACTGAGGGCCGAAGAGGCCTCTTTGGAAGCACACGAAAACCGCAGTCTTATGCTTTTATTTGCTTAAACACAAGCTTCACGCAAAAAAAAAACACTGTAGTTTAAGTTTGAAGGGTTAGGTTCTCTGGTGACCATAAAGGTATAGGAGTCCCGCTTTCCGTCGCCTTTGTGTTAAGATTTTTATTAATTAAAAATTGTTTATTTCAGTTGTTCAAAGACAGTTTGTTTTGTCGGTTTGCTGCCCATTTAGTACTTTTTGCTGCTCATATAAATATAAGCCATTTCATTATATGAAGATGTTTACTATTACGCTGTGTGTAATTTTTGAGCTTCGAGATAAGTTTCAAAATATTCTCTTCTAGATTGTTAAAGATTTTTCGGTTGAAAACTATATTAGTTGAACATTATAACATGTAACATAATTATTAAAATTGGATCATTATATGTTACATAATTGTAAAAATAAACGACTACTTGCAAACTTCTTTAAGTCGTCAGTCCACCTGGCCAGACACTGCGTCACCCGGTACGTGGCCTTCATTCGAGGACTTGTCTAACGCTATCGGTTCTGTTCTGTTGCCTACCCATTGCCGCTGCAGCATGCTGATTTTATAAGCCATGTTGGCGGCTTTAGTTTTTTGATGAATCTCTTCGTTTCATACCTTATCCCGCAAATAAACTCCGAGCACAGCTGTCTCCATAGCTCGACTTGAATGATTTACCGGGGTGGCCACCTTATTTAGAACAGTGTTCTACTTAAAAATAATTCTGACCTCTTGCGATCGATTTATTTGTGCTTTAATCAAGTGAACGACAATTAGATAGCTTTTTATATTATTTATTAATAGGTAAAATTAATATCAATAGGTAACAAAAAAATGCTGAGAAGTTTATGCTTATATTTTTTTCTATCAAATTGACAAAATCAGGATGATAATTTGATAATGTCAAACTTAACGAAAATTTTGATACCGGTCAAAAATTTTAATTTGCTTTCGCGATCGTCCGGCTCTGTCTTTGGCCATCGACCGGCTTACATCGACTTGTTGGCCACCCCTGTTATATTATAATGTATGTTGATTTTATATATCATATATTTTATATAGCCACTTTACGTATGTTGAGCCACTTTACGTATGTTGAGCCACTTTATATATGTTGAGCCTCTTTATGTATACGGTTGAGCCACTTTACGTACGTCGAGCCACTTTACGTATGTTGAGCCACTTTATGTATGTTGAGCTACTTTATGTATGTTGAGCTACTTTATGTATGTTGAGCCACTTTATGGAAGCTACATGAGTTCGTGTAAATTTCCGGACGTGTGTACCTCGACTTTTATATTCTCCTAATTCACCTCCAAATACGTCGTCAGATTTATTTGGGTCGTTAACGTTATAGTATGATGGATGGACACGGGATGGCATTTTCAGTGTCGGATTTATAAAAAGACCTTTTTGAGACGAAGCTACTGTTTCGCTTTTTGATAAATCTAAGTCGTTAGCAGTTGTTTGAAGTAAATTTAATATTCACTTATAGTATTTCAGCTTCGTTTGCTCCTAATATTTCACAGAATCGTGTTTTATTACAATTTGATATATGTATGTTGGGTACCATAACACAGGGACCTATACAACATGCTCAATATATGCTCAATATAATATATATTGAGCAGCTGGTATAATAATTGATTCAATTTTTATTTTTATTATTTTCGTTTATTATAGTTATAGATATTTTATTTTAAATTTTTAATCGAGTTTGTTACTTAATTACGTTGTATTAAAATAGTTACAAATTAATTTGCTACAATTTTTATTATAATGTAAACAGTAATTGTGATTGGCTAAGATATTCAATTTTTTTTTCAACAATCGTTCAATGCGTCTACATTCACATCTGATATATTTAGATTTAAACGTTATAAATTCGTCTTTAAAGTCTAAAGTTTTGTCTAAATCTTCCGTCTGAAGTTCCGCTTCCAATTATAGTAGTTTAGATATACACAGATTTACTTGTAATACTCGTAATTTATCGACACAAGCATATTTTTCACAGATATCTTGCTTTTTGCGATTCTGCTAAATGAAAGATGAAAGATGAACGAGCACATGAAAGATTCGTTCAGCCAAAAATCATTTATTGTTTATTAAGATTTGAGCTACTTGTACGTGGATACTAAATAACTAGCAATTTTTTGTGTAAAAATAAAATATTATGATTTCATTACAAAATCGATCTGATAAATATGGGTCGTGTGGCGTGTGACAAAATGTATATATTAATATGGATATACCCCGCGATTCCCGGAATTCTGATTCTGGTTGTTAACGACATTATAACTATTATGTATATACCTACTATTGTGTGCGTATCGGATTATCAAAAATAGATACATTTTATATACCCACATTATTACGAGGCTTATAGTTCATAGTGAGGATATCAAGAAAACTAAAATAGCTTTAAAAAGATTATTTGTTACAGTAAATTCAGTTATATAGCGAAATGATTCCGACCTCCTAGTAGTGTCAAAATTTAAATACTTAGGCCATGTTGTCATGGACACTTTAAGGGATGATGAAGATCTAGATAGGCAGAGAGTTCCTCGCTGCACGAAGCAATATGCTGGCTAGGCGATTCGTTCACTGCTCGAAGGACGTTAAGGTGACGCTGTTCAAAACGTATTGTCAGGCGTTCTACACCAGTCACCCATGGTACTCTTTCGAGCGAAGAGCTAGTGCATCTTAGAATATAATCATGAATACTATATAGAAGGGATGTTATATTTATTTTTTAATTGATAATGACAAGGGATGTTTTTACAAACATTCACATATTTAAATAATACTGATTAATTTTTTTTAAGATTTAAAATATGTACCTAGAACTTTATATATGTATTCAAAGTTATAATTTTATATTAATATGGGTCCGATACCTCACGCAAAATAATAATAATAAACTTATGTACCTAGAATAAATTAAGAATATGATTCCCGGAAAAGGGGGAATATCCATATAATTTTTCTTACTGTAAATCCCAAAATCACACTACATAAACCCCGACCTTTGATCACGTACATCACACATACGAGTCATCATAAAATGATAAATCATAATAAATTGATTTTAGTAGTAGTAACTTATTATTTAAATTCAATAACAAAGTCTGAGATTCACTCAAATTAACTACATTGTTAGATAATTTATAAATTAAAAAAATACATGCAGTATATAAAATTATATTACTTTCATTCTTTTCTTATCTTTACTTTATATTGAAAATATTCACTATTACAGCTGATTACGCGTACGCTCTCTCTTGTAAAATAATAATATACCTACGCTTCAAACCGCATACTCTGTGCTCGCTTTCTTATTGAGGCGTGATCCAGCGTTTCCTGCATGGAGAATGCGCTCACGTTATAAGGCAACACTGTCTTATATATCAGTACTCTAGCAACAAAAAAATAAATTACATTACTATAGTAACAAAAAAGCTGAAGTGGCATTGAGCGAGCCATATACGAGTATGTCGCAGGACCGGTAAGCGATTCGGGAGACGAATGGAGACCACGTGCCGGGAAACGTAGCGTGGAACGGCTTCCGGCCATGTGACATGTGACTGACGACTTGGAGAAAGTCGCCGGTAGTGGCTGGATGAGAAAAGCGCAAGACCGTGTGTGGTGACGTTCCTTAGGACAGGCCTATATTCAGCAGTGGAGAGACACAGGCTGATGGTATGGTATAGTAGCAAAAAAATCTCGAAAAATTTCTTCCTGTCAGCCATAAAGGCTATAAAATTTAAGGCATAATTAAATCCAGGACAGTCAACGTCGCTACGACGTCCAAGCTCGCTTCCTGAGGTGGACCTGCATCGTGTCTTCATAAGGCAAGTGAGTCACGATGTATTTGATTGTAGTGATTGTTTGGTTACCGCGCCGTTGGCGACTGCAGTAGGAGGAAACATTTAAATATTTCGATTTACGGTTACGATCCCCGCACCGGAGGGACTATTTACACGTCCCTCCAATAGTCGTCGAAGTATATAGATTCTTATTTAATTGATGAGAAATGTATAAAGCATGTAATGTATATGGTGAGAATGTATGCCTATTCTTGAATCTCCATTCTCCAGCGTGAAATAGGCCGTATACTTAGGGTCTATTTCATAATCTTCAAATGAAGTTACGATTTGTTATCACTAATCACTAAAGTATATAGTTTTTAATTTTCATAAATGGAACATGAAACTTTACTGTCTTTAATTACTATTACCAGTAGCCAGTACATGCGACAAAATTGCTCAATCATTTTGATAGAGACAAAATTGGTAGTAATCTATCGAAGGCAAGTACAAATAACAAATCAAATTGATATCTATAAATTCTATAATGCAACAATATGAACTTTGAACTTTTAATTATTTGACCATCACTATATACCTACTTACATGACTAGTACTAGGTGGGTGTTGTAAAAGTCGTCGGGATAGCAAAGTCGCTGACCACAAGCACTGAGAAACTACACCACTTCTGAAAGCGTGGACTCGCCAACCCACGTGGCCAGCGTGGCATTTTAAAGCCATACGTCCCTCTGCACGGGACAATGTGCGTGGGAATGCCCATGGCTGGTTGCATTGCATTGCATGTGTCTACTAACTTGTCTAACATAACTCATCCATCAACAAACAGCAAGCCGTGAATATTTAAATTCATAAAGAATTTTACGACGGGAAAATATCTTAACGTTTTATAGTACTTTGAATGGCGTGAAACACTCTCACCATTCACCACGTGATGACCATTTGAAATGACAAGTTTTATGTCGTTCCAGCCCATGCGAATAGTGTTACTAAGAAATCTCATTTCATTGTCACTGAATAATTCTTGTTCGGCGATACAACATATAAGTGAAAATGAGAAGAATTGAATTATTTTATAAGGATACTAGATTTTATATATTAGTCTATCTATAATATCCCACTGCAGAGTACAGGCTTCCCCTTTTAATTACAGGGGGGTTTTGGACCTTCACGCCGGACCAATGTGGATTGATTAGGCAATAGACGTCCTCGAGATGTCAATTCTCCATTATGTTTTTTTTCACCCCCAAGCTAGTGATAATTGAAAAATTGTGTAATCGAATTTGCGTAATTTAACTGTATGAAAATATTTTCATTTTATAAGGTCAAATCATCTCATACGTCTCATTTTTATGAGCACTATATTTAGATACAATTTAACAGTAAATAGATACTGTCTATGGGCGACAGTATTTGCTTATCATCAGGGGGACTGTATGCTCGTCTGCCGCCTTCGTCCATAAAAAAAAATCATTAAACACATTAATTTAAGCATTGTTATGAATTAATTTGGACATGAATTTTCCAACGCCCCGGCCTATTTGCTAAAGTTGCCGAGCTGCGCAGATTTTTGAACTCTCGTCTGTTTTTATCTGAATTTTTATTCGTTTTAAGGTCAATTTTGTATCAAGGAATAATATACTTAAGTACCGAGCGGTGAGTCTTAAAAGACATCTATATCTATAGACACAGAATGAGATTTTTTCAGAGATCTATCAAGAGAAATCCTCGAAAATACACTTATTCATCGCTGCTGTAATTTGAGATTCTCCTTAAGAGGTACTTGAACATATTCAACGTGTATATTGAAGTATGAGGGCGCAATTCGAGGCAACATGGGATACGAGAGCTCATCTAATAATTATGAAAATTTATTAAAATATGACAACAGCGCTTCAAAGGCAATCTGTATGCAAATTTATCATCAGTCAAAATTGTTTTTGATTATAAATATGGTAGAATTAAAAAGTTGTCGTCGTATGAATTACATTCTTAGGATTTTTAAAGACACTTTCGACAGGCTAGTTGTTTGTGACAAGACGGCTAATACTACCCACAAGGTGATAAGTGGTTACCGCTGTCCATTACCATCTGGAACATAAGCGGTAATTCAATATGATGCTGACCTTGTAAAATAGTATTCACAACTTTCTTGAAGGACCTTGAAGCGCTATGACATAGCGCGATGGAAAGACTACCGGATGCAATTTGTTCTACAACTTATAAGTTTGTGCAAAAGTATCGCAGCGCATGACATCTCCATATCAAAGAAGTGTACCGCATCTCGTTGACGAGAGCTGCGCTTGTAGAAATCCGAAGTTAGTATTAATTCCTCAGAATATTCCCCGTTATATAGACGATCGAAGGAATAGGGGAAAGAAGTAGCGGAAGAAGGGACGTTAATCCAACATTGTAGAAACCTTACGATCACTGATTCTATCCACCTCTGGACCAATGACGTGACACCGAACAGCGTTTTCTTTTTTTCTCATGTTGGAATTTAGTCTCACTGGTGAGCAAAGCCCTTCCATCTTTTATGCGAACCGTCCCGCGTACTGTGCTCGGCGAAGTTTTGTTATGCGCGTCTAAGTCGTCTCGCTATCTCCTTCTCGGTATATTTACACGCCGGTGTCCATACTTTTTGAAGATTTTCACCTTCCTTTCTTCATGCACGCGACAGAAGTATCCAAGTCCATTTCCATTTCAGCTGAGCGGTCTTAGCATCCACCTTTATATAAATAAATAATAATAAAATCATAACAGTCTCGTGTGTGTACATAAAATATTTAAAAAAAAATGGTTCAGTGTACTCTACGAACGATATGTAACGCATATACAATTTTACCCGTTACATAAAACCATTGAATGGATTTTATTGAAACTAACGACAATCATGTCCCGGTTCAACTCGTGGGATCCGTTTTACCCCCGATTCTATTAAGTTTTCTCGGGAATCATTGGCGTGATGCGCGCATGATAAATTATAATAGCAATATATTGGGGTACAAGGAGGAATTATACACATAACAAGCGTCGTTGAGGTTTCAATTTTGCATCATTAGAATTAAAAATACAGTTTCGAGAGGGTACTGGTGAATTCAGCGACGACATGTAAAGCAGAATATGAAAATAAATAAAATGAAACAATAATGACAATAAACTACGAGGATAGTGCCCTTAAAACATTTCTACCCTACCAATATTAATACTCTGCTGTGCGTGTACATATCATCATCATCATCGCATCGCTGTCATCGCTTTTAGAGTACATATCAGTCTTATTAGAGTTACATACCAAACTTTGGCTGCCGGCTAATAGTCGTATTTAACGAATTCCTGTGTTTTAGAAAATTATATGTTCAGAAGATTGTATTGCTTAAGAATCCAAGGACTGTGAACATCCGTCTATCAGTCTATGCATGTGAGTTGGTACCGTGTTTCCTTCCATCGCCCGATTTTCTCTTCTATTCATTGCTACAATTTCGTGGAAGCCTCAAAGCCCGTTGAGATTAAACAGATACTGGGTAAACTGGGACACTACCATGGCAAATACTAATGAAATAGGGCGATTAGTCGAGTGCCAGTTATACTGAAATGGTGTAGTGTCTCAATGGTGTTGACAGTTTTAAATATTTAGGATACATTATCTCGGGTAACATGCGGGATGATGAAAGTATTAAGAGAGAGAGGAGATATTTGGCAATGAAAGGTAATATGAAAATTAGAAGATTTCGCAAGTGTAGCACACAAGTTAAAAATACTCTGTTTCGTGCATACTGTCAAACATTTTACACATGTAGCTTATGGGCTAATTAACGAAAAATGCATTATGAATGTTTATGAAACACCATCCTTTCTGCAGCGCATCCCAAATGTTTGCCGACGCGCACATTGATGAATTTTATTGTATATTACGAAACAGAATTGTGTCATTTAGAAAGAGATTAGAGGCTAATGAAAATAAAACAATATGATATATATAGTAACATATTTATTTCAATTGCTAATAAACGGTGCCATATGCAGAATCATGACAATAAGGGCATGTATAAAATTAGTTAAGTGAATGTTAGTTTATAAGGACATTTCATTTTTATTTATTACTAGCTGTGTCCGGCCACACGTTGCTGTGGTTGCCCAACAGATGGCGCTTACCCTGGTTTTGGGTAAAAAACATGTTTTTACTCTGTAATAGGTATATAAAAATAAGCGCGTATCCGAATGCAACGTTATGTCAAAATTTCAAAGCAACCGGTGAAGAACTTTCGGAGATTTAAGATTTTGAACAAACGAACGTTTACATTTTTTACTTATATAAGATATATATATATATATTTTGTAAACTATTAACAATTATATGGGCTAAAGGCCTGAAATAAATGAATTTATTATTATTCTCCATCTACTTGTACTTACTTAATAATTAAAAAACAGACAGTGTCAAAACAATATTTTCTGGAATTTTTGTCTCCCTTTCTGTTTGAGCATTATATATCTTTGTCTGTTTAGGTTTGTCTGTTTGTGTATAGACCTTATGAAGGAGTTTAATTTTTATTCGAGTGTAGTGAGGGAACAGCCTAGGTGAATAAGCTACGAAAAAGAGCTACAGCAGATGCAGACAAATGTACTCAAAAGTCCACGCGAAAGAAGTCGCGGGCAACGCTAATCAGTAATACGGGTTTAGGAGTGCAGTTAGGTATTCTTGGTGTAGTCAGTCCTTCTTACAACCGTATACTACGCTTCTTTGATTTTGAGTTTGGATCTCTGGGTTTCAGTCAAGGACCACATTTGTGCCCCATAGATTGAGATGAGCAGGACAAGACACACATGTTGACTATTTAAATAATTAATAAAACAATTATATTTTCTAGCTCCTTATCAGACAGAACAAAATAGTGTCAGCAAGCTACTTTTCTCCAAAAACTTAATACGAGAAAAGCATGATTTTGTCCCAAAATGGACTAAAGTGATAACAGGGGGAGTGAACGCTACTTCAACTTTCCTTCGTTTCGCTTTCGATCGAGTTTTATTGCTATAGATGAAACTCACTTCATACAATCTATTATTAATCTTATATTTATGTAAATAAGATGCATGATAGTGTGAGTGAACTGTTAAAATTAAGTGTGTGAATTGTGTCCGCATTCTAATTAGTGATGCTATTTTTATGTGCGTCTTCCGTTGGTAACACTGTAGACATTTTATTACATTTTTTTCCTGTTTTAGTGGTTAAATTGTGTGAAATTCTGTGAGTTAAGAAATTAACTTTCGCTGGCTCTTTCTGAGAATAGTTTTGATTTCTTTTACCAGGTATAAGGTGGCATATGATTAGATAGACATCCATATCCAGTTTCACTGCCACTAATTTAAAAAAAAATTAAATCCTAGAAATAGCCTTAATTTAAAATAGATAAAAAAGTAATGTAAATGATATACAAAAATAATGCACATGAAAGCGCGCTCCGTTAGAAAATCGAAATCAGTAGAAAATACTCACAAAGAAATTTTGAAAATTATTCAACTCATATCGTTTTCAAGAGTACGAAAGTTACAAAATTTATTAGTTTATTAGTTAACCGAGGTTAAGTCAGAGTTAACTGAGTGTTAATTAAAAGTTAGCTGAGAATTACTAGAAAGTTAATTAAGAGTTAGCTCAGAGTTAACTAAGAGTTACTATAAAGTTATTGTAATTAAGAGTTAACTGAGAGTTTCTTGAAAGTTAATTAAGAGTTAACTGAGAGTTACTTGAAAGTTAATTAAGAGTTACTCGAATGTTAATTAAGACTTAGCTGAGAGTTAAATCATAGTCTACTCATGGTATGAAATTATGCTATTCATTTAAGTGAATTATAAACTAATTTGGAAAGAAGCAAAAATAATTATTTATTTACTCGATAGGCAGTTTCTTATATTTTCAACCCGTACGTGACGCCAGTGTTGCATCTGCCACACTTGCATCTATATTAACCTATTATCCTAGAGTATTTATGGCGTTTGACTGAAGTAAAAAACAGTTTATAGTTTGTAAGCGGTAAATTCAATATGGTAATAAAACAATATAATCCAAACAAGCAAACAATAAATCAAGCAGGAATGACTATTGCGGTCAATAACAAGTAATTTATAAACAAAACAAGGAGCAAAACAGAGATATCACATTTGTTAGAATCAGTTGCGTTAGAACAGCTTAGTGATGTGGATTGTGAGCTTTGACCAATAAAATCAATGGACAGTTCTTTGTTATATCTATGGTATAATAATAAAGGCGATAAATTGCATCCATAAATTACGTCACACGAATTTCATGATTTTTGGGGTCCCCCCCCCCGTCCTTGTCATAGGTGGTCGCATTTGTGTGACCTCCCCTCCCCTGGTGTGATGACACATATTTTGCAATTTTAAATTTAGAAATTATTAAATTAAAACAACCTTATAATAATATCGATAGAGTTGGTAATATTTTAAAGTTTGTCGTTAGAGCTGAAGTTTAGTTTAATAATTTAGATTTATACATGTGACGTCACGAAGCTTATGACTCGTCCACCCCCCCCCCCCCCCTCTTGTCACACGATGCCACTCTTTGTTGACCCCCTCCCTCCCCCTTAACGTGTGACATAATTTATGTATGACCCCTAAGAGGTATACTAATACATTTTGTTATCATTATATTATAGAACTTCACACTGTTTTATGTAGATATTATGGATATTTTGGATTCTGATTTTAATAGAGTATTAGTAAACAGTTTTCTAAAGAGATCAATTATCCTTTATCAGCTTGTTATCTCTCGCCATTTTTAATTTTGAAGCCTATTGAATAAATTCAAAGTCTCTACGCTCGGTGTCGCTTTGCTGGACTCAAAACCAAAATGAATTAATTTGACAAATAACTAAAGTTACCAATATACTGTATATTGGTTGTATATTCCCGGTTCAAGGAATCAGCAAACTGAAAATGACATCTGTCAGAACTGATAACCGATAGACGAAGACTACGTGTTCACGTAGCGAGGGATAAACCACATCGTGGGACCAAATGTGGTACAGGCCTTTAGAGGTAAATAAATTATGGTAGAATTATTCGAAGAAAAAGAGGTATATGTAGAGGTATATATAATATAAATGTGCGACAACAATTGTCATTTTATTGATCAACAATTGTCTACAATTTTTTTTTTTATTCTAAGGAGTTGTCAGACCAGTGAAACTGGAGGTAAGTGGATACTGTCGCTCGTGGATATTCGCTATACATACCAGTATTAGTCAAGAATGACAAACGTCGGCATGCTCCCGGATGCGCTGCCTAACTTTGAAAATTTAAGATTGGATTATAGGGCCCGGGAAATGGGACGGGATAGGATAGACGAGTTCCCACTCCAAGATTTTTCTCGTAATGGCTAAATTCTTGTTACCCTAATAGCCTTTCAAGAGTCACCGGACATGTATAAGTTAGGGCGAGCGCAGAAGGCGCTCAGCTGGGAGCAATAAATGTGTAGCAACGAACCTAAGGGCTCCCATGGTAAACTGGTGGAAGGAACGTACCTCGACTTAGGGCGTTGCTTTGGGAGGGTACCGCGGGATCGCGAGTCGGTGAGAAGCGTCCAGGTACGTATCGATATCTGGTAAAAGTGTTGGCTGTAGGCCGGTGTGTGTTCACTGGTGTAGCGAGGGTGACGTCCTTGTCTCCGCCGGCGGGGACGGTGTATATGTGAAGTCTGTGAGTGTAGTGTAAGAACCGCATTGGCAGCAGTAGTTGCCGAGGACGACACCGGCAACAGGGAGGGTCATTCCTATGGGGGACATGGGTTAGGGTTAGGGTTGGGATGGCGAGGAACTCTGTCGTAGTAGCGTGGGCCGGAATACTGTACTATGTACAAATTACTATTATAAAAAATTAAAGTACTGTTTGACTTCAAATAAATAGCGAATGGTCAGTCCGTTAATTTCATATTTGTCTCGTATTGTGAAATAGGAAGTGCTGACGGTAACACTAGGAGCGACATCAATACTCGTGAGTCAGGCGCGTGTGGTGCAAGTGGCAAGTGAAAGGCGTGTGTTAGTTAATGTCAGACGTGTCATGTAAGATAGTCGGGAGTGCGGTGTTAATTGTGGTATAATTCTTCCGAGGTAGCCTAAGCTTCGGTCACTAGCGTTTACTTCTTCTGTAGTGTTGTTCCTTTATGTATACCGGAAGTTTACTATTATGCATGTTTTTTTTTCTTCATGCAATGACATGGCAATGTTGCAATTAGCACATTCTGTCAGTGTCAAATTTTCTTCGTAATAAACAATCTCTAAGTATAAAACGTATCCTGTCAATGTCCAGTCTCGTCGAAGTGAATCAAGAGTCGCTCAGTAAAGTGATAGTAGGTTTACTGAGGACAGAAAAGGACTCCTAGGAAGCACACGAAAAACGCAGTCTCACGCTTTTATTTGATTATCACGAAAAATACTTTGTAGTGCAATACTGCAAAACGCCGAATACACAATTTTTACAATAATCAAATCAAAACTCAACTTCAGTTCTCGAGTTTCCGCCAAAAAGGCCATGCACGGCCTTGACGACCATAACCGACCCTTTTATCGTCTACTGGTAGATACGGGTCTCCTCAAACACATTGTCTTGTGCTAGAGGGTTGTAGGACATTAAAAGTTTGGTGTAAATAAATTTAACTAATATAGAAGACAGAAAAAATAACTGGAATAAATAAATATTAAAATATATGACTTTTATCATAATACATACATATATACATACTAACACCTACATATTTAAATAAATAAATATATATTATTAGAAGTTGCATAACGCTGATGCCTTCTGACTAACTTTGACGCAATAATGACACAATACGATATTTTATGCATTTGCACCCACAATTCTCTGACATTCAGAATAGAAATGCTATCGATTCTATAATCCCGATTGATTCACGTACTCATAACTCGACTCTACTATTATATTATGCAATCGTAAAGAATCGTAGGGCTATCGTAAAATGTGTTTATCTGTCTATTATGGAGGAAATTGGAAGATGAAGATACCAATATAAAGTTTGAGACGAATAACTGTATAATATGGGCTGTACTACGAGTAGTAAAAGAAATTAGTGAAAGGCAATAGGAACTGTTTGCTTTTAAAAAATACATTAACTTATAATAATTTTTGTGTAAATGAAATATTTTGTTTTCCAATAATAAATAATTATTACATTTAGAAATATGTAAATAAATAAATAAATCTATATGCACATATAATAAAATCGTAACAGAGCCGTGTACGTCCGTGAAATATTGTTTGAAAAAAAAATCGTTGTAGTGTACCTACTCTACGAATGACACAGAACCTAAAACAGCCAGTTTTAGAATTTTTGTCTGTGCCTGTCTATCTGAATGCGCATCACGTAAAGCCACTGGACAGCATTTAATGAAACTTGGCATACTTATGTTTAAAGTTCATTTTATTTCGATCGGTAAGAGTTCCCACAGGAATCACTAAAGTACGCTGGCACCGCTAGTAATAAAATAAAACCAATCTATAAACCCTTTATTTTACAACAAATCATATTAGGTATAGATCTAAATTTTTTTTTACATCAGTGGATAAGATGTCCTTGCGTGTCCTATCAGGCTAAATATGGCTTAATTCAACATCACTATATTAATATTTACTGTCTTATTGTACCTGCACATATTTTAAAAATAAATTGTTTGAGAATGATAAAAAAAAATGGCTAAATATGGATCACATTATTGTAGTTATTAATATAAAATACTATCTACCCGTGTTTTGCAAATAAATTGTTTGTATACGAGTTTGTTAAGAATTTTTGTTTCTATGTCCTTGAACTCATTTCCGACACGTAATAAGTGCCCCGCTGTTTGTTTTGGCCGGTTATCTCGTCGATCAAAAATTTGACGTGAAAATTATTTTGTAACGATCTCTCACGCAGATTGTATTGTGTTCATTGTCGGTTCAAGTGCATGTAAATTCTCCAACACGGCTTTAAATACAAGTGTGAAAGGTCAAGTTCACACTAGAATGAGGGAATGTCGATTTTCGACCCACTTCATTGTGGCCAAGGTAATTTCCAAAATAAATGCTCAATATATTGGGAACTTGAAAACAATTTACATTGTATATCCAAAATAAATATGATTCAAAGACTTCAAAATTCAGTGAGATGTTACAATAAAAATATGTACTTTCCGTTATGTCCTGCCTCAACTTAATACATGGAAATACATGTATACTCAATACTCAATGGAACTCAATACATGGAAATACTCAATGGAATACATGTTAGTTTTTAGTTAGATATAAATAGTTTTAGTGTACTGATTGCCACATTAAAATATTTCACACTATTTTTGTAGGAACTTATATTAAAGATCTTACAAAAATAGGCTTAAAAACAATCTAAACCAACTCGAATCCAGCTTACAATTCAATATGACTATTCAAGGCAATTAAACTGATTACAGATTTTTTTCAAAAACGTATGGTAAACAGTGAAATCCTCTGCTGAGTGACGCATGCCATGGGAGATTTTTCTTACGCTTCCGTGCAATGCAATGCAACCGGCCTTTTCAGTGTCTACTTCTGCGCATGAACCTTCTCATACATATTGGCTTGTGCATGAGGGATGTAGGGCCTTAAAACGCCACGCTGGTCAAATGGGTTGGCGAGTCCACTCTTTTAGATGTGGTGTAGTTCCTCAGGGCTTGTGGTAGCCGCTTTGTTATCTCTTAGGTGTCTTTTACGACACCCAAATGAAGAGATCGGGCGATGCTATTCTAACACCAGTCGGACAACACAAGGCACAAATTAAACCAGATAAGTCAATTCTTGTGTAACAGTTTCTAATTTACGAGATTCATGTATTTATAATAAATGTTAATGCAATCTGAGAGGTCGCGGTGGTTCTATTTGGTCGTGCCCCATTACTTGTTCTGGTGCGAGGCAAATTGGCCAATTCAATTTAAATACTTAGCGGTCTCGTGCAGAATGTCTTTATTAGTTAGGTACAACCTCTTGTCCCAATTTAGTCTATTAAATAAATCAAATTGTTTTATCCGCGATACGCGACACAAATTATATAAGAAAACATTACAACAAACCTAGCTTACAAATATTAATTTAATCTTCCGGGCTACTTGGCCGAGGTCTTCTGGAATCTCTTTTCTTTCTTCCAAACGTTTCGTCGACAACTGCGGTTGACATCTTCAGTGGCGACTGCGTTCACGCAGAAAAGAAGAAAGAAAGAAAAGAGATTCCAGAAGACCTCGGCCAAGTAGCCCGGAAAATTCAATTAATATGGGCACCGGCCGAGAAAGCCTACACTCCACTAGCTTACAAAACCTAGATAAATATGCAGCTGTACACTAATGTTTCGGGAGAGATAAATAAAACAATTTATTGCACACCAAAACAAAACATGTCAATAACATACATTGTAACACATTAAATACACCAGAGGTGGTCTTGTCTCTGCCAAACAACCTTTGGGTAGAGAGGAAATAAATATTTTAAAATAAAATTATGTAGTTAGTGAGATGTGACAGAGTCCGTTTTCCATTTCACCCCATCATATTGTGTGAGAAATATTTTTTTTTATTGAAAGGCGGTACACGACCAGAGTTTTTACATGGTGGAAAGTGGATACCAGCGCCTATTGACATCCATGATACATGCCAATATCAGTCCAGAAAGGCAACGTTATTATTGTTGTGAATTTAAGATTTTGCAATTGGATTGAAATATCGATAACAGCATTAATATATAATTATCATGATTAATGAGTATCTTAGATAATGGTTTTAAAACGTTTTGAATTTGCAGATTTTTTAATATTTAACTACGTATTTAGCGTATTTTTTTACTAGATCCCTCATATTAAGGTTCAATAATATGAGGGGTCTAGTAAGTAATATAACTTTTCTAAACTTTCGCGTTTTGTACACATTTTAAAATCCAATTATCTATTATCCCAGGATTGTATGTGAAGCGAACGAAATTAAGAATTACAAATACCTATTTCAATCGATAAGATAAATATAAACTGTCGTCAACGTGGAATCCAGTGATTACCAAATTTTTTTTTTTTTATAGAGAAGAGGGCGGACGAGCAAGCGGTCCCACGTGATGGTAAGTGTTACCGCCGCCCATGGACACCTGCAACACCAGGGGGTATGCGGGCGCGCCGCCGACCTTGCAAAATCCTATTCACAGCTCTCTTGAAGAACCCCATGTTAAAAATTTAAACGATTTACCGCCGAACACGTCCGCGGACATTGTTTTGTGTATTGTGTCGCAACCTTTCTGAATGTGGGTAGTTGATAAAACGCTCGAAACTCCCATCCTGGCCTACTACGCGCCTCTTCAGTCAACTCGTGACCACGGCTCGTGTAACCCGTGCGCCGGCGCCGAAGCGTCGAGCAGGAATAAAAGGTAAACAAATACCTTTATTATACGTATTTTTAGAATATAAAATGTCTAGTAAGTGCGACGATTTCAAACAAATCTCTTTGCGTCCGATCTTAGCTGACCTCATGTCAACGACAGAAATTCTTCGTGACCGTGGCGCGCGCATTAGCTATAAATTCTTTTAACAAGTTGCCCATTGATGTGGATTTATTTACTGCCAATGTGACATCAATAAAGTGAGTCCTTGCGGTACGTTTCTTCTCAAATTATAGCTAAGTGGTGCTAAGTAGTGCCTAATTAGTGCATCAGACTTATTACAATATGTTATTACATTAATATACTATATGTGAGTAGTGAACTTTAAGTTTTAATTTCTGTCTATGTTTGCTTAACTTAGAATAGCCACATACTGCTATATTTCCCTGAAAATTGTTTTTGAACAATTTGTTTTTGAAATGAATATATTATCACTAAATAATTAATACAATATTAATATTTCGTTAACTTTCTGTCTCCTCCTTTTGAGATGTATTTTGGAGTTCTACATGTTTTTCAAACTTGTGCCACCAAGAGTTTGTTGGTAAAATTAAATTATGGTAATGGATTGCTGTTACTTAACTCGTCATGTGTGAGATGTCTTCAAGGAAGAAGACTTCAAGTGCGAAGACCATTTGCCTTGTGTTCTAATAATTTATTTAATTATTTAAACTGCATTGCACAAACCCACAACAGGCGGATTTAATGCCATAAGGCATTTTCTACCAGTCAGTTTTTTTAAATTATAAAATAGAAAGCAGAAAAAAATGAAACATAATAATACAGACATATACAAATATATATACACATACGCATAAATACATACATACACCAAAATGGAACAGAAAACTGGAAGTAGTAGTGAAGATGAGTTCGAAACTAAACCACTAACTCTGTATCAAACAATGTTCCCGAAGCAATCTTTTAAATTTATTTTTATTGATGGCCTTGTTAATATCAGTGGGAAGCGCACGCTTCTAGTGTTATAAT
This sequence comes from Sesia apiformis, assembly GCA_914767545.1. Taxonomy (NCBI): domain Eukaryota; kingdom Metazoa; phylum Arthropoda; class Insecta; order Lepidoptera; family Sesiidae; genus Sesia; species Sesia apiformis. Next base: position 11,880,829 of record OU611967.1, on the reverse strand, counting down.
TTCATCAGTAAACTGGGAATGTCAGGCCGTTTCATATGTACCAAATGAAATGGCCCAAATGCAAAAGGAATTTAATCAAAAGAAAACTTAAGAAAAAGGAGCAAAGAATTCCACTTGCTCTCTCGATCGAAAATATTTTGCAAAGTTCTCGATCACACAAGAAAACTACTGGCATGCGATTGGCCGTAAGTTTTGTGAATAGAATAAAGAAAAGACTTGCCCTATTGCCCTAGACTACAAAGTGAACTGTAGCTGTGGAAGCTCATACATTTGGCAAACCAAGCGAACCATAGCAAGCCTTGTAAACAAACACATAACCGCCGTAAAAAATAATAACCCTAATAATAAATGATAAATAATAAAATAATAACCCACTCAAGTCGGCAATAGCAGAGCCCCTATTAGAGGCAGGAACTAATCATTGGATTGAATTACACAAACCAAAAGTAATTTCAGTGAACGCCATTACCATCCTGCTTTGTCCGAGAGGCTATAGAAATTAAAAAATGTCGAAATTTCAATGCCGAAATTCAGGCACGTACGTGGGACCCAGTGGTTGAATAAGAGTATGCTTCCTTTTGATATTTACCAGCATATAACTTCCCAGTGCAAAGCATACTTTCATCCTTATTTAAGAGCATCAGCAGAAGCCGATTTCAAAAATAGGTATTTCTACAATTTATTGTTGTCTCAGGGGCGAGCGATGCAACTTTTCGACAGAAAGGGATAGTTGCACTTCGAGCAGAATACAAATAATAATACTAGAAAGTTGATAAAAAATAATCGGTAATTTCCTGCCAATAAAATACTTATTTTAATTTTTCTTTATTTGTCATTTGCATTAGAGTTTATTATCTCTATGTAGCTAAAGGTTTTAACGGAACATTTATTTTATATTTTTGGATTGTTCTAGCTGCTATAAGAAACAATTAAAAACTAAATATTATGACATGCTCATGGTAGATATCTATAATATGCTAAAAACAATTGCAGTATTGCTATAATTGAGGGAGAAATTAAGGGAGAATTAATGAATTTGTATAGACAAACGTATTACCGATTCCGCTCACTCTCCCCTCTTAACACCATAATTCACTACGCGGGGCCAATACAGATTGCTGGATATTACGAATTCTTCCCGAAATATACTTTAATTATAATCAGTCAAAATTCTAACACGTCGTGAAAAATGGTCCCTACATGAGGACGGACTTTGATAGATCGTTCCAAAGAATATACTGAAGGAAATATAAAACCATACCTTTGTAACGATCGCACGAGTCCATTACCATATCTACCTCATTTGCATTGCATAATAACTTAATTTCTGTCGTCTTTCCCGCCATAAAGACCACACGCACGGCAACACTTATATGGACACTCATAAATATTTTGTGCTCGCAAAATTAAGTTTTAAATCTATAGAACTTCCTTATTTTCCTACAAAACATAAATATAAATAAATCAAACAATGAACGCCACACTTCATGGCCCATACTAGGATTCCTCGTGTCATAGGTCTATAGACAGACACACAAAAAGAAACACAAACACACTCCTAATCCCGAGCATACATTTGTTTTAAACAAATGAATGTCCTACCGAAAATCAAACCCGGTACCTTTTGAGCGCCAAGCAGGGTCACTAACAACCGCGGCAATCGATCGACAAATCAAACAAGTACTTCACATCCGGGCAAAGGTTCGCCCTTGCAATCAAAGGGGGTTTCGGGTCATAACTCAACACGAGTTAAAACTAAACGGTAACCAGCTATTGTGAGCTGCCCAACACTACACGGCCATGCCTCTAACATACAACCCGATAATTAATACATTATCGTTGGTCTGACACTAGTTTATATGTTGTAAGTCACACACACATACACAAATCACGCACACGCACACAATATGGCAATACTTACTTATATGTAAAATGCTTTTTTGTTAAATAAAGACGGCAAACGACCATATAGTCCACCTGATGGTAAGTGGATACTATCGTCCATAGACGTTCGCGATACATGCCAACGTCAGTCCAGAATAACAAATGTTGGCATGCCCTGTATGCGCTGCCTACCATTGCAGATTAAGTAATGGATTGGGAGAAATGTTTGGGAAAATGGGGATGGATTGGATAGGATGGGATGGGAATGGGCTCCGGCTGGACTCACTACCGAATCACGTACGTACACATCCCGGCCGAAAATAATACACATCGACTGTGCTCGGCTAGCTTTGGTTTAGTAGAGCGTTATTTCTGTTGTAAAGGTGTCATGTACGACAGAGACGAAGCCGATAAACTCTTTCTAAAGGCCGATGTGTATACATTGGGGAAATACGATAAAATAGGAAATGCAGTACATTTCAAGGTAGTCTTCTGTGAGAGAGGCGTAACGTGGTAGGGTAAAATTCAATAAATTTATTTAAACAACCTAATGCGATTAAATAAATACAGCGACTGTACCTAACTACGTATGCATTCCATTTTCTTTAAATTATCTACATGTATATAAGTTACATACATGTATATAAGTATTTATACAACCAGCCCTTTCAGTATTCACTGCTGGATATGGGTCTCCCTCATGCTCATTGTATTGTGCTTGAGAAATGTATGGCCTTAGAACACCACGCTGCTGGTCAATTGGGGTGGCGAGCCCACTCTTTTAGAGATGGCGAAGTTCTTCATCGCTTGTGGTAGCTAGCCGCTGTGTTGTACCTAAGTCGCCTTTTACGACATCTACGCGAAGACATGGGGTTGTGTTATTCCAAAGCATCTCTATATTTTATTAATGTGCCAGAGCCCGTTCCCACCCCATTCTCCCCATTTTCCCAACCCTTTCTTCAAATCCATTTCTATATCTTCAAAGGTAGGCAGCGCATCCGGGGGCGTACCAACGTTTGTCATTTTGGACTAATGTTGGCATGTATCGCGGATGTCTATGAGCGACAGTATCCACTTACCATCAGGTGGACTGTATGCTCGTCTACCGCCTTAGCACAAAAAAAGAAATATTTCCGTTATTGTCTTTATTTATTTTTCCTTTTGATTTTCTCCTTCGTTGATTGCGCCGCTGTCATTATTATCTTTCCTCTCCTGAAGGTTGGCAGGAAGACAATGTCATGTAGCATTAAGTCCGCCCATTGTACTTTGTGCAATAAAGTATTACATAAATAATCATATTTATCGTGTGCGATGGAAGCGTGAACCCCATAGCACAGGTATAACCTAGTTTGGGACACAAGATAAGAAATATTATTGCTAAACCTTCAGAAAACAAATAGAGTTATAATTATTAAACTGCATTCCATTAACAGTATACACTTATTTCATATAAAGGAGATAAACATTAAAAATGTCGAGACAACTTGTGCAGTAACCAACTTATGTGGCATACCGTACTTTCTTTTGTTCAACGGTGTCCATTTTATACGCATATGGCGCCTTAAATTTATTAAAGGAACATTAAGAAAGCAAATATAGGGAGAAAGTAACAACGGCGGTATTTTTGTAAGCGAAATGAGCTCTGTCATTGTCCCTTATAAGATAATATTGTAATTAATGATGGTGTTGGACTCTTAGGTACTGTAATTGATGCCGGACATGGTTCCCAAAATGGCTTATGTTGTTTTAATGAAATGGGTAGCACGTACGAGGACTGGTATTTCTATTTGTAAAATTCTAGTTTCATATGCATTTTCGGTGTCGGCTGGCTATTGTATGCCGCCATCCCTTATCTTGTCGTGGGTTTTGTAAAAGGTGACTAGGGGATAACAAAGACCCTACCACAAGCGACGAAGAACTACGTCATCTCTAAAAGAGTGGACTCGGAAACCCCCTTGGCCAGGGTGGCATTTTAATGCCATACATCCCTCATGCCTTCGTCCATAAAAGAAAATCACAAGACAATGGGCACGAGGAGACCCATGTTCAGCAGTAGATTAAGGTCAGCTAAAAGGTTGCTTGCAATTGAGGATAACAAGATCGAAATGACTCAGTGATTTCTAGAAAATTATATGCTTAGGAGTTTCTTTGATAGATAGAATCTACACTGTACCATACCATACGATCAGCTTCCATTTTCCTCCTAAGGAATATTCATTAATTTAAAATCAAGCCTGAACTTTTGAGTTTTGGACAAAACAAAAAGAATATTATTTATTCTCTTTGCTTATTTTGAATTTTCAAATATATTGTTTTTATGCTATCGTTAAAAAAATTACTTATGCCTTTTCTTCATATGGCAGTCTATCCACTGTTGGATGTAGTTTTTCCCAAGATTCGCCACTACACACAGTCTCCCTTCTCGTCCAGCTGCTGCTGGTAAAATTCTTCAAGTCGTTGGTTCACCTGGGTAGGGGCGTTCCACACTGCGCTTGCCAGTACATGGTCTCCATTCAAGGACTCTTCTACGGCATCGGTTGTTGGTCCTACAGGATTTCTACCGCAGGACTATGCTTGACAAAATGGACAAAAACCGAAACGGAAATAGAGATCTGGATTTGAAAATGGGGTATTAGTATTCCGAAAATTCTTTAATGAAGTTTTAGCCAAAAAAAAGTTGCTAATCATATTTAACACATTTTGTCAAACTGCAGATTAGTTTATTGGCACACATGATGCGCGTAGCATAATGTACTATGCTAGTACAATGATTTAATTTCACGATGTGTTATTTTGTAGGGGGAGAGTGCACGCTGCATTCCCACAGCCGCTGGGTGTACTCGACTGACCACGTTATCCCTCTCTCAAAGAGGAGTATCTTGAAACGTACTGCATTTCTTACTTAAAATTTGTCATTTCCTATATGTAACAAACAAACAACCTATTTACTCCAAGTCAATAATGACGAGAATTGACATGAAACACTCCATTTCGGGCCCATTCAAATTTCACGTACATTACATACTCAAGAACACTTGACACAATTCATTTCAATTTGTACTCTACTTATTTGTACTTTATACTAACATGTAGTGTTGCCAGGATTATAATGCGAGAAACGGGACTTCTAAAAAAATTGGAATCTCAGTAAAAAAATAAGGATTAAAAAAGGAGTTTTTTTTATTAATTTATTATATAAATGTTTATGTATAATAAAATTACATTTTATTTGTGTATAATATCATCAATATTGTTTATATTTAGACCAAAATAGCACCCGCGTTTCTATTTCTGTTTGATCTGGTGGTTAACTGATAAAATTCCATATGGTATCCATTTGTATAATTACTGTACAATTTGTACAATGAAGTTTAAATAAATAAATAGAACTGAATTACTGAATGAAAATAATGGACATTACTGAAATGTTAGTGAGGCGTAATAACATAAATATATGTGTACGTCTCAAATAAGCGGTTTTCATTGGTTTTCATAACTTATTGGTATGCGTTGTGTGTGTGTCGTTGGACCCACGGCACAGGGAATCCCAGTGTCATTGAGTATGGAAAAAAAAAATATACTTTGTGTTTTATGTATTCTAACTTTAATCTGCACTGCGAGTATTTTTCTGTATAATCTGCTGATTAACTGGTGATAATGCCCTACAGCATTAAGTCCATGTCACGTAAGCATCACTAGTGCAATAAAATTAAAACCAAATAGATAACTAAAATAATAGTCAGGTCCTAAAAATTGGGAACTCTTTGCGTCCCACCAGGGCGTTTTACGGGACAGGTAATCGTGACGTTCCAACAAAAACGTAACACTTGGCAACACTACTTACGTGCCAATTAACGGCTCACAATTTCCTCGAACGAGGCGTAAAGTGGCAAGCAAAAGAAGGACCAACTTACATACTGTAACTACACCGATAAGCGGCAACATAAAACGGAGAAATAAAATCGGTGTAAAATCGTTCATAATCGATACCATTAGAGTGGAATTAGTTTGCTAACCAGATGTCGTAGAATGCTACACGTATATCGATTTAGTGGTTTTCCATTTAAACGTTTCTTGTAAGTTGTTAACCTTTTAGTCTGCATTGGTAATTAACTTTTGACCTATTTTCCGCGAATATTTAATTTCATAAATGTTTTTTTGTAAGCGATGATAACGTAGGAGTATCTAATCACGTTGGCCAAACGGGTTGGCGAGTCCACTCTTTCAGAGAGGTTGTGTAGTTACTCAGGGCTTGTGGTAAGGTCGTTTTAAGGCCTTATATCCCTCATGCACAAGACAATGTGCAAGACGAGACCCATGTCTAACAGTAGATACTGAAAGGGCTGGTTGCATTGCATCTATTTACGACTCTCATTCGTGATATAGTGAGTTCAAATCCCCGGCTGGTACCATTGAGTTTTCTATAGTCTCTGCAATGTGAAGTTAAGGGTCGACATTAAACAAGCACTTCCTATTAAATAGAGTGGTTAAGTGGAATAATCTACAGCATGAAACAGTTAAAACAGAGAAGTGAATAAATTCAAAAAGTGTTTAGACAGGAAGAAAGCAGCACAAGTGTATTGTATGGGTGCATCAGTGTTAGCCTAATACATTAATAATAATAATCGACAGAAATCACCCCGGTGGTGTTGTCCTTAAACGGGTTAATCCCCACCATCCTTGAGACCAACCCGAGGCAGTTGGGCTTCTATGGCGGCTGGCTCTCAGCGAAGATGCAGAAGGCGGTGCTGCTCGTTATCGCGCGTATCATACGACGGTTTCTCTCTCTAAGGTCCTGAACCCCGCTGGAGGTTATACCGTCTCTCCCTCATTTTGGCTCACCAAGGGAAAGACAAGATGGTTTAGAACCACATTTTAGATAGTAATTGAATGCAAAGAGATTGACGCAACTTAATGTTCTTACTACTCAATTTTCTGAACTTAAAATTACTATTTTTTTCTAGCATTTAATGAAATCTAAATAACAATTACTATTTGAAATCTTTTCTAAGTACTGTTTAATTGAAACAGCAGTTGTTTTCAATTAAAATATCGACTGAATTATCCTTACGGGTTGGCTTTTCTTCATATCATTACTTGCTTGACAGAGCTATTTGGCACGCCAATTAAATAATGCCATGAAGCTATTAGAGCTGTGCTTATGGCGCTTTAATAAAATAAATGGCCGCTACTTTCTTCAATCGAGCAATTTTCCTGTCATCACATTGCAATTATGAAGCATCGTTAACGCGGCCGTGCATCAAAGGAGAGAGGGAGACGGAGAATAAACGATGGCCCAAAACGGTGTACTGTAACATCGATGACATGTAAAAATGAAATGCTGGTGAATAATTATGAATTGCCCGACTTTAAGCGTTCTGCAAAGGAAATAAGAAGTAAGTATAAAGTATATTCTTAAAGTTTCAAGTGATTTGCAATGATTAAAAAATTGGATATAGTTAAAAAAATGAAATTAAACACATATAGCACAGATATTAAAATATCTGGTATCTGTAATTTAAAGTAAACATATTGATCATGTGCCTTGCGATGTCGGTCCGCTTTAGAATGGTGCCACTCTTCCCGTGTGTCGTGAAAGCCCTGAGAAATTTACATCACCTCTAAAATACTGGACTCGCCAAACCTCGCGGCCGGCGTGGTGTTTTAAGGCCATATAATCCTCATGCATACGATAATATCCACGAGAAGGCCCATGTACAGTAGTAGACGATAAAAAGGCTGGTAAGGTTGCATTGACTTTTTTTTATAGTGAAGTAGGCGGACGAGCAAGCGGTACGTGATGGTAAGTGTTACCGCCGCCCATGGACACCTGCAACACCAGGGGATATGCAGGTGCGTTGCTGACCTTGCAAAATTCTATTCACAGCTTTCTTGAAGAACCCCATACTGTAGCTTGGAAAGACCTCTTGAGGCGGTTCGTTCCACAGCAGTATAAAATTATTTTTGGACCGAACAGTACGCGACACCTCCGTATCAAGGAAATGCGGATGGACTGCACTTCTGTGACGGGAGGTGCGGTTGTAGAAACCCGAGGTGGGAATTATATTGAACAATTCTTCAGAGCATTCCCCATTGTACAGGCGGTAGAACACACAGAGAGACGCAACGTCTCTCCGAATACTGAGGGGTTCTAAACCGCCCGTGAGAGTGGAATCGTTAGAAAGTTAGTCAGAAAGATTCTATAGAATCCTTGCACCTTGAGCTGCGCAGGAAGTTGGCAGATACCATATGGACGCCGTTAAAGAGATAAAGATGACAATAAAACAATAATATGTCAAGCTGCCAACAAAATTCCATCAAACATTGATAGGCATATATCATTTTAGTCTATGTATGTTTACTGCTGAATGTGGGACTCTCTTAAGGACCACAATCACACAAGATCTTCTTCTCTTCTCATCCAGCCACTTCTACCAACTTTCTTTAAGTCATCGGTTCACCTGGCCAGATAGTGCCTAAGGCTACGTTTTCCGGTATCTACGTGGTGTCCATTCGAAGACTCATCTACCCAAGCAGTTGATTCTGCGACAGATAATAATATGCCCATTGTCACTTTAGCTTATTGATTCCTTATTTATTATTTCGGCGACCTTGGTTCTTTCTTTGGATTCTGTCGAGTACAGAATATGTCCATTTCGAGCCTGCCTATCTGTCTCAAAACGATACTCAGAACTGCTTCTTAGCAGTTTAGCAGCGGAACATTGTGTCTAATGTTCTGCCAATATTTGTGGTATGTCCATTGGAACCGCATATGACATTTGATTAAATCTACGTTTCCAAGTGGAAAGATGGAGAGCTGTATATGTATATCTTTATAATCTTCTTTTATTTTCCATACATAATACTATTATATTATACCTTTTACTACAAAGTATTTATAAACTTACTTTGCAAATCACAAGGGGATTCAAGCCACAATACACGCTGACCTAATTCGAGTTGATGTCACACATGGCCCAAAATAATTCAATTTTTTGACGTGTATTATGCTGCATTTCCGCCTTAATTACCACACAATAAGATTTGAGGCTACGTTAGATACACTTCTGTCTTGTATAGTATAAAAGGATGTTTTTAAAATTCTGGATATTTCGTAATTACGACAGTGTTGGACTATTGATAACAATCATTGGTACTAGTCCTGACATATTTTTCTATCAATTTCATTCAAAGCCAGTCAGTATGATTCAATCGCCTCGTAAGTACGGACAAGAAAGGTGTCTCCGATGCCGTGGCCGGTGTCTCCGGCAGTGGACGGTAGAAGAGTTGGATACGTTACGGTTTAATACAGATGAAAATGAGTAAATGAAAATAAATGAATTAAAATCTAGAATTTTAGAAACGTCTGTCATACTTATTTTCTTGTGACATTTTTTGCCAGGTGGCACTGAATTTCATTTGTGGCAGCTAGCTATGTTTAAGCGATTGATTGATTATATTACATAACTCATATAGAATATGTAATACGGTTTTTTTAAAGCTTCCTAAATAAAAAATAATAATAATAATTTATATTTCAGATATACGCTAGTACTGAGACCGCGTCCAAATAATCGGCAATCCTTTATTGTAATATTTACAAATTGGCGTATCATTAATTTGAATTGATGGTTCCGTCGGAATCAAAATTTGCGTTTCGCATTTATCTCTCATTCCAAACGTCAGTACCGGGGTTTGATATTAATCGAATGTCATTTGTTTCGGCGCAATAAAACCATCAAAATGTTTTGAATCTCAATAAGAACAAATATTTTGGTAAGTTAATAAAAGAGATGATGTAAAGGTTTATTTGCGTACAAATGAACACCTTCATTTGTACGCAAATAAACCTTTAGAAACTTGTTGTATTTTATAACATAACAATACATCATAACATAATTACAAACAATTACAAGTGAAACCAAAATCAAACCGCCTTGAAATATAACTGAGTTCTAAACCACAATTTAGAAAAGAACAGCGCTAATGTATTTTTTTAACCTTATTTCCAAATTAATTCCTAAATCTCCAAAGGTCTGTCAACGTCTGTCATTCTGAACTGATGTTAGCATGTATCGCGGATATCGCAAGGCTACAAGTATAGTTCTTTCATGTCACGACACGGCGGGTTACGGGTTACTAATGCAATGTAGGTGTACGAGCATAATCACTACTAAACGTAACCCGCCTTCGCGAGATGAAAGACATTCTCAATTTAATGAATTTGAATAATATCGTTTTCTTGTTAAATAACCAATTGTTGGGTAAATCAAGAAATCATCAAGGAATAAGTCAACTATACAAATGTTGCTGTGTTTCAATAAATCTGTGGGTGTACATATTTCTTTATTAGTAGTTTTATTAAACCTTTATAATTGTTTGTTACCACAAACCATTCGACCGTTCGATATTTTTATCTCACAATCAGTTAAAACAATCATTATGTCAATTTCGTAACCTTCTTACTTGCCGCTATTAGTAGGAACTCAATATACATAGTATCGAATTAACATAGTTATAAATTGTATTTATTTTTTTCGTTTCAACCAATCCGCACAGGGCCCACTTGGCCTTACACAGGCCTTCTAGAGGGCCTTACAGTGTATTAGAGGGGGACGTTAAAAAGGCTGAATACAATCAATCATTGTAAATATTACTAATTTTCCTACTTACTATTTTTGACCTTGGCGTAACTGGATGGCAGGTAATAAAATTATTTATGAAGGTGGATATTACATGTAATAATCCACGGATAATGTCTTCCATGGAAGATAATACGATTTGACCCTAACTACCCATGAACCCCAGCTCACTTCCTTAGTAACCGTTTATTTCCTACTGTTAAATATAATAGTTGAATGATACCACATGCAGTAGCATATCCTTGAAATTAGAGTCCTGAACTCCACAGATAACATGGATAATAACGTAAAGCTACCTAACAGGCGAATCAGGAATGAGGAGATCCGTAGACGAACTAAAGTCACCGACATAGCCTCTCGGGTTAGCAAGCTGAAGTGGCAGTGGGCAGGGCACATAGCTCGAAGAACCGATGGCCGATGGGGCAGAAGGGTTCTCGAATGGAGACCACGTACCATCGGACGAAGCCGAGGACGTCCATCTGCTAGATGGACAGACGACCTCATAAAGGTTGCGGGCACCCGCTGGATGCAGGTCGCTGCCGATAGGTCTAAATGGCGGACAATGGGGGGGCCTATGTCCAGCAGTGGACGTCCAAGGGCTGAGAAGAAGAAGAAGACCTAACAGGCCACCTAGACTCATTGATGGGCAAACTACTTTTTTATCCGGCCCGTAAAAAGGTAACTTTAAAGAGTAATTTGAAAAATTAATGTTAATAAAAAACTTAGTATTATTATTATGTTTTTTTTTAATTTATTTTGGCAAGCCATAAATTTTAATTTTTCAATTCGGCCCGCCCCTGGAAAAGTTCGCCCATCCTTGGGTCTGACACTCAATTATATGGTGCAATTTTACGGATTACGCAATGTTTTTGATCGTATTGAAACTCGTGTGGCTGCAAGGCGCGATTCAAATATTGTTCAATGACATTTATGTACTTTATTGTGGGTATATTATTGTACAATTTTATTGTATTTTATAATACCTACCTTAATCCGATCACTGAGATTTTTAACTAAAGTTCAGTTTTTAACTAAATTCATTCAGTTTTCATACATTGTTGGAGTAAAAATTGTAAGTACCCGTCAAACAAAAATACTACCTATATTCTTTTAGAACTTGTTATAAATTACTATGACACCAAGGGGGATGCTCTCTAATGTTATTTGGGTTCGAAAAAACCGCATTTTCATACCATTTGGATGAAAAATTAAAGTGTGATTTTTCCCTTATTTTATTTTCTCATTCGTCCGTTATTGTTCATTCATATGTTTTCTTTCTCTCTTGGTGAGTTTAACTTGGTAAGTTTGGTGGTTCAACAATTGAATACTTCCAACAACTGAATAATTGAATAATTGTCATACTTCATGGAAAAATGTTTTAATGTTAATTTGCTATAATTGTAGGGATTTTTATTATTTGGTGTTTTCAACATGCATCCATAATAATCTCCGTTTCGAAAGTTTTCGTATCACTTTGGGATGAACCTGACATTTACAATAACTCTTACTCGTAAAGGAACCAATAATTTTTGTACTTCAATATGCATTACAAGAACGTAATTTATTTATTTATATGCAAAACGTCGTAACTTAGGTCTTGACTCTTAAAATGCAAACATATTTCACATATAAAGTACAACTTTCTACATATATAGTTGTATAAAGGATGTCTCTGTATGTTATATCGTCACCTCAGGAGCAAAATCGATCATTCGTCAATTCCGATCGTCAATTCCGTCAATTCAAAATGAGTTAAATCTAATAAAAGATTCCTATTTTCCTTTTTTTCTTTCTTATTTTTTTAATTTTAGCAGGTTAGTAAAAATTCTTTATACTTTTTTTATTCAAACAGATTGATAACGCAGAAAAAAATACTTTAAGTAGGTAGCTACTTGTTTTAATCGCCAAACATTCAAATTGAGTTTTCTCAAAATAATGATGTCTTCAGATATAATCAATCGGTTTTGCCACTAAAGCGACGATATACTTCTTTGTACTAGCATTGTTCCAACAGACTAGTAATCGACTTTTGTTTAACAATATAATGTCCTCAAGTCTTTCAAGATTTTAGGTGTCTCAACTGTTTGACTTTATTGTCAATGAATGTAATATATTTATTTTTTATTTTTTTATAGAAAGAAGGCGGCAAACGAGCATACAGTCCACCTGGTGGTAAGTGGATACTGTCGCCCATAGACATCCGTGATACATGCCAACATTAGTCCAAAATGACAAACTTTGGCACGCCCCCGAATGCGCTGCCTACCTTTGTTGATGAAAGAATGGATTTGGAGAAAGGGTTGAGGACGTGGGAAGGGATAGAATGGGAATGGGCTCTGGCATATCTCACTCAGTACCGAAACACGTACATACATTGAGAAATATGATAAAGTGGGAAATGCAGTAGTATTCTGTGAGAGAGGGGTAACGAGGCCAGTCGAGTGCGCCCAGCCGCTCTGTTGGATTGCAGCGTGCACTGGCTTGTTGGTGAACGTCTATTTCGCAATTCCTAGATTGATTATTGAGTCAATACTCCAAAAGGGGCAATTATTTTAAATATTTAGAAATCACATTTACGTTAATCAGATGAAATTAGCGAATAAATGTTTAGTTAGACACGTGGCATTTGATACCTATATTGTTCTCGTGTATAGGATTGGACCGTAGGTACACTTTGTTGTAATTGAACTTTTATACCTTATAATATCCCCTTGTAAGGGTACAAGTCTTCTCTAGTCACTGGGGGTTTCACTGGGGCTTAATATTAAGTAAGGATTTGCTATTCCGCAGAAACTATCGGATAATTTCTCTAACGTATCTTATACTCACATGTGAAGGAAGTAAATCTTCTTCAAACCGCTTGTATGTATATTGTTGAAACACTTACAAAATTAAGTCTCCGGTGCCTGTTATTACTTATTTAAAGGTGAGCGAAGTTGAGACCCGTCAAAGGAGTTATTACTATACTGTCCGAAAAGAAAAATATGTATATCTGTTTCTCAGTCTTTCCGTGAGAATCTACTAATTCCGAGGATTATTTGACGGACTTATAACACCGCGGTTTTACAACACCGCTGGTGATTTGAGAATTGAACAATTTTATTGGAAAAGTATTTTGGTGAAGTATGAATTACTGGAGTCCGGCCAGTTGAACCGACAACTTAAAGTAGTTCGCCCGTAGTGGCTGAATGAGAAGAGCGACAGATCGTGCCACCAGGCAAGGCCACTAGTAGAGGTCTCATCGCCTAGGAAAAGGCCAAGGAAGAGGCCTTTATCTAGCGTGGAGAGATGAAGGCTGATGGAATGGTATGAATGCAGGAAAGAAAGCGGAAAAATTACTTCCACCACTTCCCGATGGAGGAAGACTTAAATCTATAAGATTGTTAACTGTCGTCTTATCCATCTGTAAATGTGCTAAATGTTCGGTTAAATTCTGAATAGCGGTAACTTTTTACTATGGGAGAAAGTATATCAATGCCTTCACATATGTTAATATGCCTATAGAAATTGACCCTTCCAGCAGGGCCTTTCTAACTGAAATCGGTTGATGTTGGGAGCTCAAAGAAACACAAAGACGTCAGCAAAGATAAACAGACCAATAAGCAAAGAAATAAAGATTATTTTTGTTTGGCAACACTATAACCACTAAATTAAGCATACAAAGACCTGTCTACCGATTGCCATTTATAGAATCCGTAATAAGTGTATACGTTTCGATAATTACACGGTGCGTGGTTACCTGGGGCTACTCGCTTCGCTTTCCGGCAATGCCCATCTCGTCAGGTTTCTTGTTCTCTCTGAAGATAGGTAGAAGTCTTCTCGCCATTCATATCCGATTTTCGCCAGTATGTGATTACGCTGTTGCAACGCCGATTGTGCTAATCTCAGAGTGGTCAATTTTAATGCCCGCCATTGCACTTTCACCTGTCCCGTTTGCGGAATGGTATTTAGGGATGCTCAATATTTTTTTCTCGTAATAAAACTTTCTGTAATTTTGATAAAGAGCTTCAATTGTTTGTTTGGTTACTTTAAAAGATGTAAGGGTCAAGGTGTGATTACGCTGTTGCGACGCCGATTGTGCTATTTCTCAGAGTGGTCAATTTAAATGCCCAATTTTAATTTTAATTGAAATACAAGCGATTTGGTGATTTTTTTGAATTTACATACAGATAGGAAGTTGGAGGCAAATTGTTATTGAAGGGTAACATAATTTCCTTCGAAAGAAAACTAAATAAAAATTCGTCGTTTGTAACTAAGTTAGTATTTCCTGAAGTAGATAGGTACCTGTAGGCTGTATCGATGATGGGGACTTACCTGTAACATTAAAGAAAACATATAAGTCACGTTATCTGAGCATTGTCGGTATGGGTGGACTTATTGACTTTGGGAAAGATTTGGTAACTTAAAATATGTTTTTTTTTTCATAATTTTCTTTAAACATGATGCTCTAACATCTGATTTTTAAAGTAATAAAAAATCTATTTTTTTTTTCAGATTTCGGCAGTCTCAATATCTGGGAAAATAGAATCGACAATAAGGAAGGGAAAATCTTTTTCTCGGATATTGTAATTGCTTAGTTTTAGTATGGCTCATAGAATTTACATGCAGATGTGGCAATGGGCAGGTGATATTTGCTGCAGGATTGATAACCTCAGGATTGATAACAAGTCCTCTAATGGAGTTCCGGGAATCTAAGCCACGTTCCGGGAAACGTAGCGCGGGACGCCCTGCGGTCACGTGAACTGGCGACTTGGTAAGTCGCCAGTGGCAAGTCGCCGGTGGTGGCTGGATGAAAAGAGCAGAAGACCGTGTGTGATGGCGATCCTTGGGCTCTCCCAATAGCATTATAGCCCAATAGCTTCCATCCCAATACAATTAGCTTGTGTCTCAGCAGTGGAGAGACACAAGCTAATTGTATGGTATGGTATTGTAATTGAGTGTAATTGTAATTGTAATATGATATTGTAATTGAACACAGCGTGCTTTAAAATTAATACATTTTTTTTTTCCAATTTCCTTGTCCACACTGATATTATTTATTATTATGTTAAACGCAAAATATGTTATAAAGTAAACATACACTCTATGAAAAATGTGTACAACATCACGTACACAGAAAGGTGATCTTCATCACGTAGGCAATTCGTCAAGTCTATCACTTTTTGTACTGGCTATTTGGTAGGAGATCTGGGTCACACAAAACTGCACATTTCACGATACAGTCTGGTTGACAAATTTGTAATCATATTTAATGTAAGACTAAACCTTATTGTCCAAGTTTGGGAAAAATATGAATTTAATTTAAATCAGACTAGCCGACAATGTAGGTACACTATTGAGTTAATTTAAATCAGTCTAGTCGACGATGTAGGTAGTAGGTATTTAAATCAGTCTAGCCGACGATGTAGGTAGTAGGTATTTAAATCAGACTAGCCGACGATGTGGGTACACTATTGAGTTAATTTAAATCAGTCTAGCCGATGATGTAGGTAGTAGGTATACTATTCAGTTAATTTAAATCAGACTAGCCGACGATGTAGGTACACTATTGAGTTAATTCAAACCGTAATACACTACCACTGCGTAGCATATTGTGAATTAAAAAAAAAGTGTAGTAAGCACGGCATTTTTTCAGAAATACATGTGTTTTAATGTCCCAGTGTTCCCGAAGCATAAATTCTTTTTGTACGGGGAGAGTGTATGCTGCCGCTGCCACAGCCGCTGGACGCACTCGACTGGCCACAGAAGAGTACCTTGAAAAGTACTGCACATTTCTCACTTTATCGTATTTCCCCAATGTACGTACGTGTTTCGGTAGTGAGTGAGATATGCCAGAACCCATTCCCATCCTATCCCTCCCCATTTTCCCACTCCATTCTTTAATCTGTAAAGGTAGGCAGTTAATCGAGGGGCGTGCCAACGTTTGTCATTCTGGACTGATGTTGGTATGTATCGCAGATGTCTATGGACGACAGTATCCACTTACCATCAGGTGGACTGTATGCTCGTCTGCCGCCTGCATCCGTAAAAAAAAGAACGTTTTTATAACGTTTCACAACATCAACTTGTACTGTACGGTTAACACGATACTGGACAGTTTTCAAATATGCAAATATTTTTTTCATGTGATGTGTCACACATTTTGCTACTACAACTATAGTTGTAGTAGAAAATGTTTGCGTATACTGCATATACAATACTGCTATCAGTACTGTCAGTGATACCATGTAATATACGCAAAGTACTTTGTATGGTAGTACTATATGTTATGATAGTACCACATAGTAAGTTAAATTGAAATGATGGCAAATCAGAATAATCTTTGTGACATTCTTCGTCACTCGAGCTGGACTGATCTTTCAAAACTGGTTGATAGTTTGCATCTAAAGCATCCTAACCATCGTCTTTGAACAAATCTTTTTCACTTAGAAGCACTTCATGTCCAGGAATGTGTTATGAATTTCAAGGTCCTTATATATAGGATCCATCGACAAGTCAACTATGTAATTCAATCGGTTACGTGCACTTTGTCCCAAAATTAGTGTGGACGAAGGAAACTGTATTAAGTATTTTTTTACTCTAATTTCGTTTAAAACAGTACAGTTAACAGCAAAAACACTTAATTTCCAAACTGGTGATTAAACTTTAAAATAGGTCCGCAATTAAAATTAGTAACCGTATGTATTAGTATTCGTATTAATTCTCAGAGAAGACATCGAAGGCGCAAACCCTCGATGCGTAAAAATTCGTCAGATTCAGGTACTAACATTGGGCGAGAGACAACTAATTACAGGTAACACCCCAGTTACCTGTAATTGACCTAAATACGACTACCAGTGAATAATGGACAGGAATAATACAGGAGTGATTAATAGTGATGTTCCGTTATCGAATGTTAACTTTTGGGCTCAGACCAATATTCCAGTTTGTTTTAGTTTAGTGCTCTAAGTAGTACTTACTCATTAGTGGGTCAAAGCTGAAAGTGCACTACCGTGTAGGTAAATGAAAATGTGGGAGAGACCAACAGGTGGCGACTAAATGAAATAATGCAGAAATTCATACAGAGCTTTAATCGGTCACATTTTAGGTTGAAGTGAAAGATTATCCTTGAAGATAAGTCATGAGCACTTCATTTAATTTTATTGTATACATGCGGCTACATTTCCACAAAATCTGTGTATACTAACTAATATTATAGACACTGTGATATTGTATGTAAGAACTAAACTCAAACTTATGAACCTGAGGGTCAAAAACTACTACACCAATTTTTAATTAATGAATGACAGCTTTATTTGAGATTCGCAAATACAGTACTACAAAATTTCTCAAAATATAACTTAGGCGTATATGTATTAATACATAAATATTTTTGGAATGAGTTAGATGAATGAAATGAAAATATCAACGCTGCAGTGTGATGTTGAAAGGGAACAGGAACTTCAATCAGCATTTATACCACAACAGAAAGCTACGAGGCTAATTTTCAGTTTAACCCCGTGCCATTAATAATATACTTACTATACATGAATAATATACTCCTCCTATTAGAAACTGTCAATCCAGAATAGGTTTTAAAAATAAATTGAAAGTTTTAATTAATAAATTTTCTGTAATTCATCGATACGTATAGATGTGTGTACATGTTATGCATGTAAATGAAGATCTTTGTACTTCATTCCTAATTGACTATAGTGGTGGCTCTGTGGAGTTTGAGCCAGTCGATGGTTACTCTATGGTTGAGCCAATGGAGGTTTGACAGAAGGGCTTGTCATTTTTTATATCAAGGATTGTTATATCGAGGTTTTACAATTGTGTCTAATGACAAAATATAATAAGATATTGAGAATTAAATTAGAGAATCAATAGCATTAAATGTTGTTTCTCTTTTCAGGTAAGATTTGTACAGATTGTAACATGTTGTTTTGATGTCAATTGTATATTGCCACATTTGGTTTAATAAAAACAATCTCTTTTCAGAGCAACGCAATTTGTTTTGATTTCGAGATTTATCTCTAGTGCTTGATAAAGCACATTATAAAACAACATTTTTACAGCTGTTGAGCAGCAATGGAAAAATTAAGGTTTGAATTTGTAGTGAAACCGGCTGAAGATCCAAAAACGAACGTAATCTGCATAACCTCAATTACGGATACCGATAAACAAACTTTTGTAATCCCGGAACAACTACAACCGGTAAAACTACATGATACACTTATAAGAACTCAAACTTTCCAAAAAGTAAAAGCTACCCTACAAAAGAGACACGAAAAAAGAAAAGTATGGATTTCGGTAACACCAGAGATGAATAATGTTTATGTAGATGAAGATGGAAATATGCAGTTCAAGGGATATTTACTGGAAGAGATTACACCAGAAACACGGCAAGAGGCTGATACAGCTAAAATTTCAGAAGAAGCCTTGACAAGAATCCTGGAGAATTTTGCTGAAATGAAGAAGGACACACCTAAACCTCATAAAATAAGAAATTTAACAGAGAAATTTGTAATAGAAAAATTCACTAGAAAAACATCAAATGGATCTCAATGGATGAATATTTTTGAAGCAGAATGTACTCGTTTAGAAATAGATGAAGATACTATGAGAATTGAAGTTCTTAGGCTATTTTTAGAAGACTCGTGTCTTGACTGGTACAGTTCCATGCTCATAAAATATACAGTAAACTCAGAATGGTCAATATGGAAAAAAAACTTTTATGAAACTTATGCGGACAAAGGTTGGTCACCAGTCAGGTATGCAATTTTATTCAAATACAGACAGGGCTCATTACTAGATTATGCACTAAAAAAAGAAAGACTTTTATTGGAGATAAATAAATCAATGGATAAACCCACTCTAATTGATCTAATCGCTACGGGGCTACCAAATTTTATAGCAGATAAAATTGATAGAAATAACTTAAAAGATACTGAGAATTTATTTAATAACATCAGAGGTTTAGAACATTTGGTGAATAAAAAGATTTTGGAAAAAAAGATGGTAGGTTTTGAAAATAAAATTAAAGAAAACAATGGAAGAGACCGACCATGCAGAATATGTGAAAAAGAAAATAAAGGAAACCGGTATCATCCTGAATCCTTATGTTGGTTTAAAAACAAAAATAATGACCAACCTAAAAGAGGTCAAATTAGAAGCGTCAACAATTCGGAGTTAGAAATGCAATTAAATGAAATAGATCCAAAAAACTAACAACTTCACCATTAATCAAAATTAAATTAACAATAAATAATACCTTAGAAATTTTGGGAATTTATGATTCAGGGTCGAATGTGTCTTTAATAAACTCAAGATTATTGTCCTTGAAAAGTAACCCAATTAATAATAATAATGGAAATGCAAACTTAAAAACGATTAATGGTGTAAAAAAATCCATAGGAATAGTAACTTTAAAGATAAAGATTTATGAGATTGAAAAAAATATTAATGTTTTTGTCATAGATGAAGAGAATTTCGACTATGATTTCTTAATTGGATTAGATTGCATAGAAAAATTTCAACTAATTCAAAATGAAAAATTAGAAATTACACAAAACATCCTAAACTTCAAAAAAGAAGATAATAAAGAAGAAATAAATCCTAATAACACAAAAATAATTCCTGGCTTTTCAGGTAGCAAGTTTGAAGAAAATCAGAACTTAAATAAAAAAAAAAAGGAAGTGAATGTCCTAGGGAAAACTAAAGTTGAAACAAATGATAAGTATAAAATAAACTTTAATGAACACGTGGAAGCGACGAACTTTAACATATCAGTAAATCATCTAAACCTTCAGGAACAGTCAGAAATAAATAAATTAATTTGCAAATATAAATCACTTTTTGCCAAAGATAAATATGATATAGGCACGGTGAAGGGCTATGAAGCACATATTGATTTATTAATAGATAGATATTGTAGCAAAAGACCATATAGATGCACTATTGAGGATAAAAAAGAAATAGAACAACAAGTATCGAAATTATTACAAAAAAAATTAATTGAAGAGTCTTATAGTCCTTTTGCAGCCCCGGTAACATTGGCATATAAAAAGGAAGAAGGAAGAAAATCTAGATTATGCATAGATTTTCGCGATCTAAATAAAATTGTGATTCCTCAATCACAACCGTTTCCACTAATCGAGGATTTAATGATAAAAACAAGAAACTGCAAATTCTTCTCAACGCTGGATATAAATTCAGCATTTTGGTCAATCCCTTTGAAAATTGAAGACAGAAAGAAAACAGCATTTGTTACTCAAGAAAACCACTTTCAGTGGACCTGTTTACCCTTTGGTTTAAAAACTTCTCCTGCAATTTTTCAGAGAATATTAAGTAGCATTATTAGGAAACATGGACTATCAGATTTCACCGTAAATTACATAGATGATATTCTGATATTTTCTGAGACATTTCCAGCACATGTTAAGCACTTATCATTGTTATTGGAAGCAATTTTAAAGGAAGGCTTTAGATTGAAATTCTCTAAGTGTAAATTTGCACAAGACTCGGTGAAGTACTTAGGCCATATAATAAAAAATAATACAATTAGTCCTCTAAAGGATAATTTAATTGCTATAAAAGATTTCCCTGTTCCGACAACACGAAAAAATGTTCGGCAGTTTTTGGGAAAAATAAATTTTTATGGAAAATATGTGCCCAATATATCAATCATATTAGATCCCTTACATAATTTGTTAAGAAAAGAACAAAAATTTGTTTGGTCAGAGAAATGTCAAGAATCATTTGATACAATAAAGAAGCTACTGTGTTCAAAACCCATTTTAGCAATCTTTGACCCAGATCTGCCGATACATATTTATACGGACGCCAGTATACAGGGCATAGGCGCGGTCTTGAAGCAACCACAATGCAATGGAGAAGAAAAACCCTGTGCATATTTTTCAAAAAAATTAAATGACACTCAAAAAAAGAAAAAAGCTATATATCTGGAGTGTTTAGCAATAAAGGAAGCAGTAAAATATTGGCAGCTTTGGCTCATAGGAAAAAAATTCTCAATTTTCTCTGATCATAAACCTCTAGAAAAAATGAATATTAAGGCTAGAACGGATGAAGAACTGGGAGAGCTCACATATTATCTATCTCAATTTAATTTCGAGGTAATATATTCTCCAGGAAAATACAACTTAGAAGCTGATAGTTTGAGCAGAAATCCTGTATTAGAATCATATGAAAATCAAGATGAAATTTTAAAAATTGTGAACTTTATTAAACTAGAAGACATCCAAAATGATCAAGAAAAAAATGAAGATATAAAACAAAATATAAATAAACTAAAATTAAAAGATAAAATATACTATAAGAAGATAGGGAGAAAGGAAAAGATTGTACTGACCGAGGAATTTAGTAAAAAAATTATAGAAAACATACATTATCTTTACTGCCATATAGGAATACAACAAATGGAAAACAAAATTAAACCATTCTACGTAGCGAAAAATTTAACATGTAATATAAAGAAAATTTGCGACAACTGTGAAATCTGCATAAAAAATAAATCTAGAGCTAAATATAAATTTGGACTAATGTCTCATCTAGGGCCCGCTACTTACCCTTTTGAAATAATGTCTATAGATACCATCGGTGGATTTGGTAGCTCACGCTCTACAAAAACATATTTACATCTTCTGGTAGACCACTTCACCAGGTATGCCTATATTGTGACTTCAAAAACTCAAAGCTCGAGTGATTTTATAAAGATTGTTAAAAAAGTGACACAGGAAAATAAAATAGGCATGATTCTATCTGATCAATATCCGGGTATAAATTCAAAAGAATTTAAAAACTTCTTAAATAAGGAAAATATACCCATAATTTTCACTGCAGTAAATGCACCTTTTTCGAATGGTTTGAACGAAAGATTGAACCAAACATTAGTTAATAAAATCAGATGTAAAATTAATGAAAAGAAGGATAAATTGGCCTGGACGACTATTGCTCACGAATGTACAAAAAAATATAATGAAACGGAGCACACTGTGACAGGATTTTCTCCACAATATCTATTAGAAGGAAAAAATGTTAATATTCTACCAGATGAACTGAAACAAAAAATAACACATAATGAGTTAATGCAAGATAGAAAAATAGCTTTGGAGAAAAGTATAAAATCACACAATTATAATAAGCAACAATTCGACAAAAACAGAAAAAAATGCGAACTTAAAGTAGGAGACTTGGTATATGTTGAAAACGGAAATCGATTAAACAGGAAAAAACTGGATGAATTAAAAATCGGCCCATACCAAGTATTAGAAAAATTGTCAAACTCAATATATAGAGTAAACACAGGGCATAAAAAATTCGAATCAAATCTTTTCCACCATACAAAACTTGTTCCAGTACCAGAAGAAACCTAAAAGGGGGGGGGGGGGGGGGGGAAGATGTAAATGAAGATCTTTGTACTTCATTCCTAATTGACTATAGTGGTGGCTCTGTGGAGTTTGAGCCAGTCGATGGTTACTCTATGGTTGAGCCAATGGAGGTTTGACAGAAGGGCTTGTCATTTTTTATATCAAGGATTGTTATATCGAGGTTTTACAATTGTGTCTAATGACAAAATATAATAAGATATTGAGAATTAAATTAGAGAATCAATAGCATTAAATGTTGTTTCTCTTTTCAGGTAAGATTTGTACAGATTGTAACATGTTGTTTTGATGTCAATTGTATATTGCCACATTTGGTTTAATAAAAACAATCTCTTTTCAGAGCAACGCAATTTGTTTTGATTTCGAGATTTATCTCTAGTGCTTGATAAAGCACATTATATGCATATTACTTGTTTAAAATCTATGTCCTTTAATCTACGTTTCAGTTTAATAATGAAATTGGGTTAATAAATATTTCTAACTGTTGTATTTTGGGCATATTTTTTTTATTATTATTTACTACTCATCATTTAAAAACGATATATGTATATAATAATACAACTAATATGTATATAATACAAATAATTATAGACTAAATGTAGCTGACTGAACGGGAATCTGTTTCATTAGAGGCCCCAACATAATATCAGCGCTTTTCCTCTATTGGGAAAGCAATATGCTGAGTGGGGGACCTATTTGTTGGCGCAGCGTGTACACACTGTTTGTACTAAATTACTATTTTAATCGTTCTTTTGTTAAATCTGTGTGTTGTCTATGATGACAAATAAATTTATTTTCTTCCTTTCTTTCCTTCCTTCTTCCTTTTCCTTCTTTCTTTATACAATATTCACGATTAAGGTGTAAATTTTGTGACGTACAAACACACATTTTTGTATCTAACAAGTTCAAAATTTGTTAGTAACTAAACTTATTAGTTTCAAATAACTATGCTGTTAGTTTCAGATATTTGTCTTTGAATTCATTAAAGTCTCACTTATCTGAGAAACTAAAACCTACAAGTCCCTTTCCTCAGATAACATTGCATTAGATTCACTAAATTCCCGACTTAATACATAAACGAATTCTGTATATCAATTCGAGGTGGAAGTAATGAAAACGTAATGACTTCGTAAACGTAATTCAAATGCCAGGGAACCGAATAATTCGATTTACCGGTGAATTAGAATAGGTAAAAACCTGTAATTGGAGGGAAAAGCTGAATCCACGCATTATGAATATAAATTTCTCTGTAATTTATTCTGGACATGTTTTCATGTTTCTCTAGCATCTCTCCGAATTTTTGAAACTCGTTAGCCCCTAGCAACCTTAAGCCGAAATAACGTCGTTGTTTTGGTATGTCTTGTTTATATGTTCTTGTTTTATGGGTGTGATAAAATTCTATAAATTCTATAGCAGCGCCTAACCGCGTAGTGAGGGCAAATTATTCATAGTTGTAATTGTATTCGCGATAAGTTTTGTTCTTCCTATTCGTAAAATACCTGGAGAACGAAATGAAATAAAAATATTGCATATCTTATAAAGTAGGACTTATATACGTACTCGTATATGTGGATGAAACGAGTGCAGATGAAATTGATTATGACGTGACACGTGTATCGATCTTGAGACAACGGAACTGAACATAAATCAATTGTTAGGTGTTGTACTCGTACATACAGGACGTGCATTGTGCACGATGTATTCCAGGTGCTTGAAACCACGGAAACCGTTCGTGATTCTGAGATTGAACCTTTTTTTAAAATTTTGTACTACTAACATAACAAAGAAAAAGCCATTTTGTATACGAGCTAAAACAAAATATATTAAATACCGTTAAAATAAATATTATACCATACTTATGGTATAATATTTATTTACCATAATATCTCAAGGCTGGCCACACCAGCGAATCTCTTTAAGTCTCCGATCCACCTGGCCTGAGAGCGCTCCACAATGCGTTTCCCGGGACGTAGACTCAATTCGAGCACTCATCTACCCCATCGGTTACCAGACATGTGGCAAATATGACCTTCCCACTGCCACTGTAGCATGCTGATTCTACGAGCTATGTTGATTACCTTATTTCATTGGCGAATGTCTTCGATTCGGATCTTATCCCGCAAAGAAATTACGATTGTAGCTCTCTCCACAGATATTCCTAAATAGATATTATAATGAACAAATTTTGTAGCAAGTTCATTTGGTTTTTAGATCGTGACATGGCTGCAAGCCTTTACATACGTATATTCAGCAGTTTACCCAACAGAATACCAGCGCTTCTTCTCAGTTGGTGAAGCAATATGCTGAGTTGGGGCAAAATTTGTTTCCGCAGCATTTGCACACTTTTTAGGTACTACTCGTATAATTATAAATACCGTTTAAATGAATTTATGTGTGCGTTCTGTAGTCACATATTTATTTTTCTTCTCTCTTTCTAATTTGTATAACTACCTTACTCGTAATTGCCCGTTTCCAACACGCTTCTCCATACACGCCAGCAGATCTTGAAGTCAATCGAGTTAGTCAATAGATGGTCAATTTAGATAGACAAAACCACTCATTTTGTTACGTAACTCTATTAACCGATGGCGATTTCAGTAAATGCCACTTCAAATGCATGGCATTTTGACTATCTTTGTAGGAATCGTTTGTTTACGAAAGTATTGGCTGTTGTTCATGTAATTTATGAGCTGCTTTGACCTTTTGATGTTACTACTGTATTTTAGATACGAATTTTCTTCTTTACGGTATAAGTTCGTGAAAATGCAAGTTCGTGAAATTATAATAAAACCAAGCGTGTCACGTCACGAGTAAAATTTTAGTGATGGAAAAACACTCACCAATGAAACTAAAGTTAAGGGATATCCCTCGACTTGGTTTACCACTTTTATTTATTATTTCACTTTACATGAAACAACAGCATAACATAGTATAAAAATTACAATATACAAATCTCTAAACACATGTCTATGCTTACATTTATACTACATTTTGAGGATTTTTTACAAATGATTATATAGAAATTAGGCATTTTTGTGGTTTGTAACAAGGACATGCTAACGACATGGTTCGGAATGGATTAAAGTACGAACTTAGCTTGCGTTAGCATAAGAGATAGCTTGCGTTATCATTTTGAGGGAGGTTTCGGGTCACAGTCATAATTAGTTATCGGAATAGGTAGTGCCCTTTCGAGTCAATTAACTCAAATAAATGTACATGATGCCTTCTGGATTTTCGAATTTTGAATTTATGAAATACGTTACTTTCTCAATGAAATATTATACACTCGTGGGGTATCTAGGTACCGCCCAACCAAATACTAAATTTTTAGGTAGTTAAAAATGAATTAAAATAGTTTTATGAACGTTTTAAACGTTTCGTTTTGGTTTCAAAAATTAAATCGATGCCCAATTATATATGTAGAAAAGTAATTTGATTAAAATTTACAAAATAAAAATGTATTTTTAGCATCCAAATAAAAATACACTTATTTAAGATCGTCAGTTTTCATTCAAATTCGTTCCCCCAATCGCTTCCGTAATTCAATAAAAAAAAAAACATCAACTTGAAAACTTATTTATTCTATTTTCTATAAGTGTATCCGCACCAAATTGTTATACAAAAATAAAATTATAAATATGTAGAACAAGTTAGAAAATAACAAGTGCAGAAATAATCTCTATTTATGTCTGAAAATAATATTACTTTGTTTTTGTAAATAGTTTAGTTTTACGCAGTTTTTTTTATAAAAGTAAAGTCACAGACTAGCAGACAGTCAGTTAAGACAGTGCGGTTGACAAAATTTTGGGCACAGTACTGACGAAAATAAAAAACAAATATAAAGATGATGATACAAAATATTTTTACACGACAACGACACTCGTGGGGGACCTAGGTCCTCGTGCGTCATATGTCTTGTGAACAAAAAGCAGAAATCCTGCGCATGATTGGACACTGTAAGCACTCGGAAAGTACTGTAAGTACACAGTACATAGAAGGAGGGTAAGTACACAGAGACTCAACTACTACACCGTAAAAAATATACACGAAAAGTGTTGCTATGAGTTAAAAATGGTTCATTTTTTTGTCTCATTCATCATCATCATCAGCCTGTTTCCACCCACTGCTGAGTATAAGCCTCCCTTCGTTTGTGCCACCCTCCTCAGTCCTGCGCTGTTCTACATAAATCACATTCATCCCGCAACTCTCTTCACGTCATCGACCCACATTCCCGCCGTAAGACCGACGCTTCGTTGACCTTGCCGAGGCCACTCTGTCAAGATCTTACCCCACCTGTCATTAACTCATCTAGTAAGGTGCCCTGGCCAATTCCAGTGAATTACCGTACCTCTAATTTAATACTTTACTACTAAATACTTTATTGCATAAACGTGGATGACGCGTTCGAGTGTTTCCGGATTAGCCGATGGCCAAAGTTTTCGTAATGTATCTATAACAAAGTACCTATCTCGTAATAAAGTATGCATTTAGAGGTACGGTAATTCATAGACGTGGATGACGCGTTCGGGTGTTTCCGGATTAGCCGATGGCCAATGTTTTCGTAATGTATCTGTATCATTAGTATGTCGTCGATTACAAATTAATAATTATTATTTTTCTTATTCACGTGAATTTAATAATGATGATGTCGAAAATAAATACGTTTTGGCCAGAGCGTTTCCTAGACGGTGAGTCGCGGTAAAAATTCAAAATGTTTCTAGGGCCTAAGCTATGAACATATTCCAATAAAGTCGTTCAAAATTCAAATGGGACGAACCACAGCCACTCATTAGCAACTTATAGATACATGCGTTCGATCGTGTCAAGGCGAGCATGCACGTCAGTTGTGTTTACCAATCGCCTTCAATCGCCAAACATTGGCCGGACCTTTGCCAACATTTCGCAAACGGATTATAGCTGAAGCACTCTAATATTGTCTACTGGCATTTATTATATTTTATTGTACATTATGGTACAAAAGGCGAGCTTAATGCCTTAAGATTTTCTCTACCAGCTAACCTTTGGGTTGATCAGAGAGATACATTGGGAGATGCGATAAGAGGTATAAATATATAAGTTAAACGACAAACAGAATAAATATACCTACATGATGAATACATAAAATATTATCATTATCATCGTGGCATTATCAATGTTATCATGTTTCTTACTAGCGTTTGACGTTCATTGAGAAAAATACTTTTTGAACACCTTCTGTTACAAAATCTACTTTATTTCTACTACAAATTCTCCACCAAAGGCTGTCTGGAAGAAATCGCTTTAGGGATAAGGCGCGCCGGTTGTACTTCTAATTACTTGTATTTTGGTGTTTCTCTTCTGTATGTTTTGGTGTACAAAAAAATATAATATCTATCTATCTAAACAATACGCTACCTATTATCAGATGTCTGAAGTATATCAAAGAGTTTGAATTATAAGATTTATAAGTTATAATAATAGGTCATCGTTTCGACCGCAAATGTTGGCCAATCATTGGATGCTCATTGACTAGCGTTTGCATAAGTACCTACAAAATATTGGCCAAACTAAAGGTTAGTTTTTGGCCACTGTATAACTAGAAAGTCCAGTCCATTTGACATTATCTATGCTTTCTTCAAATCGACACAGTGTTGAGTAATTGCATTTTGTCACCGTGTGCCTTTGATTTGCAGATAATGGATACAAATTTCAGTGTCGACATTAGGTCTTGGAGGGGGAGGATTCATGCTGCAATCTCACAGTCGCTGAGCCCGCCCGACTGGGCCGTAAAGGTTGGTTCAGATATAAGCGATATTCACTGCCGCCCGTGGTAACGATAATGTCTAGGCGATACTACCCGGTATTTTGTACGAGTACCGCAAGTCGCGCGAATTTTGCAAGCGGGAGCTAATATCGCTTAGGCACGCGTTTTACCGCTTGGGTAAGCGATAACACTTGGCCTAGGCCGCTATACGCGGTATATCGCTACTCGAAGCGGCTAGCGAATATCGCCTATGTCTGAACGAAGAAATTATCGCGTACTATAATACGCTTATATAATATCTAGGCAGGCGTTAACACCTTCACACAAGACTGAATGAATGAATAAAAATTATTTATTGCATTCCTGTGGTAACTAATATTTAATTACGAGTACATTAAACATAATGACAATTATAAAGAAGCAATAAGCGGCCTTATCGCTGAAAGCATAAAATTGTACATAAAAGACAATAAATTATATCACTTTTCATATGGGAATGAACTCAGGCATATCTCACTCACTATTGAAACACTTACATACATTAGGGGAATAGGATAAAGTGGGAAATGCAGTAAAGTTGACGGTAGTCTTCTGTGAGAGTGTGGCTTCTGTGAGGTCAAGTGCGTCTAGTGGCTGTGGGGTTACAGCGTGCACTGTCCCCGTCCCAATTGTAATCCAACATACTCATAAATGTCATAACCTAACCCTTGTATTACACAAAATCAGTACACAAACTTAGCACTTAAAATTATCTCGAGGTCATCTGCACAGAGTTATTATTAATATATGTAAATGAACAAAACAAATACACGAGTAGGCATTTAGACTCGGTTCTGTACACTCGTTGATAAGAAGATGAATCACTGCGATGCAATGATATAAACAGAACAAGTGCTAATAAATGACTCAGCTGAAAGATCGTTTATTAATGGGTTGGGTACCGTCTGTGATCCATAGATCTTCGTCTATGTGTCTCTATGTTTTGTTATTAAATGGATGGTATTCTTGACTTTTATTCGGATATCAGCCTACAATGTCCACCAGCCTTCCCTGGATGGTTTTTGGAAAGGAGGCGGCAGACGAGCAATCAGTCCACCTGGTGACAAGTGAATACTGACACGCATAGCCAGCCGTGATAAATACCAACATCAGTACAAAATGACAAACATTGGCACGCCCCCGGATGCGCTCCTAACCTTTGGAGATTTAGGATGTATTTGGAGAAAGGAATCAGGTAATGGGAGAGGGATAGGAAAAGATAGAACGGGGATATACCATGACATATCTCACTCACTACTAAAATACATACGTGGATTCGGGAAATAAGATAAAGTGGGAAATGCAGTACATTTCAAGGTAGTCTATGCATTCACGCAGACCATTTTAATGAAAAACGCGGACCCAGATCAGTTTTATCTTCTCTAATGCATTTAGTTATTCTGTTCAATTTTGATGTATGTATCATATTAAGCATATGTGTATATGTTTATATATGTATGTAGGTATAATATTTATATATATTTTCATATTTTGTGCTTTTGTATACTATTTCAAATCATTTTCTAAATGAATGGTAGAAAATGCCTTATAGCAAGGCAGGCAGCGAACCGCAAGCCTCCTGGTGTTGCAGGTGTCAATGGGCGGCGGTGACCACTTACCATCATGTGGCCAGCCCGCTCGTATGCCATCTGTTCTATAAAAAAAAATTTGCCTCTTGTGCAACAAAGCTTAAATAATAATAATTAATAAACCTGTAAGTGGGAATAAAAAAAAAACAATAATTGCGTTAATATTTTGCGGGATTTAATTCAATTTTCAATGTCCATCAATTTCTATGAGCAGAATATCAATTGACGTGAACAATAGACCGTTTTAGCTTCCGTTATTTTTGGTACAAGTGACAAGAGGTTAGGATATTTTTTAAAGAAAGCAAGCGGGGCTAATTCGTAACAGAACGCCACATCAAATCCCCGCCAGCGAAGACGAGGACGTCCCCCTCGCTACACCGTCAACACACACCGGCCTTCAGCCAACACGTTTACCAGGTATCGGCACGTGCCTGGGCGCTTCTCACCGACTCGTGATCCCGCGCCACCCTCCCAAAGTAACGCCCTAAGCCGAGGTCCGTTCCTTCCGTCAGTTTACCAGCGTGGGAGCACTTAGGCTTGTTGCTACACATTTTTTGCTCCTAGCTGAGCGCCTTCTGCGCTCGCCAGAGGAAGATAGGTCACAATAAAAATGGTGCCATATTATAAAGAAAGAGCTCACACATTCTACCTGACAAATTCAAGCCGAGAATAGATACTCCTTGACTAACAGCTCTCATATGTCATCGATTTATAAGTTCCATTGCATGGCATAGGTTACCACTGTAGTCCACCTGATGGTAAGTGGATACTGTCGCCCATACACATCCGCGATACATGCCAACATTATCCCAGAATAACAAATGTTGGCACGACCCCAGATGCGCTGCCTACCTTTGGAGATATAGGAATGGATTTGGAGAAAGTGTTGGGAAAATGAGAAGGGTTTTACGATGGGAATGGGCTCTGGCAGGGGAAAGGTGGGAAATATGGTAAAGTGGGAAATGCAGTACATTTCAAGGACGTCTTCTGTGAGAGAGGGGTAACGTGGCCAGTCGAGCGCGCCCAGCGGCTGTTGGATTGCAGAGTGCAGTCTCTTTATTGCGGTTATTTATGCACCGCGACTTGTGGTCTATCACAGCCTGACCTTCGGCATTGTGTTAAGGCCCATTTAGTACCAAGGGGATATAAATATGTAGGTTGCTGAGAGGCAGCGCCAACGAACGCAACAGTTGCCTCCCTTATGACTTAACCATTGCTATTAAAAGCGTTAAAAATATAAAATAAAATCATAGCTACCCGACGATAACATGTAACTTGCTCCATCATACGCATCAACCACAAAATGCGGTTGGTTGCCTTGTGGCTATTCAAATGTACGCCGCCGTAATTACTTCCTGAGTGACAATTGAAAAGAGACAGCACTCTCAAACTGTTTGTTAGGTTCATAAATAATTAAACAAAGGGTAGTTATTTAGGGGACCGGGAATGACTAGATGGGGGCAAACTTTGACACAAGGAACAATGCTTAGGTCCACTGCTAATACCATAGAATTATAATTTCAAATTTCTAGAGATCCTACCGTAACATATCATCAGCCTATATCTCTCGACTGTTAGATATAGACCTCTCTCGAGGCGCACCAACTCGCACGACCTTTGGCTCTTCTCATCCGACCTCCACCTGTAAACTTTTTTACACCGTTCACCTGGACGGACGGCGATTCACACTGTGCTTCCTGGTACATAGTCTGCATTCAAGGCCTCGTTCATCCTATCAGTTATCGGTCCTTTGGCATATATGACAGGACCACTGCCACTTTGGTAACTACGAATATCAACAAAGCCTACGACGAGCAAGGTTCCTTAACAAATATCTTCAATATGCACAAAGATTCGGAAGAAAATGTTAATTAGAACATCTTTTTTAGTCGCTGGGGTCCTGAGTCCTACTAAATATAAAGTAATATTAAGATTTTTTTTGTCCAATGTATTGCTTCTCATCTTATTTTAATTTTATGGCTAATATTGAGATATTAGCCGCGAAAGTTGCATAACGCAAATTTTGATATTAAATTACAATTCTTGGAAGACTACAGAATTATGCATCCCTGACTAACATATTATTTTTTCGAACTAGGCTCTTGAAATGATAAGGCCTTAAATGGTTTTTACTACTGTCAAAAACATCAAACCGTCTGTCAAGGACAGATGATAGCCATTTATCGACTACTCAACAAAGAAATTATCGTGTCTTCCTCTTAACCCCTTATTTTACCAATTATTAAAACAAACTGGTAGAACATAATCCGCCATTAAAACTTTCGACACGTGAGATGATAACATAATCCGTTCCATATTTCAAATTATACGAACTTTTGAACCCGATAGAGGACGTGTCGCGAATTCGATATTTGAATAATACCACCTCTGTGATGCTTTTGTTTTCAGAACGAGGCCATTCGAAATTTAAAAACAAAGCCGCGGCCCTGATTGGTTGACAACGCTCATCATAATGCATGACAGTGTTTGAATTGTTTGGGTCTTTTATAATGCAAATCACTAAAGTCATACTTGCGTTGCTCTACATCGATTTTGATGTTTTACTGTGCTCGGAAACAACAATCTAGGTCAACAATATGGAAGAATGTAAAAAATCTATTTTTATAAGTGTGACGTAATTATTTCTAATCAAGTCTACATTGAATACTCAATCACTTCCTCGATATTTTCTTTCCCAGCGCAGTTCTATAACAAATCATGTGTACATAAAATCTGTTGTCTAATGACAAGATATCTGGTTGAGGCGGTCCCGGACGGTAGTTAAACTGTATGGGGCCCTTAACTTTGTGTTTATTGCGCATAAACCAGCTCGTGTGTCGACGCCCTTATAGGAGAGGTGTAGGATTTCAATGTTACTCAGAGTCAGATAAGACCGTGAGGAAACTCGATAAACGAGATGTTATAAGTTATACGGACACCGTTATAACATTAAAACTAGTATCGACCAATTCTGATTTTTGGAGATTAATTTTGACTAATTATCGACTTCTTTACCTGTCTAATCAGAATTCAATACCATCACTATATTCCTGCCAGGAATAGGGACGCCAATTGGACGCCAAAAGTAACAATGGCAATAATAACCTACGTTGATATACTGATCATATCTCTGCTGCGGTTCCAATGTTTTCCCTATAGGGAGAGTATTGAAAGATGTTCATCTAATGTGTACACGGTTTTAGTCTTTGCTGAAGTGTGTTTTTTATAGGAAACGATAACATGTAGATAAGTTGCCAATGCGTTAGCTTCTAAGTGCCAACTTTAATGGCAATTTCAGTTCTCAGTAGAGTAGAGAAATGTTTAGTGACCAATTTATTTTTCCTCCAATTGGAAATATAAAACATTCTTCTGTATGAAGTAGATTTGGCTTTTAAAATGATCATACTCTTTCTGGGGAGGAAGATTAGTGGAATTCTAAGGATGAAAACGAAATTTAAGTGTCAGCTTTAGGATTAAGATACCTAACTACTGGTCCTAAAAACAGGAAAGACTATGTGAAATGGAGCAGAAAACGTGTCGCCACCTCGACGTCACACATCACGATTTTTTTTTTTTTATTTATTTACACTTTACTGTTTTTACCACAGGCGGAATTAATGCATAAAAATCATTTGCTCCCAGCTAAACTAAGTGACTATTAGTGATGGTACGGTAGGTGCGAGTGAAACAGTGTAATAGAAAAAAACAGAAATTGGAATAAAAATGATCTATACAAATACGAATTGTAATAAATACCTAAAAAATATATATGATATATATACATATGTATATAACCAGCCGTTTCAGTATCCATTGCTAGATATGAGCTTCTTCGCATGACATTATCTTGTCCGCGAGGAGTATATGGCCTTAAAATGTTACACTGGAAGAAACGTGGTGGTGTTGTATTAAAGCCGGCCGACATAACACACCACGTGCCTATCAAATTAAATTAAATTTTAAATACATATATTCAAATAAATCTTAAATTCTATCTTAAATAAATACACCCTCACACTAGCGTATACAAGCACGCACCCGGACACACTAATGCAAACAAAAATCAACATACATTATTAATAATAAAATGACCTATTTATTTCTTGCCGACAATCTGTAAATACTGTATTTGGCCATTAACATTAGCAATATATGTGTTAAATAAGTTACATAAAAGGCTGTGGATTATATAAATAAATATATAATTACGGATAAGCAAAAATAAAACAACAAAACGATGTCTAAGTTGAGAAGACGATCTTTCAATCTTTTTAGCAAATCATTTTCGTGCTGTCGTAGCTCATATCCTCACGAAATTTCGGAGCAACAAAAATAATGCTTGTTGTTGAGACTTGTTCCTCTAAGAAATATTTAATAGACCATGAGCAAAACAACATGCAAATTGTTCAGCGAGATTGCGTAGTGATGGTAAATGAATTTATTATCGATATATCGATGTCTCGTGATATCAGGGGGAGGGTTATACCGTGCCGTGACGGAAATAGATTGATATAAATAGACAGATGTATAGATATTGTCATTTCCAAGGAAATTATTCTAACTGATGAGTTATGTAAACCCACGTAAGGAAAATGAATGTAAATGCGTTGAAAGTACAGTTATCAGAATGGAATAATTTATTATTTCTTTTAGAAATTTATAAATAACATGTATTATACAGATCACATCACTATAGGTAAAGGGTATACGAGTGACAAATTAAATAATACTTTTAATACAGAAGAAATGAAAACTACATTGGTGTTGCTAACACTAAAGATATTATATTTAGTATACTTCAAGAAGACTCTCAAAGGAGGATTATTCTGAATATCAAGGCTTGGTTTATTTTAAATATCAATTACTTAAAAATGCATCTGTGAATAGGATTCCACAATGTCAGCAGCGCATGCGCATCTCCAGTGTTATTCCAGGTTCATGGACGGCGGTGACCACAGCTCACACGTCTGCCGCCTCATCTATAAAAACATACCTGACAAAATGATATCACTGACAATATTTATTAATAAATTTGTAATTACTATTCGGTATCGATTAAACCAATTCCATCACTATGAGCACAGTTTTGTCTCGCTGCCCACGCGCACAATCCCCGCACAATGCCCCATCCTTACATTAATGTAATTTGTTGAACACAACACCAACATGTTGATCATGTTGATGGGCATGTCCATTGTCAAAGGACACGCCCTGACCTTAAACATGTTTTATCTAATATTTAAATACAAAATGGTATCGTTGCTTTAAGGATACATTTTTGTATTGTATTAATCTACTCGTTACTATTGAACGAGTGGAGGCCGCTGGGAAGCGCAGTGTGAGACCCCCCCTAGCCAGGTGGACCGACGAGTTAAAGAAATTCGCCGGTGGTGGTAGGATGAGATGAATCGCGGATCGTGTGTGGTGGCGAGCCTTGGGAGAGGCCTGTACCCCGCAATGGAAAGACGGAGGCTGATAATATGGTATTGAACGAGCTATGCTCGTATGTCAACTCCTTTTTGTTGTTATATTAATTGTTTTTTTTTTTTCTTACAGAGCGAAGGTGTCAAACATTCGTTACCAATAAACATTCGTGATACATGTCAACATCAGTCGAAATTGACGAACCTTCACATTGACATGATCGGAGATACACTGCCAGCCTTGAGGGGGTATCGAGATTAGAAAAAGTGTTGAAATTGATGGTGAACGGCGAGTATACATTATCTGATTCCATATAACATTTCATTCTGGTCATGCCACTGAAGGAAATGAATGCGATTGGTGGTATAGGATTGGATATGTAGCATAACATCCCCCCACGCCTCCATCACTCTAATTCCACTTACCCAAAAAATAAGATGGGAGGTGGGATTAGATGTGATAAGTTTCGAGAACCAAGAATTGATATTACTTAAATCAAATTGATATGAAAATTATTTAATATTGACTGGAGTATGTAATTAAATTCAGTAAATTTAGCTCCCGAAAAAATTAAAATCACGCAGTTAGTCTCTCTTGCCCTCATATCAATTAAATTTGTCTTTAGATCAATCATTTATAACTTAATTAAACCAGCGTTTAGAACAATTGTTCCTTAAACACTATTTGTCGTTCAAGTGAATTTCCTAAGTAACTAAAGCCCTTTGGGCCTCAGAATGTCTATTGTTTCACACCTCTGTTTATTCTGTTTCAGTTATAACTCGGGACCAGATAAACAAAGAGATTGTATTCAAAACGCTTTGCATGGAAGCGGACAGGTGACAAGGACAACTCTAAGCGAACGCACATACACAATTTCCGTAGGGACTAGTGTTGTGAATTGTATGACTCATAATTATAACTCACTAACAAATATTGGGGAAGTAATAACTAGAGCTGTGTGCCGTGACTTGTGGGCCAGCTATAGAATAGCACCACCTCATTTCTTCCCGTGGGTGTCGTAAAAGGCGACTAAGGGATAACAAAACGGCTACCACAAGCCCTGAAGAACTACACACCTCCTCTAAAAGAGTGGACTCCTCAACCCACTTGGCCAGCGTGGCGTTTTAAGGCCATGCATCCCTCATGCATGAGACAATGTGTATGAAGAGGCCCATATCCAACAGTGGATACTGAAAGGGTTGTTTGCAATAACTAGAGGGTGGACCATCGATTCAAAAATAGTTTAATTGGCAACAGAACGCCAGAAGTTGAGATAAAACCTGGCCACCTGGACGTCACCTATCATTTTTTTCGTACAGTCACAATATTTCATTGTTGAGCCACCATTTTAATTTAGCAGTATAAAACACACATCGACAACATAATTTAAAATTCAATGGGATCACTTTAGTCATACGTATCAAACACGACATACTGTCAAAATTATGAATAAAGGATAGTGGTTGTGCGATTTCTTCTCGCGACGTTCTCGCCTGTCTCCGTTCAGTGTCGGTATTTTGGCCCAAAGCAAAGGATTCTCGGGCGATAAGCGAGAAGGCTAGACGCCTCACGGATTCTCAGTGTGTCAAGAAAAGTTGTAGCCTTGTCCTATTCCGGCATCCACTTCTTTTTCGCCACCTTTTTTACTTTTTTAGCGTGATATGTGCGAACATACTCGTAGATGCGAGCATTTATGTGTTACCCACAAAAATCTGATATTTCTGAAAACTACTACATTTTGATATTGTTTATGTTATATAATTTTAAAATATATATTCTTTTTTTAAATAACAAAAATTGTTTATATCAAATACTGTATGCCATTACTTCAGTCTTGCATTAATGAACTATTTGTGTTGTACTAAAAATGCAATACGTTATTCGTGAAATGTAAATAGATAGATAAAACTCTTTATTGCATACCAAAAACAAAACAATAACAGACATTTTAGACACAAAAATGCACAAAAAGCTCTGATCTCTGCACGCGAGAACGACTTTGAGAAATCGTGAAGTGTAATGATGTTTCATTTTCCCGGGAGTTCTTGCTGATAATTCTCGGGATGAGTGCCGGCTTTATGAGAATGCCAGGCTTTTTTTTCTCTCTTTATTGAAAGGGTTAGTCACTAATGTGACTATGTCGCCTTATTGTTACATTTCACACATACAACACACTTATTACAGTGTACTATTTAACGATAGCTAACTTAGCCAATTTAATAATGTCAGTATTTAATAACGTCCTACTGCAGGGCACAGGCCTCTTTTAGTAATGACAACGGGTTTTTGGGTTATACTGGCACACGGGCGAAAATCCCGAATTCCCGATCCGGAAACCAACCTCCAAAAGATTACAAAATATAATTTAATGAAATATTTTTTTTATAGAAAGAAGGCGACAGGCGAGCTTACGGTCTATCTGGTGGTAAGTGGATACTGTCATCCATAGACATCCGCGATACGTGCCAACATCAGTCCTAAGTGACAAAGTTAGCACGGCCCCGGATGTGTTACCTACCTTTGGAGATGTAGGAATGGATTTGAAGAAAGGGTTGGGAAAATGAGGTGGGAAAAGTACATAAAATCTTAAGAGAATATTCGGTACTTTCAGTTTGACAAATTATTTTAACGTCAAAGACGTTTTAAATTAGGAGCTATTTGACAATTACCGAATATTTTGATGTAACATTGAAATCAAGGAAATGATTTCCTTCTAACTTTGTCAAAAGTAGAATCCACAATGAGATTATAACTCAAAGTTAGTAATAGGAAAGTTAGTTAGCGGATAATTATCCGCAATGAGTCCCTCAGTGAACTGAGTTGTAGGTCTTTGAGCACAACACTAGCAGGTACAAACTACTTTGAATACAGTCATACTGAAACTAGAGGCTCATTAGAAGCTAGAAGTTGTGTAGAGTTGCTTCAGGTAAAGACTACTCGGTATTTTATTAATAGTAAAGTTGAGTAAACTAATTTAAATTGACTATTTATTTATATAAAAAAGATGGCAGAGAAGCAGACATTCTACCTGGTGGTAAGTGGATACTTACCGCCAGGTAGAGTAGATACTTTCACCAATAGTCATTGGCGATATTTTCGATACTTTGGATGGGACTGGGCTCTATTATATTTCACTCTCTATCGAACCACGTTTTTGAAGGGGAGAGTGCACGCTGCAATCCAACAGCCGCTAGGCGCGCTCGTCTGGCCGCGTTACTCCTCTCTCACAGAAGACTACCTTGAAATATATTGCATTTCCCACTTTATCTTATTTCCCTAATGGACATACGTGTTGCGGTAGTGAGTGAGATGTGCCAGAGCCCATTCTCATCCTATCCCTCCCCATTTTTCCAACCCTTTCCGTCAAATCCATTCCTATATCACCAAAGGTAAACACCGCATCCAGGAGCGTGCCAACGTTTGTTATTTTGGACTAATGTAGGCATGTATCGCCATGTATCCACTCACCATCAGGTTCAGTGTATGCTCGTCTGCCGCATTCGTCCATAAAAAAAACGTACTGATAGGATAAATAGATTGGGAGAATATGACAAAGTGGGAAATGATAAACTTATGGTAAGTCGAGTGTGTCCAGCGGCTGTGGGATTGCAGAGTGAACCCTCTATAAAACATTTTAAAAAGCTACAAAACAAACAAGTAATTGAAAAGTGATTATGCATAAGCTTTGCCAAGAAAATACCTTATGATGCTGCATATTCTGTGCTCGCTCTTATTGAGACGTGACGTGACCCAGTGTTTAGTGCATGGAGAATGCGTTATGAGTTGTGTTATGATGCAACACTGGCTTATGTTAATAAGGTAGTAACACAAAATTTAGGCATCGTCATGGTAACAGTTAAATATCATACCATACCATCGGCATAAGATTTTTTTTCCAGAATGGCTAAATTCTTGTGGCCCTAGTGGCCAGAAAAGAGTCACCGGTCGTGTTTAATTTAGGGCGAACGCAGAAGGCGCTCAGCCAGGAACAAAATGTGTGTTGCAACGAGCCTAAGGGCTCCCGCGCTGGTAAACCGACGGAAGGAACGGGCCTCGGCTTAGGGCGTTGCATTAGGGGGATACCGCGGGATCGCGAGTCGGTGAGAAGCGCCCAAGCACGTGCCGATACCTGGTAAAAGTGTTGGCTGAGGGCCGGTGTGTATTGACGGTGTAGCGAGGGGGACGTCCACGTCTCCGCCGGCGGGGCGGTGTATCTGTGAAGTCTGTGAGTGTGCTGTAAGAATAAGAATAAGCTGTGCTGTAAGAGTAATTGGTCCTTATGGAAGTCGACGTTGCGTGAGTACCACGGGGCAGCCACGGTCTTACGCACGAATCTATTTTGGAGGACCATCGGCGTAAGACATAAGTCTCTTTCTCTGCACTACTGGAAATATTCTACCATACACGATCTTCCACTCTTCTCATCCAGACACAGCTGGCGAACTCCTTCAAGTCATCCGTCCACGTGGAAGGAGGGCGCCACTATTAAATATTAGTTAAATAAAAAAACTTCTTGTGGTCGACGGATCATTTTTTTCAAAAAATCATTTATTTTCATTTTAAGATTTTATCAAATTTATCATACAAATTTGATAAACACAAAGCCCAGAAATATCATATTTTACAAAGAAATATGTAACATTTTAATCCATGGTTTGGGGTTTCGGGAAGGTTCGATTAGTATATAAACGATATGTTATTGGAGAGGGTTCGTAAAGCTCTACATACAGATAATACGAAAATCTCTCTTCCAAATGGCGCCTGTTGTCAGCCTTTTTTAAAAAAAACAAAATAAAGAAAAATAAAATGACCCACGATAAGGGGCTTACTTATATTTTACGTATAAACTTATTTGGGGTGCCTAACGGACGGACGGAAAAACAATTCCTTTGGATCTTTAATCCTTACGTTTTCAAAATCCCTAATAACGATACATGACCTCAGAATCGCGACCTATTGAATTGACAATCAATTCACTTGCTTGAAACGAACCCAGCAATACTAATTAATGCTTCAAAACCTTTCTCGTTACAAAATCAATTACGAAGGAAAACCAATCGGGTCGCTCAAAAGTTCTACCGTTGTTTGTGTTTGACGAATAGGAACAGATTATTCATTGGTCTGACGAAGTTCAATTATACTAGTAACAAGTCAATCGTGTTTATGGTCAAGGAAAATGTTTTTAATTTACTTTTATTGATTTATTGCTGTATTGATTTGAGTTCTCTAACTAGAGTGCTCACAAATTATTACGTAAAACGTAACAACCTATTCCGGCAGTGAGAGTCGAAATAAAAATTTTCTTTATTGTTTAAATCAATGATTCCTAAACTTATTTCGGTCATGGACCTCATACCATAACAAAAACTTAACTATGAACCCCCAAGTGAATTAACTTTTATGATATAATAAAACCTACTAAAAATACTTTATTCTGTTCTCTCTCATGAGACAATTGCACGTAGGTAGGTAGGTGGCACGTAGGTAGGTAGGTGGCACGTAGGTAGGTAGGTGGCGCGTAGGTAGGTAGGTGGCGCGTAGGTAGGTAGGTGGCGCGTAGGTAGGTAGGTGGCGCGTAGGTAGGTAGGTGGCGCGTAGGTAGGTAGGTGGCGCGTAGGTAGGTAGGTGGCGCGTAGGTAGGTAGGTGGCGCGTAGGTAGGTAGGTGGCGCGTAGGTAGGTAGGTGGCGCGTAGGTAGGTAGGTGGCGCGTAGGTAGGTAGGTGGCGCGTAGGTAGGTAGGTGGCGCGTAGGTAGGTAGGTGGCGCGTAGGTAGGTAGGTGGCGCGTAGGTAGGTAGGTGGCGCGTAGGTAGGTAGGTGGCGCGTAGGTAGGTAGGTGGCACGTAGGTAGGGGTCCATTTTTTAGAAATGACTGGTTTAAATGGTTCGAACTGTCATGCCCGCAGTGTTATAGAGATATCCCGGCACCTCGATATATCGCCAATCGACTTGGCACCGCTGTAAAGATTCCAGAACAGCCCGGGTCTCGATAGAGTCGAAGGATTTCTCGTAGTCCACAAAGGCAAGACAAATGCTGATTATACTCTTCGGTCTTTTCTTCTTTGTGGTCTACAGTGTTGTAACCTTTATGAAACCCAGCCTGCCCAGGAACTCGTCTAAAACCTCCCTCGAGAACTGCTTATATACATGACTCAGGAGAGAAATAGGTCTATAGTTCTTCAATAAGGCCTTGTCTCTTTTCTTGAAGAAAGTGTGGGAGAAGCGCAGTGTGGGACGCCAGCCAGGTGGCCGCGACGACTTGGAAAAGTTCGGAGGTCGTGGTTCGATGAGAAGAACCGAAGATCGCGTTTGGTGGCGAGCCTGGGGAGAGGCCAATATCCAATAGTGGAGAGAAACAGGCAGACGGTATGGTATGTTATGGTTTAAACTTTAAATCATAGTAAAGGTAGTATAGGTGTTATTAAATCACAATGTTTCATATGCATACAAGTGTTATTCTTTTCAATAAACTAATACGCGTACATGAGTAAAGGCCGTATTTCTAAACAATTTGTTGGGCATTTCAGTTCCCATTGAATTTCCAATAGCCTATTCTATCTCATGCCGTCGTAATTCTCCCATGTCTTATGCTACCTGTATTGTCTGTAGTGCACGCCCAGAAAGGGTAAAGTGTTCAATAAATAAATATGAAAGAAAATTGCAGGGCGTCAAGAAAATGCATGCAAGATAAAATCCACGTAAGTACGGCACGCTTCTTGGATTTTCTTGGCACCCTACGATTCGTTTCTTATATAAGGCTGGCAGAGCTAGGGGTGGTAGAGGA
Source organism: Sesia apiformis (assembly GCA_914767545.1). NCBI lineage: Eukaryota > Metazoa > Arthropoda > Insecta > Lepidoptera > Sesiidae > Sesia > Sesia apiformis. The sequence continues at coordinate 11,838,340 of OU611967.1, read as the reverse complement.
TTGAATCTCCTATACTTCTTACTCCAATCATCCCAATCATTTTTTCTAACCCTGATTCCTACATCCGCAAAGGTAAGTAGTGCAAATGCAGAGAGACCGATGTTGATCAATTTATGTTACGGTAAATTCGATATTTTTGCGTATTTTAGAAAAATAATTAAACAAGTTATAATGCATTGTCATCGATATAGGAATAGACTAGATGAGGCATCATACGTTCTTACCAGAGAAACCTCGTTGGCAACTTCTTTGGGAGGTTAAGCAGATGAGGAGGGATTCATTGAAAAGTCAAATTTGAAACTTACGTACTACGTAATAAGAATGTTCCATTTATAAAACGCATAATTATGTACACCATTAGACTCTAACGTGTCTGCGCTAAAATATTATTTATTCTCAAATAGGTGTGCATTGGGGATTCTGTCTAACAACATGTCATAGTTTTGAGAATGTATAGAATTAATAAAATTAATGTATATTTTAATATTTTCTTAGATTTTCGCGATTACTATACATAGCAATTAAACAACTTTGAACGGTTACGGGGTGACTGTGACCCCGTGACCACGTCCACTGTAAAGTGTTCGAAACGTCGGGATAAAAATACTGTTAAATATACGCGATTTAAACCGTTCAAAGTTGTTTAATTGCTATGTAATGTATATTTTATTTAAGCAAATTTTTAAATTTTTATTCAACTTTTCATACATATTTGTTAAATACATAGTTTATATTTTTTATTAAAAAAAAATAGATGGCTATTTAAGTCAGTTAATTCAGAAGTCTTCGGTAATAAGTATGTCATACCTTGTATATAAAATGCTGAAGAGCACTTCTAAGATCAAATAACATAGTTTGCCCGCCACTAAATTTCGCTTCTAATCAATTAATAAAAGAATTTGACCGACATTAACAATTTTGACAAAATTACCTATTCATAAAGCAAATTTAATCTGCAAACTTATCGTAAACAACGGAGTTTATTGCGTAAACATCTCCAGAAGGAACATCTGAAGCTACTTTCCAGTTGCAAAATTTGTATTTTATTTCTATAACAAAGGAGGTTTTGTTATAGAAATTACAATGAAGGGTACGAGAATTAATTATGTAAACTTTCAATTTTCCAATAAAGTAGACTTTGTATTGGGGTTTATTAAATAGATTATTAAACTGTTTAAAAAATATATGACAAAGTATAAGATCCTTAAATAATTGAAAACTGATTTCATGTAACCGAACCTTCCCGAAACAGGAATCGTGGATTTTGCTCATGATTCTAATTTAATTGACATTATTTTGGTGACGAAAAACACCTTTTTCTGGGTTTGTATTTGTATGAAAAATTTGAAACAATACAAACTAGGTGTTGCGCGATAGAGCTCGTAAAACTCTAAAATTTTTGTCTTTGAACTTTTATTACAAAACGTACGGAAATCAACGAAATCTCGAAAATCAGCGAAATTTTAGGACATGCGATTTTCTTTACGTGTGTTTTCCTTCGCTGTCGATTTGAAAAATATTCACGAAATAATTCACGACCTCACACTATACAGAAGTTGGTATCCTTAGTATAACGGATCAAAGTTTTGTTTTATATTGCAAAATCGGGTCTAAACGCGTAAACGTTCGGAAAGGCCGCGGCACACTGCGCTAACAATATCCGTGGACGTATTCGACGGTTAATCGCAAAGTTTAAATTTGTTAATCATTTACATCCAGTTTATATCCATCTTCCCGATTGAAATTTGTATACATTTCAATCGCTTCACGTACAATACTACGAAACGTCGAGTAGAAATAGAAAGGTAGTAAGATATATATACAAAAATCATTAATTTCACGCGTTCAGACCCGAATAACAATATAAAATGTGTAAAAAACGGGAAAGTTTAAAAAGTTAACCAACCCATTCAGTATCCACCACTAGACATGAGACTCCTCATGCACATGATGCTGTGGGCTACACAGGTGGTGTAGTTCCTCAGGGCTTGTGATGGCGACTCTGTTATCCTTTAGTCGACTTTGACGACACCCACGAAAAGAGACGGGGTGGTGGTATTCTAAAGCTGACCCACACCGCACGTCACATAACTTTTATTGTTATTCTGTTGTTAGTCTCATGCTAATACTAAATTATTAATATTGTATAAAGATTAATTTAAAATAAACTACACGCCAGATGTTACGGAAGCAGATGTTGAATGCATGCGGGCGGTGGGTGCAATTGTTAAAGTTGCAAATGCAAAAAATGACATGTGCAAACACAACACTGCAGTTAGATAACTATCAGAATAAATATTTGCCAACGATCATACGGTTCATAACAATAAGGCAATGGGCAAATAAAATAGGGAAGGACAGGAGCCTGGTGGCCAGGAGATACTGTCGTCACAGCAGGGAAGCGTAGAATACCACAAAATAGACAGGCAATAGATAAAAATGGCAGACTGTAAGCGACGTTAAATGTAAATAGGTATATGTCCCATAATGTCCATAATGCGGGACACAAGCCTCCCCTAGTAAATTCCCCCCCCCCCCCCCCCCCCCCGGTTCGGGCCGTAATCTACCACGCGGGACCAGTACGGATTCGGTAGATTTCGGTAGTAAGATGTGTATGCATTTTTTTTTTGTTAATTTCTGGAGAAGGCGGTGAGATGAAAATATCGTGAACAAACCCGTTCACGATATTTTCATCTCACCGCCGCGGCGCGCCGAAGTAGTGACATTTTTTTAAATAAATAGGTGTAGGTACCTATACTGAGTTGTGTACGGACAGCGTCATCGTGAAGCTATTGAGGATGACAATGTTGAAGACAAGAAACCTAATGAATGACTAACTTCACAGCAGATGGAAGTGTGTGGACTTCTTAATTTGAAGCAATTTGATAATTAAATTAGATATCAGTAAATAGCGATAATGCCTTCAATGACAATATTAACGGAATTATCAATACATTGAATCTCATTTTAAATTACACAAGAAAAGAAAAGATTCTTTTCTTGATTTTTAGAAAAGGCGAATCCTATTGCAGACGAAGACAAAAGCAAACCAGTCTCTTGTTAATAAATACGTTATCAGTATCGTTGAACGGTATATGTATATTGACGAAATCATCAATATCTTGATATTTATGTTATTAAAATTTGTGACTATGTAAAATTTGTAATAAATTTAAAACTAATTCATAATTACTTGCCGTATATGGGACATTGTTTGATGAAACGCGCGTTGTTTTTTATAATAATAACACTTATATTATCATTACAATTACAAATGAGTTCACAATCTCAAAATTTATACGAATTCAAATTGAAGTAGTTAAAATTTTACAATTGTACGCAGTGAATAACATTAAAGTGATTGAATAATTCACTTTCAAAGAAGCGTCATTCAAAAACACTGCGAAGCCTTTGTAAGGGACCGCCGCCGTATTATATCTGCACACCATAATTGGGAAAGCAGATGGTACTTCTGCACACGTGCCAATGCGTTTTCAATCCACCCCTCTTCTTAAATAACAACCTCTTAAACAGCCATCCAATTTAATACAAAAATAATCTTCAACGTGTAATAAAGAAAGTTCAATATAAGATACATTGGAGGTGCGATACGACCGTTTGGGATAAAGTGGATGTGCCGAAAACGCTGCTTTCTTCAAAATGAACGACAAAAGTGTGGTTTGGTCGCTTTCATACTTTTTTTACAAGGTCGCGTTTTTTCGTACAACGGAGACCGTGATTTGTAGGTCAGCTGATCGTTCAAGACACGCCCGTGGGCAGATGTGTGTAAAAATATATACTCACTTAAACTGGACCGAATTAAGGATCGGCACTCACCTGCAACAGAAAAAAATGTGGGTTATAAACAAACTTCTTCAAGCTGGAATACGAGGTGTGGCTAAAATACTCGTTTTTATAAATGACCTTAATATTACTGTAGTTTTTGTTTTGAATTTTGGATACTTTCTTGTTTTTCTACTGCGGTAACAGACTGCTAAATTACTTCTAATGTAACGTTGGTATAAATTATTCTCTTTAATGCTTGGCCTATCTCTAGTAGTGGAGAGACAAACTAATGGTATGTATGGTAATCTATCAATACGCAAAGTTACACTATTGACTTTAGATATAAAATCAAGACGTTTCATTTTAGTCTAAACAAGAAAATTCCAGTATAAGCAACGTTGTATTGTTATCTTATATCAAACCGTACGTTACGAACGGATGTAAGTAGATAGTTCACATGTTCTCTATAGCCTCTGTGTTAACCAAAATGACAACTGTCTATAATAAACTTAACAGATGATTACATCTGAAGAACCCGTAATGAGGAAAAAAAGTTCATAATGAGCCAACTGTGAGAACGGTTTGGCGAGATACAGAAAGAGTCCTATAGAAAATAATTTACGCGCACCGAAAGACTACAGGTCTGACGAGTGTCGGACATCCATAAATATGTGGATATCACATTTGGGGACCAAGAGTAAAAGATAGGGTTAAGGGTGCAAAGATTCTATTGGGTCAAAGTGATTGGAAATCCAATGAATGAATGATAAAATTACAGCATGACTCTATTAATGTCAATATTGAGTTTGCAATTACATATATACGAGTATTTATTATTACCTATTACTTAAATCTACGTCTTATTAAGAGGGCGCTCACGAATGTACGGATGTCAAGTTTAGGTATACCCCCTATACTATTCATGAAAGAATAAACAATTTTGATACTTATTGATAATTAGATTATTGTTATATCTCCTTAATAAATTATAATAGTATATGCTTTATTTTCGGAAATCTAAGTTATATAGCCATTTTTGTGTTATATAGCTAATTGTAAGTAAATGAAATTTGTATTAAATAAAGTTTTTATTTAATACAAATTTATTTATTTTATTTATTTACAAAAGGCTACCTTAATGCCTGAATATACGTGTAAGTATAAAGGTAAGCAAATGTAAAAACATAATTATTAAATTAAATAAATTTAATACATATGTAATAAAATAACAAATAGAGAATAAATTGTAAATATTAATACGTTCAGTAGTTACATTATGTAAACAATGAACTCTAAAAATATGTTTCGATATTTGATACATTTTTTTAAATGCAATATTTTTTGAATAAAAATTGATTTACTATTTACTCGTAGCTAGAGACATATAGTGTATTATGGTAAAATAGTTGGTTGCTGTTAATATTAAAATAATGAGAAATATAGACCAGAACTATAACCAAAGTAAAAAATGTTGTCAAGCTAATGTCTTCGTAATTTCATAAAGATAGGCTTACCTAGCTACTCTTTCTTGATAGGGTTTAAAATAAATGAGAAATAGTCGTCACTCTATACAACGATAAATTCTGCATTTTGCGTAAATGCTTGTGGAGACAAACGTTTTTTTTTAATGTTGCTAAATACAAATGAAACTCCTGTTCAAGCGAATGTCTAGCTAGAGGAAGGACAGTTCTTTCTATATCAGCAATAGTTATTGTCACAATTGCAGTTATTTTGCCACAATTGGCCGTGAAAACCCCAAAAATGCGTGACAACCGTGGGCGCCATTTTAAGTACCTAACTACTTATTATTTTACTTTTTATTTTAAGGGAGATTTCAGACATGTATATTAAAAATAGTAACAACATAGCAGAAAAGAGGTTACTTGTCCTAAGCGAGAACTATATTTGTACTGTCACTAGGGTTGTACTGGTAATTACGGACAGGACCAGGACAGGCAAAGGATTCCAAAATATGCGGATATAGTTCCGAGCAATGTGAAACATCAATGTACCTGTTTTGAAAATGTAGCCCTTTGATGTACAATAGGTATACAATAGATGTACATAGGCGTTCAACCATTAAAACCATAGCGAACTAAAAGAATGGTGGCGGTCAGAATATATCAGCAGTGGTCGCAGTGATATGAGAATTTATTGACTCGTAGAGCCCTTTATATTCAAAAATAAGATAAAAGAATAAACATGCTTATTATAAAACTCCACAAAAATGCAACTATACAAACAGTAAATTGAAGTAAATTGATTGCTAAAGAATATTAAATGTACCTGCTAGTGAATTTCTATATATATATATATATATATATATATATATAATACATTATTTATTCTTATTTACTGACATCATTGAGAAGAAGCAACAAAACAGTTACATAGTTCAAACTAAAGCCGACAAAGTCTTTAAAGTGCCGCTTAAATTAACTCCGGCTTAAATTATATATATATATATTTATATATATAATACATTATTTATTCTTCTTTACTGACATCATTGAGAAGAAGCAACAAAACAGTTACATAGTTCAAACTAAAGCCGACAAAGTCTTTAAAGTGCCGCTTAAATTAACTCCGGCTTAAATTACATTTCCATGTTGGACATGGAAACCATACTCGTTTAAGTGCGACACTAAAGAAGCCATGTCCATATGGTTCCAACGCGATTTGCCATGTAGGAAGTCTATATCCGTTAAGGAAGTGTGTGAAGAGGACAGCTTTATGGCGGAGTACAGGCTGAAAGAAAAGATAGGTGCGTTGTATTCGCTCGTGTAATTTAAGCCGCGGTTATAGGGTTGCTACTACTCTTACTTATCTATAAACTATCTCTATACGTATATATTTCGCTAAAATTGTATTGTATAATGTAGATTGAAAGATTTAGAACAATGCTACTACTTGAAACCGCTGTGATGACGTTACCACAAACACGTCGTTGAAGGAAAATATCGTAAACAAATCTGCATTGTCGAGACATTCATCAATTATTCACTTTCTTATGGAATAGGTGACAACGTCAGAGGGGATGTGAGTGCAAATCAGCTTTGAAAAATTGTATTCACAGCTTTTTTTAAGAAAGCCATGTCACGCACGATGGAAACATCTCGGATAGTACTTCATTCCACAACTTTCTGCTCGAAAACTTCTCGAGATCACAAGGATACGCCTGTGCTTTGTAGTGGAACGTTAGACTAATATTGAATTCTCCACCTCTACTATATCAGCTGCTGGACATACCTAGCTCGATATAGGTCTCTCTAGAAGCTTATCCAGCTACTGCCGGCAATTTGTAAGAAAAGACAAAAAATCGTTTACTTTTTCTGAAAGGAATTCCCTAGGTGGAAGAACGCACAGAGAAAGACAACAAACTTGTTGTTTCCGTGTAAATTGAATTATTGGGCATTTAAACATATAAATTATTTAGTCTTAGTTTCGGTTATTTAATAACATCTATTAAGAATGTTATGACATAAAATCCATAATTATTTGTGTCAATTATATCAGCGCTTTTATTTTCTGCAATAAAAAAATGATGTCACACCAAGTTGATTCTTTTCTGATAGTGCATATATAATGCATATTTAGACCTTTTGCATTTGCATGCACATTTTGGCACTTTGATAGTGCATATAATCCTATGTCTAATGATTAATAAACATAAAATTCATTTGTAAATTGAAAGCGCTAGCTGGAAACGGTTACCTAGACCATAAATCATCGTTTCCAACAAATTGACTCATTGACCAAATTTCTAGTAAATGATTTTGTATGGCACAAATGTAAATTGATTGTGCGTCAAACGAGAATGGATTTATTAATGCCCAAATAACCTAATTTCATGCGTGTAACAACGCGATCTGTTACGGTCATTGTGTCTGTAAAATATGTATTAATATGAATCATGTGAAAGTGTGTATAATACGTATTATGAATTATGGCATAACTATGGTGATAAATCTGCAGTTAAAAGCGCTCTTATAAATCTCAATTAGTGCATAAGATGGATGCGTTTTAAAGTATTTTAAAGCATCTAACGAATTTTATTAGTTGAGAATCGGCTGGACTAGTGTTGAACATTGTTTTTAAGTCTAACCGCCCCGCCTTCCGTGTTTAGTGATTACGTTCAACCATCCATGTCATCATATCATAACTGGCTACCTACGTCTTCCAAATTACTTATTTTAAGACGTGTTGCTTGTTACTGCAATGGTATAATTCCATGACACTAAAAATTTAATTCTTCTTTCAAATGTTACAAATCCTCTCATTAGAAAACATTTTGTTTTGCATATTACTTTATCTAAGTAATATTACGTTGCATATGATGTTATGTAATTATTAAACAGGAATATATACTTCGAAGTAGATTTAATTTTACACACTAAAATTGATATATTAAAGCGGTCCTCTTATAACTATAATCAATATATTACATTTTACAATATAATTTAAAGTAATTTTCAGATTTAATTACCGGTTTTATTAACGAGTTATTAAAAGTGACCTCCTGTGGTGACCGCGCCTTCTGACTTGATCTTCAAAAAATAAAATATGAATGAACGTCACCGTGAACCTTTTATGTACAAAATATGAGAGTACCAAGTCTATGACAGGCATTATTATCGATCAACATGGCGCGTATCATGCCAACTTAATCTTATTCTCCTTTACCAATGGCTATAGATAAAGGAACTATATGAATGAAACAGATGGAGCTAACAAGCATTTCAAGTAAATGATATTTTCGCATATTTCACACACATTTATCTAATAACCGGGTCTGCTTACGTCTACTGTGTCGTACGAGTCGAAACGTCGAGGTAAATTGTACGCGCTAAGAACAGTCAAATGTTTATACATTGATGTACATAGTACATGTATTTAGAAGCTCACTGTGTATATGCATAAGAAATTTTTTTTTTTTAAAGTACTATATTCACACAAGTTTTCATAAGATACCAGAAGTTATCTTTTGTTTTAGATATTTTTCCTTTTAAGCTTCAATGTAAACCTCTAATATAATAAAAAAATAATAAAGAGCCAAGGGTTGGTGGGTTAAATATAAGCAAACGGTATGTCCATTCATTTTATATTCTCCGAAGTCTTATTTGTCTGAAATGATTACTCGATTAATATTACCTATGATTGTAATACTGGATATTACATTTGTAATCGTAAAGAGGTTTTGTACGCAATTCGTTAACGATATTCGCATGATAATACCAGAATTAATGGATATAATAATAGTGTTTTCACCTCAAATCGCGCCCACGCCGTAGTTTACTGATTGTTGAGATATTTGCCTCATTTCTTCTTTTTCTTACAGCCCATGGACATCTGCTAAAACCTGGGGCCTATCGGGGTGCGTTGCCGACTTTGCAAGATCCTATATAACAGCTTATCCTTGTTGAAAAACTGCATGTGGTAGCACTGGTAGCATAACGGAAATATTTCTTAGAGTAGTTAATAATGTATGGGTTCGCGATATAAAATGATTCTTGTACCGCACGGCACCTTGTCGGGTAAGTTTCTCAATACGACCGCTTTATAGAGAAAAACAACGCAAACGCGATGCGATATTGCAAACGAAAAATCTTAACATTAATGCCTTTGTACTCCTGTAAGATACGACCATTGTATAAATACAACGTTCCCGATTCTTTAAGTCTTGAAAATTTCCTTAAAAGTAACAGTAAGTAACATTTACCGATATTTTGACAAATCGACCTCAAAACAATTATCTAGAAGATAAATAACATCTATCCAAGACATCTGGAAGCTTTCCATAATAATGTACAGACATGTTATTTAATAATTACTAGAAATTACTTACGTCGAGGCAACAATTAATTTCTACTTTAGAATATTGTGAGGTTATAAATGTGATCATATTTCAATGAACTATAGTTGCCGGGGGGACATACTGCCGGTTAGAATAGCATATTTCCAGACATATAATAAAATTGTAACAAGGCCGTGTCTGTAGATGAAATATTTAAAAACAAAAATGATACAAAGCCCTAAACAACGCTTTTTGGAATGTCTGTCTGAACGCACATTACGCAAAAACTACTGGACAGATTTTAATGAAACATTTAGGTTACTTTTTATCTAGATCCATTATAAATTTTACACGGTAATCTAACTACCATCTCTTCCCGTGAGCGTCGTAAAAGGAGCCTATAGAATAACAACAACGCCGCTATCACAAGCGGTGAGGAACTACACCACCTCTAAAAGAGTGGACTCGCCCACGTCCCTTGGCCAGCGTGGCGTTTTATGGCCATTCATCCCTCATGCGCGAAACAATGTGCATTAGGGTCTCCAGCAGTGGATACTTAAGGGACCGGGTTGCATTGCATTGCTATCTAACAAACGATAGATACTTTAACTAACGTCTACGCGTGTGTTATAAGAAGATCCCAGAGCCGTCTGGTAATAACAATGCTGACGATGCGTTCAATAGCGTGAATGTCACTTCGAACGATTGCTTCACCTTTACTGGATACAAATCGTCAGAGTTAAAACGTCGTGTTTGTAAATTATATCTTTGTAATATAGTTAATTATAGTTTGTAATTATATAGGCTATCAACGCTCTTGAGTTCAGGGGTATTAATGTAGAAAGCTCCAATTTTATTTGAATATATTTTTAATAAACAGACAGTACAACTAAAATTGTAATATCAAAAAAATACTCTATATAAATTTAGAACCATTCATTGTCGAATGACTGACTGCTTGAGAAGCCAATAATTAGGTTTCGTTTTACAAAAATAAAGACAGACGTCCAAAAATTTACTGTAGGTACTAGGATTGTGTATGCTACATAACATTTAATACGTAATAATCATCCTTGCTTTTATTATTTAGAAACAAACCTTTCCATTTTATCGGGCAAAATTGTTCGACGTTGAGCTCACCATCCTTTTGAACTGTATATCCCCCGCGTAACCCAATATAAAGGGCATGGGGTCTAGTAGACCCCATGGTGAGCACTATAATATCAACGACAGAAAGCTAATGTTGTATTTTACACCAGTCATTAGATAGCAGTGTGCACGTGACAGTTAACTAAATACAACTTTTGGCTTCTAAAAGAATGTATTGTTTAAGTTATTATCAATCGCCTCTAACACGGGAATTGTTTAACATAATTTTTAACAGTCATAAATATAGTGTAAGGTTTCGATTGCTTATGAATTATATATGTTATCGGTAATGTATATAATACAGGGATTTTATACAATTTCTAGGAAATTTATAAAATGCCAAGATATTTTAGGAAAATTGTTTTTTTTTTTTATAAAATTACTAACTGGTACTAGGAAATGATTGAAAGTATATGAAATTGTTTCCGTCTAGGAAGGATATTCGCGTTATTTGAAAAAGAAATAATTACGATGTATGAGGCGACAATGCACAAGTGTATCCAGCAGTAGAGGAAAGTAAAAAGGGCTGTTGCCTATGGACAATCGCGGTACATGCCAACAACAGTCCAAAATGACAAACGTTGGCACGCCCTCGGATGCGCTGCCAACCTTTGTTAATATAGGTATGGATTGGGAAAATGGGGACGAATAGGATGGGATGGGAATGGGCTCTGGCATATCTCACTCACTACCGAAACACATACCTACGTACATTGGGGAAATACGATAAAGTAGGAAAGGCAGTACATTACAAGGTAGTCTCTTGTGAGAGAGGAGTAACGTGGTCAGTCGAGTGCATCCAGCGGCTATGGGAATATACATAACTATAATAAAATCTTAACAGGCCGTAAACATGAATTATTTTTTGAATAATGTGAATCCTATATAAAGTACGAATGATAGACCAAAATAACATTTTTTGATATTTTTCTCTGTCTGTTTGAACGCACATCACGTAAAAATTACTAGGGGGACTTTGAATGGGGTGAATTTTAATGAAACTTAGCATAGTTATAGCTTATATGTTAGGCATTAATCAAATGTTAATCTACGGTACGTACTTTTTATCCAGATCATAATATATAGCGACAGAAATTGAAAAAGTTATAGAACAGAAAATCCTCAATAATTCCAAAAATATGTCAACATAAGCACAGCGATTGAGAAATAAAAGTAAAGACAAATATTTTAAGAGTGATCATCAATCGTTCAGTCTGTTTACATTAACCCTAAAACGAGTGCATAATGAATGTACAATCCAATTTGGTCGGGCGACCACACGCATGGGACACGCATGCGAGAACGATTGACAAACCGTTGCTGGGGTACAATCATGGAACAAAATCTAATTTATTTTTTAATGAACTCAAGTTTAATATATTAAATAATTTATTAAAATATTAAAAGAAATATATATTTATATTTCAACGAACATCAAATTTATAGCAATTTGGTCAGCAATATATTTATATATATATATATGGTATATTGGTAGAAAAAATAATTGTTTGGCAGCAAATCGTTATGAGTTTAAAATGTTTTTATTGTCAGCAGAATTTTACTATTTTAGACAGTCATTAATTACGAGCGACAGGTAAAAATTAGTCGGGTAGGAATTTATAAAGTATTATAAGAGGTTCAATTACCTATACTGAAAATAGGCATCTATAATGTCAATATTTTTTAATTTGTCCAGCAAATACTGTAAATCAGTAAATGCAAATTGTGGCCTATTCAGCAGCAATGTGCTGACCTAAACGAGCAGCAAAAAATACTAAATAATTATTAACAAAAACTATTTTTGAATTATTGAAATAAATCATTACATTACTAAGAATGTTTTCACAAAGTCGACGGAGTTCACTCTATTATTGTCACCATTATTGTTATTATTGTTCACTTTATTGTCACCGGGGAATCTAAACCTAACCCATTAGCTTGATTAGTAACGTTAATTAAAATAATTTATTAAAGTTGTAATTTATTTCATTTATTTGAATCGATTATCCTGAATGCTTATAAAACATGGTTTATTAAAAAATATATTGAAATTGAAAAAAAAAAAATATTTGTAGAAAAATCATTAAATTAAAATCATCTAATATCATTATACATATTGACGTATTTTAGTTTCAAAATATTATTTGCAACATTTACAAAGATTTTTTAAAATAAAGGTGCCGTGATTAAAAAAGAAAACGAAATACTCAAGAAACTTCAGGATCAACCAAAACAATCGTATAACAACCTATTGTAGTACGAGTATTAAGAAATTTACAATAAAATCTACAAGAGAACTTTCGCCACTGACTGTACTAAATGGTTCTCAATTAGAAATACTTGTAATTAATCAAATAAACACAGCTGAGTGTGACGCCATGTTTATTTTAGCTCGTAGAGATTCCCCACTCGTTCAAAATTAAAGAATAACAAAGGAAAGTCAAGAACGAAAGTCGGCAGACCTTTATCAAAGTTTATTCAGCCGCGAGTTATTGTTCGAAAATTGTACTCGAGTAAAAAATGTTAAAGAAATTTATAAATGCCGACGGCACGTGCCTGTCGAGAAGGTAGATTTCGCTATTTTTCGTAGATTAAAAAAAACAAATGCTTCTTAAGTTCTATTCAGTAAATTATCGTTTGTTGTTTTTATTGTTGTTGTTGCTCTTTATTGTATATAATAAATTGTTACAATAGGGCATTACAACCACCCAATTCTGATTAACCAAAAGCTTAATTGATACAGAATACCTTACGGCATTAAGCTCGCTTTTGTACGACAATATGGCATAAAGTTAGTTAAATAAAAAAAATTACAATATTTCCGTAAGTACAAAATCAGAGGAATCTCTTCCAGTCAACCTTAGTATATCCGAGAGGAGTTATGTCATTAAAAAGCAGCATACATTATATAATAAATAAGAAATAGTAGATAGATTTGCATATAGACACACTAAGACACATAAGCAAATAAAATATAAAGATAAATATGAATATACACTACCTTTCGGTCCTTTTGCACTACCCATATCCCTTTTATTTTTCTCTATCCTAAGGTTGCCTGGAAGAGACCGCCTTAGCGATAGGGTCGCCTATTGTATTCTGTCATTTATTATTTGTGCAAATATAATAACTATTTGTATGCAGTAATGAGTATCTATTATTATTATTATATACATACATACACACATATTTACAATACATACACATTCATAGATTCATTCATTCATTCATACTCATTCACATTTATACAATAGTTAACTTAAAGTAGCGGGATTGGAGCGTAAAGGTTTATGCAAATTTGTTGGTAAAGCTTTATACAAGTTTTTGGGATATCTTGGAAGTTTTAACCGTCGTCGCGTCGTAATTCTGCAGCACATTTGGCCTATTTACGAATTTAACCGAGAAATAAACCCAAACAATTCGTGTGCCAAATTTGATGTTCATCAGTTAAGAAATGCGTTTTCAGTATTCCATACATCCGCTGCACGTCCGGAATAAGTTGTATCAGGCTATAAAGTTCCACTACAGAGCTCAAGCCTCCCCTTGTAAATCGCCGGGGGATTTCGGGCCACCAATCCACCGAGCGGGGTGGCAGGAATAAGAGAGAGAGAGAGAAAGAGATAAAGCATTAAATAAGATGTTCTAGCACGTTGTATCACTTGGATATACAATCAAAAATTAAAAATGTTTAGTACTCGGCTTCAGAGAAATTGATTTTCAAAGCGAAAACACGAGCATTAAACTGCTCGTGCATTAAACGAGCATGTGTGCGTAACAACTTATTCCCATCAAGCACGAGTACCTATTTACTATTTAAATTTAATTTTTATTACCGACTATCATATTGCACTTGTCTTTATAGTGTGACTTGGAATGTGTTGATAACTACGTAAGGTTTTTGAAGTTGTCGTTTTATTTTTGCGTAATATAAAATGTCGTCTGTAGGGGTAGAGTGCATGCTGCATTCCCACAGCTGTTGGGTGCACTTGACTGGCCACGTTACCCCTCTCTCACAAAAGATTACCTTCAAATGTACTGCATTTCCTATTTTATCGTATTTTATAAATGTACTTACGTGTTTCGTAATGAGTGAAATATGGTAGAGCCCATTCCCATCCCATCCTATCCCTCCCCATTTTAATCTGCCATTCCTTAATCTACAAAGGTAGCAGCGCATCCGGGGGCGTATCAACGTTTGTTATTCTGAACTGATGTTGGCATGTATCGCTGATGTCTATGAAATGAGATGTCTATGATGTCTATGAAATGTTACCTGCGAAATCTGTTTTGATCAACATAGGAATACCTTTTTTATTTTATCGTAATGTACGAATGTTAACATGTAACCTGTAAAATCTTTAAATTTTTTGTAACAATGTTGTTATTCGAATTTTTTCATCGATCGATAGCATATAATATTGGATTTTGACTAATCAACTTACTCCCGCCATGCTCGGATATATATATATATATATATATATATAATATATATGTATGAAGTTTTATAATGACTGTAATCTCCAACTTGTCCTTAGTAAAGTACTGATTTCTGCAATATCTGTAAACATATTATATATATAGAATTGTATAGACATATTATTTTTCTAGATTCCTCCGCGTTTTATAGTTTTTTATATTATTTAGAGCTTATTTCATTCGACACTTAGAGAAAAAACAAATAAATTATAGACATGTATAGTTATGTCGCAGTCTTTACAAAAGTAGTCTGTTTGAGAAACGCTTAACCTCTTTGAAGAACGGCCGCCCTGTTACGAAAACATTTACAATATTTATATAGGCTTATGTATTTATTTGCAAAGTAAATTTAGTTTTATTTGCTAGAAATACACGACATCATGTAAATTTACAAACAAGAGCTGAAATTTGTTATTACGTAATCTAAAGTCAATATTATAGTATGTAGTATATAAAAGATATATATATATAAAAGCAAAGCATATGTATATGAATATAATTACGTAAATATCGGAATATGGGAGAAAAATTCTATATCTGGAATAACCGATATCCTGTCCAATATCATATCTTGATCTGTAATTTATTGAAGGAGTTTGCTAGCATCGATTCAATATTTTCTGCTGTTCATTAATTATTTCTCAATTCAAAACAACAATAAGTTTCGTAGTCCGTCAGTAAAGACAGTAAATATGGTAAAAGCCTCGAAGGGCGTAGCACCATAACAACATCAGTAATTTTTAATCTTTATTGCGTATTAAGCTCACCGAACCTTTGTAGTCAATTACTTTCTGTCTCCTAAAGAAACACGGCGCTCTAACTCCTGTGTTTATGGTCAGAGAGATAATAAAATCTATCTATATATATACTCGTATATATAAAAATGGATGTTGGTATATCTGATGTTAATAGACTTCGACACCGATTGACCGATCACCATGAAAGTTGGCACATGTGTGTATTTTTGAATGGAGAAGGTTTTTATACTATCGACTTTGTTGTAACTCGCCACTAGATGGCGCTGCAACACATAAACTTCTATGGCAGGACAACGTCTGTCGGGTTTTGCTAGTATTATTATAAAATTGGCTGGAATGTTGCTGAATGCTAAATAGCAGTAACCGCTACTTTTCTTAATACATTGTTGTATGTAAATAAAGCGACGCGGCAAATGATGTTAAATTTAAACAATTTTATTAGTTTTATCACTCTTCAATATCTTATAGTTGGCCGTATTGCGTCGACCGGCTTTAGATAGCACGACCCCATCACTTCCCGTGGGTCTCGTAAAAGGCGACTAAGTAATAACAAAGCCGCTACCGCAAGACCTGAGGAAGTACACGGCCTCAAGAGTGGACTCGCCAACCCGCTTGGTCAGAAGGCTTTATGCACATGACAATGTGCTTGAGGAGGCCCATATCCTGCTGTGGACGAGAAAAGTGATGATGACGGTGATAGTTACAAAACATTTATAAGTTAGTTAAATTTAATAAATACCAAGCGATATAAATACACGATGTGTCCAATCAATTGTATTCCCAAAGGATATAAACTATGGATTACATTTGAGATTCTGAGTTAATTGTCATGAAAATTGTATGCAATGTTGGCATAGAAATCATTTTTGATATTTGAAAAAATGATCATACAAAATTGTAATTGCTAAATATAAAGCACAAAAAAAATCTTTTTCAACAAAATACGTAACATTTATCGGTAATTATTATTAACTAATCGGTGATTAACTTCTCCAGTGTTCGGAAATACACCTTGTATAAAAAACGAAATAAAAACCAATGGTTAATTGAAACTTACAAAAGTATGGTTACTTAATTCCAATCGCACAAATTAGATTCAGGGAGTGTTTTAAAAGTAAATGCTGAGCGCTTGACGTCAGAGTGTTGTTGAGTCGGCGCTAACAAACTTTAAGACTCGAGCGATAAAGCTCGGGAGCGTTTCAGGTGGTCTACGAAACCGAAAACACGAAAAGCGCAGTTTCAGTCGATATTTTTCGTTAGACTCTTACCACGAAAACATTCACTTCGATATATCAGCCTCAACGATGTTCATTTGACATTTGAAACTACTCCGATCGCACAAGACAACAATCTAAACATACATTTTAACAGGAAATACTTGGGGATCAAATTTCACGATAACACGATAACAAAATCAGAGTAGACCCCAGACTCGAGCCTTTAACGCTTAAAGGTTTAAAATTTGCAAGCGTCAAAGATTTGGGCTAACTCTCACGAGCGTTTAAAGCTCGAGTCGTGGGTTCATTAGCGCTGAATGAACATCGAATTCCCAGCACTTATTTCACAATACTAGTTTCAGAGAAAATATTATTGTACGAGTGTACCTTAAAAATAATTATTGCTATAAAAGAAATAGTTTTCCTCCTTAGCAACGGAATGTCTCCCGCGTGGATGCTTTTAAGTAATCCACGGGGTTCCGTGTACTTGCCACTGTGAATACATGTCAAGTAATGTCAATATTGCCTTTGCATGTACTTATATGTTACGGTTAATGTTAGGCATGTGGATAAAGCTAGCATTACCCAGATAAGAGCTTTGGATAAAGTCCGAAATTAAAACAAAAATCTTCCTAACAAAAATTTGTTTCTACCCAGAAAAGATTTTGCTTGATTAGGTTAACAGTTTCCGATACGCTTCGCGATCGCGATCGATGTTCGTGATTATTTTTTTTAACAACGCGAGAGTTCTTCCTACATAGAAACCAATTGTTTGAAATAATTTATATGCCATTCGAAGCTGTGGAGGGAGAGTGCACGCTGCATTCCCACAGCCGATGGGTGTACTCGACTGGCCACGTTACCCATCCCTCACAGAAGACTACCTTGAAATGTACTGCATTTTTTACTTTATCGTATTTCCCCAATTTACGTGTACGTGTTTCGGTAGTGAGTGAGATATGCCAGAGCCCATTCCCACCCCATCCTATCCCTCCCGATTTTCCCAACCCTTTCTCCCTATCCATTCCTTAATGGATCCTTATTCGGGGGCGTGCCAATGTTTCTCATTCTGCACTGATGTTGGCATGTATCGCGGATGTCTATGGACGACAGTATCCATTACCATCAGGTGTACTCGTACTGTATGCTCGTCTGCCGCATTTCTCTTATCCACAGCCTTTAAATAATGCTGATTTTATCTGGGTAATGCCAAGATAGAAACAAAAAGTTCTTTATTAATGTTGTATCCATTGACATAATAACTTCTTTGTTATTTGACAGAGTGGAGGTGGACCGACGACTTGAAGAAGTTCACCGATGGTGGCTGTAAGAAGAGCCGAAGATCATGTGTGGTGAAGAGCGTTAGAAGCCTGTATCCCGCAGATGAGTGAACTGAACACTTATGCATATTGCTATTCTAACATCATATTCTCAATTTAATTATTTACATATATAGATTCTACGAGTACATCCCCGTTTCACTCCATCCCATCCTTAACCATCCCATTGAATCAATTAACAAATGTAATTAGCGGTTTCTCTATTCATCTAGCGCCGTTTTTTTGGTTTAATGGCATTTTCCATGTAAATACAATTTCACTCACACCGCTTACACTCTTCCCTTCAATCAAGCGCTATTCACGGTAGCAGCGAAGTTAGATCTGATAGCTCCACAGGAAATGAACTCGCCCACCACACATCGGCTTGCTAATTTCCTAGGTTCACAGACAAAATGGGTTCGCCCACCATCTTCTTATTGACTAATCAACTACCATTCGCTAATATTGTGTGCTAAATATCAAATACTAGGGTATTCCTATAACTTTGCGTGGATGTATATAAGTTGTAATGTATGTAAGTTATTTTGACTTATACTATAGTATATAGTTGATAAGTCAAAATAACTTGTTCAAAAACCGTTTTAACAGCTTCGCAGTTTAAAAGTTCGGTTATGCCCGTCACAGATTTATATTAATAATACATATATATTTAGTAATATAAAGTTTAGCAAGACAAAATATTACGGTATATTTTCCATAGTAATCTTTAGTGATGTTACGCGTGTGACGTTATAATAAAACAATATATTAATATATATTTTCATCATATTCTTCTTCTTCTTCTTCTTCTTCTCAGCCCTTGGACGTCCACTGCTGGACATAGGCCTCCCCCATTGTCCGCCATTTAGACCTATCGGCAGCGACCTGCATCCAGTGGGTGCCCGCAACCTTTATGAGGTCGTCTGATATTAAGATACGACAATAAATATTTTCAAATTATGACCCTTTATATGTATCGGGGATGTTCCAAATGTTCGTATTCGCGAATACCCGCCAATTATCTTTTCTTTTTTTTTATGGAGAAGAGGGCGGACGAGCAAGCGGTCCCACGTGATGGTAAGTGTTAGCGCCACCCATGGACACCTGCAACACCAGGGGGTATGCGGGCGCGCCGCCGACCTTGCAAAATCCTATTCACAGCTCTCTTGAAGAACCCCATGTCGTAGTTATACGACATGTCGTTAAGTACATATTTATTTTCATACTTGTATTCGCCATTTTCCAAACGAATACTATTCGAATAGTAAAAGGTCAACGTGAAAGAGATTATCTGCAAAAGAAATACCTCTAAGATTAAACGTTCACTCGAAAATCAGTTACGTAGCTGATTTTATAGTTTAATAATTAGTAAATGATTTTTCAGTTTAATTTAAAGTTAGGTACTTACTTAACTTTATATTAAACCAAATAGGTATTTACTGATTGAACTAAAAAAATACGTATAGCACTGAATTTAAATTGGACTAAAAATTAACTACTTATATAAGTGCGTGCGTAGTGGATTAGGTATAGTACGTAATCGTATTCGCGAATAATGATTTTTTACGAAACATGTGTATTATAGTAATTCATAGTATGCGTAAGAGAAACTTGAATCTGCTAAGACGGATGCTATATAGGAAAACAATAATATATTATAGTACGAGTACATTAATCGTGTGTAGTACTTTGTTATAATATAGTATAATATTTGCTATATTATATGAGTGTATATCTTTGTATATTAATATATATTACACTGTGGCGAGCTTCAGTTGTATTTTTACATTGAATACAGTATGTTCGGGAAAGGAGGGAATTATTAACTTAAAATGTTGGTCCAAAGGTTATATTGAAGATCTACTTACACAAGCAATTCGAAGGATTCCGGGAGAGCGAACGCTCATCATCAACACAGAATTAGCACACGAATAAAACAATTTATATTTCACGATCACAGGCACCCGAGGGATTTAGTGATGTATTTCGGGACGCATAGCCCCCACTCTAAGTCGGTCGGTCACACAATCAATCATTGGAGAACAAAATATATGAAAACTTGTCAAGTCAATAAATGGAAACGAGGGTATATACTCGTACAATAATAAATAAAGTATCCTGTCACATAAAGGTCCTAGAACCACACTATTTATTTAGTAGCGAAACCATTTTATGTGAAGCTATTGAATAAAAGAATGCTATTTTTTCCGGAAGAGGTAAAAACCCGAATTTGTATCTGGACTACCGATAAGTAAAGAATCCTAGTTTATAATGTTGGGTTTATTTTTTATTTTAACAACTTCACGTAATGCACCTTCGAAGTTGGCGTTTTATCGTCATTTACACTTGTTTGATTACTTCTGTAATCAAACAAACTTGCGACCGGTACTTTTAAACTTCTGCACCTACCATCCGAGATATGTAGACACAATGCATACTGGCCTTCTTAAAAATATTTTAAGTATGCTCAACGATACTAACATATTATTAGCAATAATAATAATAACATATTGATGGCAACTGTTTGTTAGCATAGTAGGGGTAGATAGAGGAGCTAGGGGATTCAATAACCTATTATTATGAATCCTGAAGTAAGAAACCCCTGTATCACATCACAAAAGCTAGTGTCGTCGCTAATCACATATGAATAATGAATAATAATTAAAAAAAAAATTAAATATATCACTGGCTCGGCCGTTAAAGAAACACCATGTTCGAGAATTTTAAAAAATCGGGCGCATGTGAAGTCACTAATCCACACTGGGCCTTCGTGGTGGATTATGGAAACACCCCAGTTATTTACTAGGGAAGGCCGGAGCCCTGCAGTGAAATATTATATAGGCTGAATTCGAATTACTAAACGATTTTCAAAAAATTGGTTAGAAAACTATGGGGAAATTTATAAGTAATCTGACAATGACGCCATATTTCACAGTTACAAACAGACACTCCAATTGTACTTAAACAGATGGTACATCTATATTATCATCTATGATCCACCTACGACCGCATGACCTCACGGAGGCAGCACCTCTCGTTTTATTGTTTCCGCCCACACTTCTACAAATGAGGTTGACCATGGCCTTATGGAGAATAATTAGACGTCGAGATTTGAAGGGCCGCCATATCTTTTGTCAAAGTGAATATTTATCTAATTAAGGGAGCTTACAACATATGTTTACCTCATTTAAAATAAATAACAATTATAATAATAATTTAAAAATAAATAAATTTATTCTACTCGAAGTTTCGGCTGGGTTGCACCAACTATGGTCACGAGCTGACTGAAGAGGTAGGTAGTCCAGTCGAGAGTTGCGAGCGGTTTCTTCAGCTATCCGCATCTGGCCTTCTCAGTCCAAACTATGAAGGCCTATGAACAAAATGAATAACGTAAACATACGCGTTAAGACCCGTTTAATTACATATGTGTGAAATCTCAAGTGTTAAGACGAATATTTCTTCTCATTTGCGTAACAAGAAAGATGACTACCAAAAACAGATCAAAGAATAACCGTTTATGTAATAGTAGCTACCAATGACTATCATCCATCATTGAGATCATCACTGCGATCATTGATGAGGAGTGAAATGTCATTTCATTTTATTCACGAGAAATATATAGATGGATAAACTCTTTATTGTACACCAATACGTGTTGCAAAAGGACAATTTAAGTAAGTAACACGAAAAGTGCAACAGGCGGCCTTATCGTCAAAGCGATCTCTTCCAAGCAACCTTTGGGTGGTAGGGAGAAAATAGATAACAGAAAATTATTATTAATTGATGAAGAGATGAAACTTGTAGGAAAAAAATTCTGTTGACGATCAATTAACATCGCCTCCTTGGTATCGCAGGATAGTTAAGCAGTAAGGCGTTGGATCTCTTCCGGTTATATTGGATGAGCGCCCAAATACTAATAATTTTGTAAATCAAAGGTATTATTTTGTACCCTTCGCAATATATAAGATACAAAATGATTTATAGATGAGTCGAAGATAACTAAAATTAAACACAATTTAGAATGAAGCACCGTCATTACCTATATAACGCAATGTTGCCTCATTGTAAACAAAACCTTTTTTGTTATTTTGATAACCCTTGATGTACCGACGATATCCATCAGCACATGAATACCAGCTTTGTTCTATTACTGACCTCCAACAAAAGACGTTGTTGAAAAAAACTAGTTCTAATAGCAAAAACTGTTACGCAACTGATGAAAAATGGGGTTCCGTTATTCGCTCGCCACAGTATAAAGAGCCGACGCGTGACGAGCTCACGTTGTTAAAGCATTACAGACGAGCGGCAGCGAAAACGCGCGGGTTTATTGTTGCTTTTCTTTTACACAATAAAATTACAAGTTGTGACAATGAGTTCGTTTATAAGAGAGATAAGCTCTAAAACGACTGCATAGATTTTATTTTTTGAAATTAAACTAAGACTATGTTTGGATTCCCTAAGAAATAGTTAAGTCACATGAGCAAAACCAGAGTTGGTCGCTAGTTATTATAAAACAATTGCTTTACAATTTTGACCAATAATATGCAAATAAAAAGTATTATTCATTATTAATTGATTTTGAAAATCCGAAACAATTTTGAAAGCAATCTAGAATTCAATATCATAACATGTAATAGTCACAGATTAATGCTAATTTGCTGCGCAATTAGAGCGACGAAATAAATCTGTTTACGTACCTTTTGTATTATGCAGAAGATAAAATAATTAAAATGATTCCATAAATTTCTAACCTATCCGGTCAGACACTCGTCGTTTTAAAGACAAATGTTGTTCGGATTTAGGTAACTTGTGTCGATCTTTGTGTAAATCACTGGACTCACGACATAGCGAATCCTAGTGAAAGCCAAGAAATTGAAATGTAATATATGCCAATCGTAATTGTAATGTGTAATGTGTTCGTTACCTACTATTATTTATTTAGTATTAATAATGATAAATTTAATTTACTTTAGTTATTAATATTATTTCGATAGCAAAAAATTATTGCAGCACATAATTATGCAGTTGTATCTTGAAAAATAATGTTAATATTTCGTATTACAATTTTAGCACTTTAATATAATCTAACTTTAATAAATCGAAATAAAAAGTAAACATATACATTTCTTATACGCGTTCAGACCCGATTTATAATATAAAATGTGTATTAATCGCGAAAGTTTAAAAAAACATGAACGCCAGATAGCTCCATTACTTTTGTGTCGTGTGGTAAACCCACAAAGTCCATCGGCCTCGCCCATTGGGCAACGAAACATCGCGTTGCGATCACAACAATGCACTTTGACGCGCACAGTTAGTTACCCGAGAAAAATGGATGTCAACTCTGTGTGACCTTCGTACAGTTTGTAACTGTGACTTTTAAAGTGTACATGATACAAAGCTGTACACATATTAGTACTTGTATATTTTCTCCATAAAAAGATCTCTACCATGTTTGTTGTAGCATCAACGGTTCGCCAGATTTTCAGTCTTAAAGTTATTGCAAATAACTTAATACAATCTTTCCAACCTTTTCTCCCAATCCATTCCTTAATCTGCAAAGACACGCAGCGCATTCGGGGGAGTGCCGACATTTGTCATTCTGGAGTGATGTTGGCATATATCGCGGAAGTCTATAAAAAATAGTGTTTTAATAAACCGGTTTTGCATGCACAAAGCTGAACCATTTTAATAATTTGTTTCATAAGTTCTATCTATTGTTTTAGTGTTTTTTTCCCTATTGTAATTCTATTTACGTCTAAATACATTCCTGAAGTGAAGATTGATTATTGATTTATTATTCTTTCCTCGAAACACCCGCCTAACGACTGAACGAACATCGCAATTTTATTTAAAAAAACTCGGATTAAGAAAGAGGTCGGTATTAGATAACTTTGCGTTAGTGGCAATTATCATTTTGCACTCACATGCGAAAATAAAACACACTTGAAAACAAACACGTGCGAACACGCACACCCAAATACTACAGCCACTAAAATTATATACCTATAAATTTTGGCAATCAGTCCTGTCAAGTGTCGAATTGCGTATGTTCATTCACGTATTGCTTTCTGACACTTGAGGCCACAAAAAGTGACTCACACCCGTTCATACGCTACCGTCAAATAAAGTGCGTAATTCGGAAATAAGCCTTCTCAATTGAGTATGCATTCATAAAAGAAAAATGAAATAAAGAAATAAATTAAGAAAAATGGGCATTATATACTTGAACATATGACCCAAGATCGTGCGCACTAACATTTTCCACATGCTAAACCAATTAATGAAAGAAACATACAACAGAGCAATAAACACGAAACGAAAAATTAGATCGTATGTGGCAAATCTATCTTCTATACCTACATACGTCCATACAAAGAGAAATGTCTTGACTGACTCACTCACTCACCAACATCGAGCCAAAACCGTTGAAACTACAAACTTTAAATATTGAAACTGTAGCAGCATATGGTAAATTTGCAGCTTTCGGTCATTATTTGAAGCGAAGAAAAAGGGGAGAGGGTGAAAGTGGCTTAAGTTAAAGAAATAAAAAAGTCTTGACACATTACAACATAACATGAGCGTTACAATGAATAACAGCTTACATTTTTAAATTTTGTGGAATGGTAGTTGTAACACTGGCTCTTGAACTAGGTATAACCTGTGCTTCGAGAATATATTTATTTATTCATTCAGAGGTACACCAACAGCATTTACACAAAAAATGCAAATGTTAAAACTTATAAATTCAACATACCGTGTGCAATGCTTTAACAGGTGCATACAAGTTCAACACAAAGGCATGCGAGTATGATAAAATACAAAATAACAAAATTAAATTTGGATGAACATAATAAATGAAGTTAAATTACCCTTTACTAGAACGTTAAACCATTTAATTAAACAAATGAAAAAAAGACAAAAAGTCTGTAGTCAGTAAAAACAGAAAGGCCCTTTTCACAGAGTAATAAAATAATTTTTATTTGTGTACTGAATGAAATAATAATAGCAATATATTAAAGTGCAGGCCCGTACATGGATTGTGTGTGTGTGTGTGTGTTTGAAATTAATGATTTCTATGAATGCCTATTTAGTCACTTCTAGAAGTCTTTCTGTTTCGTCATCATTCTTATCTAAAAATAAATCCACCAATAGTTTCTTAGTTTATATTTAATAATGAATCATTTTATTAATTTCGTGTGTAGCGGCAGCGCGGGCCGTGTTGCTTGTGAACTTGGCCTGATACACTATCGTACACCTGGATTTGGACCATATTTTTTTTATAATGTTTGCAAAGGTAGACTTCCATCTAAGGTTTTCAACGGTGTTACTATTCCTTTCAATAGTCAGGTCAGGAACTTGGGAATAACGATTGCCAGAAATTTATCATGGGCTCCACAGATTGTTGAGGTTAGCAAGAAGATGTTTGGTGCGGTGGAATCTTTGAGGAGACTACGTAATTTCCTATAATATGACACCGGGATTATGCTTACCCAAAGTTATTACACAAGATTATGCTTCTGCACATCCTATGGTGACCTCTGTTATATTGATCTGAATGGGGATCAACTAGAGCGTCTTCAAAATAGTATTTTAATTCGGTTCATATTTGGCCTTCAAAAGTATGATCACGTCTCTCAGTTTCGCCGACAGCTCAAGTTGCTCCCCAATCGTCTCTGACGGAACACTCATATCCTTTCCCTTCTCTACTCTACCTTTAATCCTTCGGCTCCTAAGTATTTAAAAAACGTTTTCAATTCCTCTGCTCTCACTCAATTCACCTTCGTTCTTGTAATAACCTTCCTCTTGGCATTCCTTTTCACCATTCTACTTCATATTGTTACTCTTTAACTATGCAAGCGGTTCGTTTGTGGAACTCTCTTCCCCTCAACATAAAACGTGCTCAATCTTTATCCAGCTTCAGAAGTCAACTTACTAAACACCATTTAGCTTTGTAATCTTTCATTCAATTAATTACTAACATAATATAATATTTTGTATATAGTTTGTATGTGTATGTATGAGCGAAGCCGCGAGATACAGCTAGTGATAAATATATCCTACTCCTAACCAATACATACATCTTATTACGTATACATTTAAATATTTCTTTGATACGCTTTACATAAGGCGACAGAAAACATTCTTAAACATGACGTTCTCTACATTTGTGTCCACTAAAATATGTAGGTACTAAGTCAGTGTCGGAATGTCAACGCGGGCGGTGATTGACAATTGACCTTTTAAGGGGAAGACGTTTTGAAACCAAAACAAACATTACCAAACTAGAAAACAGAATAAATAAATCTTTTGGCCTTGCGTTTTAATGGAGTGGGCATGCCTCTTAAAAATTAAGACTTCTGCATTCTGTGCAAGTTTACGCTTTTGTTATTCTTTGTCGCAATAAGACAAATTTGTTCACACTGCACAGTGAAATATGATTAGACTAAAAATATGACATAACTATAGTTATACATCTTTAAAGATTAAAACTTAAGATTTAAAACGAGGAGATTAGCTAAAGAACTAAAGTCACCGATATATCTCATAGAATCAGCGTGTTGAAGTGGCAATGGGCAGGTCATATCTGCTACAGGACCGACAACCTATGGGGTAGACGAGTCCACGAATGGAGGCTACGTATCGGGAAACGCAGTATGGGACATCCTCCGACCACGTGGACCGACGACTTGACGAAGTTTGTCGGTGGTGACTGCATGAGAAGAATTGAACATCGTGTGTGGTGGCGAGACTTGGGAGAGGCTTATATCCAGCAGTGAAGAAGTATGGTATATTTGTTATATATAAAATGGTGAGAGACGAGCAAACAGTCCACGTGATGGTAAGTGGGTCTCTCAACCACATCATCCGCGATACATGCCAATATTAATCAAGAATGAAAAGCGCTATCACGTCTTCGGAAACGCTGCTTGCTTTTAGAGATTTAAGAGTAAATTTGACAAAAGGTTTGTGAGAGATGGAGAATAAAGACTATAATAGAATGAGAGATTTTCCTTATTCCATTGTACTTTCCATGCAATGAGATGTGATGACCCACGAAACAAGTTAGTACATTTCACTGCAGTCTTCTGTGAGATAGGGATAAAACTTCAACAAATGGAAAACACACACGCTATTTTATCTGAGTAACATAAATCAATAATAAAAATGTGCGTTTTACATTTAACCGTAGTGAAAGTGTAACCGTAATCAGCCCTTTTATAGTGCACTGCTGGACATGGGCCTCCTCATGCACAGGACAATGTATGACCTTGAAACGCTAGCCAAGCGAGTTGGCGAGTCCACTCTTCTAGAGGTGGTGTAGTTCCTCAGCGCTTGTGGTAGCGGATTTATTGTCCTTTAGTCGCCTTTTACGACACCACACGGCTCAAATGTGTATTAAATTATTATTGAAGTGTATAAAAGTGTATTCGAAAATGTATTACAATACATTAATTTTATATTCCAGATAAACGTGATAGCGGATTTATTGTCCTTTAGTCGCCTTTTACGACACCACACGGCTCAAATGTGTATTAAATTATTATTAAAGTGTATTCGAAAATGTATTACAATACATTAATTTTATATTCCAGATAAACGTTGCGTCGCAGAAGCAAGGTCACTCTCAAGATACGATCTTCACCAACAGACCGTTATAGATTGTTAAACATCATCGAACCGTCTTCGCTCCTAAATAAACACATTTCTTGTACAGAATATCAATAAATGGGAGAAAATAAGACGCCATCCTCTCGCCTATACCAGAAAAGAAACCTATAAAGTGGTCGGCTTCACCTTAACAGGCGGTTTTACATTCAAAACTCGTGCGCATTCCGACGACACGCTTTGTCGGACCCATCTAGGAGCCGTAGACAAAGGATAATAGTATTTACTTTATACGACTAATAGGACACATATCTTTACTGCCGACGGATACAAGGAATTATTTGGTTAAAGTAGTTTATCGAACTCTGTCTACAAGAGTTTTTCCTTCTTTACAATATGAAAATCTTCATATAAAATATCTATTGAACTGCAGATAGCCTGCAATAGCACTTGCTAAGGATGTTCCGAATACTCGTATTCATTTATTCTTCTTCTTCTTCTTCTTCTCAGCCCTTGGACGTCCACTGCTGGACATAGGCCTCCCCCATTGTCCGCCATTTAGACCTATCGGCAGCGACCTGCATCCAGCGGGTGCCCGCAACCTTTATGAGGTCGTCTGTCCATCTAGCAGATGGACGTCCTCGGCTTCGTCCGCCGGTACGTGGTCTCCATTCGAGAACCCGTCTGCCCCATCGGCCATCGGTTCTTCGAGCTATGTGCCCTGCCCACTGCCACTTCAGCTTGCTAACCCGAGAGGCTATGTCGGTGACTTTAGTTCGTCTACGGATCTCCTCATTCCTG
Organism: Sesia apiformis; assembly: GCA_914767545.1. Classification (NCBI taxonomy): domain Eukaryota; kingdom Metazoa; phylum Arthropoda; class Insecta; order Lepidoptera; family Sesiidae; genus Sesia; species Sesia apiformis. The sequence goes on along the minus strand of OU611967.1, from coordinate 11,809,431 downwards.
ATTCGATCACGTAGAGAAACCCCGAGCATAGCCCTCTCCATAGCTCGCTGTGCGACAGTGAGCTTATTTATGAGGCCCATAGTCAGAGACCACGTCTCGGTGCCGTAGGTCATCACTGGCAACACACACTGGTCGAAGACCTTCGTCTTCAAATACTCGGTATTCATTTATTCAAATACTCGGTATTCATTTATTGAAATACTCGGTATTCGTACTCGTACTCGTAATCGCCATTTTCTAAACGAATACTTGAATACTAATCGAATAGTACGAGTAAAAGCCTAACGCGAGTAGTGAGTAAAGATATTTTTTATAAAAAGAAATACAGTAACATAACTAGTTTTTTTTAATTTCATTAGTAAGGGAATTTCAAGTTTAATTTAAAATTAGGTAGGTACATAACTTTTTTCTTTTTAAATATGACAATGATGCAATTAGCACATTCTATCAGTGTCAAATTATCTTCGCAATAAAGAACTTGAAGTCAAAACGATTTCTGTCGACGGCCAGTTCCGTCGCAGCAAGTTAAGTTGGTCAGTAAAGCGATAGTAGGTTACTGCGAACAGAAGAGGACTCCTTGGAAGCACACGAAAAACGCACTCCCACGCTTTTATTTGATTATCAGAAACATCACGCACAGAAAACACTTTGAAGTTTAATGAACTATCACTAGCCAAAAAGTTCTACTTAATTTTAGATCAAACTAAAAGGGTACTTGCTGACTGAACTATAAATTTAAAGTTATTACTTAACTTATTTTTATAGCACTAACAGTCAAAGAATTAGCTTTGAGTGTCCTAGCTTCGGATTCTGTCCCGTATAGAAACTCCAAGTGTACTTACTACTTATATTACATAGTCGTATGTTTGAGTAAACAAAACTGAAATCAAAGGAAACTCATGAGGACTTACAAACCGGACATTTAACCAGTCGGTAACCACGGATTGTATTTTTTTATAGGAAGATGGCGGCAGACAAGCATACAGTCCACCTGGTGGGAAGTGGATACTGTAGTCCATGGATATCCGCGGTACATGCCAACTTCAGTCCAGAGCGACAAACGTTGACACGGGCTCAGATGTTCTACCTGACTTTAAATATGTAGAAAAAGTTAATTTGTAGAAAGGGTTGGGAAAATGGGTGGAAATAGGATAGTATTGCATGGGAATAGACTCTGGCATATCTCACTCACTACCGAAACACGCATACATTACGAAAACTTATGTCACGTTCGGATGTTTCCCGATTAGCCGATGGCCAATTTTCTCATGATGTATCAACGTGATGAACATTTCAAGGTAAGTCAGTCTTATCTGAGAGAGGGGCAACGAGGCCAGTCGCGTGCGTCCAGTCTTGGTCGAATTGAGTCGTCAACAAAGCGAGGATTAGTAAGCGGTCATTTGTCAACAGATCAAATGTGCAACTTGGGTAATGTGACGTCATCGATGTTCATAGTACTAACAGTGCCCGCGACTTCGTGTACGCGTATGAAGTATGTGTGTTTAGCTTGATTCCCGTGGGAATTTTATAATTGATCTGGATTAAACAAATCCTAAATGTTCGACTTATAAGCTATATCTATTCCAAGTCTCATATAAATCCGTCTAGTGGTTTTTGCGTGCTGTGACAGACAGACAGACAAAAATTCTAATAATAATTGTTGTATTGGGTCCCGTATCTTTACAATCTTTATAATAAAACCGTGTGGCTTTTTAAGATTTTATTATAGGTAAGTATATATATACAATATACATGTATAAATGTAGAGGCAAGTACAACTGCCAACATTATTTAAAAATGGAGAACAGTTTGTGTACCATTAAACTGCATGGAAGTTGACGCAGATGACCCATCCAGTTACCTAATTAAAATGTGTTAATATTTCATTTTTTTTTCTATAATTTCTTGTTGTATCATTTTATTGTGTATTGTATTTAAGGTGTATTATTTTATTATTTGGAACTCATTTATTGGTTCATTGATATATACATTTAGACGTCCAAGGGCTGAAAAGAAGAAGAAGATATATACATAGTATGTATATATCTACTTGTAAATACATTTTTAAGTACATATTTGTTTGTAGTAAGTATTAATACGTGTACCATCTGCCTAATATTCTTGTGTTCGCAATTCGCATACGAATAAAACTCCTCCTGCCCGAAGGTTGCCTGGAAGAGATCGCTTTCACGTTAAGGCCCGCTTTTTCTATACTTATTTAATTAAACTGTTGTATCACCATCAATGTATTCTTTAGTGTGCAATGAAGTGTACTTATTTGCATTTTATGTGAATGCACAGACCCTAATTTAAAATCGACGACTTAAAAGCAGTGTTTCCTATATTTACATATTTCCTATAAGCAGCAACCTATATTTACACACTTCACTTCATTTCTTACACACAAGTTAGTGACATTTTTTCAACACATCAATAATTTCAGGGTAAAAAATAACAAATTTTATATATATTAACATACATTTTACATTAATTTAAATTATAAATTCATTTTTTTTTATTGTAGAATAAAATAACACCTTATTTTACCACTCCAACACAAATCATAATTCATAACAAACAAAACACATAATATTTAAGAACAGATAAATTAAAAAAAAAGAAAATGAAAGAAATGAAAATGAGAATACCGTTGTACTTGCAACATCTCTTCACGTGTAATTATCACAATGAATAAATAAATGATTAAACTGGATAATAAGCAAACTCTGTGGCAGCAGCAAAATTAGACTTTGACTGTTTTACTCTAGTTTAATAAGAAATATAAGTCGCAATAATAATTAGAAGCGCTAAACTCGTATCGCAGCTACACGGTGGCGCTCTCGATGCAGTGGTTAAGCGCACATTTTTATTGTTGGAATTATTGTAGCTTGCCAACATTATTCTCGATATTATGTATTTTTTTTTCTTCTTTCAAGGAACTTTATGCCTTGGCATATGGTTTTAATTTTAGAAACATTTCTTTTTTTTTTGTATAGCATTTGCCATTTTGGCAACACCTGAGGAAATCTATCGATACACAAATGTGTCGTGACACACACGTTGAGAAACACTGACTTAAAGAATCGAACACACTAAAGACTATTAATTAATTCGATTACCAACACATTACTGCCTTATTACATAACAAATGACAATCATTACGTATCAAGACAATAGATTAAGTCGCTCGTCCAATGCACTACTAGGTACGAGATATTACGAAATGTGGTGGGTGTAAGATTTGGAAGCCAGATGGTCGGTGACGAAAGCGCGATTGTTTTCCAGCTGCATTTTATTTAAATGCAATCGACGCTATTTTTCCATTATAAAGTGAACACGGCGAACTGAAATTAGGCAACAGAATTGTCAGTCTTGAGTTAGGTACATTAATTTTAGAAAACTTATTTTAATTCGTTTTCTTTTTTAAAGAACCTTTCATATAAACTGTATCGTACCGCAGCCAGCGTATTTTCCATCCTCTGCTGGTCATGGGCCTCCTCATGCCCTAAAACGCCACGCTGGTCAAGGGTTGGCGATTTCACTCTGCAAGAAGTGATGTAGTTCCTCGGGGTTAGTGGGAGCGGCGTTGCTATCCCTTAGTCGCCTGTTAACACCCACGGTAAGAGATGGAGTGGTGCTATGCTAAAGCCGCCGACACCACACGGCTTCATTCATATGAGCACAGTTTTGTGACTAATTTATGAATTAAATAATTGAGAGAGCTCCGAATACAAATAAATAATGGATTAATTATACATTTTTAACGACAATGAAAACATCTGAAATTAATACACGTCATTTTTGGAAAACAAGCTCAAAAATCCATATTTGAACTAAATCCGGAACAGTTCTCACATAATTATTACATTATTACTTTAGAACACAATACCTACTCAAAACATCCTGGACGCAAAAAAAACCGAATACAAATCTCAACACTGTAAATAGCCTTGTAAAGGAAAGAAAAAAACTAAACGTTTGCATGCGAAAAAACAAACAAAAACTTATATTCATATTTAGAACTCGGCAACAAATATGCAGTTTTTTATTCCTTATTTATGGAGCGATAACGGCTTGGATACGAGTCCTTCATTCCAAACGGTATTGCCAGAAAAATTTGCTTGCGGCTTATAACGGTTGGGGTTACCACAATAAAAGCTAAGAATAAGTGAAGCGATAAATCAAAATGCAATTCTGAGTGCGGTGTTGCCAGTTGGTAACCATAAAACGTAATTGAATAATACAGTGGGCACTTTAGTTACCGCGGTAAGGTCATAAGAATTAAAAAAATAATATGTGTGGTATTCGACCGACAAAGGTATTTTATTACGTCAATTTGGCGCATTCACAACACGTTCAGATGAGGTAATGTGTCCTTGCAATATTCGTACGTATATCTATTCAAAGAGAGATTGATATTATACGAAGCTATGAATATGAATGATGATTGATATCTCAGATAAAGCGGCAATCGCACCACGTGTTTGGATCCTAACAGCAAATACTTGTACTATTTACTATTACGTAAATATATTTATTGTCTTGGCTAACTCCACAGACCACGGTGGTCTGTAGCCAACTCTAACCGAGAGCTATCGCTTTGTTATAAAAAGTTAACAAAGGTATAAATTATATAAATAGGGAATTTATAGGTCACCTACTATAACCTATATCTACATATATGTGTATGGCCTTATAATTTAAAAAAAATCGTTGTTTAAAAGAAACGTGCTTTAAGTTCATACACATACGTAGATATTTATACATATAATAAAATCATAATAAAGCCATATCTGCATTTACAATTTTAACGCCATTATAGTGTAAAATACCAATGATTCAAAGACCGAAGCAATTTTTTTGCAGTTTTGAATTCTGTCCGTTTGTCTGTCTCTCTGAATAGGCATCAAGCAAACCCCAAAAAACAATTGAACGGATTTTAATGAAACTAGTTCATAGTTCTAACTTATGCACCGGGTTAACATTTAGAGTACTTTTAATCCATGTCAATTATTCAATTTTCACGGGAACGTCCTACCCTAACGTTTAAACACACGAAGTCGCAAACACTGTTAATACAACGTAGAAGTAATAACAGAAATAACGTCATTATTATAAACATATACGTGTAGTTAGCTTTTTGTTTTCTAGAAAAGCTTCATAAGCAGTGGCTAGAAGCATATCGCCTTTACCACAAGGTCGTACGTTGCCTAACGTACCTAAAACAAGTTACACGTTAACACATAGATGCAAATAGAGGCATTCAGTGTACAGATAATTGATACATGAATGCAGTGACGAAACTGTTACGACCTCGAATTTTACTACAAGTGTGAGCGAGACGTGCTAAAATACAACTGTGATTTTGTTATTTAATTTTATTTTTTATCAAGAAGTTCCGGCTAATGTTAATAGATGGTCATATATTATACACGGACCTAATCCCTTTATGTAGGTCGTCCATATTGTAACGTGAAACCATCAATGAGAATATAACTGGACCGTACCAACTGACATTTAAAATAAACGTTTGTTTAAAGTTAATTCGCTATACCAGATAGATATATTTTTAATCGCTATACTATGTTTTTAAAATTATCGAAAAATATAAATGTTTACAATTATTTATATTCAAATTTTAGATTAGGTAGTTAGTTATCTACTGTAAGTAAATAAAGATATTTTGTGGTATTAAAACGATTGTTTGTATCAAAAGTTTTTAATATTTTGTACAAAGCTTATTTTTTCTTTTTATAAACATAACAACAACAGTCATTTGTAACATATCAACAATTAACAACAAGTGGGATTTATGTACCCACAGGTTAATGACCAGACTTGTGTCCCCAGTGCTTATGGTGGTCATGACCGCCCTTTTTGTCATGGTCATGATGGTGGTGATGGTGTTCATGGTGACCATCTTCTCCGTGGTGGCCTTTGTGGTCGTGATGGTGTCCTCCCTTCTCATGATGACCCTTGTGGCCATGGTGGTGTTCATGGTGTCCATCGTGCTTGTGTCCGTGATGGAAGTGTCCGCCCTTCTTGTGGTGTCCTTCGTGATGGTGGCCGCCGTGGTGCTCATGGTGTCCCTTCTCACCATGATGGTCATGGAAGTGCTTATGCTTCTTGAACTCGTCGTGTTTGTCGACTTCATGATGTCCCTTTGTGTCGTGTCCCTTGTGATGGTGGCCGTGCTCATGGTGTCCATGACCGTGTTCGCCTTTCTCGCCGTGGTGGTCATGATGATGGTAGCCATCATCATGGTGGTGGTGCTTCTTGTGTCCGCCGTGTTCACCGTGGTGTCCTTTGTGGCCTTCGTGGTGATGATGGCCTTTATGTCCGTGGTGATGATGGTGGTGTCCCTTGTGTCCTTTGTGATCATGATGGCCATGGTCGTGGTGGTGGTGATCGTGGTGATCGTGACCGCCACCTTTGTCCCATTTGCCTCCGTGATGGCTCGCGGCTCCCTCGAGGTCGGCGTCCCGCTTTTCCCGTATCTCCCTGGCAGATACGGCGGCTGCTAGGGCCACCAGCCCGAAAACGACCAGTAGGCTACTCCTCATGGTTCGTTAGACGACAAGATGCACTTGTTGAATGATAGCTTCCTGAATGGCAATGATTTTATATAGCGATAGCAATAACCAAGCGCAGCGACGTTGGGTAAGTTTTCTTCAATCGATAGCGCACTCAAGGTTGTTAAAAGCAAGCGATCTGTAGCAAGAGATTTCTACTTCCCACTTCCAGGTCAGTATTTACATTATACTTATACACTTTATGTGATATGTATTTAGTTAAAAATAAAGAAATATGATCTCCATCATTGTAATAATTCAATGTAAACAGTACAAAAGGTATAAAATTTTAAGTAAAGTTCATAAATATATTAGTTTCATATATAGGTAACAAAACGTTGAAATTGTATGTAGAAAACATCTGTCTGAGTAATTGTTTGACATTTGAAATCTATTTATAAAGATAAAGATAGATAGGTTTATGTGTGTACAATAAAGTATATACTTTATTAAACATTTAAACACAGAGAAGAGAAACACAAAATGCAAGTATTTAATTAGAAGTACCATTGGCGGCCCTGACGCTAAAGCGATTTCTTCCAGGTAACCTTTGGGTGTTAAGGAGTAATCTATAAACGAATAGAAATAAATGATGCAATTAATAAAAAATGTCTCCATATAAAAACATAGATACATACGTAGGTACATACATACAGAAGGAACTAAGAAATTGGAAAAAAATAAAAGAAAATATATGGGTCGCTATCAATACAAGACATTGAAAATTATAAAAGAAAGAAAACTGAAGCCCCGGGGGTTTAAAATGGACGTTCGAGTAGGTATATTTTTGAAGGTCGAAATCTTGGGGGTTGAATATGGGGACTAAACCAAAAACAGATTAAAAAACATATATTAACAACAACATATAATTGCAAAAATAAAATAGAAAACATATAAAAATATCAGCAAATATTGCAGCGACGCTGATTTACAGTTTGAGCCGCATCAGTGACCATGCACAGCTCACAGCGGAGGACAGGCCGTGTCATTCTTTAAACCTTGCCTACAACATGAAAAAACTACATAAAGTAATATAAATAGAAAATAAAATTTAAAAATAATGATGTATTTTAACGTATTATTATTGTATGTTACTTATTAGCACTTCGATGGACGAAATAAGGTTGAAAAGCGTTCAACATAACTCAAAATAATTTTAACAAAACGGCAATAATTATTATTAACAATCAGTCGGCTTTATTCGGCTTTAACAATTATCAGTGGCTTTTGAGACAATATGATAACACGTACAAAGCGACAATACTCAAAAAGTCATATTTTAGGAGCTTAACCTTTTTAGATCCAATTTATTGGGTATACTTGCAGTAGCTCCAGACTTATTTTATTTAGACCAAACGAATATTGAACAAAAACAGAATGTAATGGATTAACAGAAAAAATATGACTTTGGAGTTATGTTATTATCAGTGTCCCAAATGCCACCGTCTCTGCATCTTCGCCGAGAGCTAGCTGCCACGGAAACCCTCAGGTTCTCTCGAGGCTGGTGGGATTAACCCGTTACAGACAAGACGACTGGAATAATTTCAACGGACGTCACGCCCATCATGTCGGTGATCTCGTGCGGTAGATCGAAATACTTTCTTGTTTTCACGGTTTCAGCTTTCACCCTCGAAATGTGGGACGGCGGTGTCCACTAAAAACATCCGAGACTGCCTCAATACGATATCAGGCTTATTTTCTAAAAAGCTTATTGTCCGTGATGAGGGGCTGGTCTCAGTAGAGCTTTGCGCAGTAATTATTGAGCACCGGCTCCGGTGTGGACTTGTAATAAAAGCAATCTCTGTTGCAAGAGACCGTATTTCAGAGCGAGCTCTTGGTGGAGAATTCTGGCCGCTTGGTTATATCTGTGTAGATACTCAATGTTGAAAAGAGCCAAACAACCGGAAGTGGCGTACCCGAGTGACTGTCCGGGATGGCCACACGTTCGTCAGACGTCCACGGTGCCATCCTACAGTATGTGTTTCCGATAGTTCCGCGTCTTACTATTATTATTATCTTGTATACGAAATTATTTTTTTAATCCACTTGACGATCATTAGTTACGCACACCAAACCACATTGCGTTTCGGTGTCATTGCCCTAAATACCGATTACAGCACTCACAAAACAGTAAGCTGATTGTGAATCGAAGAGGAAGCGTGTTTTTCGACGATATGGGTCAACTCAGAGGGCGATAGTGAGGGAACTGGCGGACTGGCGTTATCGATAAAAATTTGTTCCGAAAATTTTGCACGCGAAACCATATTTGTGATTATTAATCTGTGTTACATATTATCAAATTGTAACACTTTGTTATTGTAATTTGATCTACTCGTAAGCGTTTTGTAATATAACAAAACAACAAGCAAGATTTAGTTCATTTTATTTTTTAGACTATACTCGTATTTGTAATATTTTTTCATTCAACTACGGTATACGCTAAAATCCTTTTAGCGTATACATACAATACGTACGTATACTCTAGGCGTGGTACTTTAATTTGCAACCCTTTACTACTAGGTACACGAACTTGTCTGTTAATCGGTTATCGATATAATATAATCTAAGGAATATATTCATATATTTATCTATGTATGTATATATGTGTGTATGACCATATGAATGAAGTTATCATATCGTTGTTCGCGTCGCTTTATTGCTTTGGCCACGTTTTGAACGCGGCTTTCTTTAGTCCATGATCGAAAGATGTCATCGGGAGAAAAACTACGCAGTCACAGTACGCAATTAACCTCTCCACGTAGCGCTGCGAAAAATCGCCGGTTGCCATCGACGTCACCACAAAATCACAAAAATAAATACAAACTAGCAAAACAATACTATTCGGGTCGGGACCCTAATGAAGTGTTCGTGGCGACAGCGGCTACGTCTTTGGCGGTTGTCGTGGATGTGTTGCGCCTGGAGTCTCCCGTTAAGTTTCGACATTCACTATAATCATTTTCATTTCGTTTTGTTTCCCCCAATTATTTGCACCTCCGTGCTCGCAGGTTCTTCGTTCCAGTCCTACTGAATCCCGGGTATCTTTGCATAGAATATTTATTAATGATCTTTTAAATTATATTTATGCGTTTCACTCCACCTGTTCAACCCAAAGGTTGTCTGATAGAGGATGCCCCCAGGCATTAAACTCGCTTATTATACGACTGAGTGCAAAAAGTGTTTTCGATAAATAAATAAAAATATGTGGGTAATAAGTTTCATTCGTAGAAATAACTTTTTTTTACCACATACTCGTAGTAGAATCTCCTTGACTTTGCCACTAACTTCGACCCTTACCTGTAAACAAAAGAAAGAACTCATTAAAATAACGCCACGCAAGTTACATAAATAAGTCTTAAGAGACAGATCCGTGGCGCCTCGGGCAAACTAGCTGTCAACCCGAGCGGTTGATAAATCGATGTCGATAACATCATTCGCGCGTCACTAGCCGCAACAAGTTGCATCACGGCACACCGACCAAGATTTAGACGGAGTTACGTTGTTTTACCTAATTTTTCTTTGTGCTATCGCCATGAATACTTTTTCATTGTATAGTCGAACAATGGCGCGTTGGCGTCGGCCCGTACCGGAAAATTATTAATTGGGGACGCGAGGTCATTTCCTTTTAAGTTTTTGTTTTTTTACAGCGCAGTCTAATTCTGGTTGTGATGAATGAGTGGTCCATTTAAAACGTTTAGTGGTACTTTCTCCCGATAAATGCTACTCACTGCATCCTGTCGGATAAACATGTGTGATCGGTATAAAATACTCGTATAATTTTAGTTCTGTTCATTCGTGCGGTTAGTGTCCACATGTGCTTGCTGTAGCATTGAAAGGCTGTAAACTTTTGAATTTATTTTAATGTTAATTAAAATAAATAATGTTAATTTTTAGTTGTTTTTTTATAGATGGTGTGGCATGCGGTAGGCGGGCGACCTACGAGATGGCAAGTGGTCACCGCTGCCCATAGGCACCTGCAGCACCAGGGGGGATGCTGGTACGCTAACAAACATGCAGAATCCTATTCACAGCCTTCTTGAAGAGGCCCATGTCATAGCTAAGTGGTAAAATCTCAGTAGGTAGTTCGTTCCACAACCTCCGGGTTCACATTAACATTTAATAAACACGCATTGGTTAAACGTTATCTAAAGTTTTTAATGTCAATGTTTCTTTTATAAGTGCATTTTTTATTTTTCTAAACGAAGCAGTACGTGGCGTTAAGACTATTAATTCATTCATTACATATGTCAAAGATACTTTTTATTTCTCACGCATGTGGGTTTTCTGGCGATATCTTCCTTCAGTATCGATCTAACGTAACGATCATTGAAAAAATCCACAATAAAAAAATATATCTGGGGCATGTGTATCCACCAATCTGCACCGGGCATGGTGTATTAGGGGCCATCCATAAATTTCGTCACACGAATTTCGCGATTTTTGGAGTCCCCCCCGTCCTTGTCACAGGTCACATATCACATATATCTCATAGTGACGTCACATATATTTGCAATTTTAAATTTAGAAATTATTAAATTAAAACAACCTTATAATAATATTGATAAAGTTGGTAATATTTTAAAGTTTTTCGTTAGAATTGATGTTTAGTTTTAATACTTTAGATTTATACACGAAGCTTATGACTCGTCCTTGACACACCCTCCTTGATGTCACACACACGATGTCACACTTTGTTGACCCCCCTCCCTCCCCCTTAACGTGTGACGTAATTTATGGATGACCCCTTATAGCCCCACAATTATATGGATTATCCCCTAGTAAAGTAGGAGAGGCCTGTGCTCTGGACGTGGGACGTTAAAAGGCTAAGATGAGACGAAATAAATACCTAATTTTTAAGTTGACTTTACTGTATTGGGTAAATAAAATAAATATTTGGAGTGAGGAATAATGAATATCGCAGTTCACGAAACATGACTGGATCATTAACTAAAAGTATGTTTTGTATGGCACTAATGATCGAACCAGTACGTTCCTTGCATATATGGACATTCAAATACCATTGAAAAGTAACAACTGTGCAAACGTTTAGTTACGTCTGAGACATTTTTGTTATACAATAAGTTGAATATATATCGATGATCTAATATTTGAGAACAAAATAACAGTTTTTTTTTATAGAGTCTAATACTTATTGTTCTTATTTATATATTAGCGTTGCCAGCGACTTTGTTCGCATGAACTTGTGATTCCCGTGGGACATTATAATTTTTAAAGTTTTTATTTGATTATTTATTATAAAAATTGTGAATTGTGGGATTTGTGGTATAATAGTGATAGTTTATTAAACTTCAAAGTAATTAGTGTTAGTGTATAATGTTTGTGATAGTTAAATAAAAGCATGAGACTGCATTTTTCGTGTCATCCAAGAAAACGTTTTCCGTGTTCTTCCGTGCTTTTTGTGGGAATTTACGCTGCAATTCAACAGCCGCTGGGCGCGCGCAGCTGGCCACGTTACCCCTCTCTCACAGAAAACTACCTTGAAATGTACTGAATTTCCCACATTATCTTATTTCCCCAATGTACGTACGTGTTTCGGTAGTGAGTGAGATGTGTCAGAGCCCATTTCCATCCTATCCCCTCCCATTTTCCCAACCCTTTCTCCAATACCATTTCTATATCTCCAAAGGTAGGCAGCGCATCCGAGGTCGTGTCAACGTTTGTTATTCTGGACTAATGTTGGCATGTATCGCGGATGTCTATGGGCGACTCCACTTACCATCAGGTGGTCTGTATGCTCGTCTAGCGCCTTCGTACATCAAAAAAAAAAGAAATCCAACTCTGTCCTCAGTAAACCTACTATCAATTTACTGAGCGACTCACTTCGACAGGACGGAACAATGACGTTTTAAATTTAATTAAGTTTTATTATTTATGTGTGGACCAATAGCCACAATGTCAATGTCTTAATAAATTAAAAAAAATATATACAGAATCTTGACGTAACGAAATTGGAAGTAAGAAAATCTTAACCGAAATCAATAAGTTCACACGGACATTAAGGTCCCTTAACTTATTACTTAGACACCGTCACATATATCGATGATCTAATATGTAGGTACAGAACTTACTGTTTTTCTACATAGATTCCAATAGAGATTTACACATTAGGTCATCAATCGACGTCCACTTTTTTGTGCTGTTACCATATCTTCATATCAATGTAATAAATATTATATCAATATATGTAGAACGTAGCGAATTTGGTTGCAAAAAATTCTATGTATGAATGATTTTGCTTACAATCGTACGACACAAAAAATGGAATCATACACAAGATGTATCTACGTACAAGTAGTAGCATAGTCTAGTATTCTCATACAGTTTTAATTTATATCTAATTGTATGAAACTTGTGTGAGTATTACTGTCAAATAAGTACCGGGAAATGTTCATTAAAAAAGCCGGCGTAAAAAGTGGGAATTTACTTTTTTTGCTATAAGTTGGTAACCCTGTATGTATTTGTCACGTAAAGTTTTGGCGTGATTTGTCAGCCTATTTGTTTACAGCTGTTGGTTGAGTTAGTTGACTTCAAGTGTGATCTGCGAATTTTAAGATGCTTAAAAATATCGAACAAACAGTTTACGGTAAATTTCGTTTCGCCAATGAATTTCTTGTGTTGATTCGTTGAAATTGTTAGAGAAAGCTTACAGTGAGTCTGCCTTGTTAATAACACTAACATACGAATGGTACAATGCTTTCAAAGAAGGCCGGGAGATGTGGTTAAAAACTTGCCACATTCCGATCGATTACAACGTCTTCGATTGACGAAAACATCAACAAAATGAAGTATTAGAGAATCGTCATTTAAGCTTAAGAGAGATAACCCAGGACCTGGACATGTCTCATGAATCTGTTAGCACCATTTTAGTTAATGTTTTGAGCATGAAACGCGTCACGGTACGGCTCGTTCCGAAGGAGTTGAATTTTCTTCAAAAAGAACGCGTTGAATTTTTGATTAAAACCTCAACGAATGTCATTGACCAAGCACCGTATTCCAGATATGGCCCCATGTGACTTCTTTTGTTCCCGGAACATATATTACCACTTCGTGGAAGACGTTTCAAATCCATTCATGCCATAAAACATAAATCGCTGAAGAAGCTGAAAGCCATACCGGAGACTGCCTCCAAGAAGTGTTTCAACTACTGGATTATTCGTTGGCGTAAATGTATCGCATCAAATGGAGCCTTTTGTGAAGGTGACAAAATACATTTTGATAATTAAATCAATACTTTTTGTTTTATTGAAGCATTCCCGGTACTTATTTGACAGATCAGTATGCATTATAATAGTTATATTAATTAATTAATTATTACATGAATAATTATTATTAGACTTATATTTTCATTTTATATACCGTAGTTTCTTGTTTATCTTTCTATATTTACTCATTTGTTTTATTTTTTTGTAAATTAAATACCTACTTATATCAGCCTATAACGTCCCACTTCAGGGCTCAGTCCTCCCCTAGTAAATCACGGGATGTTCCGGGCCGTGATCCACCATGAGGGCCCAGTGTGAATCGGTGGATCACATACTCCAGATTTTTTTATATTTCTGGAGCATGCGGGTTTCCTCACGATGTTTACCCTCACCGCCGAGGAAATGATATTTTAAAAAAAAATCGTACTTAGATAGAAACTCAGTAGTACGAGCCGAAGATTTGAACTCTCGATCATAGAAATGTTAGTCGCGTATAGATAACCCTAGGCCGATCTTACGATCGCAGAACTGTGAGTCGAGTATAGATAACCCTAGGCGGATTTCACGATCATAGAAATGTAAGTTGAGTGTAAATAACCCTAGGCCGATCTCACAATCATAGCAGTTAGTCGCGTATAGATAACACTAGACCGATTGTACTATTAAAAAAAAGCAAATAAATAAATGTGAAATGAAATATAATGTAAGAATTATTAAACAATTAACGCAAAACATACAGATGTGCCGTGTGGTGTGGGCCGGTGTGACCAGCGTGGCGTTTTAAGGCCATACATCTCTCATGAACAGGTAAATGTGCATGATAAGGCCCATATCGAACAGTAGATACTGAAAGAATGCATTGAAGAAATTAAGATATATTAAGATAAATTAAGATTAGAAATTATAAGTTAACCCGGGTTAGCAATTGGTGAATCTCTTTTAGTCGCCAATACAATGCTCCAAGACGAATGTTTCGAATGTTCCTACCAGTTATGATCTACGGTACCGAAATGTGTAGCAGTAACTTATGTACAGTCGGCCAATGATAATGTTGAGCACTTCAATGTAGAATTTCAATTTGACATTTCTAAAACACAAGGACGATTTTCGCTTGCAAATATAACTTGTCAATTTATATTTGGAACTGCATCACGGCCTTTTCGTTCAAACGAATCGTAAACGCTCAACATTTTCATGAGCCGACTGTACAAGTAAACTGTCCTTAAACACAAAGATCCCAAATAAAATTAAAATCCAATATATGTAATATGTTGATTGAAAAAAACATTTAAATGTAGAAGCGTATTTAAAAGCGTATTTATTTAACTTGTCGTAATAACAAGATTCGATTCGATCAACATCCAGATTGTTTAACGACCTGACACATTCATTTGCAAAAAGGCAACAATAAAATTTTCACATCGTTATGATAACAAAAAATTATGCATGGAACCCAAGGGTCCGGCAAACCCTTTTTTACAACACGACCTACAATAAAACAATTTTTTAATTTGAATTTAATACTGAGATAAAAAACGGCCCGTAATAAAACATTTGTTTCTACAAAAAATACTTTTGGTACCTACTTCTTTTAGTCAAGACGGTTTGAGAGGGCCGCGATTTATACAAACCTTTTTTGATGAAATATTGATTGTATTCTCAGATGATAAAATACCTACCTACCCTTTGTTGAATTTTGAATATAAAGAAATTACTTCTACATTTATAGATAGATAGATTGCACACCAAAACAAAACAAAAAAGGGAACAGCCATACACATAAAATGCAAAAGACAGTCTTATAGTTAAAAAATCAATCTCTGGACAACCTTTGGATAGAGAGGAAATAAATATTTTAATCACAGATCTACGGTATATCTACATAATTACATATAATATATACATATCATATATCCATTATACAATATACACAAAGCAGTAAAATTAAGCATAAAAATAAGATTTTAGCAGACTATGTGAATATACTATTTCTTTATATATAATAATGTAAGAACGTGGGAAGTGAGTAAATAGCAAATTATGTGAAGAATGATCTATTTACATATATAAATATGGGACAAATTGGTACAAATGAAACACAATTTAATGAGCATACAGTTACAATGCGATAGTTCTCCATTATTCGTTTTTATGATAAGGTTAAGGTTATGATTTATGATAATCATAACCTCCATCATGGATCATAATCATAATCATAACCTCCATAATCATCATGGACTCCTTGTCCAACATCAATACAGTTTATTTTTTATTTCAATTGTAATGTAATAAGGAAAACTCCTTCTGTGGTTAATGAAAGCCGCTACCATAAGCCCTGAGGAACTACACCACCTCTAAAAGAGTGGACTCGCCCATCCGCTTAACCAGCGTGGCGTTTTGAGGCCATACTTCCCTCATGCACGAAACAATGTACATGAAGGAGGCGACGTCCAGAAGTGAACGAACAAAAGGGCCAGTTACTTTTAATCTACCATTTCCTATTATCACATGGGTAAAAATACGGATTATTTACTCGTACCACTGTTATGGTTTATTTAACCTTCTGCTACTTAGGGGCTTCAGAATGGACATTTATAATAACAATAACATTTATTTTCAGATAAACTGAGGGAGAGAGTGCACGCTGCAGTCCAACAGCTGCTGGGCGCGCTCGACTGGCCACGTTACCCCTCTCTCACAGAAGACTATCTTGAAATGTACTGCATTTCCCATTTTATCATATTCCCCAATGTATGTAGGTACGTGTTTCGGCAGTGAGTGAGATATGCCAGAGTCCATTCCCATCCTATCCCTTCCCATTTTCCCAACCCTTTCTCCAAATTCATTCCTATATCTCCAAAGATAGGCAGCGCATCCAGCGCGTGCCAACGTTTGTCATTTTGAACTAATGTTGGCATGTATCGCGGATGTCTATGGGCTACACCTACAGTATCCACTCACCATCACCATCAGGTGGAGTGTATGCTCGTCTGCCGCATTCATCCATAAAATAAAACGTGCTGATAGGATAAATAGATTGGGAGAATATGATAAAGTGGGAAATGCAGTGCATTTACTGCTCTTCGAGTGCGGGATAACTTATGGTAAGTCGAGTGTGCCCAGCAGCTACGGGATTGCAGCGTGAACCCTCCATAAAACATTTTAAACTAAATGAGAAGTGATTATGCATAAGCTTTGCCAAGAAAATACGTTACAATGTTCTGTACAAATACAAATTCTGTGCTCGCTCTTATTGAGGTGTGACGTGACCCAGTGTTTAGTGTATGGAGAAGCATTATGAGTTGTGTTATGATGCAACACTGTCCTATATCCTATGACAGTATCCACTTACTATCAGGTGGATTGTATGTACGTCTGCCGCCTTCGTCCATAAAAAAAACGAGATCCATATTTGTTAGTATCGACTAATGGGCTATGTTAGTAAATTACCTAATTTAAACATTATAACTCAAATATCAATAATTAACCGACACTGGGTAGGGCCGCCACCTTAACCTGTCATTAGTGTGTGAGAAAACTCCACGCTGTACGTTAAGAACTTTCAATGTTATTGCTATTATTTATACCATACCATGCCATCGGCCTATGTCTCACCACTGCTGGATATAGGCCTCTCCCAAAGCTCGCCACCACACACGATCCTCGGCTCCTCTCATCCAACCACCACCGACGAATTTTATAAGTCGTTGCGTCGGTCCACGTGGCCTCCTGGTACGCGGCTTCCATTCGAGGACTCGTCTACTTCGTCGGGTATCGCTCCTGTGGTAACTATGACCTGCCCATTGCCACTTCAACATGCCGAGTCTATGTCACTATGCTGTTATGTCTATGCTATGTCGATAACTTTGGTTCTTAGCTATTGTTTATATATTTCCATTAATTTGTATATCTGTCAAAGAATATAGAAAATTGAGATATTAACTTTAATTGATAGTCCTCTAGAAATTTGAATAAGTATTATATTTTTCGTTAACAAAATTGTTTCTAATTAATTCTTCTTTCAAATCGTGCGACATTTTAGACAAGGTTCGGGTCATTTTTCTAATATCCATTCGTTAATTAACTGGATGCCATAATTATGTAGATCGCGATGTCGGCATTGGAACTAGTTAGTATGAATAAAATTTATTGGGCTCAAGTGTCAATTGCAGTATTTAGGTCATGCGACATTTATGTACTAGTTTCTCACATTATATTACTATGCACCGATATCAGCCTAAACTTTCACAGATAGCTATAGTTTTAGCATTTTTTTACTTCCTCTTTGTACAATATATTTAATATGGATAACGCATCAAAAAATGACTTAATATTAAGCTTAAATGGACATATTACATGTTCAATGTTAATGGATTATTAATATTTGTTGCCATTGTTTATTAATATACTTTAAAAAAAAAAATAGAAAAAAGACGTCAGACGAGCATGCACGGCCCCGGATGCACTGCCTATCTTTGCGCATTAAGGAATAGATTAAGAGTAAGGATTGGGATAATGGGGAGGGATAGGATAAGATGGGAATGGGCTCTGACATATCTCACTCACTACCGAAATACATACGTACATTGGGGGACTACGATAAAGTAGGAAATGCGGTACATTTCAAGGTAGTCTTCTGTGAGAGAGGGGTAACATGGCCAGTCGAGTGCGCTCAGTGGCTGTGGGAATGCAGCGTGCACACTTCCCCAATAAAACCAATCTATCTATCTAAAAGTCTATCTATCTATCTATCTATAAGTTACTTATCTAGAAATACAAATAAGTTACTTTGACATCTTGAAAAGCCATTGAAACGCATACAAGGGAAATTTATTGGAAAATCTTTTACATAGTTTATTATGTAACCTTCTCAGTAACTAACTTCATGTTCCCGTAATTAAGTTACTTTAATTTATGTAATCTAAATTTATTGTCACTTACATCGTTGACATATATTGGCAAAATGTGCCCTTCCAATATTTGTACGTCATTTGGTAAAACATAGAGAACTGATTGCACGTTTGTTTATATCATCATTGTACCTATGTTTACAAATATATCTAATAAATCAAGTTCTGCAGGTAGATCTTGCAATAGGTGTTAGATTAGTATGCAATGCAAAAGATACATAATTATTACATATTTATAAAAAAAATACATCAAAAAGCTTTTAAGTTTTTTGCTATGTAATCAACTAATCACGCTTTGGTTTAGAGAGATTTGCTACCAACCGCATAGAAACATGAAGATGTGAATGAAGAAAATTATGTTAGTTATATAAAGGTAATAGCTTTTGCCGCGACTTCGTTCGTCTGGTCTACATAATTATTAGCCTGTGTATAAACCCGGATCTAACTATCTATCTATTTGCTAAGTTTCAACGAGATCGGTTCAACCGTTTAGACGTGATTGAGTAACAAACATCCAATGTTTTGCATTTATAACATTAGTTGGATTCCTCAAAATTGGTTTTCATAGACATTTCTGTAAATTTAAAATGTATCGAGTTTTATTAGGTAGGTACACACTCCAGAAATAATTCAATACGCTTCAATGTTCACCATTTAACTTACAATATTAAACGTATGGGATACTACTGAATAACAGATAAAAGAACAAGGTAAGAAATGTCATGCCACTTATGTCATTAAAAATTTCATAAGCAACAAACCAAATTTGCATTAATTTTCAATTGTTCCACGTACTACGAGTACCTCGTTTGTATAACGAACACGTTACCAATAGTGATGGAACGAAACTAATTGTTAAAGTTGCTTTCTGTACAGAAGCACGAAATGGAACTCCATTAATTAGTAAACACCAACTTCTGAACTATGACAAACGACAAAAAGAAAAGCATGGTACGTTTTCTGTATCACGTTTTCATTCAGATGAACCAGAGAATACGTAGTCACGGAAAATTCGACATTCGTATTAATATTACTTTTCTCTCTCTAGAAAGCGAGTTACATCACTAGTAATACGTGAGCAGCAAGTTTTAATACGTATTTTAAATTTCAAATGGCCAACGGAATCATTCGAATGATTTCTCGTACTGGCTACTTAGAACCAATAGCCACTTGTTAGACAAAAATAATTTTGCGTTTCAAAAAGAGAAATACAAAATTTCTCTTTAAGAAGGGTAAGTTTTAAGTTGATTTTGAGGTGTGAAGAGAAAAGTTGGCAACAGTATAGTTACATTTATGGGTAAAAACACGATTTAACTTGCAAATCTGCAAATGCACTCAGACATAGGTGACCGTTAAAAGGCGCCGTGTCTTACATAAAAAGCCTAAGTGTTCGGTTATGAACACTATAAAATATCTGGAAGGTCAAGGAGGCTATCTTTAAAATAGGTTGTATAATGTACTGTAGGCGTTATTACCGTCAATTTTCCACTCCTACGAGTTTAATTATCGCTAAATTCATGTCCTGTCATGTCCATTACGTGTACCTAATGTTAAAATGTTTCTGTAATCGAGAATTTGCATGCACTGGTTTCCTTATTCGAGTAAAATAACAATAATCTAAAAATACAATATAATATAATTCTAGTCTACGAGACACCTGTCAAGACATATCAAGGAAAGTGGTATATTTTTTTTGTTTTTGACATATCAATAGACCAATAGAGATATCATAGCTAACAAGATCATTGCATGTGAATCTCATTTTCACGGACATAATCCCTAGTGAAAATAATTTTCTCCTAATGACTAAAGCCTAATTTTATTGTAGATTAAATATCATTTCAAAATAATGTCAAAAATTTTAGATGTTTTAAAACTCACTAGTTTTTAAAACTAACTAGAACAAAATACGGTCAGTTTATTTGATAAAGTATTGAATTATTTTTAAACCAATTAAACGAGAATACCAAATCACTGCAAACCGAACAATATTTGAACCGTACAATCTTTAAACTGTTTACTAACGTACAGTGAACTGTAAAACTAACAACTGACTAATCGGAAGCAACCAAGATCATCTCGTTATCCATTTATTGCCTATCTTATTAGCAATTGGTTTCTAGTTTTAGATAACAGGAAAATAATTAAATACTACACCGTATCGTAAAAGGCGACTAAGGGATACAAAACCCGCTTTCACATGCTCCGAGGAACTACACCATCTCTAAAATAATGGACTCGCCAACCCGCTTGCTCGGGGTGGCGCTTTAAGGCCATTCATCCCTCGTGCACAAGAGAATGTGCACAAGCAGACCCGTATCCTGGTAGATTTTTTTCATTATACAAAAATGGAAGATTTTTTATAGTTTCTTTGTATATATTTTTTAGTGTAGGTACACTCAAGACGGTTTAGGCTCAATGTTCAGACTCAAGGCTATTAGCTTTCAAAGCCATCTTTATGTCTTGCCGTTATTGACTACCATCTACGGAATACCATGTGAATCGGGACGGTGGACTATTTTGCCAGATGTGCAGTTCAGTTTTTATTACGTAAGTTTCATAAAATACTTTATTAACCTTTCGCACACTTACATTTCTTTTGCGTGTGTGTGTGTGTGTGTGTGTGTTACACAACACACACGAATGAATAGATATCCTCTTTTATACCTTTTCTCCTTTTTATGCCCCGAAGGTGAAAGTTAAAACACATTTCGCACTATAATCTGTACTGCCAGCTGACAAAATATTCGCAGTCCGATTCACATGCTAAGATCCTTAGATGGAGTTCAATAACGCATAAACACAATGGTGACTTTGATCAGTAAAGGCCTAAGTATGCGTGGGCATCCTTTAGGTGCGGCGTAAAACAAATTTCAACAGGACGTTAGCGCCTTATTCGGAATTTTGATCTAATTGATAGACAATTTTTATTACCATACCACAACCTCTCTGCTACAGGATATATGCCCCTCTCGAGGCTCGCACTCACACATGACTTTCGGTTCTTTTCATCAAGCCAATGGTGACAGGCGAACTTCTTTCCACACTGCGCTTACCGATACGTCGTCTCCATTCGAGGATTAAATCTTCCCAACATAACTCATAGAATCAATATGCTGAAATGGCAATGAGCAGGTCATATTTTTCGTCGGACCGGCAACCTATAGATTGGACAAGTCCACTTTTTATAATGAGTTATAATTTCAAAGTTAAGTTGTTAGTAATATTAAATACTTTATTGTTCTATAATCTAGAGCATCACTTATTGATGATTTTAGAAAGAGGTTATAGAAGTTTATTGAAGTTTGTTTGTAAACTGATGATAGAGCTTATTATATTTTCTTTGAGCCTATATTTTAAAGTAACCAGTATTGGTATGAATATTATTTGGTAGACATTTGGTGAATAAAGTACTAACGTTACCAAAGAAAGATTACCTTTTTACGGAGTCCATTAATTTTAGTTTGATGACCCAATGACTCACAAGAACTCAATTACTTCAGTTAAATTTCCTTATAATATTGTATAGTTTAGTTTCCCAAACAGCAGCATATGATCACAATCATTATGTCTGGATTTTTCCTGTCTTTTGAATCTCTAAAAATAAATAGCTAACGCTTTAATCATGATTAATCATACGAACTTTAATCATACGAGTATGTCGCTTACCACGCGGTAAGCCATTTTTCTCTGGCCTCTGCTACATTTCTTTTACTTATTCTATCAGTTAATTCATTTAATTCCGAATTTCTATTCTTATTCACAGTCAGATTACGTCATGAAATAAACTGCCTTGCAATTTCGTATTATGAACGAACTAGTCAGTAAACCGTCACGTGACCCATTGCAAATCACCCGTGTCACATCGTTTTCAGACTGGCAAATTTTTATTATTGTCATTTGACGCATTACAAGTCAGTCGAGAAATCGGATTTTGCCAATATATTTTTTTATAGGAAGAAGGTGGTAATAAGCATACAGTCCACATGGTGGTAAGTGGATAGTGACGCCCATGGACATCCGCGGTACATGTCAACTTCAGTCCACAATGACAAAAATTGGCACTCCCCCGAATGGGAAATGAGAGGGATAGAGGATGGAATCTGAGATATCTAACTCACTATCGAAACAGGTTATGTGTTTGTAATGTACGTACTTTGATCTATCATTATTGTATAAATGGACTTTCATAAATTAACGTCTGATTCAATAAATTGTATCTCTTAGATTTCTTCGTAGCCTTCATTGTAAATTAACAATTATTAGGTCACCGAAGCTGACATCCTACGTAAATAATTGGCTCTCAGAATATTACGTCTCTATAACACTAAATGAGTCATTCATCGCAGATCTGATGGGAACATTGCGAATAACACTGTCCATAATTATTGCACTCGATTCAACAACGCCTTGTCGTATAAACGTAATATGAAGGGGAGCCAGTGTTGAATCTCAGCGAAAACGCCCGAAATACGCCGATGCTAGCATATGAACGCTCGAAAACGAACAGAGAATCAAAACCAACTGCGTCCGCTGAGATTGCTAGTATATATCAGTAAGATAATAATAATGGCATTTATTAATAAATTACATGTCTTAAACAAAATAATAGTGTTAAACGCTTATATTTAACTGTTTTCTTAGACGTTTCGGCTGATTTCATTTCAGTTCAGTTCAGAACATCCGTTCAGTGTATGTGAAAAATACGAAAATCTTAAAGAACTGTCACGAATCAAAAAAGAATTTCACGAATTTTATTGGATATCTGTACATTTTTGTATAAATATACTTCATTGTAGTGTATTCCAGTGTGACGAAATGTAACTAAACATCAGGTAAAGGATTCAACAAGTGTTTTATTTGGAGTTACTTTACATTAGAGACGACATTTTCGCCTTTTCCCTATGAATTTAAAGTCGATTATCTATGACAATGTGATGCTGATGACTAAGCTTGCGTAAGCATTGCAGTGCATCTGTGTACGTGAGACGCATATCAATTGTTTACGTCAATATTATGTACTGGTTTCTGCACGCACTATGGTTTCAAGAATTGAGTCCGTATTTACATTAATGTTTAAACGATTTTGCACAACCTTGCGAATGGCGATGGTAGCGATAGAGTTGATTCATAATATACAGAAGCTGTGGTTAAATGAGACAATTCAATGACGATATTTCAGTTCAGACACCAATATTACAGTCTTCTGTAATGATTTCAACTTTTTAAAGATTCACAGGTACTTTTATGTCCTATAAAAAGATCCTTATCATATTTGCCGTAATGTGATAATTCCTGAGCACGCTGGCTGAGAAGATAGATAGCCCTATGTTAAGGCAATGGGTGGGTGAAAACGTAAATAAAAAATACAAATTATCAATTATGGACACGTATTAATGATTGTGCAGTGTGGTATCGGACGACTCAAAGGACGAAAGGCAACTCAGCTGCTACCAGTCTTGGTTACCACTTCTAAAAGAGTGGACAAGCCATCACGTTTGGCCAGCTGCCGTTTTAAAGCCTTACATCCCTCTTCCTTCCGCCCTTTCTATAGACGCATAGTTCCAGCACCATTACTTTTTCTCTCCCTTCTACCATAGTGTACGAGCAGTGATAGCTTAGGGGTGTTAATATATTCTGGACTCTCAATGGTGAGGTCGTGAATTCAAGTCCTCCAGCAGTGTACGATAAAATAGGCTAGTTACAGTAACATGTCTGGGTTCGAATGAAAGATTTATTATTATTATTATCATATCCGTTGAGGATTTATTATAAACGTTAACGTTTGTAGGATGGGGTAATTAAGAATACCCATCCTCGTATTATCTCCCAACATATTGAATTTTGTAGTTATAACTTTATTTGCGATCAGTACATACCAGACTCAAAGAATATTTGTGTTTTCCATCGTGTTGTTTGTTTTCTTCTCAAATTTCCTCTCATGTCGGGCATCGAAAACATTTTGTTTGAAAATAACTGAATATTTCAGCATGTAAGGTATGTGTAATTGAAAAATAAAGTTTTTATTGCATTCTTCTGATTAGTAGGTATTTTTGTAATGTTGATTACATTTTTTTTTAAATAGAAATACAGTCCACGGCATTTTAGAGATTTGGAAATTAATTTGGATAAAGAGTTGAGAAAATGAGGAAAGTATAACGGGACAAAGAGTTTTCCTTATGCTATCCTTATTCCTTATCCAAACCCTCCTTGTGGGATGGGAATCAAGTATATAATGGAATAAAATCAAAAGGATAAAGGTATTTGTAGATGTTTACAGTATTTCGCTATTTAGAAGAATTAATAGAAATTTAGGTATAGTTAGACTTTCAATGATTGTCCTTCATCGCTGAGTTAATGATACATTTAAAAATTCGTATTAAGTAGAAACTCGAGAAGAGTAGGTAACATCGCTCATTGGCTATCATCACTCATCAGCATCACTACCGTTATACAATTATTATTATTACTCCAGTTTTTCTATTAAAATCCGAAGTCCATTTAAAAATATATTATTATCGTAATTGTTTGCAATTTTTCCTTCTAATTTCTTAGAAATCGGCATGCGGTTTTTATACTGCGACTGTCGATTCATGGTCGATCGATAACTAGAGCCAATTGGTGTTTTGTTTATTTACTTTTTATTGTTATTTTACAATAATATAGTCTGTTAAACTGGTTTGCCCCACAAAAGTCGTAGACTGTGAGATTTGTTCATAACTCTCGATCATAACGTTGAAACTATACCTTATCTTAACTTTAAAAGTACGACACAAAAGTGTAAAACTATATTTTACCTGTAGTTCATAGGATTGTTAAGTAATTTTTACATTACACGATTTACATGACGCTTCGAAGAATTACATATATTTTCTGTACTATTTATTGGCAACACGCTTGAGTTCTGACTTCACGAAAGTTAGATTACTAATTTAATTTTATGAAACACTTCAAAGTGCCTTTATTTATTCACATTATTACAATAATATACTTGAATATTAAAATTAAAATATTCTGGCGCTAAATTATGACTTTTAAGAAGCGACACGCACATACATTAGGGTGTTACCTCATGCTACAAAACTAACAAACTGAAACTACCAACATTATAAAGCTAAACGAAATTTTCACGGTGTAACGAGTTTTACCTAAAAGGGTGAATTTTCGGAACCTTAATATCCTCCTGGGTGTTGGCTGGGTGGCCTTCAAATTTCATAAAAACTTTTAACTCACTCAACAACGACTGTTTCTTGTACTAAAGCAACTTTTCTTTTACGGTCATTTGAGATTTTAGCATTTTATACGGATAGAAAATCGGGTCTTAATACTAAGACAAAATGCTAGTTTATATATAAAGAGGTAAAATTGTGTGTTTGTTTGTCGGTATGTTGGGGGTTATCTCTGGAACTACTGAACCGATTTCAAAAATTCTTTCACAAATAGGAAGCTACATTATCCGTGTCTAATATAGGTTATATATGATTTTAAATTTTGAAAAAAATAAATAAAAAGAAAACTTATAAACCGAATCGAAGCGAGGGCGGGTCGCTAGTATTTTTTTTTTCTTATTTTTAAGGAACTTTGTTACCTTGGCACATGTCAGTTCCATCGTACCCTAAACTTACATTCTACAGCATTAATGTAGGTACCGCTAGTGAGGGCTCACGAATCTGTACAAACTAAATGCTGCCCGTGAATTCGGTTCTCCTAGTATCTTATCGAACATACAAACATCATTCCTGTTCAGATCGAGAGCACTCACTAAGGCCTCCCGTCCCTGTTGATTCCGGACACACTCCACCAACAAGTGTTGGACATCTTCAACAGTTCCACATATATTGCAATTTGGAGAGCTAGTCTTTTTGGATCGCTAGTATTTGATAAAACTACTTAATCGAGACTCTTCAGATTTTTTATTTACAATACAGGTCTTCGGCTCATCTCATCCAACCACCACTGGCGAAGTTCTTTGAGTGGTCAATCCACCTGGCCGGAGGGCCTGCCGTACTGCGCTTCCCGATACGTTGCCTCCATTCGAGGACTCGTCTGGCCCGACGGTCATCGGTCCTGCGCCAAGTATGACCCGCCCGTTACCACTTTCAACATGCCAATTGTACAAGCTATGGCAGGTACCTAGTATTAGACTTGTATTGTAAATCTTTTTCATGATTATGTTCACTACTTTCTTTTCTAATTTCTAACTATTAAAACTATTAAACTATCTGAAAAAATCACGAAAAAAAAAAGAAAATTAATCTAGAAATATATTGAAATAAATAGAAAATACTCGAATCGAAATTTAAACAAAAATGCTTTTTACCCAAAAACAGGTAAAAACTGGGTAAGCGCCATCTGTTGGGCAGCCACAGCAACGCGTGGCAGGGAACAGCTAGTTTAATATAAAGAACATTTTAAGTAGCACATAGGATTCCTCGACACACACCAACTTTAACGCAAACAAGACCGCGCGTCATTTATTTAAATTTTCATAGAATTTTGTTCCGAAACTAGTTACTTAATCTTCTTATACATCTAAAAGTAATTAGGTTTTCGCAGAATTTCTAAAGTAAATTTTCTTTGAGTTCTTTCTAAAATAATTATAAATTCTTTCTAAAATAAATTGAGTTAAAATTAGATTTTGAACTTGATTTCTGAACTGAACAGGGCGATGTTGCGTAAGAATGACAAAATAAAATCCATTTTTTTTCGAAGAGGAGGTTTTATATCCATTTCCAAATTATAAGAAAAAGTAAATGACATGTATTGCAGATGTCGGTGAGCGACAGTATCTACTTACCACCTATCGGTATCCTTCTCATTCTTCGTTCTTTCTATAAATTGAAATCTATCAAACCGCTTGATTACACAGCTCAACAATTTTTTTTTCTTTTGGCATTATTTGATTTACAAAAATTTATTTAGTTGTTTTATTGTATTACAAATTTTGCTTTACAAAATATCTTTGCTTTATTTGCCTCTGGGATAGTTGAGCAACGGAAAAACACTGGAAAGAAAAATGCTGGCCGTTGAAAAAATCATTAACCGTCGGTCAAGCTAATATAGTAAGTCATTAATAAGTAGAGAAAAAATCATACTTCAACCACTTCACATCAATCTAGGTATGATGAAACAATTCGTCAAAGCCTTGGACAAGAACGGAGAATGCTTTACCTATATTAGCCGAAAATTTCCGAAACTGAGTATGGAAAAATTAAAAGCTGGCCTTTTTGACGGTTTCAAATTCGAACGTTGATAAAAGATGAATATTTCATAAAAGTTATGACTACTGTAGAAGCTGAAGCTTGGAGTGGCATAGTATCGGTAGTAAAAAAATTTCTTGGTAATCATAAAGCGTTAAACTACAGTGAAATTGTTCAACAGGTGGTAAAAAGTTTTAAAAATCTTGGAGCAAATATGAGCATAAAAATGTACCTACTTTCTTCACAGCCATCTTGACAAATTCCCCGACAACTTAGGAGATTATAGCGAGGAACAGGGAAAACGCTTCCATCTGGACTTAAAACGATATCAGGCTCGATGGGATAGTCACATGATGGCAGATTACTGTTGGACTCTACAAAACATAGTTCTCAAGAATCTTATAAGAGAAGTTTCTGAAATGAATTTTATTTTTTTTCACTTTTATTTTAATAAATTAAGTATAAATAAAGCCACTGATAGTGTTTTTCTAATAAGCTTTCCGTATTAAAAAACAAAAAATGGAATTTTCCATCTAATTATTGTTTTTTTGAGTCATATGTAAAAATGTCCATTAAATAAATACCCTATTTAATGGACTTGAAATTCAAGATTTAGTCCATTAAATCTTGAAAAACTACGCGTATTCCTAGGGCCGCTGGCGTCAAATCTTTCTAAAACCACTGAATTATCAAGGGCAACAAAACCATTGTAGACCAGTGTTATCTATCAAAAGCAGGAACAAAATCCAAAACCTTCGCGTCACGATCTACATTGTATACGAATTAATGTCGCTCAGTTTCAATAATAAAACCGGTTTAGTGATTATGCAAATCAGAAGCGCGACAAGGAAGAATTACTGTCAATCGAGATGTTATTATCCATCCACTAGATTAATGCTGTCAAGATTTCTGCGCCAAATATATTTGCTGACTCTTAAAAGAAAAGACATTCAATCCTCACCTGTAGTAGTCTCGAAATACGATTTTGTGTTATGTTATTAACAGCATGCTTAAATAAGGCAGTGACTGATTACGGACGTAATCATGATGCCCAATTGTTCAAAGATTTGATCAATATGAGTTCTTCAACTACAGTTCCTATTCCTTTGTCAATACAGTTCATTAGAGTCTTTTATAAAACCATTATCACGACAGTAAATTCTGGTGATCACGAGATGTCCTTTGCAAATCCTTTTAGACTTGCAACAAAAAGGTTTTTGTTTTTGTCTTCGTTAATGAATGAGAGATAATGGAGCGAGCAAAAAATTGTTTTGGATGCTATACTGATTGGGCACTTTGTTATTTAGCTGCCTTATTGGGATAAGTATCAGTATCATTAGTTGCGGATATTGGATTAGAACGGTAAGTTTAAGAACGGTAAGAACTAAAACAATGACTAAGTAATGTCAATGCTCCTTTCTGTCAACCTGTATGTATCTACTGTAGGGGGACAGTTAACAGGAATTGTCCAAGGCAGCTCTAATTCGCTTGAAATATACTCGTATAGCTCTCTTAGTAGTGATGAGATCTGTTAGCGGTATATAATCTTGATACACGTGCGTGAGGTCGTGACTTCAAACCCGTACGTACTGTGTTTCTACTCAAATACGCATTTTTCAATGATTTTTCTTTTTAACGTGACAGTGAAGTCCAATAGCCGAGAATTCATAAAAAGCATCTGATTCATGTGAGGCTTCTAAAAGTCATCTGATAAAATAGAACTGCACCCTGAATTGGGACATTATAAGCTGATACAATTAGAGTAAAAGTCTAAAATCTTATGAAGAGTCTTATGACCTAACATATAAATATATAAGATAACTAATAATAACTAAATACTAATGCATTCATAAATATATCGCATGATTTAATAATGTAATCTTATAATTGAATGCTATTTATAATTTAATTAATAATGTATGTATGTACTTATGTATGTATATGTATGTATGTATATTTGAATTGCTGTGCCCTTGCAAGGTGTTGTACTAATGTTACCTACAACATGCAATCTATATGGTATACCTATATAAAAACGAATGTTTCTTTGTTTGTCTCGTACGCGTTCCTATACCATTCATCCGATTGCGATGAAACATTGGTGAGTTGTTGTGGGCACGCACGCGAAGGTTTCCCAATTAGCACAACAATTTTACAATAGGTGGCGCGCGAGTCGTTTCTACAAATGAGTGTATTTCATATAGTTTAGCGTCAGTCCGTGTGTATGAGTATATTATCGCGAAATTGAAGACCACCCGAACGAAATGGCTGGCAACAGCTAGTAAATAAATAATTTTACAGCCACTAATAATAATAGTACCGTGAAATACGCCAACTTTGCACAATAACGGATTTGCTTGTAAATTGTTCTTCAGGCAAAGATACCCTTGGATGCAAAGTTGACGTATTTCACGGTATGCATTTACAGCCACTGAGATCTACTACAAACCCGTAGCTCATTTCATCTACTATCCAATACATTTTCATTCTCCTCTGTGATAATACTCCTTGCTTCTCATCTTTTTCAATTATTTTTCCAACCTCTGATTCTGTACACTCACTCTCATACTCATATCCATATATCACACTCTGATATGACCGTCGAGTCATCATTTTTGACTGATGTCAATAGATTCAACTCTGCTCATCTGTCACTTTCTTGATATAAAGAACTCCCAAACTCCCTCTAGATTAATTTAGTATTACTGTAATAGAAAATATCTAGATATCTGCTTTTTCTCAAGTCTCATTAGTTATAAAACTTAGGATATAACAAATCAACTGTTATTTTCTAGTAGCCAGTTAAATCGTTGTCTTCATAATTAAATCAGAAGTTATTTTCTGAGGACAGAGAATATTTGGAATGGCATAGATTCCGGTATAATGTACTGGTGTAATTATGTAGCTCTTAATATAATTCGGCCTTCGGTATTTGGGTTTCTATTACGAAATGTCGCGCATTGTTTGGTGTCCTTGGAATGCCTTGGTTTGCGGTTGCCTACGTAAATATGCCTAGGAGAATAATAAATTGGGCCAAGCATAAGCCAATTTAAGAGTCCGTTGATAAATAATATGATAGGTAAATAAAGAAAAGTATAATAAAATAAGGATTGAAGTAAAGAAGAAATGGATGGGTGCAAAATAAAGATATCTACACTAAATACTGAATTGCACTAATAATTGTGTGTTCTTTAAGTTGAGTATACTATATTTTTAATGATAAATAGTATTATTTGTTAAAATATAGCAACGCATAAAGTTTGCTACCCGCATTTTCAATCTTAACGGCGTATCCAGCTAATCTGGTTAATGAAAAGTGTTAAGAAAGGACTAGACAAGATTTACACTGTATATGTAATAATAATTACAGGCGCGGTTACGTTCTGTATAAACGCCGTGAATAAGCTAACCGTGAATATGGAATGGGAAAATTATGGGATTATAAGAGATACGTCCCAAATGTACAAAATTACAAATCGGTAATGATAAAAACAGCTTTCAATTAAAGTTTCTTAACAAAATTAGTAGCATAGTTAATTATCAATGTTAGGCAGTGGGTTAAAGAATTTAGTTATTTTTTTCTTCTTTGGCAACTTTTAAAAGATCTTAATTCGGATTGGCATAATATCAATTTTCCTGTTAAAAAGAAGAAGTCCATAGATGGATCAATTTTTAAGAAAAGTCACAGATATCATTAGCCATTCGTAGTGCTTTCCTCATCAAAAAACAACGGCTTTTATCAAAGAACGAAGCAGTGCGTGTATTCGCCGACACTCGAAGGTGGCATCGACACGCAATTAAAAAAAAAGACAGTTAATAAATATATAAAGTAATAAATGAGGCAAAGGGCAATTGCATTTTAATGACGTAATACATCGTAAGTAAATCGGAAGCAACTGATTTGTGTTTATCTAAAAAATAGAATATCAATCCATGAATCGATAGCAATGAATGAGTTAGAGATAGTTTTGATCCGCGAATAATGAAATTCTTATACGCAAGTGCAGAGATTGGCCACAATTATTTTCCAGGCGAATTTTGAAACCGCGAATCGTTTAACCGTGTATAGCGAGCTTTGATTGTAATTAAAAAATGAATGTGCAGCGTAACGAATTATTACTAAATTTAGGGTGAAAACAGGAAGAAATATGTCGATTACCTTAAAACGATATATAAATCATAATGACCAAAATTATATATATATATAATATATGTCCATAAGGAATATGTCCATTTTTCCTTTACGGATATGAAGTATTCCAACCATTCGATATCAGGGTTGCAACCAGCCGTTTCAGTATCCACGTGAAGCGTATCCAGTATCCCGGCCTCCACATACACATTGTGAATCAAGGACGTAGGGCCTTAAAACGCCACGCTGGCCGAGGGACGTGGGCGAGTCCACTCTTCTAGAGGTGGTGTAGTTCCTCACCGCTTGTGATAGCGGATTTATTGTCCTTTAGTCGCCTTTTACGAAACCCGCGGGAACAGATGGGATAGTACTATTGTATAACCAGCCGACACCACACGGCCCCGTGTGTGATTGCGAACCTTAAATACCTATATACAAAAGTGGAGAGATGAAGGCTGATGCTATCTATGGTAATGACTGAAACTTAGTCATGGTGTTTTTATGTTCTTTTTTCTCCTCTCATTACATATCTGCGGACTGAAGACGAATGACGTCATTCCAACTTCAACTAACTGGTTTTAGAATCGAAATGCGATTTTTCGCATCATCTTGCATCAAGGTTGTCTGAATGTAATTTCCTATTAGGAAACAAAACGTTTAATGATTTCCTTATTATTAGATGAAAAAAAAACAACAAAACCTTAATTTCATTTCTATTTCTATTCAATGTAGTCACCAGTTGACTGCATTTTTATTTATTAAGTAACTCTTTTTGCACTATATAGTACAGAGGCGGATATAATGCCTTAAGACATTCTGTACCAGGCGACCGTTAGTTAAATGTGAAAAATTAAAGTAGGTGCAGAAGAAATTAGAAGACGTTTATTATTAATAATTTTGACATTTTTTTCTTCATATATGGCAATGGTGCAATTAGCACATTCTGCCAGTGTCAAGTTTTATTCGTAATAAACAATTTCAAGGTCCAAAACGTATCCTGTCATTGTCCAGTCCCTTCGAAGTAAGTCAGGAGTCGCTCGGTAAAGCGAAGGTAGGTTTCCTGAAGACAGAAGCTCTTTGGAAGCACATGAAAAACGCAGTCCGCCCTTTTATTTGATTACCACAAACACCGCGTATGAAAAACACTTTGAAGTTTAAGAAAATATCATCATTAAACCATAAAACGCATAATACACATTTTTTACAATATTCAAACAAAAACTCAACTTCACTTCTCGAGTTCCCACTAAAAAGTCCAAAAACCGAAACCCATTTGCTTTTTATACAATTTGACATTCATTTATTAATTCGTGTACAGCTGTACTGAGAGAAACTTACCCATCGGAAATAATCGTGGCCACGATGATTTCCGAACGCATCAATAAATTATTGTATTAATTACTGGTGTTACATAGTATTGACAGTTATTCTTATATTATACAACTAGCTTCTAGCTTCTAAACGGCTGTAAAGTATTTTTAACACCTCTAAAAGCACCGACATGGTGGATTTCACGGATAAAATCCATTGAATAGTTTTCGAGTCATTTTTTTATTCTTATCTTCCTCGTGTCATATGAAGATGACACATATAACAGACTCCTTCTGGATACTTAGCTATACATTAGTAAGAACCCGATCAAAAACCGATATGAAATTTTTATGTGATCTTCAAACAAACAGACATACAGACAGACTACATGTACAGACTCAACCCTTTTACTGTTTTATTATATGTACAGATTGTAGGATTGCCAAAAGTGTGGTACTTGTCACTATGAATAACTGTAGACGCCATTTGTTATTATTAAAAGTGACCTCTTCCAGGCAACCGACGCGACGCGACGCGACGCAACGACGGGCAGTGAAATTACTTAGAAAAAAAGGTAAGCTATGTAATAGAGTAATATCTGCTAATGAAATAATAATACAATATAATAATATTTATTATTATATTATGATTATTATTTTGTAAGAAAGAAACATTTGTTGATTTATAAAAACGTGTAAAATTATTCTTTTGACACCAGGTACCACCTATTAAGTGTTGAGAACTTGCCTGTATTTTTGCAACATATTAATTATCCTATATTTTAAGTTCAATATACATTTTCGGTTCCGGCTCTGAGTAGGAATTTCAGCAGTGATTGCGTTTTCCGTCTCGGACATCCACAGCTGGTGAGCTTGCCGCTTCAAAGGGTTTTCAAATTTAGTGAATTCTCCTAACACTCTGGAGTGTTTGGCAAGCAAACTTGTAAAGGGGACGAAAGTGCTTGTAGGGAGGGTTACTGGATCTGCAGAAATGTCTGTGTTGATTTGGCACAACAACGGTACGAAAATACGAGTAAGTACTAAATTGAAAGCAATATGGTATACACCTTAAAGATAGCCCCCTATCTTTAAGGTGTATACCGTTTAGAAAAAAAAAATCATCATTTATGCGCGCATGTGCACCTTAGTTTATAACAGCAAATTAAATTATTTACTACATTACTATTTCTTACATGTTCTCGTATTAAACTTTCTAAACGCTAACATAATATTTTCTTAGGTTTTCGCGATTACTATACATAGCAATTAAACAACTTTGAACGGTTTAAATCGCGTATATTTAACATTATTTATATCCCGACGTTTCGAACACTTTGCAGTGGACGTGGTCACGGGGTGACAGTCACCCCGATTTAAACCGTTCAAAGTTGTTTAATTGCTTTCTAAACGCTATTTAACCGTATAACTAAAAGCGTTACATCTGTATTTATAGTAACCAAATGTATAAATTAGGAAGTACCCACAGGGAATTCTAATTTAGGGACTCCACACTACGCCTATTTTGTAACCCTCGTTCAATAAATAATTGAAATAGAAACATAATAAATAGAAAATTTACACATGACATGCACTAAATAAATTAGAATTATTTGTTCTATGGGTGTAGGCGCAGTGAATTGTTGGGCGCTGGTTTTTGATAATAAAGGAAAGGAAGGCTTTTACCGAATTAAATTTATTATAGTAGAATACATAGCATACATATATATATTGAGCAATTAGCGTGGGAGATAAAAAACGAATTAGAACAAACTAAAAGTTCTAACTCGTTTCTAAAATTGCTCTAATTTTAATTTTGTAACAATATACGGACTGTGTTAGTATTCTGAGGTCTGAAACCATAAATTCTGCTAAAAATTTTGAGTTAATTGACGTTACATATTTTTGGTAAAAATATCAATCTTTTGAGCTTCGTAATTGGAGAATTTGTACGAAAACTTGATAATAACTAAAAAAAACATATCTTAGTAAATTTTAATGTCAAATGACTTGTGCATGCTACTCGTAGGTATTGACTAGTTCTTAATTGATTTATGTTTGATAACTTCGTGTATTGGCCTAAATTCTGCTGTGCTATATTTTTAAAAAATCAGAACGATTTGGGCACACCCCTTATCGTACCTACTTACGGTGATCGTGTTTGACTGATGTTGGCATGTATCGCAGATTTCCAATGCTGCTTACCACGTTTATTATCTTTTCTTTTTATAAATTACTAAAGAAACCCAAACAAATTTTCACACGTCCGGCAGCGAAGAAATTCCATTTTCGCCCGGTCTCCCATGTAATGTGCAAACACTTGACCGTCCATTACTTCGTGTTTGCTCAAAGCGTGGTCACACGTCACAGACGGATTACGGAACATAATAATTATTCTGTTTACTGTGAAAGTGAGAAATTTCCGACTATAAGTTGTATGCTGTGGGTGGAATATGTGCATCAGGTGAGACAAAATGACATTTGCATTATGACGACTGATAAACCGAGCCAGTCGTGTCGCTATCTGCTGTGTGAAAGCTCCCTAATTTTGTATCCATACAATAATAAAGACTATTATTATTGGTGTATTGTTGGCCGGCTTCAGAATAGTACTCTTCTCTTGGGTATCATAAAAGGCTTGTAAGGGATAACGATGGGGCTAACATAAGTCCTGAGGAACTACATCACTTCTAAAATAGTGGACTCGCCAACGCGCTTGACCAGTGTGGCGTTTTAAGGCCATATATCCCTCAATGTGCATGAGGCCCATGAGGAGCTGGTTACGGTACAATATTAATAATAACCTGACCAATATCTTGTCCATGTAATTGGAAACGTGTTAGAAGACATTTTTTTCTTCGGCAATTCGGATAGGTACTTTGTTTTCATCTTTCTGTGTGTGATGTTATTTATCTATTTGAGTCAGCGTTGTGTTTCAAATATCAGTCGTTTTTTGGGAAGGTCAAAGTCATCTTTTCATTAAGTATCGTTTCATATAACATTACATTGACCTTGTCTGAAATAAACAAAAGATTTTTTATATAGCCTTCAAGTCACGGTTGTTAGTTGAGCATTATATATATGTAAAGAAAAATATAATTTTCTTTATTTTTAATTTGCCGCGCTACAAAGCGCCTTCATGGTGGACCGCGAACATAGATTTATATTTTTGTAAACTATGATTGACGTTTATACTTTGACGTTTAACGTGAACAAATTATTAAAACTTATAGTAATATTGTAATATTAGAAATAAGAATCGACATTGCGATTAATAACATTAAATGTCGTTTCTTTTATTCACAGGTAAAGTTTAGTTATAAGGCATGTTAACATATTGTAATTACCTATAAAAAATACGTAACGTAATAAATTCTTTTATTCACAGAGAAACTCAATTGTGTTATGATTAGCAGTGTCGATCCAAGTAATTAGAAAATATCATTACATATATATATGTATATAATCGTAACAACTAAAGACACATCATAAGGTAACAAAGAAGTCTCTAGTTAGATACCAGTATACCAGTGTCAGGTTATTAACAACTCGTCAATGTCCAGTACCATCGAAATGAGTGAGGAGTCGCTCAGTAAAGTGATAGTAGGCTGTAGGCTTACTGAAGATGGAAGAGAGCACACGAAAAACGGAGCTATATGCTTTTATTTAATTATCACAAACATTAGGCATTTTGAAGATTAACAATCTATCACAAAAACCCACAAAATAAACAAAAACCCGACTTCACTTCTCGTGTTCCCACCAAAAAGTATACGCTTTAGTAGCACATTGAATTGAAAAATGGATTCAATTCAATTCGTCCCATTGAATTGAATTGAATTGAACATATAGCAGAGCTGGCGAGAATCATTTAGTTAGGTATATGTTATGTTTTATTTATTTTTACATAAGCCTTTCAAAACATTTTATTACACAAAATATACTTCTTAGGATTTGACATAGTTAATAGAGATTAATTTATTTTTACACTGTCAAGGGCGCTGAGAATCGAAAAATCGAAATATATACCGCAAGGCATTCAGTTCGCCTTTTCTACATGTCAAATATTTATACAATTAAGTTTAAATAAATATAACTATTCAAAATAAATTCGTTTTGTAAATCGTGTGCAATTTGATCGTACGTGCTTTAGCTTTAATTTATACATTATAATAAAGTCGTAACAAAGCTGTATATAAAATATATTTTTGAAAAAGTATCACAGTATACCTACACTATGAATGATACAGAGCCCAAAAATATTTTTTTTGGAATTTTTGTCCGTCTGTCTGCTGAACGCGCGTCACATAAAAACCACTAAACAGAGTTTATCGAAATTTGACATAGTTATAGAATATATGTCGGGTTAATATTTAGGGTATCTACCTACTTTTTATCCAGATCCATTACACAAAATAACACAGGCAGATTAACTCGTCCAGGAAAGTAACAACACGACACAGCGATTCTTGAGCAGGCTACACGTCCATGAGATGCTATGTAGTAATAGGCATTCCTACAGTAGATTTTCTGATTAGATTAGAATAGTACATTTTGTGTACTTGTGTATGTACAATTGTATGTGTCAAAACTGTTAAATTATATATTACCTATAATCATAAGAAGTGAAGTTTTTTCTGGTCAAATAAGAGAGGTGTGTTCCATACAAGTGTCGTGATCACGCGAGGGGAGCATCGTGGAAAAAGTATCTTTTATTAATGTACCTTTGTTATATCAATAAACTTATTATTATAGTTCCCACGGGAATATTCATCAAGGCCGCATTCGCCATATCAGTCCTGACCTTAGAAAACTACTGGATGGATCGGGTAGGAATACAATGAACTAACCATACATACCGTAAAGTCCACGCAGACGAAGTCGCGGGCATCAGCCATTTAATCAATACAAAACCACTATTAGTGCAAAATATTCAAATTAATTTATCAATTCATAAACCCGAATTGATCATACCGGTTCTAGAACGCTATTGACCTTTGACAAAGTCGACTTGAGTAAACCACATTGGACGGAGGACAAATTATGAGCAACATGGATTTGTGGTGATTTATACCCGTTTCCGTGACCTTAACACTGGAACGTTGGCATATTTACCTGGATTTTTGTTCCATGTACCTAATCAGGGCCGTCTTTACCAGGGGGTGCAAGGGGTGCGGTGCACCCCGGGCGCCCACCTTTTAAAGGTAATGAAAAAATATAACGCTATAGTAAACAATTACACAATAGGATATTTGACTGTCATAGGATACACAATAGGATATTTGACTGTCATAGGATACACAATAGGATATTTGACTGTCATAGGATACACAATAGGATGTTTGACTGTCTTAGGATACACTCCCGCACCCCGGCGCAGAATAGACTTAAGACGGCCCTGTACCTAATATTTGGAATTGAGAAGCAGACGAAACTAAGAAAATTCCTGGCTTCTCCCGTGTAATGAGTGATAGCCTACAGCCTACAGCGTATCTTCACGTTCCTGACTACACGCGTCTTTATTTTTATAGATAGAAGTGGGCTGACGAGCTAGCGGTCCAACGTGATAGTAAGTGTTACCGCCGCCCATGGAGACCTGCAACAGCAACGTGTAAGGTAAGCTGGGTGGAGAAATTGTGTATGACACGGCAATACACAACGGTATCTGAAGATATCGTTGATCTATCTATTATGACACGTGAAACAGTCACAGAAGAAGAACAACAACAAGACAAATAAAACAAGTTTTTAGCAGTAGTGGACTTGAAGACAGGCGGCTACAAGGACATTTTTTTAGGCAATTCCTGGAAGTATTTCCAAAATTAATACACATCATTTCTGAGTATAAATAAAGTTCCTGAAATTAATCTCGAAACAATTAAATTTGACTTTTATTGGAACCTGGACCACCGTTCACCGCTTAACAGAATTGTAAGACAGTGTATATATCTAATAATATTGATTTATTTTCTGACAGTCTTTTAAAACCTTTGATCCTTTTAAATGGCAAGTAGTTTCTTTTTTATATTATTTTCAATTATATAGTTATTATACTTTAGATCAAACTGTTTAGATTATCTGTTTATACTTAATTCAGAAAATGTCAAAAAAGACTATTTATTATCTTTTGGATCTTTATGCTTTGTATCTACACGCTGACGGTCCCCGATAATTGAGGTGACACTATGCCTATATTATTTTATAGCAATTATACTTCATTGGCGACCAATATAAATAAAGAAAATAAAATAAGTAAGAGCATATTTTCCAGATCCTTTGGGTTCATATCTTGTGTAAATTCGTAGATGAAAAAAACTCGCTTTAGTAGTTTAAAACTGGCGATGGTTTTGAAGTTTTCAAAAATAATGAAGAAGAATTCGAAACAAAAGAGATACAAAAGACATATTTCGGAATAAAAAAGTATTGTTTGGTTAATACTATGATCGCTTTGGTGTCGGCTGACTTGTGAATAACATCACACCATCTCTTCTTGTGGGCATTGTCGGCTTTATTCCTTTTCCGGCTAGCAAATGAATATCAGTAGCCACCTTTTCTCGTAAGATATTGGCTTGTTTAGGTTTTTGTAAATTGTATGCTAAATAGAGAAGTGTACCTGCCGTCTCGTAAAGTTTTTATTAAATTTTTGTTTAAGAACAAAAACACCCATAAAAATTTTAATGAATTAAGTACTCTCTTACTAAAGGCATATTTGCACAGCATTTAGCGAACTTCGTGTGGAATTTGAATTTCAAATCACTGTACGATCAACAAATCGACTTAATGAACACCTACGTTTTCCAACTAACACAATAAGAACACAGCATAAAAAAGGTTAACTAGTCATTGACAAGTGACACAGTGTTGCGCGGTGAGCTCTTGAGTTTTAAGATCGGGAAAATCCGACAAGCATACTTATGTGAGGCGCACGTATGCAAATGATGTGAAATAGTGACGTAAGTGTGGAGGTCAAGCCGGTGTATGATACCTACACGTATTCATACCTTAAAAACATTACATTCGGTAGGGTGAATCATTCAAATCTTTTTCTGTCACGGAATTACATTTGCTGTATCTATGTATGTATGTCAACCCGATAAGCGATGGGGTGGAGGAGTCCTCGAATGGAGACCACGTACCGGGAAGCGCAGTGTGGAGAGCCCACCGGCCAGGTGAACCGACGCGACTTGCATTTTGTACACATTACCATATATAATCTAAATCGGGTCTGAATGCGTATAATAAAGGTATGTGTTCACCTTTTGTTCTTGCACGACGTTTCGGCGCGGGGTACACCAGCCGTGGTCACGAGTTGACTGAAGAGGTGGGTAGTCCAGAATGGAAGCTGCGAGCAGTTTTATAAACTACCCACATTTGAAAAAGTTTACCGGTGGTGGTTGGATAAGAAGAGCCGAGGATCGTGTGATGGCGAGGGTTGGGAGAGGCATATATCCAGCAGTGGAGAGACACAGGCTGATGGTATGATATATTATGTATGTATTTATATAGAAACATTACTTCTTTACCACCCAAATTACAAGAAATCACTTTAGCGATAAGGCCGCCGATTGTACTTCTAATTACTTGTATTTTTGTTTTCTTCCGTATGTTTTGGTGTATGTACAACAAAGTGTATCTAGCTATCAATTTATATCGATAATAAATTTACGATACTGAAAGATGATATAATTTTTCATCAAACAATAGGTATTGTTACCAAAGTTTGTTTGCCTATTCGAGGCGATCTCAAAAATTATTTCACCGATTTATATGATGTAATCTTCAACAAAATATGTTACTTGGAGTCAAATGGAGCCTCTCATAGTAATATACTTATATTACAGGCTAATTGAAAGGTAAGTTATACTACACTAGCTGTGCTCGCGACTTCGTACGCGTCGAAAGTTTTGTATAAAACATCGTTTCATCCCGTCCGCCGACTTCGATTAAACATAGCCTGTTCGAAGCGCCAAGTAAGCTTAATTAACCTGTGGAAACCCTATTAAAATCCGTTCAGTAGTTTTGGAGATTAGCGTGTTTGAACAGACAGACAGATAGACAGACAAAAATTTTCAAAATCGTATTTTTGTATTCTGATACTCTTCCTTCATCGCCCCCCATCAGTTTTTACCAAAAAGGATCAATTCAAATATATTCAAAATATATATTCAATGTACAGACACGCTGGTTCTACAGTTTTATTATATGTATACTACTACATTAGTATAGTATTGATATAGTATGTATATATTGAACATAATTCTACTTACCTGTAAATTTCAGTCCTTTGGCGCTATCTATACTCGTATCATTTTTATTTTTCTCTAACCCAAGGTTGTCTGGAAGAGATCGCCTTAACGATAATAAGGTCGCATATTAAAGACATTAAAATTCTGTCATTAAAACACATGTGTACATGTAGCAACCATTTATAAACAATGAAGAGTATTTATTATTATTATTATTAAGTCGAAGCTAAGTTCACGATAGCCTAAAAACTTACTAATCTGTAATTTCTCAGTTTCTCTATGACGCAAAATTTTAAATTGGTTTTATTATGATTCCAAATTCAATTTGATGAAATAAAAACATAATATGCCTCGGCTTCAAATAAAGTAACTAAACTTCAAACTACAATAACTCAACTTTGCACGGCATTTTCCAAGTTCTGAAACGTAATTTTCTACACGAATTGTTCTTCTCACAAAAGATCATATTTAGAACGATTGTTTCATAACTGTGTTAAAATTGACAACGACCTTTCATAATTAAATACTGTAAATGTTTAAAAGGTTATTTGACTGAAAATAATTAGAAACATTGATGCTAGAGTAGGATGGAAGTTTTTGTAATCCGCCCTTATGTAGGTAGGCATTTCTACCGTCATTTTAAAGAAAGTATTTATATTCTATACAATCATAAAGAAATATACTCGCCAGAGAACTAAGGTCAGAGACATGGCTCATAGAATCAACATGCTGAAGTGACAATGGTCAGATCATATTTGGCTCACATATGTGGCATTATGGATCAACTAAATGCACATACGAAGTGCCTACATGGCTACAGCCGACACTGTGCAACGAGCTTCCCGGGGACCTCATCATGAACACTGTTAATAAATAGGATTCACTAAAAGAGCAAATTATGTAAACATTTCTATAGTGTTACATCGTGAGATCCCAGGGTGGATAATCATACATTAATATTTTCTGGTCCCGGCCGGCGAAGACAAGGACGTCACCCTCGCTACACCGTCAACACACACCGGCCTTCAGCCAACACGTGGCAACATGGCCAACAGGCACGTGCCTGGGCGCTTCTCACCGACTCGCGATACCGTGGTACCCCCCCCCCCCGCAAAGCAACGCCCTAAGGAACGGACTTCGGTCTGGTCCTTCCGCCGGTCTACCGGCGGGGAAGCCCTTAGGCTCGTTGTTGCACGCACTCTTTGCTCCTGGCTGAGCGCCTTCTGCGCTCGCCCTAAACTATACATGTCCGGTGACTATTGAAAGGCCATTAGGGCCACAAGAATTTAGCCATTCCGAAAAAAAAAAAATCTAATTAATGTAGGACATATTATATAATTATAGATTTAGTAATGGTCAAATATAAGTTTTGCACATAGGCTGAATATAAGTAAATTTATATACACAAATAAAAGTAATTAAGTAATGGAGGGCATTGTCCGCATTATCCATGTGGAAATATGTAATGTATGTGAATGAAAAAAAAATAAAAAAAAAATTGCAGCAGGACCGACAACCGATGTATCCGGGTTCTCGAATGGATACGTGGGCGTACCTGGAAGCACAGTATAAGACGCGCTCCACCCACATGGATCGACAACTTGAAGAAATTCAT
This sequence comes from Sesia apiformis, assembly GCA_914767545.1. Taxonomy (NCBI): domain Eukaryota; kingdom Metazoa; phylum Arthropoda; class Insecta; order Lepidoptera; family Sesiidae; genus Sesia; species Sesia apiformis. The sequence goes on along the minus strand of OU611967.1, from coordinate 11,766,229 downwards.
CGGTGGTGGTTAGATGAAAGGAGCCGAAAATCGTGTGTAGTGACGAGCCTTGGGATAGACCTATATCCAATATTGGGGACGGTATGGTATGGTATTTAGTTATTCTTTGTTTTAATTGATCCCGCGACAGACGTATCCAGCTTAAATAGCACTATCTATCCATAAGTTATTTAGCTTTTCTATACCGCCAAGTGGCAAGTCCCCAATCACCAAGTTTTCTTATATTGTATAAATCGGACGTGAAAGTTTTTGTTTATCTTTTATTTATACTCGACGTTAAACAAAAACTGTTAATTTTATGCATTCAGACTCGATTTACAATATAAAATGTCTGCAAAACGTGAAAGTTTAAAAAGTTACAGTACGTTTTCTGTCATGTATAATGTTAAATATACATTCTGGACTAGGCTCTTCACTCTCAATCCCATACGATAGTACCAAAATAATAGAGTGTAAACTTTTAAAAAATGTATAAAATATATACCACTTTCATATGAACTGTGTGTCATGCGATAGTGCCCATGAAGCTTTTAAAAGGTTACAACATTATACACAAAATTTGTAAAGCTTTTTTTTCTAAATGAAAATAGGGAGATCTCCATTCCATGTAGCGTTATTCATAGATCTTTTTATTAGTGTGCACTAATAATTTTCCTTCTTTCTTTCATTCATTTGATCTGTTTTTACAGAATGAGCCTGAGATGGGAAATGACGAAATGATCGCCAATGGCGTGATTTCATCGTAGGGTTTAGGAATAACCTTTGTCACGCTCGTTGTGTTGCGCATACAAATGCTAAGTACCTTTATGGCACTTTGTCTAGACTTCGTGCCATAACCGGCCCTTAACCATGCCGCAACACCATGACTCACCTATAACCCATAAACAGATACTATGTAAACAATCATTATACCATAAAAGTGAGAGACAGTTACGGCAGCCCCCCTTTGACCGCACTTTGAATAAAAAAATCTGTATAATATTATTAACAATGTCTGTCTGACTATTTGTACTGTTCTTGGAATCTCGATACCAACCAGCCTACAATGTCCCACTTCAAGTCCCTTCTTATAATCACTAAGTGGTTACGGGCCGTAATCTACCAATTGTATTGTACTGCAAATCCCCTAGTAAATCACTGAGTTTCGGGCCGTAATTCACCACGCGGACCCAGTGCAGATTGGTGGGATACACATACTCCACATATTTTTGTTTCTCGAGCATGCGGGTTTCTTCACGATGTTTTTCTTTCACCGCCAAGCTAGTCATTTTTTTTTAAAAAGCCATACTTAAGTAGAACCTCAATGGTACGGGACGAAGATTTGAACGCACGATCACAAGAATATAAGTTGAGTATAAATACCCCTAGGCTTAATCATTTTTAACGGCGAATACATCTCTCACCTTTGTTTCGCAGATGATATTGTTATTATGGCAGAATCGCTGGAGGAATTGAGTTGAATGCTGAACGACCTCAATAAGACCTCGCGACGCGTTGGTCTGGGGACGAACCGCAACAAGACAAAAGTCATCTTCAATGAACACGTCGTCCCTGGACCGATCAACGTCGAGGCGGCGTCACTAGAAGTTGTAGACGAAGATATCTATCTTGGACAGTCAATCCAGTTAGATAAGCCCAACTTCAGTCGAGAGGCCGATAGACGCATTCAGCTAGGCTGGGCAGCATTCAAAAAGTGCGTCACCTCTTCTCGTCGTCTATAACACGATATTTGTAGACGAAAGTCTTCAGGCAATGCGTACTGCCCGTAATGACGTATGCTGCCGACATGTGGTCTCTGACCGTAGACCTGGTTCACAAGTTCAAAGTCGCTCAGCGAGCGATAAAAATAGCTATGCTCGGAGTTTCTTTGTTAGGCGATACCCGCAACGAAGAAATTCAACGAAGAACTAAAGTTGCCGATATAGCTCAAAGAATCAGCAAGCCGAAGTGGCACTTTTTTCGCCCATTGCTGGTCAGGACTAGTGGTCAGTGGTCAGCATGTGTAGGCGCAGGCGCCTACTCATGCTCATCCTCCTATGCACGAGGGATGTATAGTCTCAAAATTTCACGCTGGATTGGCGAATCCTCTCTTTTAGAGGTGATGTAGTCTTATGATAGCATTCCCACGGGAAGAGATTGGAAATGTTAATTATTAGATGCTAATATAAGCTATATTTTCTTGCAATTCTTGAACTTTCTTCTCCTTGAAACCACGAAGGAGTCTCAGGTGGACTGACGAAGAAAGTCGCCGGTAGTGGTTGAATAACCTGCACTCTTCTATTGTTGAGAAGATATGAGAGGCGTTCTTCTGTTATTTTCTTCCGCTGAAGATCGCGTGGGGTAACCTTGACACCTTCAAACATATGCCGTATTAAGGACTCACGACTTAGCGTTGGGAAAAAGGGGCCGGTAGGAATAGGAAACACGGAATGTCATTGTACAATCCCACGCATTCTTCCATGGCGTTATTTTAGCAGGAAAAACCGTGGCTGAAGGCTAGATTAGTATAAATAGTGGCACATAGCGGCAAGCCGAGGTCACGATTTGTCCATAAAGTGTACAGTTTTGGTATGGATTTTAATACGGAAACAATTGTATTGTTTTGTTTAGATTTACTCCCTATTTGGGAGAACCCTATATACCCTGACGGAATTAATATAAAATATTAGAGTTACACTACGGTTTTTCCTGAGAACAGTTTATATTTTGTATTGAACTCTAGGATATTGTATTAAATCATACGAGAAAACTCCCGCCAATATCACAACAAATAATGAAAATAAGAAACATAACATACAATGAACAGAAAGGAAAAAAATGGACTGAAAAAATCTTTGCATCCCGTTATACTCCCTATTCCCCATATTTTCCTATCCTTTTTCCAAATCTACTCTCAAATGTTTAAAAGTGGGTGGCGCATCCAAGGGTTTGTCACTCTTGACCAATATTTGTCAATATTAATAATACGTGCGTATATAGCTAATGCAAGCAATGATGCGTTATTATACATTTATCTTTCATTAAGTATGGACCATATCGTTTTATTAAACATCGTTTTTTTTTTTTCGGAAAATTTTGTATATTATATACAAAATTCCGAATCCACGAATTTCTTGCAATAAAGGCCATCAGTCAAACCCATAAATTGCCTTAAAAATAAACAATAATTTACGACCAACACTGCGAGACAGCGATGCCGCCAGGATATCGTTTATTTCCTGCAGATTTACAACGTTATTAAACATGGGAGAGATTTATTTATTTCTATTGATTGTCCTTTTTTATCGAATGGATCAAGTTGTATTCTTATGTCAATCATACAATACTATCTATATACCTAAAGCGCCCGTACAATGTTTTGAATGAGCAAGTATTATATATGTACACTAGTGTCATCTGAGTGTATAATTGTACTTTTTTCTTACACTCAGGTCTCACTCCATCTGCCAATTCCATTTCAGTTGATTGGAATATTTTTTGTGACAAACAAACTTCCGCATTTATAATATTAGGCAGTTTGAATAATAGACGAGATGACGCAGGAATTCGTAAACAACATCATTTCGACATTTAGCAAATTTGAGCCCATTCAAATGTAAGGCTAACAATTTAATGCCAACCTAATGAGAATTAATAGTGTAGATAATTGTGACAAATTTGATTGGGATTAAGTAAATAAGCACTTCGTTTCGAAGTGACCCATAAAAGTTAAATTTGTATATTCTGATAACTTAATCAGGTCTTAATCTCGGTATGAATAATAATTATCTTTTGGGCTTATTTTCCTGGAATTGTTACTAGATACGAGGGCGGAGTGATAAGTCTGGTAAAAATCTACTTTGGAATAAAATTATCGCAAATTGCATGAAACCTCCTTGTTCACAACTCTTTTGAAGGACTAAATCAAAATTTTCAGCCAGTACCGCCGGTTAGTTTTTTTTTGACAGCCATTTAATAAAAACACTTAAACGCATTTTCACAAAGATGGAGAAAAGTGAATTTCGTGTGTTGATTAAACATTATTTTTTGCGCAAAAAAACTATTACGGAAACGAAACAAAGACTTGATAAATATTATGGGGACTCTGCTCTGTCGATTAAAATGATTCATAAATGGTTTACGGATTTTCGGTGTGGTCGTACAAGCACAAGTAATACTGAACGCCCAGGACGCCCAAATGAGGTCACTACTCCAGAGATGATCGCTAAAATCCATGACATAGTGTTGAACGACCGAAGAGTAAAGGTGAGGGAGATAGTCGAGATAGTAGGCATCTCAGACGAACGTGTGCGCAATATCTTACACCAACATTTAGATATGAAGAAGCTCTCCGCGCGATTGGTGCCGCGTTTACTGACTGTTGATCAAAAACGCATGCGAGTTACCACTTCGGAGGCAGGTTTGGCGTTGTTTCAACGGGATAAAACTGAATTTTTGCATCGTTTTATAATGTTAGACGAAACATGGATCCACCACCATACACCAGAAACCAAGCAACAATCGAAACAGTGGATTGCTACGGGCGAACCAGCTCCGAAGACGGCCAAAGCAGTTTTATCGGCCAATAAAGTTATGGCTACAGTATTTTGGGATGCACGTGGGGTAATCCATATTGACTACCTAGAGAAGGGTAAAACGATTAATGGCGAATATTATGCCAATTTATTGGACCAATTTAACAAAATTTTACCTGACAAAGGACCGCATTTGGCTAAGAAGAAAATTCTCTTCCACCAAGACAACGCACGAGTGCACACCTGCGCGATTAACATGGCCAAAATCCATGAGTTGCGATATGAGTTGCTATCTCACCCACCATATTCGCTAGATTTAGCCCCTTGCGACTATTTTCTGTTTCCGAATTTAAAAAATGGCTCGGTGGGAAAAGATTTAGCTCCAACGAGGAGATCATGCACGAATCCAATGCCTATTTCGAAGGGTTGCCTAAGTCGTATTTTATGGAAGGGATCAAAAAGCTAGAGAAACGCTGGATGAAGTGCATTGAGTTAGAAGGAAACTACGTTGAAAAATAAATCATAATTTTTAAATAAAGTTGACTCCTTGTTTCATTTTTACCAGACTTATCACTCCGCCCTTATGTAGCTTAAGGCGAACCACAAGGAGAGTTTCTCGAACGGTTCGGCGAGAGTATTGTATACGATTCTCAAATGCGACCAAACTTCATACGATTCTCGCCCGCAACTGTTCACGTGATAATAGAAACACGATTTTTATGATGTTAAAAATAATCACAAGATGATAACAGTTGTTTACACTAGCCTTCGACAGATTTTTTGCAACACCAGGGGGTATGCGGGCGCGCCGCCTATATTTTCTAAAGATTTTCTCGTCTGTATGCGTTACAGAAACTGTCGTTGTGTAAATGAGCATTTAGTCGAAAACAACATATTCGATAGATATTGAAACCAATGACAACAGACATAATTTGTATTTAAGACAAATGGAAAATACTCAAATATTCAAAGGTATTTTTTCTTGTTAAGAAAATGAATGGATTTTCTCCAGTGTAGAAATAAAAATATTTTAATAAAAAAATAATTTGTAAGAACTAAAATTTAATCATAGATAACGATGCTGACAAGAACATATGCACTTTATTTTATTACACACTAAAAGGAATCTCATAACATCATTATGCATCTAGTACCCTCTTACTCTTACCCGCATTCTCATACACGTCCCATCCAATTATAACAAAAATACTGCTTTCAGTAATACAACAATGCCGAGGATAAACAGTAGAGTCTTTTACGCAAACGTATTAAATGTACCCAACACACACAGACACGCACGACCTGTATACACATGACAGTTGCGGAAGTAGCAAAAACGGTAGCATGTGTAGTTCTTACAGTATTCAACATTAGCATAACTAATCCATCAAATTAATGACAGGTAATGTTCTATTCGAGATCACCGGCCTTTTCAGTACTACTGATATTTTTAGTCGGTAATTAAGAACCTAGTTCCTATTCTTGCGGACCAGAACAAATTATCTCAGATAACCTACTGCTTGTTTTCTTCCTACAGCGGTATCACTTACATTTTAACGAATGCTATACATCTAATTAAGAGCAGGGTCAACGCACTGTTGATAAATAAAGCTTGGTTACCGTGTTTTGTAATATAACAAAATGCAGAGATAATTTAAGAGTGACATTTTAGCTTTTTGTAACATTTTTTGTGTAATATTTGTAATGTAAACATTTAGAGCGTCGACCTCCTTTGCGCCTCGTGCGAGATGCTTTTCCGCTCGACATTTCAAAAAATCAGAGAGGAGATGATTTTAAATTCAATTAAACTACTACATTTATTATGGCAGAGCGGTGACAGACAGCCTAGCGGTATCTAATCTCGACTCTTATTTGAGAGGTCGTCAGTCCGAATCCGCTAAATTTTCACTTAGGAATTTATCAATTAACAATTATCCGGCAGTGAAGAAACACGTCGTGAGGAAACCAGCGGAGAATTAAAGACACCATCGGCATTTCTCCGCCAATCCCCACTAGGGCTACGTGGTGGATTATGACCGGAAACCCCCTCTTTATTACTAGGGAAGGCTTGTAATCTGCAATGGGACGTTATAGACTGAAATGAGACAGACTAACATACAAGTAACGGCACATACCATACCATCAGTCTATGTCTCTCCAATGCTGGATACGGGCCTCGTCCAAAGCTCGCCACCACAGATGATCTTCGGCTCTTCTCATCCAACCACCACCGGAGAACATTTTCATGTCGTCGGTCCACCTGGCCGAAGCGCGCACTACGCTTACCGGTACGTGGCCTTCATTCAAACACTTATCTACCTTAACGAGTACGGCCTACATGGTGGAAAATGACTACCGACGTCTATGGTTAAATGTATCTAGCAAATGCATTCTGAACTATATATAAGTTGGTGTATACTAGTCCATAGTCAGTAATACATCTACAACACAGCATTCTGTTATCACGCGGTCGCATTCCGGAGCTAAGTTGATTGATAACTGTTCTTATGTAATATCAGTTGAGTAACTGGCTCCCGATGGACTTGTTTACTGTGATTTTTCTGTCTATAGGTCTAAATCAAGAATAATTTTTGGTTATATTTTCGACTTTATCGTATAGCTAATTACAGCTATGAAAAGGGTTCTGCAAGGTCGGCAAGCCCTCTGGTGTTGCAAGTGTGCATGGGCGGCGGTGACTATTTACCATCATGTGGCCGGCCCCGCTCACTTTGTACACTAATTCCAACTATTTCCTTTACTTAAAGACACAAAATGATAGCCTTCTAATCAATCGTAACATTCTATTACCTCACTCCCCTTTGTGAGTAGCAAGGGGGTGAGTGGGAGAACCAAAGAGCACCAAAGAGTTTGTCGCGGCAGCGTCGCTCTGTCTCTTTCTATTGCTACTATATGTTGATATACCTTTCTTGTAGACTATGCTTAAGACCTACTTTACAACCTAGACCTATATACATGTAATATAAACGGAAAGCAAGTGTATAGGACATAAAATATTAAATAAACATTGAATGATCTTTAAATAAGGGAACGAAAACAAACCACATTCATTATACAAAACATATGAAATTATAATATCTTATTCTAGTAAATAGGCATGCAAATAACATCTCGATATCAGGGAGGAAAGAAATTGGAACTTTGTCTGTTACGTCTATACTGCGCATGCTCAGTACAACAGAGCGATCTTTATATACTTTACCCGTTGCGTAACCATCTTTAGATAAACCTTTTCCTCCCGCGATTTTGGAAAGTTAGTACACATGCACTTAACGTGTTATTTACAACGCTGTTTCATCGACCCTCTGTTCCGAAACTACAATGCTTTTGAGGATGCACTATTACACTGTTTTTAGACACTGTTTATGACCATTTATGACACAACACAACACTGTCACTCGTTTACGCACTCAACGTTCCGTCGTGCACATACATTAAAATGTACAATGCAAGAATTTAACATGTCTGCTGGCAAGTATACTTCCTGGCAATGCCACGCCAAAATTGAAGGCTTACAAAATTATGTGAAGATTAATAATTAATGTGCCAAAATTTTTTTTAGCCAATAAATCGTAATAAAAAAGTTATTTTTATTGGTGATAACAAAGATCTTCTATGCGATACAAATTCTTGTTTTTAAATGTACTTTTGTGTATACAACCAAAATGTGTAAAGTTTAAAAATAAAATAATAAAAATAAGATAAAGTGTAAAGATTTGTCAACGTTTTATATTTATTATGGAACGTATTTAATTATTTGTTGTTGGAGGTTTTTAAATATTGTAATTACAACTTCACTCCAAACATATTATACAGATTAAGATGTGTACGGATAAACCTCGTCTCACGTAAAGTGCTGCAAGTATAATTAACGACGCATTACCTTACTTTTACCCTATCCAAGTAATTATTAACCATCATCACAGTGTAGTTAAACTTGCAGTAGATGAATGAGCTGCAGTGGAGAATTCGCACAAGAGATTCCAACTCTGTACTAGAACTAGCTCTGTGGTTCACGGCGGCTTACGCTGAGTTTGGACTTAATTTTCGGCATCGCAGCGTATATTAGCATTACTTGTGTGAACCTAGTTAGTGATGTTCATATTTTTTCTATCTGCATTTCTTTCTTTTTTCCCTATTTACTATTTGTAGAGAGTATGTGTATTGTCCGGAATAAAGTATTTGTCTATTGCTTACAATAAAGAACACAATAAATCTCTAATTAATAGTCTTATAATCTTTAGTATGAAGTGTCTAAGATAAAAATAGACAAATCATTTGGAAAGATTATTTTGGATTTTTTTTTTGAGCAACGTTTAGTATTTTTGTATAGCGAATAATATCTTACAAGTAAATAAATTACAACCTTTGTCGTCCTGTGAATTATTTTAATGAATATGTAGCATTTTTAATAAAATGTAGTAGGCATAGACGGACGTGCTGGTAAGTGGTAAGTGGGTGCGCTGTACGCTGCCAACCTTATCAATTTTGTTGAAGAACCCTATCTCCAAGACTAGCAAAATTACCTTCAAGTCTTTTGTTGTATTTCTTACTACAACCTACCGATTCGCAGGTGTATGGGGGTTTATGGACTGCAGCGCGACAACCCTATCTCGAAGACTAGCAAATTGACCTTCAAGTCTTTTGTTGTATTTCGTACTACAACCCTTATCGAGGAAATGTTGATGCATATTTCATTGTTGATGCTGATTTATTGTCGAATCCTCCGTCATCGAATAATCTATAAATACCCGAGTTTATTATTAGTTAAATATATTAGTATTAGCACCGTATTAGTTAAATGTCTCTCGTTTGCAAACACAACTAATGATTTTCTGTCGAATGTTTTTAATATTTTAAGTTTTGACTGTATGTGTTTTAACCAGTATGAATGTCTTAAGTTGCTCAATACGTCCGCTAGGGGCGCTGTTTATCTATAGAGAAAATAAAACACTATGTAAATTCGATAGTTCACACTTGTACTAGGCCTACTGTTCTTCAGCATTTCACATTTTACAAACAATAGAATCCATAGAGCAGAAGCAAGGCTATTTACTGTTCTGAGATGCTAGCTGATAATATTATCCAACTTCACTGACTGTAAAATTATACGGCGGGCAGTGCCATGTTTGCGAGTAAAAATGATCATTACCGCGGTCGAGTTAGCAGATATTTATAACAATTTGAGCGGATTGCGGCCGTGAGAGCCTTTAGCGTTCTTTAATTACGTGGTCTCCATCTCTAGGGTATAATCGTTTGCAATACTTTACACACTTCCAATGGTTCGCATTGCGAGACTCCACACGCAAGGGCGCATCAATATAGAGAGAGAAAATATAACAATAACCACGAAACCCAATAAATGATTATCGGGATACAAATTTTAGAAATCGTGATAAATAATAATAATACTAGTGTTATTTTACACATAATAATTATTTTAAATATCATAACTGCGAAAAGATAATACTTGGTGTCTAGATTGGTATCTGTAGCAAATAAAGTTATAACTACGCTTAAGATTTGAATAACTTTAAATTAATATCAACCCTACCTTTCTCCTTTTAACCCTTTTAACCCTTTCTCAACCATTTTTTAACGTCCCACTGCAGTGTACGGGCCCCCACTAGTAAATCACTAAAGGGTTTCGGGCCATAATCCACCACGCAGACCCAGTGCAGGTTGATGGATACACATTCCCCAGATTTAATTCAATACATTGCATCCAATATAGGATACATGAAAATAATTAAGTTATAAATTAATAATAAAGTCGCTGTTTTCATGCACTAGAATATGCCTATAAAAAGGCAAATACAAACTAATTCCGAATGAATTTTCTTTAAATACGTTTGTCCAACCGGAAGTGGAATCAGGGATATTTTGCATACCAGACACGGACACTTAGACTGGGTTAATCGGTTATTAAAATTTAAAAGAGTTTAAAGTAAAGAGTTCATTAGAATAAAAATAATTTAAATTTCAAAGAGGAATTGAATAATAACGCAGACTCTTAATTTGTTATTGACTATAAACCACGTGATAACTATAACACGTGTTAAGGCAATTACTTATGCTATGTTTCCTTGCCACCATCATTTGACTGACGTCATCATGACACGATGCGGAGATCAGATAAAAATCTTACGATAGTGCTAAGGATTATTATTAATGTATTATTAATAATCATCATACCGGTAATAATCATACAACATGATCATTCAATTTCTGAATTTTATTTCGAACGATAATCCCTTAAACTTCGAAATGCCGTTAACTTTTGTTACTTTAACTACGCCATACGCCGCTTGATGGCGCTGTACTTCGGGGAGTCAATATTGTATTTTATATAGTTTATTATTTATATAGTCAATACTGAACCGATTTTTATTTTGTAAGTTCTGTTCTACTCATAAGGACATTATTTCTTTATTTATAATAAATTATTACTGTTATTAAAATAGTTATATATTTATTAATGTTAAATATTGTAAATTTCAATGGTGGCTTTAAGGACAGGCCAAGTGGGTATTTTCCGTAATTACTATTTTTCGCGCTATCCTCACCTGGGGCCGAAAGAGAGCCGAAAGACAGCGGCAAATTTTGTTTCGCACTCCCCAACTGGGGTATAACAGGTGGGAGACAGTGGAAATAGGTACACGTGATTAATGGTAGATTCTTTAGCGGAAAGAAATAAGCGAGAAAGAGTCGGCTATATATGTCGCAAGACCGAGAACCAATGGGTTACACGAGTCACATGGACCTTTCGAGGACCTTACATCATTCGAGATGGCCACATGGACTGACGACTTGAAGAAAGTTGCCGGTAGTGGCTGGATGAGAAGAACAAAAAACCATGTGTGGTGGCCAGTCCTTGGAAGAGGCCTATATTCAGAAGTGGAAAGATTCCACCATTGGTATAGTGTATATTACTTTAAAAAATACCAAACACTCTATTGGCATGTATTTTTAACAAAGTAGATGTTTATGTGTTTTAACCGGTCAAGAGGAGAGTTTTATCATACACGTCTCTTACAAAGTATCGTACATGTTTTGTTTTACAATTTTTATACTAGCAGTCATCATTTTCTAAATCTATGGCAATAAAGACGGAGAGATAAACAAACAGCCATACTTTATCTCATATTAAAACATACTAAACAGAAATACATAATGCAGATATCTAAAAATACAACCGGTGGATATACCGCTAAAGCAATTTCTTCCCAGTGATGCCAATTTAGCATTTTCGATGCTAGATCAGAAGCTTTTTTGGCTCTGTTAGCGCCCAATAAACTTACTTGACGCCTAAAGCCCATTCTAGCGCTTTTATTAAAAAAAAAATTGCTCATTTTAACGGGGGAGGTCTATCTACGTGTAACGAAGTGTAATTGTTTAAATTAAATATAAACTGGCTCTTAAGGACAAGGAACCAGAGCCGTAATAAACCTTACCTCTCTCACATGTCCGTTAAAACTAATACGTATCTTTTCATATCAGTACTGATAATTTTTGGTTAAAAATTCATAATACGAAAGTTTCCTTTCATTTTTTAACGTTTCCTTTGATCTAGCGCGTTTTTCCGAAAAACATATCAATCTAGCGCTCTTCAATGCCAACTCAACGCGCTTTCGTTAGAGAGCATTGGCAACACTGTTTCTTTCAGGTAACCTCTGGGTGTTAAGAAGTCTGTATACACATAGAAGGTAGATCGTGTAACAAACGAAATTAAAATATGTCTTTATACATAAAAATATATCTACATATAGTTTAAAATATACATATAATTGTTACAATTCCTTGAAGTAATTTTATATATTTAACAGAGTGGGATATAGAAAGAATTAAAGAAATAAAAAAGAGAAAAGAGAAAGAATATTATTAACTATTCCCGAAAAGAAGAAAGGCAATCGGGACAGTCGCGTGCCAATCTGCATGGCATTAGAGATGGGCGCATTAACATATAATCGTTTATCGATAACAATATTATTTTACTTTTATATTAATCTCTAAAATTGCACGTATCTCTCATTTTATGAAATGATAGTAATTGTTTACGTGTATGTGAATTTTACTTGGTTAGCTAAATAATACTTATATGAGCATTTATTTCAAACAACACATATACGTAGGTACCTACTTACTGTTCAGAAATTCTAAATTTAAACACAAAATCAATGAATGTGTTTAGGTTGACGTAATGCTTAGTAATAATTTTGCATATTTGTAAGATTCAAAGAACATTTTACAACTGTAAATTATTTTTGTATGCAAATTAAATGTGAATAGAATGTTTTAAATATCTTTTAGTGAGTAATAAAGTGACATTAAAATTTTTATTTTATTTATTATTATGTGCTGAATTTGATATATAAGAAAAAACTTAAATAACAATTTGTTGCTTTCTACTATTTCTAATAGAACGCACCTTTATTTCTTTATTAAATAATCGTTTTCTCTACACTTATACTTTATTTATGCAATAACTAAATGTTTCAATGTTTCATTTTTCTAGTAAACGCTGTTGATAAATAGGTTTAATAAAAAAACGATTACACTGAAATAGAAAACTGAAAACAGTGAAGATTCTGTTTTAGCTAATAACTAAATTAGTGTATAGTAATAGTTGCTGACATAGCTTAAAGGATCAGCAAGCTGAAGTGGCAGTGGGCGGACCATATATGTCGCAGCACCGATAACCGATGAGGGAGACAGACGGATGGAGAATGGAGATCACGTACCGGGAAACGTAGCGTGGGACGACCTCCGTCCAGATGGACTGGCGACTTGAAGAAAGTCGCCGGTGGTGGCTAAATGAGAAGAGTGGAACACCCTGTGTGGTAGCGTTCCTTAGCAGAGGCTTATATTCAGCAGTGGAGAGACACAGGCTGATGGTATGGTAATGGTTTAGGTTGAATTAAAACATGAATCTATTAATTATGTAACTTTTGTAATGTATTTTTTTAAATATTCCCTTTACTTGCTAAATGCTGATGAAGGTTAGTTTGTTTAAATACTAAAATGGAAAATTTGTAGATATTTTAAATGTACGTACTGATATGTGCGAAAATTTTTCATTTTTGTGATAAAATTTCAAATTTGTGCTTTGAAAATGATTATTCTGCATTTGTAATCACTAGGCTAGGTAATAGAACTCTCTCCTAAACGCTTCCATGACGCTAAATATCATGCTGTCAATTTTACAACACGATGTTCTTGTACAAACTTATATTTTCGCTCATGTAACTCTACCGAAAGATTACATACAGACTTATTTCAAAACCTTAGAAGTTATATATTTTTTATTGAATATAAAGTTGATGGTCAAGACATTATCATTACACTATGAGGTCATTATTATTATTTGTTACTGCGACTGTCTTAATGTTTAGTTCTAACAACTATATCCGTTAGAATAAAATACCTACACGAATTGCCTATTTTATGAAGTTTTAGCTGCTAATTATATCAACGTTTTCTCAGTATAGAACCCGGTATAACCTACTGAAAAATTAAATTATCCATAACTTACTAATTATAGTGCTAATTTTTATAAAAAATAAAATATTGTGACACAAAGTCTCTCTTAGGTGAAATTATCTGAAAATTATTGAAACTTCAGTAGAACTAAATTTCAATTTAGAAAATATTAACCATCGATAAGGTCAAACCGACAACAAGGTCCCTTTGCGTGAGCAATGTGTTACCTGTATGTGATGTTATGTGAATAACATCACATACAGGTACGGAAAAGCTTTTTAATTATTACAACAATAAAAATATTTTAATCTGAAATACATCGAGACATTTTACTCTATAAGAGATTTTCGTAAAAATATAAGTTGTGACCAAAAATATTACTCGTTCAAACTATCAATAATCTTCTTAACATAATAGTTTGTTGTCCAAAAATGTAAGAAACTTTGCCAAAAATGAAAGTATGCCGTTTTTATGTAAACAAAAGTCAATGATAGGCGTCTACCTGTCTGCCGTCTACCTCATAAGAAATGGCCGAAAAAATGGTCACAAAGGGCCTCCTAACTCAAGGTAAGAGCATATTAAAATCACGTGGGTGTTACAACAGTGTTACAGTTATCAGAGGAATTTGGACGTGTGTGACATTGAATATTTTGACGCGTCAACAATCGTGTTTTGGACTTTTTGGCGGGAACTCGGAGAAGTGAAGTTGGGTTTTAATTTGATTTATTATAAAAATTGTATATTGCGCGTTTTGTGATATAATAGTGATAGTTTATTAAACTTTAAAATGTTTTTTGTGCGTAATGTTTATGATAATCAAATTAAAGCATAGGACACAGATTTTCGTGTGCTGCAAAGGAGTCCTCTTCCGTCTTCAGTAAACCTACTTTACTGAGCGACTCCTGACTTATTTCGACGGGACTGGACATTGACAAGATACATTTCAGACTTTGAAATTGTTTATTAAAAAGAAAACACGACACTTACAGAATGTGATAATTACACCTTTGCCATATATGTATAACAAGAAAAAGAAAAATATTCTTGTTGACATTAATGGTAATTACAGGTTTAGTAGGAAGATGGTAGATTTTGATGTGTTATTATATCGACAGTTCAATGCTGGTGATTCTCCAAATATATGTATACAAATAAATTCACGACACGAGGTATTTGAAAATAGCTTTCAATGACATGATTTTTTATGAAAGTTTCTAATGAAGTTTATTAGTCTGACAAATGTAAAGGTGCGACAAATTAAAAAAATAATTTTGTGTTTAATAATTTTGATAGTTTCGATATTTTTTTTTTTTTTATAGATTAGTGGGCGGACGAGCAAGCGGTCCCACGTGATGGTAATTGATTTCGAATTCAATGCCAGGCTAATTTTATTTTTAATATCAAGTATCAAAATTATTTGTCCAACTACTTTCGTGACATGCTAACCTATTATTATTTTTAAATTTGTAGCGCCTTTCGAGTCTTAACTTCATTTGATAGACTCTAGTCAGTGCCTTGTAACTGTGATTTCGTATTTGATTATAAACATTATAATAGAAAGTAACAACAAATACGTAGTTCTTAAACTAACATGAATTTATATCAAAAAGCTTCATTGCAATAACTTTCTTCCTGTACTTTAGTAGATCTTCCTGTACTTTAGTTTAGTCAAGTTTAGTGATATAAGCCACCGCTACTGAATTATTTGTAATACAAATCTTTTTTTAAATATACCTTTTACTGAGCCTGTGTTAATAAAAAAAACAGCGATACATGTACCAGTACAAAAAATCTTCAAAGCGATTTCCTTTATTTGTGATAGAATTCTATGAACATAGGTATTAAATTATAATAATTAATTTTCTTAGAAATGGATTAGTTAGTACAAATTAGTTTTTGCCCTGTGGCATTTATTGAAAATAATTAATTCAGAGCTCGAATTTATTTTATAATTAATGGCGACTGGAAATAAGATTTAAATAATATTAAAATTAGAATAAAAAGATCTTAGTTATGATTTTATAGAGATGTGACTGATATCGAATACAATTAGTCGATATTAACCTATTACACTTAAATATTTTCACAATAGTAGAAAATCACTCTAAGATGATTTAATTACGTATTATTCTTATTTAATATTAATAGTACCTATGCGAATATTACATTTTTGTCCTTTTAACGTTTTTTTTATTATTTTAACTGTCATACATTAGTGGCATCTACATTATGATTCCACTAATAATTTATCTTTTATATTTATAACAGTTCTATGAAAGTCACGTTGAAATAGAACATCAGTATAATTATGCGCGTTACATTGGATGTGTTTAATAAAAAAATAATCAACACGACCTTAAAACCTATAAACCTTTAGAATTACGTATAAATTAAATTATCGTATAAATAAATACATTAAATTATGGGAAATGTGCAAAACAACTGTGACAGAAAATAAAATATTTCCCGAGCGTCCAGCAAACCACATTCCGAAGCGAGAACGATGTCACTCGACAATATTGCGTGTTTATAAATGAACTCTTCAAGTTAAACAAACAGGCGGGTCGCTCGGCAAGAATCTAGCTCACCTTGGGTATTATTTCCTACTTACCTACCGTACTTCGCGCAGGCATCGCCTCCAATGTACATTTAAACTTGTCTATGCTCGCGAAAAATAAATTATGATGCAATGTTTGAATGGAAATAAATAACTATTCGTATCGGAATTAGATCGAAATTATCGATCTTATACATCGAATACCATTTCGGTCTTTGCGGTTATTTCGTTCATTACTTGATTTAATTATAATATTATGAGAAAAGGTCTTCGTATCTGTCCTCTTTTTACATTTTGCAATTGAAAAGCAATCGTCATTTATCGTCCACCAAAATTTTTATTATTCACATATTGTATTTTAACGGGTGTTTATTATTACTGTTTACTCATTCATTAATCACTTCATTCATTTAGTTACTCATTCATTAATTAATTAACTCATTATTTAATTTTATTTTAATAATATATTCATGGAATATTTTCTTATCTGTCAAAGTTCAATTTTCTTTTAATTTTCAATTATCTTCTGCGATCAATTAGTACCTACTATTGGTAGTGCAATAGGTGCTTGCTGTGCTGGACCTAGGTTCGATTCCCGGTCGGACAATCATTTGTCTAAAGGCAGGTATTTGTTCGGGTCTGGGTGTTGCACATGTTGTGTTCATCTTTGTATGTGTTTCTCGACCCACGACACAGAGAAACCTCTTGTGCGCCATTGAATGATTCAGTGCGGCGTTTGTGGGGTTGCATTAAAAAAATTGTGTAGAAATAAATCAGCATTTATTCTGCCAACAATTATTTTTCTTATATATTTTAACGAGTTTTTGTTATTATTTGTTACTTTTAACATTTATTCGCTAATCAATTCATTGTTTAAATTCTTCTTATCTGTTACTATTATTTTTTTGTCATATTATTATAGTAAATAAATAAAAATTATTTTGTCATAAAGTTATAAATTAATTATTCTCATATAGTTTTAAGTGTTCGTTGCGGAATATTAATGACTGATAAAGTTTCATAGCACCTAATTATCTATAGTTTATTGTATAAAAACAAAAATTAAATATTTGACAGTTGTAAAATTGTAATTTTTATTTTCTTCCCCAGTACATGCGCAGTACGAGTACAAGTGATCGCGTGCACTTACAAGTTGTCAGGAAGTAAAAAGTTGATTGTTGAGTTAAACAGTAAGACCTACCGTTTTGCAACGAAAGAGCAAACAACTCGTCGTCTTCCAAGTCTTGCAGCCATCGCAGATCGCTAATTATAGACATATCAGCTTCGTACGACATTAATGTGACATGATAACAACAGCATAACAACAACTGCACCAATTAAGACACACGATTATTCGTGAACACAACACTCCAAATCGATATCGATAGCACAGCACTCACACAGAAACCCGCGAAGCGGAACGTCAAAACATTATAACGAGAGTTGAATTATTCATAAAAAAATCTCGCGCCATAACACCTAATACTGTCTCAAGTTGAAAAAACCACTTGGTCACTGCCAAAGTAGTTACGGATTCACGCGTCAATCGTCCATGAATTACGAAACGTCAGATTTGACAGTTCGATCGTAAAGTTTGGTAGAATGAACTGCACTCATCACACTCCTGCGCCGCACGCCTGCTCGGTGCAAACTGAGGCGAATGCGAACGGGCGGCCGAATGTGGCCGAGGAGCAACTCTACTAAGCGGGGGGCCGACTTGTATGATTGTATGACACGTCCTAAAAACGATACCTTATCGATAACTTCTGTTCGAAAATCGACAATTTAACGACACTAAAATCGCTACCTCGCGTAAACTCGCGTTTATGAGTACGGAGCTTACGAATCGATTATTGCGTGTGTTTTGTAACACTTGTAATGTGAAGTTTACTTAATTGTAACTACGTTATGTAAACTTAAGTAAAACACATGATATTTGGCAATGTTTTTATATTATATGGGTTTTTATGTAAGGACATGTTATTAATCGTAGCGATGAGAAAATATTTTAGTAAATTCAGTGCATATAAGACCTTTGAATAAATACATAGATAAATACGAAATGTGAAAATTGCACTACATATGGTCAATAAATAGATTCAAACTGCAAAGTAAGAAAATAATTGCAAGATATACGAGTATGTATTAACTTTTTAGATTTTCGCGTTTTTTTTTTTATAGAATATAGAAGAAGATACAGGGGGGCCACTAGATGATAAGTGGTCACCGCCGCCCGTGGACACCTACAACAACAGGGAGCATGAACGCGGGAAAACCTCAGCTGCCAGTTCATTCCACAATTTTTGCAAATGCTTGCACACATCTCTACTATTTCTATTTTTCAAAAACACGTTTGATTGTGTGCTTGTCTGTCTATTCTGTTTGTTTATCTAACTTCATATATAAGAAAAAAAATGTCCAGATGTACACATATAACTGACTAAGGAATCGGGTTCCGAACGACCGAAGCCGCGGTTTAATGCATGTGTTTCTAAATAAAACGTGTCTCCAAAGCGTATATTTATTTACTTATTTTAATCTAGGTTTCGGCCGGATGCACCCCGGTTACACGTGGTCACATCAATCATGGTCATGTGCTGAGTGCATTCAGTTCCAGACCAATTTATAAACAATTGCAAGATAAATTTTAATGTTAACTTATTAAGTCATTCATTATATGATAAGGTACAACATCAGGCGGGATGTTGGAAAAAATGTAATTTGGAAAACTAAGGTTTCCTTAAACTACCAGTACCTACATAAGATTGAATATCTTAAACAACTTAACCATACCATATCAGATCATCGGCCTGTGTCTCTTCACTGGATACAATCCTCCATTAAGGCTCGTCACCACACACGATCTCCCGCTCTGCATCCAGTTACCACCGGGAAACTTTTTCAAGCCCTCATTACATATAATCGGAGGGCACTCCACACAATAAAGCTATCCAGTTTAATTATATAGTTTTATTTCACTCTTTTTTCAAGGTATCATAAACCCACTTTAAGAAAGTAAATTAGTCTTAATTCAAAGATCTCGTAACACCAGAGGTTTGTTTGTTTGTATTAGCCTATAACGTCCCACTGCAGGGCACAGCGCGTCCCCTGGTAAATCACTGGGAGATTTCGGGGCATAATCCACCACACGGGCCCAGTGCGAATTGATAGATCCAGATTTTTTTTTAATTTCTGGAGCAATATGGATTTCGTCACGATGTTTTCCCTCACAGGCGAGTTAGTGACAATTTTTAAAAACATAAGTAGAAACTCACTGGTACAGGCCGAGGATTTGAAATCACAATCACCCGAATGTGAGTCAAGCATAGACACCCCCAGACTATGACTTTATCTATTTTATTTGTATACGCTATGAGATAATGTTGGCCGTACAAGGTCATCGACCAAAATTAGTATACGTGACATCGCGAGGTTCTTTATCATTACACGAATTAAAATTATGACTCTTCTGCATGAGAGAAGGTTAAAGTACACTCAAGGTATCTAAGATCAATAGCACCATCCACCATCGCGTCCTTTCCCGAGGAGTTTTTTTTTTTTATTGGAAAAAAGGCGATAGACGAGCATACAGTCCACCTAATGATAAGTGGATACTGTCGTCCGTAGACATCCGCGATACATGCCAACAACAGTCTAGAATGACAAACGTTGGCACGCCCCCGGATATGCGCTGCCTACCTTTGCAGATTAAGGAATGGATTGGGAAAGTGGGGAAGGAGAGGATGGGATGGGAATGGGCTCTGGCATATCTCACTCACTACTGAAACACGTACGTACATTGGGGAAATACGATAAAGTAGGAAATGCAGCAAATTTCAAGATAGTCTTCTGTGAGAGAGAGGTAACGTGGGCATTCGAGTGGGCCCAGCGGCTGTGGGAATGCAGCATGCACTCTTCCTCTACCAATGCCACTGCCGGCCCCGTGCCCGGCAGTGGATGTTGAAACGGCTGATTACCGTTACAATATTAAGAAGTAAGTAAGATATAAAATACTTATTGGTAGCATGATTTCATCACCATCGTTCAAAAACATTTTTCGTTTTTTTTTTCTTTTTTAATTTTCTAACGGCCACCGTACTTATTTTATTTTTTACGTGCAAGCTGTGTTTGTCTATTAGTTTTCTTACGCCTAGTTTAATCACTTATATTCATTGCAACTGACATATATTAGTGTAAGAATGCTGACAAACCTGGGACAACATGCTGGACATGGGTGCTATTTAAATAAAATGTGTAAATAAAGTAAGAAATTCGTTTTTAATATGCTACAGAGACAGTTGCAACCATAAATTGAAACGTAACAGTCAATTAATGTCCGGAAACGTATCTAGCGGGGTGAATACACTCGTTTGCAAGTTAATTACTATTGTGTCGATGTATTTACATAATGCATTTACTTTTTTTATTTTGAATTTTACGTAACGTCTTAATAAAATGATTGCACGAAGTATTAATTCGCATACAA
Organism: Sesia apiformis; assembly: GCA_914767545.1. NCBI lineage: Eukaryota > Metazoa > Arthropoda > Insecta > Lepidoptera > Sesiidae > Sesia > Sesia apiformis. The sequence continues at coordinate 11,745,174 of OU611967.1, read as the reverse complement.
ACCAAGATTGTCAAAGACAAATTTAGAGCAAATTGCTTTGTGTGTGCGTGATTTGTCTTAAGGCTTATATACACAAGGAGAGTTTCTGGAACTGTTCGGACGAGAATATTGTATACGATTCTCGTATGTGACCAAACCACATGCAATTCTTGCCTAACCTAATTGTTAACAGGGATAAGAGTGATCAGATGATGGTAACAGTTGTTTATACTAGCTTTTAATCATTGTTCGGGAAACTCGCGTACGATAAACTGCCCTTATGTAAATGAGCCATAATACCTCATTTACACAAGGCGAATTTCTCGAAAGGTTCGCGTGAGAATATTGTATTCGATTCTCGTACGTGACTAAACTTTATACGATTCTCACCTGCAACTGTTCATGATGATAAAAACTCGATGATAACAGTGATCACGTGTTGATAAATGATAACAGTTGTTTATACTAGACAAGCATATTCTTGATCGATTTTCTCTCCTGCAAGCGTTTAAGAAACTCTCGTTGTGTAAATGATCCATTAGAATAAACGCACATGTTATACTTTTTGTTAGGTCCGATGTAGGTTATCCTTTGACATCTGTGCCAAATGAATATACTTATCTTAAGCAAGCTATACTTATGCGTGTGTTCACTAGTATACGTGCTCCTGAGATATATAGATATACCTTAAAGACTAAAAAATATATTTATTAGGGTGCACGCAGTCTAAAAAAATGTATAAAACAAAAAAGGTTTTTGGTTGAACGTCAATAATTCAATATTGAAACATTTCCGGTTATATTTCCAATGTCTCTATAATTTATTACAAAGACGACACCAAAATAAAGATAATCAGTATGAGTTCAATTTGGTTAAGGGTGTAGATCGTGAAAATCACCGAAAAGAGTGTTACGATTTTTCATATTTAACCTATTTACATATGATTGATATCAATGATAATTTGTATATATTACAATCAAAGACCAATAAGTATGTTCATGCTTATATTAAACTCTTAAACCTAATAGTTGTTATATAATAAACGTCAACAAACGCACAAAATTGAGTAAAAATGCAAAAACATGACTTCGTATTTTTCAGATTTAACCCCATAAATCAACACAAATTGATAAAAAGAAACACTTTTTGAACACTGAAGAAACCAATAAGTATAGCTGTATACTTCTTTTTATACCTTTACAAACAAAGACTTCCTCTTTTAAAGCCCTAAAATCTAGATATATTTTAAGGTAAATTTTTCATACACAAATGTATGGGATAAAACGTTCGTTTCATTCGTGCAATCTCGGTGGTCTGCAGCGGCAGTTCCTTTCTGTAAGTGAACGCGACACCACGCTTGTCGGCTGCAGACAGCAGAATTACGTATTGTGAATTTGTGTTTTTTGTAAAAAACTGTAAGTATAACATTTTTATAATTAATTTATTTTCAGTTAGTAGAAAGTATCGATATAATGAATGTCTGAAAGAAAACCATGATGGAACTAGATATAAATCGTAAAAAATACAATATCTACACTAATAGGTATTATAAAGAGGAAAGATTTGGATTTTTGTATGTAACGAATAAACTCAAAAAGTACTGGACTGATTTTAATAATTCTTTTATCATTCGAAAGCTACATTATCACTGAGTAACATAGGCTATTTTTTTCGCAGGACTGATTGAATTTGAGTGGCATGCCAGGGAAAAGAAAGTTTTGTACGCATTATAAAAATATGAAAGCCAAAAGATCTCGGAATAAAATGTAAGTTCCTCCCTACTTATTTATTATCGCATTTGAACAGGGTACATTACAAAGCTAATTCAATATGTCATATGATTTAGATCGCCCGATTCAGACATATACCTACAATAACATGTAAATATTGGTTTGTATTATCTATATCTATACTGATAAATAAAATTGAAGTATCTGTATGTAATATCAAAATAATAGGATTTTTAAAAAAAAAAAGGCGATACGGAGTTCGCCGGGTCGGCTAGTATTGTCTAAATATCAAATTGTGGAAGTAGGTAGGCGACAGCGCAACTTTGTCGACATACCTATACCGCCAAACAGACGCGAGGCGCCTAGCGTCTGGCTTAGGGTTGTACAAAATAAATAAAAAGTGGATAATATTGATGAATAATATTTCCAGTATTGAAAATAAAGAAAACCTTGGGGCCGAGACTCTGAGCAACAATGCTACGCGCTGTATAGAGGTAAGTTGTTATACGTAATTCTTGTAGACTTGTTACATAAATAAACAAACTACTTAGTTAGTGATGGGCGAAGACAAAATCTCAATACCTACCTATAGATTTTTCTTGCAATATTTATTATTTTCATCGAGAGACAAACACCTTAGTACCGAAATACTTCTCAATTACTTTCTCAAAAGAAAATTTACGTTCAAATAGGTGACGTCATAAAAAAACAATACCTAATGCGTAAAGAAATTATAATTTCTATTCATCAGGAACCTAATATTGTATTAATTCTTTTGCATTTTTTTAAATTTTTAATTATTTTTTATAAAAAAAATCAAGCCATTATCTTTCTTTACAGGAACTAGTTATTGAAAACGACCAAGAGGGAAAGGTGGATGAAATGGAAGTTGGGCGTAGAGTTGTAGACGTTTCTTTTTTTTTAAAGCTCTTCAGGCCATAGGGGACCACGGTCCAATGGATTGTAAGTTAAGTTACCTCAGTATAATAGGTGAAGTAAAAGTTGGTCTGGACTCAAAACTCATCATGAAATGTAGTATGTGTAGTATGAAATTTACTGTGTGTTTGATTGAAAAGAAAGAAGATAGAATGGAAGTGAATCATCAAATTGTATCTGGTATCATATCATCTGGTGGGAGCTACTATCAGTTAAAAACATTAACTGCCGCAGTAGCCCTACCAATCATGTCACCTTCATTATACAATGAAATTAATAATACGGTTTGCGATTGGTGGGAAAAGACAGCAGCACATTCCATGGCAGAAGCTGTCAAGGAAGAAGCGGAGTACGCAGTGTCTATAGGTAGTGTTGATAAAAATGGTACACCATTAATATCTGTTGCTGTTGACGGTTGTTGGAGCAAGAGATCTTATGGTAAGAATTTTTCCGCCTTGTCCGGCGCAGCTGCGATAATTGGCATTAAAACTAATAAAGTATTGTTTTTTGGAGTTAAAAATAAATACTGCGTAGTTTGTGCACGAGCCGCAAAGAACGACAGTCAGCCCTCGGAACACCGTTGTTTCAAGAATTATTCGGGATCATCTACCGGTATGGAATCGACCATAATAGTTGAGGGGTTTAAACGTTCCATTGTTGATCACGGTGTAATTTATAATAAATTTGTAGCAGACGGCGATTCCAGTACTTATAAAAAAATATTAGATTCGCGACCGTACGGTAATTTAACAGTAGAGAAAATTGAATGCAAAAATCATCTTTTACGAAACTACTGCAATAGCTTGGAGAAACTGTCGAAAGACACTAAGTATCCTTGCGAATTGCGGAAATTCCTAAAAGAAAGGTATTTGCGTTTAAGAACGGGTGTAAAATGCGCTATTAAATATTGGGGCGATCAAAATCAGTCACTCGAAGAAAAAATAAAAAATCTTAGTGAAGATATCCTAAATGGTCCACAACACGTATTTGGTAATCACCAATATTGCAAGGAGTATTTCTGTAGACCTGATACTCGTCGAATAGAACCTGTTGGGTTGCTTCCAGCAATTGTTGGATGCGGATTAATGGACGCGGTACACATTTTAAGTAAAAGACTGTCATATCATTCTAGAAGTTTAATTCATAATTGTACAAGTAATATAGTTGAAAGTTTTAACGCAGTGATTGCCAAATTAGTAGGGGGTAAGCGTGTAAATTATTCTTCCCGTGGTTCTTATGCGGGCCGATGCGCAGCTGCTGTTGTGTCTTTTAATACAGGATCGATTCATAGTAAAACTCATGAAGTAATATTTAAATCTAGTCCTAATCCTTTGATCGCGAAAGTGGAAAATTGTAATCGTAGAATCCGTTTAATTGCTAAACCTAAATTAAGATTGAAAAAGAGCCACAGCGCTGTATCGAAAGACGCTCACTATGGACCAAACTGCGAAAAACCTGATCTGAGTCCAGAATTATATGAGAAAGCCAAGTCATCTTTTTTAGCCGATTTAAAGTTGTCTTGTGCTGAAAGAGAGGAGCTTGAAAGGTCGACCCATTTGCAAAGAAGTAGTTCTGAGTGGATGAGTACAAGGAGAAAATTACTAACCTCATCATCGTTCGGGGAAGTTTGTAAAAAACGAGAGAGCACAAGTTGTGCTGTTCTTGTTCGTAAAATCGTTTATGGTAGTAATATCTCCAGTTTGCCTGCTGTACGGTACGGTATCGAAAACGAAGAAACCGCAATTAAACAGTTAGAAATTCAAGAGAATATTAGTATACAAGGTTGCGGTTTGTTCGTCGACGATCAATATGAATTTCTTGGTACTACACCAGATGGCATTTATGCAAACGGTTTAATTGAAATTAAGTGCCCACATTCTTTAGCTGGCATGACTCTTGATGAAGCAATGGCCAAACATACCTTTTGGGTTAAGGACAAGGCTTCCAAGGGTTATGTCATAAATAAAAATCATAACTGGTATTTCCAAATTCAGGGACAGGTACATATTACTAAAAGAAACGTTTGCATGCTTGGCATCTGGTTTGGTGCTACTGTACCTATGAAAGTTTATATTATAGAAAAGGACGACAAATTTTGGGAGGAGAAAATGGAGATGAAATTAGTTAGGTTTTATTACGATTGCCTACTTCCAGAATTAGTTGATCCTCGGCAGTCACGAAGCATGCCCATTCGTGACGCGCCCAGTATCATAGAGGCTATGAAAGAGAGGAAAGAAAGAGCTTTACGTGTTATGAAAGAGAAGAACGCCTAATGATTTTGAAAGATACAGGTAACTTAACTACCCAGCCAGTCGATTCACGTAAACACGCCAGTCCAAAAGTCGTTTTAACTTAGGAACTTAGAAATCGCCTTTTGGTTTTCTGTTTTAAACGCACTTACTTATCTAGTCTTGGATTGTCATAAATCTTCCAATAGCTCAATTACTATACAATTTCTGAGTTACCTGGTGTAAAGAATCATAAAAATTGGTTCAAAAATACAGCGAATTGAGAATTCTCCTTTTTTTAAGTCGGTTAAAAGGGCTAAATTTGCAAAAAACGAAGTGACGTCACTGCGCTACGGTTTTTATTACTTACGTGAATCGGGCAGCTGGTAACGTTTTCATTCTGATAGGTTTTGTGATAGCCATTGATTTTATCATCAAATTAGCAGAAATCAGAACTTGATCCGTAATCGAATGAAAAACCATTAGAATTTTGAACTCATATTTCGTTATTGTTTAATTACATACTTTTAATTAGTATATTAATAATTTACAAACTTCTGTTAAAATTAGTAAATAAATGAATTATTTACTAATTTTTGTACAACCCTAGCACGCTTTTGAGATAGCGAGTAATGGCGACTCATATTTGTTATTGTGTAGTAAATAAATCATTTTTATACTTGTGTTTCATTTATTGACATTTTTTTTAAAACCCTAGGATTTTTTTTAGATATCGACGAGGTGATCGTAAACAAAAAGTAAGTATTTGAGTTTACGCAATAGGCACATTTCCTTGCGTAGAGATAAACACACTTCCTACTGAATTTGCAATTATTTTATTGAATGAATATTTTACGAATTAGAATAAATTTTGGTAGTGAAATTACAAATAAATAAATAGTTGAAATTTTAGGTAAGTAGAATACAAAAATGTCAGATGTCAAATGATAGAAAAACATAAAAATTGTGTCTCAACTACTCTTATTAATCTATTAAAAAGAATCAACAGCTAGTTTCCAAAAATTCAACGTTATTGTTATGCTGTAAATATTCAAGTTCAATAACAATTTCTCAACGTGGAACGTTTGTTGCAAAACATTTTGAAAATCGCGCTCTCTAGGTCATTCATCCGCCCCGTCGGATGTTACATTAAACTTTGGCGCTGCGGTCGCTCGAAATCGAGATCTCAGGCCAACAATCTACACCCTTAACGTCATCTCCCATAAACTACATATTTGGTCAGATATTCAACATAACTAAAGTTATAAAACAGATTGAATCGAACCATCCCAGCTTTTATTGAATCTTTGATCCTTGGTTTATTCTGGTCCAGTTTGACTCTAGTTCTTTGAGTGTAATTAAAACAAACATGAAACAATTCAGACAATTTTATTGCGTAGACTTGTATAAAGGAATTAACTTATTTGATTTGTTTATTTCGACTTTACATGTATGTAAATTCCACGTTATAATTAAGATAAAAAAGCATTTAAACATATAATATTTAAAAACTTAATATGATTTGTCTCAATACCATTGCATTGGACAATACAATTAACTACTATTACTCGTGTATTTTAAATAAAATATAAAGTACCTACATAACAAATACTTTTTTTTTCATTAATGGCAATGGTACAATGAGCACATTCTGCCAGTGTCAAGTTTTCTCCGTAATAGACAGTTTCAAAGTCTAAAACGTATCCTGTCGATGTCAAGTCCCGTCGAAGTCAGTCAGCAATCGCTCAATAATATTACTGAGGACAGAAGAGGACTCCTAGGAAGCACACGAAAAACGCAGTCCCACGCTTTTATTTGATTATCACAAACACCACGCTTGAAAAACACTTAGACGTTTAATAAATAAACTAACACTATTATACCACAAAATGCCTAATACACAATTTTTACAATAACCAAACAAAAACTCAACTTTGCTTTTCGAGTTTCCGCCAATAAGTTATAAATATACCTACTTATCCAGGAAAAATGCACATGTATACTAGTGTATAATAAAATTACACACCTGCATATTTCCTGATGTTGCAGGAGTCCATGAGCAACGGTGACGTTTTACCATCTGGTGGGGCCACACGTTTGTCTGCAAATATCTTCTATTAAAAGGATACGATCATTTGAAAAATGAAAAAATACAAAAATGACTTTATTTAAAAAAAGAAAAATAGGTAACAGACGATACCTGGACAGTCAGACAACTAATCAAGGGACGGGCGACTCTTTAGTAACATCAATGGATAGAAGACGACGGATGAATAGATACGCCCCCTGATTCGACTGAGTGACGTATACATTAAATGCCAATCACGTTACGCCGTGAAATAAATACCCTTGTAATTTCGTAGGATGAGTATATAAACATACCTACTACAAACAAGCCAGCAACGATCACTTGACCCATAGCAATTCACCTCCGTCCCAGCATCTTCTGATCGGCATATTACGACATTCACGAGGCGTCACTTGACGCTTAACTATCCAGCTTAATATACAAATAGGTATAGAATTCACTTTACAAGTGTAAAGTCTCGCAATACTATTTATTACCTTGGGGCCGCGGTGATCACTGACTATCTGACTAGCCTCGTTACCCTCTCTCACAGAAGACTGCCTCGAAATATACTGCTAAATCCATTCCTACATCTTCAAAGGCAGGCAGCGCAAGCGGGGGCGTGCCAACGTTTGTCATTGTGGACTGATGTTGGTATGTCCCGTGGATGTCCACGAGCGACAGTATCTACTTCCCACCGGGTGGACTGTATGGTAGTCTGCTGCTTTCTTCCGATAAAACATAATGCCCCAACTGTTAATAAAGCTAAATATGACATGTCCTTGGAGTTAAAAATAGTTAAACGAAGGACGAAGGTGTCGACTGTCCCACCCACGTTCAAAATCACAGAAATAGATACAAAATGTTTTATACCCGCAATCAAGTAAGAGTCACAAAAGGAAAGCGACGTGGAAACGTCACGTTTTACATCTGCACGTGTGGTACAAGACATAAACTGAAGACTGCACACTGATGTTCCTTTATTTTACAATTTTATTTTATTTTATTGTTTTATTATTACCATAATTTTACAGAGTTTCGTTGAGGGGAACATTCGAAACGAAACAATTCGCCAACGCACCAAATTAACCGACATTGCAGAAAAGATAAGCAAGCTAAAGTGGTAGTGGTCCGGTCTTGTATGTCGTACTACCGATGACTGTTAGAGCAGACAAGTCCCCAGCCAGATGGACCGATGATCTGAAGAGGGTAGCAGGTAGAGTATTTTGGCGCACCTTGAGAGTGGCCTTCATATATGCATTGAACAGCAGAGTACTAACACAGGCTGACAAAGAAGAAAATGAAGAGGATTATTTTATTCTATTGTATTTGTTTTATTTGAGAAGAACGTCAATGGCAACAACAAACCGTCCAGATTTGTCCAGTTTGGGTGGTTTGATTTCGTCTTTGTGTCCCTCGGGATCCATAACACAGAATCCTAATAAATATAAGGCATTGAATGTGGCTTTATTTATTATAAGATCATACATACCATTTAACCTGTGTGACAGACACAGGTTAAATGGTATGTATGATCTTATATGTCCACTCCGGCCTCTTCCGAGGCCCGTCTTTCGTTCTCTTCAGCAAGTCACTACTAGTAACCTCATTAAATCCTTCGTTAAATCTTTAATGAAGATTAATTTCTTTAAATCTTTTTTGAAGACAGAAATACTAATCATTTATCGCAAAAAATTCTACCTACAACATTATTATTTTTTGTCATTGTTGAATAATAAGATTAAATCCAAATGTATTTCCAATGAAATTTAAGACGACCACACTACAGATAATCTCTTATACATTGTACCATACGACAAACATTAACGATGTAAAAGAGGCGTAAATGGATTTAGCTATTTGCAAGAGTCTCATCTGTAGTCTCTTTGTGCCACAAAGTTGCTAATGTCGCTTCGATATTAAAGTGGGTCGCGTCGCGTACGAGGAGGCAGATCATTAAAGTCTAATTTTAGACTCGCAGATGTGTGAAAATTGTTTATATTTACTATAGGCAGAAACACAGATTTCCTGTCAACAAGCTGTCTGGGCTCCCCAGTTCAATACGTCAGAAGTAAAATTACAAAAGTTTGAAGTGAAGTAAAAGTTATATTATTATACGAATACCATACCATACCATACCATCAGCCTATGTCTCTCTACTGCTGGATATAGGTCTCTCCAGCAGCTTGATCTTGGGCTCTTCGAAGTGGGGAGTTATCACCATCTCTATCGCTCAAGCATAGTTGTAATGGCACCACTGTGTTAATGACGTCATCAACAATTTTCTGATACTATGAGGTAATTTTATAACTTTTGAATTTTAAGCCCAATCTAAGATTTCAATGATTGATTTGTAATACTGTAAGTGGCTTACTTGGATAATTATCTCAAATATAAATACGTTATTAAATCATTATTTATAAATTTATTATATTATAAAAGTCAACAAGTATATATATATACCCTCTTACTGTTACGTCAAATAAACAGTAACCTCTTCTTAGATATAAATTCGGAAATGGAACGAACATAATACGCTTGTTGTACGGTCTTGTGTACAAGCAACAAAACTAGCGCAAGTTCCGGGATGCGTCTGTCGTCGCAACTCTAATTCGTCCAGATGTGTGTTAAACTCGATTGTTTTCATTTAATTGGGTTGGTTGTACCCAAGAATATTTCGAATTTGGTACTGTGTAATCCTTATAACCGTAACCAGCCCTTTTCCTTCGTCCCCTGTTGGACACGAGCTTCTCATGCACATTGTCTTGGCTATGAGGGATGAATGCCCTTAAAATGCCACGCTGGACACTCTTAGAGTTACTGTTCCTCAGGCCATGTGGTAGGCGCTTTGTTATCAATAAGTCCCCTTTACGACCACCTACGAGAAAATAAATTAAATGTGCGGTCAGGGCCCCCTCCCAGGAACGCAGATCCTCACGCATTTTTTTTAAACCCCGAATGTAATTCCAAATAAAATCTGTATAGTTCATGTACTTTTTTTTTTATTTTGTATCATATTTTCAATGCAAATAATTTAAAATAAGGAATCAAATCAAAAATTTAGGTTATACAACCAGCCACGCACTAGTCTGCACGTCTGTTATTCTGCTTGAGTCTCGCTCTCGATACTCGCACGCACACACACACACAGAGAAAGAGAAAGGCGTATGGAGGGGGTAATAATCTTACGTGACGTTACATTTTCTCTCGAATCACACCTACCGCAAGCCGCGTACAGGAACTGCGTTCCAAAAATAATTATTATAAATCCTTAATATATTTTTTTAAGCAAATCTTCATTGATGCCCTCACTCCCAAACTAGGAACATGTGTATTTCAGGAGTCAGTCAAAGAAATTTAAGCTTAATATTCTTTTAGGTCATGTGGTTTTGGCCTTTAGAATAACACCAATCCAAGGGATAACTCAGCCGCTATCACAAGTTATAAGGGTCTACACCACCTCTGAAAGAGTGGACTCGCCAACCCGTTTGGTCAGTGTGGTGTTTTAAGGCCATACGTCCATGCACAAGACAATGTGCATTTGGAGACCCATCTCAAACAATGGATGTTAAAAGGGCTGATTACGATTAGTATTTAACTATTATACTTTTCTATTTATGTTCTAAAACAAAAAAAAACATAATAAAATAGAACCTAGCTATTTAACTTATATATTTTTTTTAAATCCAAACTTCTACTCGTTTGTAACTATTGTAAGTAAATGTTCTTCAAACTACTGTAATGAATAAAAAAACGAATGGTTGTAACGTCTTTCTCATGACTCTATTTGCAACACAGTATTTTGAAGCATTTTACATGCAAATTGATCACAAATCTCAGCCGGTTTGAAGAAGGTAAAGCCATGCAATTAGCTTAACATGTTAGCAATAAGGGTTATATTTATAACTAGATGTGCCCGCGTTTTTGTACGCAAGGAATTTTAGTTGTTAAGGGTGTAGATCGTGAAAATCACCGAAAAGAGTGTTACGATTTTTCATATTTAACCTATTTACATATGATTGATATCAATGATAATTTGTATATATTACAATCAAAGACCAATAAGTATGTTCATGCTTATATTAAACTCTTAAACCTAATAGTTGTTATATAATAAACGTCAACAAACGCACAAAATTGAGTAAAAATGCAAAAACATGACTTCGTATTTTTCAGATTTAACCCCATAAATCAACACAAATTGATAAAAAGAAACACTTTTTGAACACTGAAGAAACCAATAAGTATAGCTGTATACTTCTTTTTATACCTTTACAAACAAAGACTTCCTCTTTTAAAGCCCTAAAATCTAGATATATTTTAAGGTAAATTTTTCATACACAAATGTATGGGATAAAACGTTCGTTTCATTCGTGCAATCTCGGTGGTCTGCAGCGGCAGTTCCTTTCTGTAAGTGAACGCGACACCACGCTTGTCGGCTGCAGACAGCAGAATTACGTATTGTGAATTTGTGTTTTTTGTAAAAAACTGTAAGTATAACATTTTTATAATTAATTTATTTTCAGTTAGTAGAAAGTATCGATATAATGAATGTCTGAAAGAAAACCATGATGGAACTAGATATAAATCGTAAAAAATACAATATCTACACTAATAGGTATTATAAAGAGGAAAGATTTGGATTTTTGTATGTAACGAATAAACTCAAAAAGTACTGGACTGATTTTAATAATTCTTTTATCATTCGAAAGCTACATTATCACTGAGTAACATAGGCTATTTTTTTCGCAGGACTTATTGAATTTGAGTGGCATGCCAGGGAAAAGAAAGTTTTGTACGCATTATAAAAATATGAAAGCCAAAAGATCTCGGAATAAAATGTAAGTTCCTCCCTACTTATTTATTATCGCATTTGAACAGGGTACATTACAAAGCTAATACAATATGTCATATGATTTAGATCGCCCGATTCAGACATATACCTACAATAACATGTAAATATTGGTTTGTATTATCTATATCTATACTGATAAATAAAATTGAAGTATCTGTATGTAATATCAAAATAATAGGATTTTTAAAAAAAAAAAGGCGATACGGAGTTCGCCGGGTCGGCTAGTATTGTCTAAATATCAAATTGTGGAAGTAGGTAGGCGACAGCGCAACTTTGTCGACATACCTATACCGCCAAACAGACGCGAGGCGCCTAGCGTCTGGCTTAGGGTTGTACAAAATAAATAAAAAGTGGATAATATTGATGAATAATATTTCCAGTATTGAAAATAAAGAAAACCTTGGGGCCGAGACTCTGAGCAACAATGCTACGCGCTGTATAGAGGTAAGTTGTTATACGTAATTCTTGTAGACTTGTTACATAAATAAACAAACTACTTAGTTAGTGATGGGCGAAGACAAAATCTCAATACCTACCTATAGATTTTTCTTGCAATATTTATTATTTTCATCGAGAGACAAACACCTTAGTACCGAAATACTTCTCAATTACTTTCTCAAAAGAAAATTTACGTTCAAATAGGTGACGTCATAAAAAAACAATACCTAATGCGTAAAGAAATTATAATTTCTATTCATCAGGAACCTAATATTGTATTAATTCTTTTGCATTTTTTTAAATTTTTAATTATTTTTTATAAAAAAAATCAAGCCATTATCTTTCTTTACAGGAACTAGTTATTGAAAACGACCAAGAGGGAAAGGTGGATGAAATGGAAGTTGGGCGTAGAGTTGTAGACGTTTCTTTTTTTTTAAAGCTCTTCAGGCCATAGGGGACCACGGTCCAATGGATTGTAAGTTAAGTTACCTCAGTATAATAGGTGAAGTAAAAGTTGGTCTGGACTCAAAACTCATCATGAAATGTAGTATGTGTAGTATGAAATTTACTGTGTGTTTGATTGAAAAGAAAGAAGATAGAATGGAAGTGAATCATCAAATTGTATCTGGTATCATATCATCTGGTGGGAGCTACTATCAGTTAAAAACATTAACTGCCGCAGTAGCCCTACCAATCATGTCACCTTCATTATACAATGAAATTAATAATACGGTTTGCGATTGGTGGGAAAAGACAGCAGCACATTCCATGGCAGAAGCTGTCAAGGAAGAAGCGGAGTACGCAGTGTCTATAGGTAGTGTTGATAAAAATGGTACACCATTAATATCTGTTGCTGTTGACGGTTGTTGGAGCAAGAGATCTTATGGTAAGAATTTTTCCGCCTTGTCCGGCGCAGCTGCGATAATTGGCATTAAAACTAATAAAGTATTGTTTTTTGGAGTTAAAAATAAATACTGCGTAGTTTGTGCACGAGCCGCAAAGAACGACAGTCAGCCCTCGGAACACCGTTGTTTCAAGAATTATTCGGGATCATCTACCGGTATGGAATCGACCATAATAGTTGAGGGGTTTAAACGTTCCATTGTTGATCACGGTGTAATTTATAATAAATTTGTAGCAGACGGCGATTCCAGTACTTATAAAAAAATATTAGATTCGCGACCGTACGGTAATTTAACAGTAGAGAAAATTGAATGCAAAAATCATCTTTTACGAAACTACTGCAATAGCTTGGAGAAACTGTCGAAAGACACTAAGTATCCTTGCGAATTGCGGAAATTCCTAAAAGAAAGGTATTTGCGTTTAAGAACGGGTGTAAAATGCGCTATTAAATATTGGGGCGATCAAAATCAGTCACTCGAAGAAAAAATAAAAAATCTTAGTGAAGATATCCTAAATGGTCCACAACACGTATTTGGTAATCACCAATATTGCAAGGAGTATTTCTGTAGACCTGATACTCGTCGAATAGAACCTGTTGGGTTGCTTCCAGCAATTGTTGGATGCGGATTAATGGACGCGGTACACATTTTAAGTAAAAGACTGTCATATCATTCTAGAAGTTTAATTCATAATTGTACAAGTAATATAGTTGAAAGTTTTAACGCAGTGATTGCCAAATTAGTAGGGGGTAAGCGTGTAAATTATTCTTCCCGTGGTTCTTATGCGGGCCGATGCGCAGCTGCTGTTGTGTCTTTTAATACAGGATCGATTCATAGTAAAACTCATGAAGTAATATTTAAATCTAGTCCTAATCCTTTGATCGCGAAAGTGGAAAATTGTAATCGTAGAATCCGTTTAATTGCTAAACCTAAATTAAGATTGAAAAAGAGCCACAGCGCTGTATCCAAAGACGCTCACTATGGACCAAACTGCGAAAAACCTGATCTGAGTCCAGAATTATATGAGAAAGCCAAGTCATCTTTTTTAGCCGATTTAAAGTTGTCTTGTGCTGAAAGAGAGGAGCTTGAAAGGTCGACCCATTTGCAAAGAAGTAGTTCTGAGTGGATGAGTACAAGGAGAAAATTACTAACCTCATCATCGTTCGGGGAAGTTTGTAAAAAACGAGAGAGCACAAGTTGTGCTGTTCTTGTTCGTAAAATCGTTTATGGTAGTAATATCTCCAGTTTGCCTGCTGTACGGTACGGTATCGAAAACGAAGAAACCGCAATTAAACAGTTAGAAATTCAAGAGAATATTAGTATACAAGGTTGCGGTTTGTTCGTCGACGATCAATATGAATTTCTTGGTACTACACCAGATGGCATTTATGCAAACGGTTTAATTGAAATTAAGTGCCCACATTCTTTAGCTGGCATGACTCTTGATGAAGCAATGGCCAAACATACCTTTTGGGTTAAGGACAAGGCTTCCAAGGGTTATGTCATAAATAAAAATCATAACTGGTATTTCCAAATTCAGGGACAGGTACATATTACTAAAAGAAACGTTTGCATGCTTGGCATCTGGTTTGGTGCTACTGTACCTATGAAAGTTTATATTATAGAAAAGGACGACAAATTTTGGGAGGAGAAAATGGAGATGAAATTAGTTAGGTTTTATTACGATTGCCTACTTCCAGAATTAGTTGATCCTCGGCAGTCACGAAGCATGCCCATTCGTGACGCGCCCAGTATCATAGAGGCTATGAAAGAGAGGAAAGAAAGAGCTTTACGTGTTATGAAAGAGAAGAACGCCTAATGATTTTGAAAGATACAGGTAACTTAACTACCCAGCCAGTCGATTCACGTAAACACGCCAGTCCAAAAGTCGTTTTAACTTAGGAACTTAGAAATCGCCTTTTGGTTTTCTGTTTTAAACGCACTTACTTATCTAGTCTTGGATTGTCATAAATCTTCCAATAGCTCAATTACTATACAATTTCTGAGTTACCTGGTGTAAAGAATCATAAAAATTGGTTCAAAAATACAGCGAATTGAGAATTCTCCTTTTTTTAAGTCGGTTAAAAGGGCTAAATTTGCAAAAAACGAAGTGACGTCACTGCGCTACGGTTTTTATTACTTACGTGAATCGGGCAGCTGGTAACGTTTTCATTCTGATAGGTTTTGTGATAGCCATTGATTTTATCATCAAATTAGCAGAAATCAGAACTTGATCCGTAATCGAATGAAAAACCATTAGAATTTTGAACTCATATTTCGTTATTGTTTAATTACATACTTTTAATTAGTATATTAATAATTTACAAACTTCTGTTAAAATTAGTAAATAAATGAATTATTTACTAATTTTTGTACAACCCTAGCACGCTTTTGAGATAGCGAGTAATGGCGACTCATATTTGTTATTGTGTAGTAAATAAATCATTTTTATACTTGTGTTTCATTTATTGACATTTTTTTTAAAACCCTAGGATTTTTTTTAGATATCGACGAGGTGATCGTAAACAAAAAGTAAGTATTTGAGTTTACGCAATAGGCACATTTCCTTGCGTAGAGATAAACACACTTCCTACTGAATTTGCAATTATTTTATTGAATGAATATTTTACGAATTAGAATAAATTTTGGTAGTGAAATTACAAATAAATAAATAGTTGGAATTTTAGGTAAGTAGAATACAAAAATGTCAGATGTCAAATGATAGAAAAACATAAAAATTGTGTCTCAACTACTCTTATTAATCTATTAAAAAGAATCAACAGCTAGTTTCCAAAAATTCAACGTTATTGTTATGCTGTAAATATTCAAGTTCAATAACAATTTCTCAACGTGGAACGTTTGTTGCAAAACATTTTGAAAATCGCGCTCTCTAGGTCATTCATCCGCCCCGTCGGATGTTACATTAAACTTTGGCGCTGCGGTCGCTCGAAATCGAGATCTCAGGCCAACAATCTACACCCTTAAACTCTAAATTGGGATATCTTTTCTTCCCGTCAGCCGATTTTGATGAAACAAAGCCTATTCGAAGCGCCAAGCTAAGCCTAGTTAACCTATGGAAACCCCATGAAAACCCATTCGGTAGTTTTGGAGATTAGTGTGTTCGAACAGACAAATAGACACAGAAATTTTCAAAATCGTCTTTTTGTATTCTTATACTCTTCCTTCATCGCCCCCAATCAGTTTTTCGTAAATATATTCAATGTATAGACACGCGGATTCTAAAGTTTTATATATATATATATATATATATATATAAATGGATGTTGGTATATCTGAAATTAATAGACTTCGACACCGTTTGACCGATCACCATGAAAGTTGGCACATATATGTATTTTTTTATGGAGAAGGTTCTTATGCTATCCACTTTATTGTAACTCGCCACTTGATGGCGCTGCAGCACATCAACTTCTATACCGTTCAACCGACCTCAAAAATAATATCGACAGCAAAACAGAATAATTTGTGAGTTTATATACAGAGGTAAATAAATATACACAGGCAGGACAACATCTGCCGGGTGCAGCTAGTTATATTATATAGATCAATGAATGAATGAATGGGAATTGTTTATTGCATTTCTGTTGCAATACATTAAACACAATGACTAATGACATATTATACAGAAGCAATAGGCGGCCTTACCACTAAGAGTGATCTCTTCCAGGGGGGTGAAAGGACTTGGAGGAAGAAGTAGATTATTCTATTAAATAATATAAAATAATACTCATACGAAACGGTTTTATGTAACTTGGCGGTACGTTTGAAAACAATTACTAGACGCACGGTGCGTGAATTAAATGGCAACCATTTTATTTAGATCTCTAAAACCTCGTTGAAGGATTCTTCATTGGTTCGCCTAAAAAAGAACACGAGGAGAAGGGTAGATCATATTATACTGGTAGTCAAGTGCAGAGTAAATAACCGAATTGTAATTTCAACGTAACAGTATCGCTAACAAACGCACTCTCGTATACGGGCTTTCATCCAGGAAACCGTATAAAATTGGTACAGTTCTCTGCGATGTATAAAGCATTGGGCAAAGTAAACGCACAAACACAAACATTTTTGATTTCGTAAAAAAGTTATTAGTCACTTTAAGATTTTTTTTTCTCAATATAAATATAGGTTTGTTCTAAAATATTATATTTGCTGTTGGTGCCACATTGCAGCCTGTTAAATAATTTGCTAAAGAACTGAAAGGTTTATAGGCCGTTGCGGAAGCGAGACTTGATCTCAACCTTTTTATTATCGCGACTGCGTGAGAAGGTCAAAAATAAAGTAGACAACATCACGACCCTCATACTAATAATTGGGTTCTAGTTATGTTTTTACCGTTTAACATTTAATTATAATTAATTAATAAAAGGTATCTTCGTACATAATAGTTAATTTCTATTATTTAATTTTCTATGACCAACTGCGATTCCCAGGTTGAGAAACGATGCTCTAGACTCTAGACCTAGGCTATTACCGCTATAATAGTACGAGTATATATAAGTGATGTCAATTACTAATATTCTTATGCAAACGAAATTTAATCTTAAATATAAGGACTACGATAATAAAAAGGATATATTGTATAAATGTTACATGGAGTTATTGTCACTAAATGGGCGATATACGACGTGCCATATATATCACCGGGTATTGTACTCATTAGTTGTTGTGTTGAAGTTTATGGAACGGGAATGGAGGCGAACTTTGGCAACGCTCACTCCACAAACACGCTGGTTTGCTTCATGGCAGTCTTCTGGGAGATGAGGTAACTTGTATTTGGCTGTCGGTTGCAATATTAGTCTTTTCTGTTCGTAATAATACTTTACCAATCAACTACCATCAGCGTGAGTCTTTCCACTGCTGAGTATCGGCATCTCCGAAGGTTCACCGTTTCATACACTCTTATCATCCACTCACTACCTGCAACTTTCTTTATGTCATCAGTTATCAAGTTGGAGGGCGTCCCACACTACGCTTCTCGGTACGTGATCTCCATTCAAGGTTTCGTTTCCTCCATCGATTGTAAGTCCTGCGGCAGATGTTTTTTTTTTACTTATTTAGTACGACAAAATACATGTTGTAAAATTATACATTAAAATGGCATTAAACCCTTTCGGGTTTGTATTGACATATTCGCCATCATATAAATAATTTATGGAAAGATATAAAACTAACTTATTATTCGTATAATAGCGTATATATATTATTAGTATATAATAATCGTATTATTTAAGTAGTGTATAGGTACGTACTATGTAGGTATGCCTATTTCAATGCTCACCTATCGCTCTCGCAGGTTTACTGGTCGAACGTGATAAGTACGCTTTTTGAATGTATTTTCTTTTGTAACTGTTTGTGTGTACAATAAAGTATATAAATAAATAACACTATTGGTAGTGTTATTTATTTATATACTTTATATTATTTATATTATTGTAGGTACCCATTTTTAGTTTAGTTTAATTTAATATGTAATTTAGTTTAACATGACCTGCCCATTGTCACTTCAACTTCTGTGAATTATGTCCGTGAAGGAAAGACCTTGGCAAATCTCTTCGTACTGAAATTTATTCCGCGTAGAAATTCCAAACATAGCTCGCTGAACAACTTAAAACTTATTGATAAGGTTAACCCATTCATTACAAACCACATTTCCGACTTTTTGGCGGGAACTCGAGAAGTGAAGTTGAGTTTTTGTTTGATTATTGTAAAAAATGTGTATTGGTTTAATATTGATAGTTTAATAAACTTCAAAGTGATTTTCGTGCGTAGTGTTTGTGATAATCAAATAAAAGCGTGGGATTGCGTTTTTCGCGTGCTTCCAAGGAGTCCTCTTTTGTCCTCAGTAAACCTGCTATCTTTTACTGAGCGACTCGTGACTTATTTCGAGAGGACTGGACATTGATAGAATACATTTCAGACTTTGGAATTGTTTGTTACGAAAAAAACTTGACACTGGCAGAATGTGCTATTCGCATCATTGCCATGTATGAAGAAAAGTAAACACATTTCGGCATCGTACGTCATAGCTGGCAGGACAAGCATTGTAGTATAGACGATGAGAAGATATGTAATTTTCTGAAACGCTGCCCAGCCTAGCTGGATAGTCTCCATTCGTCTACACTGATGACCGATTTATCCAGAGCCTACTATTCAAAGGGTCCGTAGTTCAATTCGCATGAGCATTTGATTAAAAATGAGCATTTATTCAATATCTGGGTAGTTTGTGCTCGTCTTCCTATGTATCTTTAGACCCGCAATACAGGAAAACCTAGTGTGGGCCATTGAGCATAGTGTTAAAAAAAGAAAAAAATAATAATGTAACGACTTTTTATCATGATTCACATAATCGATTATTAAAACGCTATCGTATTTCGACAGGAAATACATAACAACATAACAACATTCGGCGCGTGCGCGAAAGTAAAGCAGACTGAGTCATGTTAGCGCTTGGTACAAGTCACAAAAGATGACGGTAATGTCCTCTTTATCCTGTCCAGCAACAGTGATAATATACACGTGTCACAGATATAACGCAGAAGCTGAAATTGGGTTGTTCAGAATGAAGAGTAGAATGAAGTTTTTACAATAGGTTTTTTTTTCATAATTTATAGTAGAACTCTAGTATATCTTTTATTCTACGTATAGTTTATCGCGCTCGCTGTCTAGGCGCCCGGTTTGAATAATGAGCACTACGAACGTTTTAGACAGACCAACAAAATCTTACATGTTCGTAACTTTGAATTTATTCCTTAAAATAGTTTTATTTTTTTTGGTTAGAACGGTTTTATATATTTTAAATTGGTTGACGTGTGTCGGGTTTTCCGTCAATTCGGTGATACGTTTTATATATAAATACTCTGTTACACAAGTTTCAGTACAGTTAATTGGCAGAATTATACGTATAAATTGTAAGAGGGCTTAGGGCAAGTCAATGAATTCAAAGTATCCCACGCAATCAGCAAAATAACATTTATATAATGCGCTATATTATACTCGTAGATATATCCGTTGTGATTGTTTATTGCAATTTGACTTGGTTTTTGCAGCTGACGAAAGTCCTAGTCGTGGTTTAACCGAATACATTGAGAATGTTCTCGTGGGTCACGTAGTCCCCTATACTGGTTTTGTCGGCGATAACTTCGTACTAATGCAGCATAATACGAGGTCCCATGTTGCAACGCCTGTCAGTAATCGGACCTTGGACTGACTAACGTGAAGTTCCGACCTCAGTCCCATTGAGAATGTTTTAATTGGTACAAAAAAAGGTTCAGGCCAGAAATTCTGCTCCTGCGTCGCTTAGCGATTGCGATTGCAGAGGACTAGGAGGATGCTTATTCCACAGGATACTGTGAAAAAGATGATTGGATCCATGAAAAACCGGCTACAAGTTGTCATAAGGGATACGAGAGGTAATACCAGATTTTTGTAGATGTGAAGTTTAGATTTTTGTAATTAAATTTATTTGAGTTTATTTAACAATTGTTTTTCTTTCTTTAAAATCCTGTTTTTTAATTTCACACGATCCCTATTTCGTGTTTTAAACGATTTATTTAGTAAAATGATCAATGAATGCAATGGTTTTTCATATCATTAGAAAGGGTATAATGCCAGTGACACCAATATCCATATCATTGCATAAACATTATATTCACAAATACGTTTCATATTAGGTCGAAAGCTTTGAGTCGATTTGTTTGTTCGCGGGTGTAAATCTATACTAATATAATAAGTAGAGAGTGCGAATTTTGAGAGTTTGTGTGTATGTGGAGGGTAATCTCCGGAACCACGGAAAGGTACATTATTCCAAATGGACAGGCTATATATTATGTGCAAATTAGCTAAAGTTATGATGATATTCGTCAACTAAGTCGGGAAAAAAACTCTTATAAACCGAAGCGAAGCAAGGGCGGGTCGCTAATCCATTATATAGTAAGTGATTTCGATTAATTTCAGCGTGAAGTCACGTGTTTCTTTTTTTTAATTAAACGCTTTAAACTTATGACTTGCAGGCTATAATAATAAAAGTCTCGAGTTACAAGTAACACAGTGGCTAGTGTTACTGTAAACGAAAAAAAAAACGACTTCCGAACCCTTACGCAGGGATTAATTAACATCTCGTCGCCTTCATCCTGTCTAGAAATATCTGTCTCACTCACTTGACTTTAGTGTGGAATTGCTGGAATGAAATTATTCTTATCGGTGCTCCACATTGTCGGTATGGACATAAGAATAATAAATAACACAAGTATGAATATTATTTACTATTCTTATAGTATGTACTTTAGTCAAAATTTTCTGACTACATGTTCTGACTACATCTGGTTTTTTAAAAAGAAAAATTTTAAGATTTCACTTAAGTCTCAATATTTGATTGAATGACGCTAATTAAAAATTTAAAAGATAATAATATTAAACGGCAATTATTAAAGACTTATTCTTTGTCCCCCTAGGAAACAAAGCGCAAGTACATTTTGACGGCAATCAAGAAAAATGCCTATAAAATATTGCTAAAATTTTCCTTAATTTAAAATCAAGCTGGAACTTTGGAATTTTAGATAAAACGAAACGGATAGTCATTGTTTATTTTTATTTCCGAATATAATTATACTTATTCTTCGTTAACAATGTTACTAATATGTTTTCTTTTTAGGACGGCAGTATTATTTAAAAGACAATGTACAAAAATGTAACATCTTCCATTCCCACTGTTAACGCACGGTGGCATGAAATCGCAACAAGGACCCTCCCTCCCTCTATGTCCAATTACAAACGACAGGAAGTGTTACAAAGAGTGGAAAATAATATTACACGACCCTCTGTGCAGTAAATGAAACATGTCGACAGAGAACATTGCGTTACCGTCGAGTGTAACCTATGGGATTTGTAACAAAGTGGAAGGGATTTTTTATGTGTGTCGGTTTATTTGATAACGTTCGTGGGTTTGTCATGTTTCAAAACTTTTAGTAATTGTTTTTAGTTTAGATGTCGACCTACCTATTATGGATATCACGACTGTTATTTTAATGAAATATTTCATTGTTGTAACGATATATAACGAAAATTGCAGACTGCAGGGCGGAATTTGGCAGAAAATTAATTTGAATCTAGATGTCGCCTACTCTCGAAGATGAGCTAAATCCGTTCAGTAATTAAAAAAAAGATATGAAAAAATTGGACGTCAAGAAAATTGTAAACGAGTACATACAAATTACGAGTATATTAGGTGCCTCACCTATGAAATGGTTGATTTTATTATTGGCCACTTTGAGTTTCGATACCTTCTGTTCTAATTCGAATTACGAAATAACAACAAACGTTCGTAACAGTGGCTGGATCCAGGAGTTGCAGCCCAACAATGTCCAAAACGCAAGTTAACTAAGAAAAAGCTACTGGTATCAGTTTGGTGGTCCTGTGCCGGTGTTGTCCACTACAGTTTCTTTTGAGCCGATCAAACGATTGATGCAGATGTGTACTATAAGGAGCTGCAGACGATGATGGAAAAGCTGGCAACCAAGCAGACAAGTTTGGTCAATCGCTCATCTCAACTTCTTCATGACAATACCCTTCACACTTCTCATGCGACAGTTTTAAAACTTCAAGTTTTAAACTTTTAAAACCTGGAGACTCCCTCACCCACCATACTGACTGGACCTTGTCCTGACAGATTTCCATTTCTTTCGAAATTTGTGCAACATTTTGCAAAGAAAAAAATTTGATTTTGAAGTAGCTGTGATTAGGGCTTTTGAAGAATTCATTAATGAGACTTTTACAGGAGTGGCATCAATCAACTGCCCGTGAGGTGGCGAAAGTGTGTAGATCAGTCATTCCCAAAGTGGTCCATACGGACCCCTGGGGGTCTATGGGATGGACCAAGGGGTCCGTGGTAAGTGAAAAATATTTTGGGGGTGCGTGAAGAACTACTGGGGGTCCGCGAAAAAATTCATCCTTCTCACTAAAAATGATTTAAGTATTTAAGCACTTATGAATATTTTCAAACACAATTGCATTTTTTCTTTTGTTTTCCTAATATGAATATACATTCTTTTAAAGTGTACTGAATTCATTTACCTATTTACCTACGTGCAATTGTCATTGATGCATGTGCAATTTTAGTAGGTTTTATTTTATTATATCATAAAAGTTAATACACTTGGGGGTTCATAGTTAAATTTTTGTTATGGTAAGGGGTCCATGACCGAAATAAGTTTGGGAATCACTGGTATAGATAATATGGGTCAGTATTTCTTGTAACAATAAATAATTTTATAACAAAAAAAAATAGGTTTCTCATACAAATCGACCATTTCATAGGTAATATTCATAGGTAACATCTCGTTGGATAGGGCGCATATAGATCTACAACTTAGTCTAAACACTCTTTTGCTTTTATGAATATTGTCTTTGGAATTTTTAGAAAGAGATTATAGAGTTATCTTTTTTTATAGGAAGAAGGTGGCAGACGAGCATACAGTCCACTTGGCGGTAAGTGTATACTGTCACCCGTGGACATTCACAGTACATGAAAATTTCAGTCCACAATGACAAATGTTGGCACGCCCCCGGATGCGTTGCTTGCTTTTGAAAATGTAGGAATAGATTTAGAGGAAGGGTTGGGAAAATGGAGAGGGATAGGATAGGATGTAATGGGAATGGGCTCCGGTATACTTGCAGTTATGTGTTATAAAATCTTACAATAGTATGTTATTCTGGAAAAAAATGTTCATTTTACAGACTCTACAGCAAGATTTGCGGGAATAATTAATTTCTGACGTTATATTTATTACACTTTGACATTTGATTCGAAAGATAAACATCGATAGATAACTATCGATAATAATCGATAATCGAACGAAAGATAAATCTCTCCTTATTTTTAAATTATTATGCCCATACGAGTGTTTTTGTTTTATTTCCTTACATTACAGTCCTTTATTTATTGTTTTTTATTTGTAACTAGCCGTGTGCCCGATGAGAAATCTCATCTGCAACATTTCAGGAACTTTTACACCCTTAGGTGATGAATTTTCAAAAATCCTTTCTTAGTGTTCACCTACGTTATATAAGGAACTCCTGTGCAAAATTTCATGCTTCTAGACCCACCGGTTTAGGCTGTGCGTTGTCTGTCAGTCAGTCAGTGTTAGATTTTGATTAAGTAGACACCTTCATTACGTAGTTGTTTGCATAGCCATACGAGTGAAATACATGATACGTGCTATAGAACTTACCCAATATCTTAATACTACGTTTTATGCAAATAAAGATAATTTAAATTTGAATATGAATAATATTCTCATTGTATTCGTGAGATGATGAATAACACTCATGAATGACGTCGAAGGAGAGAACTTATTCCACCCGTGCGCAACCAGTGTAGATTACCAGTTTTTATAATATCAACAGTTATCTAGAAAAAGAAGACTGATACCATCTGCCAAAGAACTAAATAATTTTATTTATTTTTTAGTGAATTAATTATTTAAACGTTTCACTCTTAGAATACGGTTCGGTTTTGGAAGCCATTTTCCCTCAGAACCTAAAACATACTATAAATAGCATTAATAGGTACTTTTATGTATAGCGTCTTTGTACCAGCTGCTACATAAAGAAACGTGATATACACACGATCTAACAACAAGGGTTTTTTATAGTCTATAAAACGGGTTACGTAATTATTTAGAGGAAAAAACTGCGAGGTTGTCGTAGGTCGTCGCACCGACTCCGGTGGGTCTAAATTTTATTTCTTTTTTATTACCACTGTTAGTGGTAATGTTACAAGTACTTACTCGTATATCTTGTTACGGTGCAGTAAATAAACTACAAGATCTTATAAGACTATTGAGAGGTAGTAAAATGTTAGGTTTGCCTTTGAAATTAATTAACCAGCAAATAAAACTGTTGTGGTGAAGTAGGTATGTAGGTAGATGTGTTTTACAACGACTGAAATCATGATTCTACGCATGATTCCGAGTCAATCAACATATAATAGTACCTATTTTTAAAATCAATTTACTGAAAAATTAAACAAAAAATTCGGTGTATTTTCATGGCAATGAACTCTGAATAATTAATGGAATCCATACCTTCGGGAATGGTTCGATTGTATCCTGTATGTTATTTATAAGATCCGTACCGTATCCTGTAGATACGGTATTGGATGGCTATATTAATATGCTGATAATATTTTTGGTTTATAATATATTTGATTACTTTTTAAATTACTTATTTTTTGGATGTTTCATATTCCCGCCAATAGTAAACTGTGGATAACGAAGTTGATTTTACATTTAGTAGAATAATTGAAATGTACCAATGCTCTGTTAAAATGTAATGTATTTACTGTTCATTTTGTAAATAAAATAAAATAAAGCGATTGCTGTGATTGAAACGGTTAAAGAAGCGACGAATATCAACTTTGAGAAATTATTTTTCATAGAAGGAATACAGCAGACGAGCAGTTGTCCGTCAGTTCGACATTTTTGACTTGTGGATCAGCTATCCGTCAGTCCAAACTCAGAAAGTCAGTCAGTCTATAGACAATAGTTATAGCACTTTACGAGTCATATCCAACAACATGTGTCCGAACCTTTCTGGAAGCCTGAAACCATTGCTTCTGTGTTACGTATTTTTTTGCAAAAATATCAAATTTTTGGTCTCCGTATTTAGCAAATCTGTATGAAAAATTTGGCAAAACAATACAATTGAATTTTTGCAAAATGATTTCAGACCTCGAGAAAAGTTCAAACGCCTGCTGTATCACATTTTATTGGTTATTTATTTTGCATGATCAATTTAACATTGATTTATTTGAGAATTTTGTGAAATTTACACCCACATAATTTTTACCAATTTGGCCGAGACATATACACCACACTAGTTTTATGCCAAGGATTCAATTGGTCAACCTTAGGATGTAGCAAATTTTTGCAATATTCTATATTCTGCAAGTAGTGACTTCTGCAACAGGTAGATTTCATTGAAATCTGCGATCTGCGTACAAAACTGCAATAACTAGTGTAGCCAAAAACATCGGACGTCTATAGTAAAGGGCGCGCCACGAGCAATAAGAAATTCGGTCATTGACATGAGACCAGCCAAGACAGGACGAAAAAAAAAAAATTTGTATGAAATCGACTTGATACAATAAATACTTTATACTTCAAACTTGCTTCCAAACATGTTAAAAGTAATTTAATCGCAATAAAGCTAAAAAGATTACGTTACTCTTAATTTTAATTAATAGAGACAAATCGAAAGGCTGTTAATCAAAATAGAGGACGGCATGTAAAAAGTTAAAATAATTTGCATGTATTAAGGGGGAGTTTATTACACGGTTAACACAGGATAAGAAATTATATTTGTTTTTAATTTGTCTTTTTATGTATTACATTGAAATAAAACCAGGGGACATATTACGACTTAAGTAGTTAAGACACAATCAAAAGTAAGCAAGAATAAGTATTGGTATAATGAGAGTAAATAGTGTGAGTAAGTAGTTGGCAGTGAGGTGTCGGCCCGATTCAGAATAACACTACCCTATTTCTTTCCGTGGGTATCGTAAAAGGCGACTAAGGGATAACAAAGCCGCTACCACAAGTCCTGAGGAACTACATCACCTCTGAAAGAGTGGACTCGCCAATTCGCTTGGCTGACGTGCTGTTTTAAGGGCATACATACCTCATGCACGAGACAATGTTCCCATGTCTAGCAGTGCTCAACAGTAAAATATTAATGATTGTGTAAAAATGCTGCCTGTATATATTAAAAAGCATCTTCTTGAGGTATTTTCAAGAGACGGCTTAAAGAACACCTCCTTGAAACCGACATCATTTCATCATCATTTGTGTGGTACATTTCTTTTGGTATACATATATTGTTCCTAAGATATATATTTGATATTTATATATATATATTAGTATGTATATATGTAATAATATAGTCATAAATAAAGATAGTAAATTATGTTGATATTTACTTACACGAGTTATTTTATCTATCATCTATATTTGTTACATTTATTTACACTCCTTCCGGACCACTTCATGTCCCGCATAGGCCAAAGGTTGACTGGGAGATAATGCTGTGAGGCATTGAGTCTGACTTTTGTAATAATTTATTTACAAAAAAGAGTGAATAAGTAAAATAAAACATTACTTCTTCTAACTTCGCCTTAACAAAACCAATTTGTCAATAAGCAAAAAAAGGGTTTTCTAACCAGTCTACCGTTGTTGATTCGGCGCTCCTCTGCTTTCCGTTCACCTGCACGGCACAAGTATCCGTTTACTACACGACTGACTACCATTTTGACGACTCATACGCAGAGCTATCACACCTCCGCGTCTGAAGGAAACTTGTCCGGGCTACGGGTTGACATCGTAAATCTTCGAACGACGCTGCTATGACATCAAAAATACAAATTATTGTTGTGGTATAATAAAATGCAAAAGTATAATTTGAAGCGTCGCGGTGTGTATCAAAGATAGTATAAGCGTTAATTATTATTCGTAATTTAATATCTCACCGAGAATATTAATATGTCTTAGGCTATAAAATACCTAATAGTATTCGTTATTTGGCCCATTTTTTAATCTCCAGGTTTAGGGTATTCCTAAGCTGGCAGCCCTACTCACACGTAGGTACCTATGTATAATGAGCCAACGGATGTATCATGAATTTTTACTTTGCCGTGTGGTGTGGCCACCCCATCTCTTACCATGGTTGTCGTAAAAAGCGACTAAACGGATATCAGAGTCGCTATCACAAGCGCTAAGAAACTACACCTCTAAAAGAGTGGACTCGCGATCGCGCTTAGCCAGCGTGGCGTGTTATGACCACACATCCCTCGTGTCCAAGATAATGTCCAGCTTGAGGAGCGACACATGAGGAGGCCCATATGTAGCAGTGGATACTGAAAGGGCTGGATGCATCGCATTGCATCGCATAGGAAAGTTACAAAACTGTAAAGAATTGTATTGTCGTTGTTTACCTTCAATTGCTGGCTATTGGTGAGTTGTTGGTGATCTTTGGAACGTCCTTCAAGATTGTCTGACATTCATTATATATAATAGAATAGAAATACCTAAATAGATAAATAGAATAAATAGTTAATATAATAAATAGAAAAACGATTGATATTTAATAAATAACTCTATGCGGCGTTTTGCAAACTATAAAATTCGAAATTTTCGACTCATATATTCTAGAGAAAAAAATACGAGTAACATACATGTGGGACAAAGAATGGAACGTAAGTACTTATTTTTGTAAACAGAAGTAACTTCCAGGGACTTTTTGTCAGGAACTCGAGGAGTGAAGTGATTTTTTGTTTGATTATTGTAAAAATTGTGTGTTGTGCGTTTTGTGGGTTAATAGTGATAGTTTATTAAAATTCAAAGTGTTATTTGTGCCCAATGTTTGTGACAGTCAAATACGAGTAAAAGCATAGGACTGCGCCTATCGTGTTCCTCCACGGAGTCCTTCTGTTATCAGTAACCCTACTATCACTTTACTGAGCGACTCCTGACTTCCCTCGACGGGACGGGGGAACATTGAAAGGTTATTGATACACTTTGAAATTGTTTATTACGAAGAAAACTTGACACTGGCAGTATTACAATAATTGAACCATTGCGTTAATTTAACCGTTAAAACCATTGACATACATATATGAAAAGAAAAAAAAATACTTCCAGAGTGCGTTGTATCAAAATGTCACAATTCATTATATTTCCAGGATAAAATGGATTTAATCTTTACACTTTGCTTTTCACTCCCATCAATAAATGAAAATCATTCATCAACCACCATCAGGCGGCTTTTGGATAACACTTATCCAACGGTGAAGAAAACTCAAAGAAAAAAGTGATGGTATGTTATGATCAATAGTCAATGACTAAATATAAAAAGGTAGACATTATTCGACAAATCTAAAGTTCACATTCAAAGTTCTAATAATTCACGTGTCTTTTTGAATTTCAATTATATTATGATAAATTTAAGTACAACTTTTAACAAATCGTCCGCCCAAATCGCTATTAGAGCAACAAATTATTGCTGACACTAATGGCAACAAATTGCGGTAGTTATTAATTGAATTAATTAAATGTTTCGTGAGCGACCAATCTAATGTCATTATGTAGAAAGTTGGTGCAAAAAATGAGACACTTATAAATTATATTGATTTGTTGACGGCATCAACGCCGTAGACAGAAACTGTCAATTTTGAGCGCGTGCAGCCGGCGATTGACGGCAGCCATTCGGTGTCAATCATAGCAAATAGCCAGACTTGATGAACTACTATTTTTTGTAGAAAGAAGGCGACAGACGAGCAGACAGTCCACCCGGTGGTAAGTGGAAACTGTCGTCCACCGACATTCCACGATTTATGCTAACATCAGTTCAGAATGAAAAATGTCTGTAGGTACTCCCGAGAATGCGATGTCTACCTTTGCAGATTTAGGAATGGATTTGGTGAAAGGGTTGGAAAAATGGCGTGGCATAGGAAGTAATGAAAAATGGGCTCTGGCATATCTCACTCACTACCGAAACACGTACGTACATTAGGAAAATAGGATAAAGCGGGAAATGTAATACTGGTCTTCTGTAAGAGAGATGTGACCTGGGTTGTCTAGTGTGTCCAGCGACTATGAGATTCCAGCGTACCCCTCCCCCTTTCAAGTCCGTGTATGTTCGTGTAAGTATGAGCTCACGACGTCAAAAACCACGTGGTGTGTAAACTTACATTTGTAGCCTTTATAAAGTACAAAGATCGACGCAAGAAGTCCACTCGACGACTCACAATTGTCCAGCAACCCAAAACTTATGTGGCCTTGTGTGTTACGTGACATTTAAGTATGACCTTAAACTATCAAATTACATAATCTTTGACCTTCAATAGGGTGGGTTGTTGACCGTAGTTATAATTGATATGTTTTATACGGCACCTAGATAAGAAACACACTCAAATTAAACATATTCTTTTCAATTTTAGTAGAAATTGACAGGGGAAACGCACTCACTTGCACTCACGCTGCAATCCCACAGTTATTCAGTACGGGGCGTACTCGACCGGTCAAGTTACCGCTCTTTTTCCACTATATCCTATTCCCCAAATTTTGAGCTACACTCGCGCTTGTAAAGAACTCGACTTGTTGAGTGGTTTTCCGTTTAAATTCAATGTATACATGTCACTGCTAATAAATGCAATTTCGATAATATAATTCAACTGAATTCAATTTGGAATTTCAACAAGAAACATAATTAAATTCCGATTACCAGATAAAATAATAATCGGTGAGAAATCCTCTTAGTGTGGTGCAATTGGCGGTACTTGCTGTAAGTAAAAATTGGCAGCCATTGCAGTTGTGTCTCTATAAATCGGCTGTCATAATATTCATCACTTCTTGTAACGTACTGATAAATGTTTCTATTATACGGAACATGACAACAACTAGATAACCCATAGCGGTGGCATTGACCGTGATTCTGATAAAAAACTTTAACATAATAATTTTGATAACTTTAATTAGGTATATACTGCTGTGATGTACTTCCCACTGAATAGGCTATGGACTATAAACCCCATCTGTTCACGTGGGTGTCGTGAAAGGTGATTAAGGGATAATAAAGCGGCTACCATACGCCCTGAGGAATTTCAACCACTTTTTAAAGAGTGGACTCGCCAAGCCGCTTTAATACACGAGGAGGCCCATGTGCAGCAGTAGATACTGAAAGGGCTGGTTGCATTGCATTATATTTCAGACATATATGAACAGAAGAAATCCAAAACAACACCATCACCCATGCCCCTCCACTATTGGGCATAGGTCTTGATAAGGTTCACCACAATATAGCATCTTCTGTTCCTCTCATTCACCCACTGTCGGTCAGGTATTGTTTCATAGATGAAGGCGGCAGACGAGCATATAGTCCACCCAATGGTACATGGACATCCGCGATACATGTCAACATCAGTCCAGAATGATAAACGTTGGCACGCCCCTGATGAGTGCATCCAAATAAATAATTCCAAATAAATTCCTAAATCTCCAAAGGTAGACTAAAGGGTGGCCTAAAGGTGAAAGGGTGAGGAACACCGGGGGGGGATAGGATAGGATGGGACAGGCATAGGATGGAATGGGATGGGAATGGGCTCTGGCATAGCTCACTCACTACCGAAACACGTAGGTGCGTGCATTGGGGAAATAAGATAAAGTGGGAAATGCAGTACATTTCAAAGTACTATTCTGTGAACTTATTTATTTGTTTATTTTCAAGGAGCATTCAATATTTTGTGATATATCAGTATACATAAAAATACTACAAAGTTTCCACATCTTCGTATCAAATCGGCCTAATGCTTACAATATAAAATACAATAAAAATTAGTTGTTTAATTGGTGAGGCGAGTTCTTTTATCTTCAACATCTTCAAGTGGTCGGTTTACTTGGTTGGGAGTGTGTCCCTTCCAGCGCTTTCCGGTACGTGGTCGCCACGGTTCTGTGGTTGTAAATTGCCACTTCAACTTACTAATTCTGTGTGTTATATCGGTGACCTTCATTCATCGTCGAATTTATTCATTTTATTCCGCAATTCCCGACTTGTAAACTTATCGATAAGATGCATATGAAGACCAAAGTATGAAGACTTTTATATCATAAAGATATGTCACAGGAAATATGTTCGACAAGCAGAAAATTTGAGTTCCATGAACTTCAATTCTCTTCCTCAGCTATATTCCTTTGTTCCCGTGATACAGAGATTCCTAGTGAGGACTGTCGTGTTATTTATATATATGTATTTACTTAGGTATTTATCATAGTCCACATCCGTATATCGTCGACATATTTTCCCGGTGTTACTTCCCTATACGACAAGACAATTGATCTAAGCCTGCGCTAACGCATCGCACGCAACAATTACCATACAATGAGTCCGTGCTGCCGCTCGTCAATGGGAGTGTAGGGTCACCATCATAATAGGATGATCTCCATGTTTTTTGTTCAGAAATGTCATGTCGTTATGAGTGGTGGCTATGATGTACGTACTTCGGCATAGAATTATTTAGAACAATTCTGTGGTGATACGAAAAAGGAAAAATAAAAAAAAATCCAATCAAAACATATGGACATTTGAGTTAAACTATGTATTATGTTATTCTTCATTGTTATTAACTATTTCTTTAACATCTAATATTGGATTTTTTGGGATTTTGGAAAATGATTCCGAAAAATTCCAATTTCCTTAAATTACAATTCCGGTAGGAGGAGGATGCACGATGCAATCTTACAGCTGCTGGAAGCAGTCGACTCAAGTCGACTTGCCACGTTATTCCTCTACCCAGATTAGAAGATTATCGTGTGAGACTACCGTAAATCAATTTCCCACTTTATCCTATTTCCTCAATGTACCTGCGCGTTTCGGTAGGGAGTGAGATATCCCAGATCTCATTCGCATCCCACTCCACACTATCCCTCTCCATTTTCTCAACCCTTTTCAAAAACTCTATTACCAAATCTCTATAGGTAGGCAGCGTATCCGGGGACGTGCAAATGTCATTCTTGATCAATCTTGGCATAATATATAAATACTTGGTCTTTTAATCCCAGAGACTAGTCACATTCCATGTGTTGCTAGTTTTTGTCATTTTTAAAATAGTGATGTCCAGCAATGTGAACTAATCGTTAAACCATATTTGATCTTCTTTAAAATGGGTTTTCTGCAAAATCACATGGTGCTCGATCAAATTTGTATAGAATAATTCATTACAATTAAAAATAATCATCTGGCAGAAGAGTGAATTTGAAATAGTAATATTGTGAAAATATTGTAAGTATGATAAGTAATGACAATAGTTTATCTTCTAACATATTAAATGTAACAAATTAATTAATTAATGCCCTCAATACACAGTGTATACAAAAAAAAAACATATTTACAATTTTAGGATTCAAATAACTGGAATCGCAAGGAAACCATAAGGATCCCACTATGCAAATTAATTAGCAACATTATTTTCAAGTTTGACATTCGTACCTGTCAATTTAGTCTCCTGGATTAAAAAACGAACTACAGGGATATAATTATTGTATATATGTATCTTCAGTTTATCTCTATCTCTGTTAAACTAACTCGTACTACAAGAATTTTTGTAAGGTGTAAACGAATTTCGTAAGAATTGCCATCCCATCATACATCATAAGTGAATGCCGTACACCATTAAGTCCGCCGATTTTTTGAATAGTTCTATGCAATAAAGCAGTTTTCTGCAACCATTTTTCACTTGCGTTGCACTAATATTCTTTTCAAAATTCGACGGCACACCTGAAGTAAAAATATAGAGATTAAAAAAAATAACAAATACGTGCATTCTACTAATTTACTAATTAAAAAGTCAAAAAACACCGCCTAAGTGAAAAAGTGTCCAAAACCACTGAAAATTGTCACCTTTGTGCCTTCAGTTACACCTCCCTGCTGGGTGATTCAGTTGACACTGCGGCACACCTAGCATAGTCTCACGGCACACCGCGGACGCCTCGGTTACGAAGAACTGCAAAAAAGTATGAACCACACTCGAGAAAACGGCCTGGCAAAAGGTAGGCCTTCACCCAATATTTAAACAGTCTCAGGTCGACATAAACTCATAGTGTCCATACTACCGACTGCGCATCGGTCATTAACCCGTCGTGTGTTTATCCCTGTGTCTGTTAACCTCACTCGGCTGTTTTCCTGTGCTGATGCAACGTTTAGTGCATAATTAAATTGCATAAAATTGTATGAACTTTTACGTTTGTGTATTATTTTGGGGAAGTTATTTGTATATTTATGTAGGTAAGTGTTCTTCACGAACGAACTCCATGTCTTTTTAAAAAATGCAGTGCTTGACCCTAGTCGATAAATGATCTCGATACCATTATCTATTAACAAAACGTAGACATATTTTTAAAAGTCTTGTATAATAATCACTTCATTTCGGTAGATGAACTAGTTTACAATTTCGTTTTACAATGTTTCTTTCTTCTATACACTTTCTTAAGTGTAAAGGTGCCAGATTGGTCAACCCACATAATGGTGATCGGTCACTGCAGCCCATGAATATCTGTAACAACACCTGAGGTGTAGCGAGCGCGTCGCGCCTACCTTGGATTCTATACACAGCAGAATTTGAAATCGGGGTACTAACCTTGTTTTCATCTTAGTGTGAATCATTGTGGCGTTAATTAGGTATTTCTTTAACTAACATTAAGTATTCTTTAACTTTACTGATACCTCACTACTTACTATAGTTACTGTTATTATAGGGACTTATCTATCTAAGACTTATGTCGCCAAACTACGAATAACAACAACTGAGTTCATTGGAAACATGGAACTTGTTAACCACATGGGTCTCAGGGAAATTAGTGATTAATTCTCTGAAGACAGAGCCGACGCGTAGTTCGGGAATCATCAAATATTACTGGTAGGTATGTACTTTGTAATGCAATCCTTATTTGTGTTTCCGTATTATTAGTTTATTAATTTGTGATTTTAACGATTAAGTGGTATTTCGATTGAGCTAATGAGGTATCACATACTCGTATGTGTGAAACATCAGCGTGAAGCTCGAAACTGACGATTCTGCTCATAACTCGTAACCAGTCCTTTTTTCATCCACTACTGGACATGGTTTTCTTCATGCGCATTGTCTTCCGCATGAGGGATGTATGGCCATAAAACGACACGCTGACCGAGCGGGTTGGTGAGTCCGCTTTTTTGGAAATGGTGTAAGTAGTCTGTGATAGAGACACGCACCCACGGGAACAGATCTGCTCATGATCTCAGTTAATTGACAAAAAAAATTAGTTACTAATTAGTGTAGTATTTGTTTCTAAATATATATGGGCTTTGTATGTTTTTTTTAATTATTGAAATAAGATTGTTTTTTTTTATATTAATTCGAAATCATGAACGGAATCCATGGTTTCAGTCTTCGGAAATTGATCGTTTACACCCATTGGTAGTCGTATAATTTTAGATATATCTGTTATTAAAATTGAATCTGGTTATTTATATGAGTCAGCCAACGGATCAAAAAGTTCATAATAAAAAATGATGACATTTAAACATAATATTATACTTTTATCAACTAGGTACATAGTAAGCATACCTACTACACAAAATTGGGGTCAAAATGTTATCCATTTGTTACTCTATAATCAACTAACGCCCCGTCCTCATTTCACCCAGGGGGTATACGTAACTTTTACCTGTAAGAACCCAAACATGTCCATGTTCATTAATTTAGCTTCCTGAAAGTGAAAAAAATCAAAATTGGTCCATTATCTTTTATACTTCACCTCTAACATATAAACAAACAGGTAATCACAGAAGACGGATAAAAAAGTTCTCAAAAAATGAACAAGTACCTATGTACCCTTGAAATATTCCTTAAATGAAAGCTTTTATTTCATTAATCTTTTATGTTAAGGTAGTTAATATCAAAACCACGGGCAAACCGTAATATAAAACCGCTTTCACTATTATTATATTTTATTTATTTTTTTTAGTACATAAAGCTCCATTTGCTTTAAAATTATAAGCACTTATAACGATTATGGTATATCTTAACAATACATGCATACATTTTGTACCATTATTACAGGACAATTTATCATTCGTTGGATGCAATTGCAATTATGCGCGGATGTACATTATTGCTATTATATTTTAACAGGCGTTATTTCGTAAATACCTTTCATTTTATCACAGAATATATAAATAAATAAACAAAGTTCAACAAAAATTATCATTGAAATTTACTTCAAACTTTCCACGTAATGGTTAGCGTCATTAACTGTAAAATTTGGGTAGCTGCCAAAATCAGCGATAAAGTTTACGATTGTTTTTATTTACGTTTTGCATCTCGGGTCGAGGAATGAATTTGTAGGATGGTGCGACTTACTATAGGTACTGTTGTACATAGGCGGATTTGATTATAGCGTTTTGTTCCCGTCATTGCACGTCTAATTACTTAGCTAGCTAGCTAGATATTGTATGACTCAGAATCTGATTATATTTAGAACATTTCAAGCGTACCTACTATAATATTTAAACAATATTGTCTATGATTTGTGCTGGCCAACAATAAATTTCCTACTTCTTCTTGTCTATGTTTCACTAAACTATTTAAATACAGTCCACTAAGAAATTAAGCAGGAGTTTAATTTTATTCCAAATGGACCAGGATTCTTTCCTGCTTCAATATTTAGTCAATCTTTTAATGTATTAATTTAATGTCTACATGTATTAGGGGTTAAAGTATGAAATTGCCGATTTGTACTGAAAAATTAAAACTCGTTTTTTTTCTAAAATGTAACATATTTATTTAATCAAAATATTTACCCTCATTATCTATTCATTGTTGCCATCTAATCGGAAGTTCATTTATGCCTTTGCGATAGAACTCTGGGGATGTAGATTCGACAAACTGTGTGAAAGCATTTTGTACTGCCTCTTGGGAAGATAATTTTTTACCACGTAGAAAATTGTCCAAATCACGAAAAAAATAGTAGTCCGTTGGAGCAAGGTCTGGCGAGTACGGAGGATGACGTAGGTATGGTTTCTAACTGCAGCTCCTGTAGAGTTACAACGGTTTCGTATTCAACGGTTTATTCGGAACTCGTATTCAAAGATTACTCGGATTTTCGAAGTATCCATCTTTCCCGTCTAAGCTGAATAAAAAAACAATTGAAAGTCGAAAATCAAATGTTGCACATTTTTTAAAACAAGAACCTCATAGGTATCATGTGAAAAAAGTTTCACTCGAAAATCTCACACCATGAAGGTTTTATGTCAATTCAAAGTATCTATTACTATAAAACGGCAATTTCATACTTTAACCCCTATTACTTATATACATATAATTAAAACGTA
The DNA here is from genome assembly GCA_914767545.1 of Sesia apiformis. Taxonomy (NCBI): domain Eukaryota; kingdom Metazoa; phylum Arthropoda; class Insecta; order Lepidoptera; family Sesiidae; genus Sesia; species Sesia apiformis. The sequence goes on along the minus strand of OU611967.1, from coordinate 11,708,104 downwards.
ACAAAGTCGTGTCTGTACATGAAATATTTTTTGATAAAAGTTATTACAATGAGTAGGTAAGAAAAATATAGATACCAAAACAACAGTTTTTTGAAATTGTTATCTGTCTGTTTATGAAACTTGGCATTGTTATAGCTCATGTGCCGGGTTAACATTAAGAGTACTTTTTATCCGGATCCATTGTAGAATTCCCACGGGAATCAAGCTAACTACACGTACTGTATCGTCTACCCGTACAAAGTCGCGGACACTGCTAATAATAAGTTGCAAAAACAGAATGAAACTACATAATACAATACTTCGAAATAATACATCACAGTTATTACAGTCTATACGCACAACATTATTCAACAATTGGGCTAAATACCCTACGTGTACCTACATTAGTTTATACTAACCCATATTCATATTTTTCCTGGTAAAGACCATAATGCTATAAATAAAATCCCCACAAACTTCTCACCCTATCCAATTTCATCGCTCAAAAGAAAAACGAGTAATGGAATGTGGGAAATTCTATGTGGATGACAAAAAAAAAAGGTATCTGAAAATAAAAAAAATAAATATAAATTAAGCTTTATTAAAATTATACTCGTCTAGTATAGTCTAGGGACGTCTTCTAACCATACGTGGTGGCGGTCCTTGGAAAAGGCCTATAGAACCAGCAGTGTAGGCTATGGTAACATAGTGATGGTATAGTATAGTCTAATCTAGGTTACAATTTCAGTGACCTAAATACATCACCGAACTTGTGGCCCTACGCATCGCACGCCCTTTATCTTTTACCCACCCCTAGAATACAACCAAATGGATATCGCTATTTTGTTGTAAAAATAAAGATAAAGATTTTGATATCCATAAAGATTTTGATTTAAACGCCTCGGTTATAAAACTCCGCAATAAAATGTTAGTACAATAGATAAAAGGAGCTTCAAATGTTGCACCCATCGTGTAAGGAAAAGCAGAATATAAATAGAAAATTCTTGTATAAATCTTTAAAATACAGTTCACGCGCAAAGATGCAATGTTGCAGTGGGCGATTTTATTGTACATGTTTTATCGAATTCTATTAATAACAATATTTAATAATATCTCAAAGTATGTTGTCAAGCACGGCTTGAAACGATACATTCACTATTGATTTGAGCACAATTCGACCAGATTGGCCATAAATACCGTATCAGTGAAAATTGCAACTGACACACATAGTTCGACGGTGGTGGCTGATTGAGAAGAGCCGAGCATCGTGTGTGGTGAGCATTGGGAGAGGCCTATATCCAGCAGTAGAGAGACATAGGCTGATGGTATTGGTACCTGTAAACTGTCACGAACAGCATAAGCTCATAAACTGTCATGATAGAAATAATAGTTCAGTTTGCAACCAGCCCTTTCAGTATCTGACACGGGCATGTTGTTGTATTTGTATGTATGACCTCAAAGTGCCACGCTGGCCAGGTGGGTTGGCGAGTCCATTCTTTTAGAGGTGGTGTAGTTCCTCAGGGCAGCGCATGTGGTAGCGGCGTTGTTATCCCTTAGTCGCCTTTTATAACACCCACGGGAAGAGATAGTTCGATATATATAGAACTAATTCAGTTGAATTTAACCACCAAACGCGTGACGTGTATTTTGAGCATTCTTGTGAAGATTATACTCTCTTTCCTTTGTTTAACGTGGTTGTAGATAGTTATGGGTCGTAAACCACAAACGCGACAATCTTCCGATAATTTCATGAATTGTTAGCATTTTAATTCCGAAGTCGTTTCGCTTTTTAGTGTTAATACCTACTAATCTTTTAGAGTCCTCGGTTTTAAGGCGTCACAAAATTTAGATAAAATCATACTTTTTCAGATACAGACTCAGACAGATTCGGGAACAGTAAAAGAATAATTTGTTGAGTCATATCGTGAGTTTGGCGTGTCTGCTTAACTGGCGTGTCTGGTTGGCGTTTTCTAAAAAGACTACAAATATAATCGTTTTTATACAAGTTTATTATAGATATATGTATTTATGGTCTCTTCTTCACTTACCTATTTCTGTACTTATAAAACAAATCTGATCCCATGTAGTCATAACTTCCGATTCTCAAACCTTAATTCCTAAATTCCCATAATAATATGTAGGCAGCGTATTTGACGATAGGTCAATGTTTGGGCTTCGAAAACACGGTGACTGTTCGTGGCGATCACCGACACGGCTGATCGCGCCGATCAGTGACGCGAGTGGTCGCGTGGTCACAATACTGTTAGCTGAGACTTTATTTTTTATTTATATATTTATTTTTATTAAGACCTCATTTTTATTGCTGCCATGTACGTAAGTTTGGTGCAGCAGTATGTCACGTCCATAGAACTCTCTCAGCACTCTGCACGTGTACGCCGGGTGGTGCTAAATAGACAACAATACAAGGCGGAATACCGGACGGTAGCAACTGGACTTTACTTGTCAGGGCAGCTACGAGTATCACAAGCTTTGGGGCCTAAATAACGCCAAAAAGGGAACGCACCAAATGCAACGACCGGTGCACCGTTTCCAGGCCTTTCAACCCCTCGTAGTTGCAAGGCGTGGCTGATATTGATTGACTGATTGATTGATGTAAGGATATCTTACAGTGCAATGTAATGCATTTCCCACTTTATCCTATTCCCCTAATGTATGTAGCTACGTGTTTTGGTGGTATGTAAGCCCATTGCCATCTTATCCTATTCTATCCCTTCCAATTTTCCCAATCCTTTCTCCAAATCAATTCCTAAATCTCCAGTAGGCCAGCGTATCCAGGGGCGTGCTAACGTTTGTCATTCTGGACTGAGTTGATATTTATCGCGAATGACAATGACAATTCTTTCTAAAAAAATATACGTTTACCATTACGCGAATCTGTGTATCGTCTTTATTGTATAAAAATATATTGCAATATTCATACATACAAATACACACATGAATGTTCATTCTTCATGCATGAGATGAAAACGTACAAACTATTGTCATGTTACCAACCTCAAGAATCGATTTCATCTAGAGCTTCTATCTTTCTCGTTATAATACCAATTTCCAGTTTCACAGTTATGATCGCGAAGATCATAACGTCACCAACATTGTATACTGAAGTGCTTAGGTGTATACATATAGAGTCTAGAATGTTGTAGATTGAATTAAGTATCTATAGTCCAATTTTTAATTGCATGAAATCTGACATTTGTCATTTTATGAGAAACCTACTGTCTAGTTCTTTTCCATTATTTATTAAAATCATTTTGTATAAAAATACTTTTATCAAACCAATAAACAAAATAGAATTAATATAAAAATTGCGTTTTTGCAGTTTTATCCATTTTATCTATAATTCTAGCAATTTATCTATAATTTTTGGTGGAAAGGATACTTAAGTGACAAATAATTATTTGTGACGGCGTTCGTTTATTTTATAGTTTATTTTATTATTTAATTATTGATTTAATATTCTATTATATGGTCTATAATATTTATTGTATGCAATAAACATATCTTATACCATGCAATATAAATTTTAGTTTCTCTTTTGACTTCCGATACCACATTTATATGCTCTTGAAGGAACAACAAAACTAATACTTTTAGTTTTTGTAAAAAGGTTTGTTATACAAGAACATGTCAGACGTGCCAGACGATCTTGTGGACAGCATTTTTGTTGTCCAAACAGTCCAAACAGAACGTCAGAATTCAGAATTAAAATCAGAGTATAGCTAATCTATTTGAATTTATGAGTCTTGTTACTTCGACTTTAATGTGTTTATTTTTGTATTAATTTAAATAAAGTTTGAAGATAACCATAGAATACGTGAGAGCCCAATTACAAATAAGCTCTTTCCTAAAAATTACTTTAGTTTTAGTACTTACCTATAATGATTATATTAAGATCATCAACCAAAAAGATTTGAATAGCGTGAAGCTCAAATTAAATTATTATTTGGTTAGAAAACGAAAAATAAAAATGTCTGAATAAATTAAAAACATCTATTATTTAAAAATACTTATCTAAAAAGTATTACCTAACGTTGTAACTTTAAAGTACATAGGTACTAATTTACGCCTTTAAGGTAGGTACCCATTTTATTTAGGCACCAAATGGGCTCTTAAATTAAAAACATCTCCCATTATGTTCTGCTGCCTCAAAAGGGGTGAAAATATATTATAAATTATAAATGTTATTGTCCAATTTATAACTGAATTGCGACCCAGTCCCGATTCAGATAAATTTTATGATATCTAAAATCTAAATATCTAAAATTCAATTGAATTAATAAATAAATTCGCATTAAATAAAATACAATAAAAGTATCGTAGAAAACTATTGCAGATTATAATAGATAACTTCAAATGTGTATAAAACAGCCCGGCTAGCTCAGTCGGTAGAGCATGAGACTCTTAATCTCAGGGTCGTGGGTTCGAGCCCCACGTTGGGCGTACTTCCATTTTACATCTTTTAGTAGGTATATATTTTTTTTAAATAAAGTTATAGTAAGCCATTACCAACTATTTTTTGATTAAATGTTTTTATTAACCTTTTAGTTCCACAGTTTTTAAGAATAGCGACCTACAACTGTGTCCAACACTGCTAAGAATAAATTAAGTAGGTACAGATCTAATCCATTACGTTATCTTAGTTATTATTTAATTAGATATACTTAATTTTATATTAGGTGCTTATGAAATGACCAATTTGTATGAGAAAGTGAAAAATATTTTTTTTGGTATAAAGATATTTATTAAGTCAGTCGACATATTGACCCATATTATCTGCACACTTTCGCCACCTCACGGGCAGTTGATTGATGCCACTCTTGTAAAAGTCTCATGGGCGGGGTATCAATGAATTCTTCAAAAGCCCTAATCACAGCTACTTTAGAATCATTTTTTTTTCCTTGCAAAAAGTTGTCCAAACGAAAGAAACGCAAATCTGTCGGGGCATGGTCCGGTGAGTATGGTGGGTGAGGGAGAGTCTCCAGGTTTTAAACGTTAAAAACTTGAATTTTTAAAACTGTCGTATGAGAAGTATGAGGGCGGGTGTTGTCATGAAGAAGCAGTGGACATGAGCGATTGACCAAACTTAGTTGTCAGCTTTTCCATCATCGTCTGCAGCTTCTTATAGTACACATCTGCATCAATCGTTTGACCGGCTTGAAACTGTTGTGGATAATACTGGCACATGACCACCAAACTGATACCCGATACTAGCGTTTTGGACATTGTTGGGCTGCAACTCCTGGATCCAGCCACTGCTGTGAACGTTTGCGGTTTGCGGTACAGGATCCATTTCTCATTACAAGTCACGATGCAATTCCAAATTCCTTCGTTTTTGTGAAGGTTCAATAACACAGTGCACACTTCGACGCGTTGTTGTCGTTGACATTCGTTCAGCTCATACGGTACCCACTTTTCGAGTTTCTTTATTTTGCCGATTTGACGCAGATGAACCAACATTGTTTTATCACTAACATCAAACTCTGCTGCTAACTCAGCTGTACTTTGAGATAGATGTGCTTCCACTACAGCCTTTAATTCATCGTTATTAACTTTGGTCGTAGGTCGTCCGTGAGGGGATCATTTGTGGTGTTTGGCCCATACACACTATTGATATTGTGAGCTGTCTGACTTGCGTTGGTGCCGCGACGAAACTCTTATTCAAAAATAGCACGAAGTTTCAATTTATCCATTTTATTTTCAAGATAATCACATAAACAAAATCTAGGTACACATCCCGGCCGAAAGTAATACACATCGGCTATGATCGACTAGTTTCGGTTTTGTAGAGCGTCGTCTCTGTTGTGTGCCGAGACGTCGCTGACTTGTCAGTCGTCATATAGGCATACGACAGAGACGACGCTCTACAAAACCAAAGCAAGGCGATGGTCTCTTTCTAAAGGCCGATGCGTATTACTTTCGGCAGGGAAGTGTACAGAAAAACAAATGAAATACTGATTTTGAAATAAGAACATCGTAGCCATTAGATGCATTTTGTTTTATTTTGTTGTTGCGGACAGCCAAAAATGACATGAGTGAAACCAGTGTATTGTGATGTGCAGTGATTGCGTAGATACGTAACTGTGTATATATTGTGTAATTGTGTAGCGATAAGTGTATTATGTACTGTGTCTAGAATAAGAATATTATGTAGCGTGTGTCTTATGTAGAATATTATGTAGAACGGAAGATATCGAAACTCAATGTAGCCAGTAACAAAATCGATCATTTCATAGGTAAGTTTTATAGTAAGTTTTTTAAGTTTTGTATAGAATGTTTTATGTACAAAATTTACAGGCGAAGGATTCGTACTTAGAACCTTTCTTTCAGCAAGTGGCACATGACACAAGCTTTATAAACTTACAATTAGTTCAAATAAAATAAAATATTCTTACCTGCAATTTTCCTTTCTCGCATCTTCCTCCATAGTTGCTCAGCTTTCCTCATTGGCCAGTTCTCTACCTTAGCACTGAAACTTCTGAAGAATTTATACTCCTTGAAATGAGACATTCTGCGCTCCATTTTACTCGGAGTATGTCCAGGTGGAGGCGGAGAAGGTGCTTTCGGAGTATTCGATGGAGACGCCATTATAAATTCCAAATTTGAAATTCGAACCTTCTAAATTCGGTTTCTATTTGTCTTTAATCGTGAATAAAAATTCAATTTTTAAATTTCCATTTCAAAGCCAGCTTATATCTCAAATCGTTTGAATACATTTTAATATTGATTTATTAAAAAAATCATTGTGCTTTTTCACTTTCAAAAAATATTTTTAAGTTATATTATTGTTAATTATGTTCTCTTTTTAATTAATTAGTTTTAATTGTAAGCAGATACAAATGAAATTGTTTTTCTACCTAAATTGTTTCGCCTTGATTAAGCTTTTAGCCTAACTACACTAGATTTGTTGTAAACAACATTTAGCTAATACTTAGTCGCTCCCACGGAGTGTTTTTATTAATTAACCTGAAAAGAAAACACTATCATTAATTTTAAGTAATTAAATTAGAAATAGGTACATTTGGTGATATTTTAGAAAAAATAAATTTTAACTAGCAAATAAATGATTTGGGAAAATAACTTGTGCTCTTTGACATTGGAAAACTTATGTGTATACTTTTCTTTAGGATATATATTATAAAATTATTACACTACTATCCGGGCAAAGCAGGGTCAAATCATTAGTAAAATACAAATTTGTTCGATGCTAATTTACAGCTGTCAAAACAAAGTTTCCCCTCCATTTATGAAACGTCTTATTTTACAAAGCTGTCAATTATAACAAGATTTATGCGGTTTTGTATAATATTATTTATTGCTGGCATAACAGAATAAACTAGACAAAAAAAGAGTTTCAGATTTAAATATTTCCTTCGAATGAAATATTTTAAATTCATTTTTCCATCTTTGTATCTGATTTACTTCATTTTAAACTTGGTATGAGAATCAATCATATTACATTTTATGTAACTAAGTATTGAGAATGAATAAAAATATGATTAGTGAAAAGATTAACTAATCTTTAAATATGTAGGTTAACTTTAAAAATATTAACATGATAGTGTTTTAACTATCAACATGGAGACGTGTGTTTTTACATCTAATTACATATAACATTCAAGTAATTACCGAATAATTGTTATAACAAAAAAATACTTGGCCGTGTGGGGTCGGTTGACTTTAGAAAAGTAATATCCGATCTGCTATCACAAATCCTGAGGAGCTACACCACCTCTAAAGGAATGGACTCGCCAAGCCAGTAGCCAGCTTGGCGTTTTAAGGTCATACCTCCCTAATGCACAAAACAATGGAGGCCCATGTCCAGCAGTGGACGAAAAAGGGGGTGATTATGGTTAAATTAAAAGTTATTACTTTTATTATTTTTATCGTCATCTTGTGCTGATGTACTATAAGGGTTGTCCGTTCCTGCACAGCATACCTTGCGGTTTTAGTTCATTGTTCCAAAATGATTTATATAACTATACCTACTATGCTATGTGATTAATGATTATGCACCTAATGTCTATGAAACAAATTGATATTTAGTATCCAACAAAAAGTTGTTTGTTAAATTTTAACAGTCATACAAATCGTATTCCACCCGCATGAAATAAGAGTGTACTGTTAGTTAAAAACAATAAACATGTCTCGTTAAAATCCAATCTATGGTAGGAATCTTAGGAGCCGTATTTCTTTTCTTTTCAATGCTGTAGTAAATACAATGTTACTTTTACAATAACAATTCTATACAGCCGAGAAACGATGTACATTTTTTTTAAATAGTGCTATGAGAATGAGTGCTGAGCACTCGACCCTCGCATTAGAGCAAACTCTAATGAACCTTTAAGAGTTAAGCGTTAATCGCTCGTAAGAATTATAGTCCAAGATATATAAAACATATGAAATCTATACTAATATAATAAAGAGAGAGTGCTAATTTTGTGAGGCTGTGTGTATGTGGAGGGTAATCTCTGGAACCACTGCACCTATTTGAAAAATTCTTCCACCATTTGAAAGGTACATTATTCCAGATGGACATAGGCTATATATTATGTGTAAAAAAATTGCCGGGCATACAACGCATACCGGGCATAGCTAGTATTATTAATAAAATATAAAACTTTGAGGTTAAAAAGCTAGAGTATAAAAAGATTAGGGTTAAATATCTTAAGATTCATTGGCGCTTATATAGCGCTCGAGCGCTAACGTTTAATTTTATATAATTTTCATGGACATTTGAGGCTTGTGTCGCATATTATGCCCATGAGCATCAGTATCCAGTCACCACTTACCACCAAGTGGACTGTTTGTTCATCTATTTGATTTATTGATCTATTGATCTATTCGATCAATTTGATCTATCAATCTATTTGATCTATTTGAAATGTTTTATTTGATTTATATTCATACTAAATCTAATACTTTGAATATAAGCGAATTCATTTGAAATCCGTTAGGGGTTTTTACACCCCATGGCAACAGTACGACCGCGTACGGTATGTGTCATTCTAAAATAGACCTTAAACAACAGCTGACCTTTACCGTTATTACAACCTTTCGCACAAAGGTTCGCCTGTCATTATTTACTTCCTAAAGGCTTTTGCACACAACGTGCGCCAAAAAGAATGGACTTTTATGAGGTCCGGTACATAAAAACCACGAATATTGACTCGCCCGCAACTTATCTTACATTTTGAGTACTAAAATCTTCAACATTTATTGGTATTTGACAAATGATAATACCATTTTTTATTATTGCACTTCACGTCATCAAGAGGCCGTTCACTCGCACTTTCTTGACAGAGCGCTACTGCATCCTGTGCGGTAAGAGCGTAATCAGGATTTTATGCAAGGTAAGAATTTTATCCATGGTGGGGCAAAGAAATCAATTTTCTTATAATTTAAATTAGAGGTAGTGTAATGCAGAAAGTTTGTTACTTATTCTTCTCTATGCCAGGGGAGGCAAGAGCCCCAACCATCTTCGAGACATTTTAAACTGCAAACCCGAAATTGTGGAACGAACTGCCTACAGAGATTTTTTCACTAAATTACAATTAAGGGCCCCCCTTCAAGACAGCTGCGAATGCGAATACGTCGGTAGCGAACCTGTTGTCCACCCTGGTGTTGCAGGTGTCCATGGGCGGCAGTGATGATTTACCATCTCGTGGGCCGTCAGGCCATCTGCCACCGGTACTAAAAAAGATTGATACCCTTCCATCGTCCTGTGTTTCTCGATTGTTAAATGTAATCTACTTATAAATAATCTATCGGTCCTGCGGCAGATTGTAAGAAAGGCTTTAATCACGCGTAATTTTAAGATGCTGGAGCATTTTGGAAATTATAAAACAAACAAAAACAAAAAATTTTGATTAACTACAATATGTATAGTATATGATTTCCAAGGTCTTAATTTAAGTTTTAAAAGCGTTTTGATTGAAAAAATATGCACTATAGTTTAGGTTTTTGTCACAAAATTCTTTATTATGAACGTACTAGTTTTCTTTTTAACCCCTTGGCCGCACAGGCTGTCCGGCTCTTATATCTGTTCGTCAATATTAAATTGACCTTGCCACGTATGTGCAAGTTTTAAGAAAAGACTCAAGGAACATTTATTTTTATTTATTTTTAGGAAACACTTGTGAACACTCGAACAACGAACCTGAGAGGAAGGCTCTGATAGGGACTCCAAATTTGAACAGGTGTGATGTAGGGATGTTCTATAAAATTCTGTCGGAGCCAACATCGAAAGCTGCAAACATTGCGTGCGATTTTTTGGATCTCTATAAGTTAAGAGTTAAGTAGGGATTAATAAAAACATTGTAACCTTTAGGGTACGATGGGGCTGACATAAAAAAGTGTAAATGCCCCTAAATAACTAAAGAGAAAAAAAAACATTTATTTATCAAATATTGATCAGAAATAAGTCAATACTAGGAGGAAATATTGAACCTATATTGTGCATGTATGTATGCATACTATATGCATAAAAATAGTATATGTGCATGCATATGTGTGAATAGAATGAAACTGAAATGGAAGCTCGTATTATAAAGTCCGGCTTTTGTCACTTTACGCAATAAAGGATAATTTGAATAAGTAGATATATCAGTATTCTAATTTCTGTTCTTATGTCCTCAGACGTTTATATAAGAAATTAATTATTTTACGCAAGGCAAAATTAAACTTCTTGAGTTTCTAGGCTCAACTTTAAGGGGTGAGATATTGGGTCTCGGGGCGGAATTAAATATTGATTGGTTTTGCTTTGTTTTAAATTTGACAATGGATATTTTAAGATAATAGCAATCTCCTTAGAGAAGAAATTATTTTCTTTATTTTCTTTGATAAATGTCATTTTTTAAATGTCTAAGCATATATGAGGGGGAGAGTGCACGCTGCAATCCAACAGCCGCTGGGCGCACACGACTGGCCACGTTACCCCTCTCTCACAGAAGACTACCTTGAAATGTACTGCATTTCCCATTTTATCTTATTTTCCTAATGTACGTACGTGTTTCGGTAGTGAATGAGATGTGCCAGAGCCCATTCCCATCCTATCCCTCCCCATTTCTCCAACCCTTTCTCCAAACCATTCCTATATCCAAAGGTAGGCAGCGCATCCGGGGGCGTGCCAACGTTTGTCATTTTGAACTAATGTTGGCATGTATCACGGATGTCTATGGGCTACACTATCCACTTACCATCAGGTGGACTGTATGCTCGTCTGCCAGCTTCGTCTCCGACGTTTGTCGGCATTCATATAACGAAATGAAGAGGAGTCAGGACACTTAATCGTAGGCAGATCCACAGGAACTAAAAACTAACAAACACATAAAAAAACTAACAAAACACTCCGACTCGAATAAACATTTGTCTTTAAACAAATAAATATCCAACCAGATATCGAAACCGGAAACTTTCGCACAGCACTACCAACTGGGCTATTCGCTCGTGGATATAATGAGAAACAAAAAATATAAGTTCCTTCAACTCAAGGCAAGAGTACTTATTCGCTATTTATGGTAGTGCTGCAGTTAATAAAATTCAACTAACCATGATGATTGCTAATCTTCGTTTTCTAACGCCATCTTCTAGCCATCTTCTGATGGCACTGCAAGTTCAGTTCTAGTTGCGTAAGAGTTCTAAGCGCTGTCAACAAATCCTATCATTCAAACAAAAAGAAAAAATAATCTCTGAGTTACGAGATTATAATCACAAGACAGTTGCATTTGCAGAAGTGTCAATACTATTTTATTTTAGAATCTGGAATTATGTTAATGTCGCTTACATATCGTATTAAGTGGAGTTAAGTGTTATACTATATGTCACTTAATTTGAATACTTCTTTACTAGCGGAAACTTTATGGGTTAGGGTATTTACTGTATTTTTAGTTGATATTAGTGTAACTGTCTCTTTCCCAAATAAAATAAAATAAAAATAAAAGTGAACAGAGGGCGCTTCTCGACCCAAAATACTATTAAAAATATAAGGCGATTGTAAAGAAATTTTGTAGGCTGAATCACGACCGTCAATGACTACCATTGCCGAACCGACAATGAATAAGGACCAATAGAAGTTATGAATCACCAACTATGAATAAGCTAATTTTCAAGTATCTTCAATTTCAGCAAACTCATCAAATTACATCATCGATCGAGTAGTTAACCTAAGAGAAAATATGGATATTTTGAAGGGTTTCGGCTACAACCTTCTAATAACATTATTACAGCAAGGACGTAATAGCCATAGAAATAGATAACGATAGACTGGTCAAGTGTATTAAAACTAAATTTCCTTCATTCAAATTCAAAGACAAACATTTTTGCGAGTCATAAACAATAATTAGAAATATTTCAACATTTGTATTTTGTACTCTAACTGAAAAACTGTGCACAGTCAGTTTTTCCATTAGCATCAATTAGCCTAACTATGGGATAAATTGATATTGAACCGCAAGTTTGATTGACAATCGTAAGCAAGTTTGATTGACACGGATTTTACGTACTTTGCGTGACTAAATCCTGAATGTCAAAATTTCATAATCTGGACTTAAATGCTTTTATAGAAATGTTTTATTTTTATTAATGTTTAATGTTTATAGAAATTAAATTGGCAGAAGAGACGACAGTTAGTAATGATAAACGGATACTGTCGCCTATGGACATCTGTGCATGCTGTGACAACATAACGAGGAGTCAGTTATTCCGTCACCAACGCTCTTATCGTCCATTCATACACGTCGTCTTGTACACGAGGGATGTATTGTATGGTCGCTAAACGTCGCGTTGGTCAAGCGGGTTGGCGAATCCTTTCTTGTAGTTTCAGAGGTAGTGTAGTATATCTATTATTATTAAATTATTATTATTATTAGTATCTATTATTAGTGGAATAGTATTGTAGGGGGTGAGTGCACGTGCATTCCCACAGCCGCTAGGCGCACTCGACTGGCCACGTTAGCCCTCTCTGCTAGTATGTATTCCTACTTTATCGTATTTATGCCACCTTGAAATGTACTGCATTTCCTACTTCATCGTATTTGCCCGTACGTAAGATGTACGTACGTGTTTCGGTAGTGAGTGGGATACGACAGAGCCCATTCCCATCCCTTCCTATCTTATCTCTATTCTTTATTCTGCAAAGGTATTCTTTATTCTGCATCCGGGGGCGTGTAACGCGTATGTCCATGGACGACAGTATCTATATACCATCTGGTGGACTGTATGCTCCACTGTCGCTTTTCTATAAAAAAATTAAAGGTTTTTGGTAGCGGCTTTATTATCCCTCGGTAGCCGTTTACAACAATCACGAGAAGAAATAGAGTGGCACCATTCTAAAGCCGGTCGTCATCACACGGCAAGATAGCTAAGTAGCTTGAATATTTATGAGTCAGTTTTTATGTAAATATAATTACTTTTATGTCTCTCCGATTATTAAGAGGCCTACTTCGATAAGTACTTCTGTGAATCGGATGCGTTATCTTGACTCTTCAATCGTACCATATTTTTTCTCAATAGGTTGCGGTTGTCTTTGAATTCTTTTACGCGCTATTGATTGAAATTTTACCCGACTATGGCAAAGCTAAAAGGAAACGTTAAAAATTTGCTAGCCTATGTACCTATGTAATGTATTTATGATTGTTCTACAGTACTGTAATACTGTAGTTCTACAGTTCTGCAGAAAGACTTTTTATCGTCCGCTGTTGATCACGGGCTTCCTAATGTATGTATATCCTTAAAATGTCACGTTGGTGATGCGGGTTGGCGAGTCCATCTTTTAATCTTTTAACTGATGTAGTTCCTCAGGGCTTGCGGTAGCGAATTTGTTATCTTTTTCTACCACAGCTCGAAAATTATTGAGCTACTGTTTAGCAAATGAGGTATCAGTCTATTCGCCTTAATTACTCTAATACCATAAGAAAGATTTCTTGTAATATATCCAAAATGGCGACTGTAAGTAATTTAAAAAAATAGAGGTCCAATTTTTTTTCTTTCCCGAATATGCGTGGGATATCGCACAGTGAGAATGAAAGAAACTCAACTCAAAATTTAAACAAATCGAGTTTAATACATTAAACGACTTAAAGAAGGAAGGTCTATCATCTAGATCAGCGTTTCTCAACCTTTTTTATGTCGTGACCCACGAAAAAGCCAAAAAGTTAAGTAAATAGTCTCCCGACCCCGTACTATAAAATTATAATAATATTTTAATTGTTCATTCATACGTTTAATAACTAATTTTTATCATTTTATTTTATTACGTCTCGGTATTGTATCATTTGTAAAAAAAATATTTTTTTGTCTTCTTCCGGACTTATCATAATATATATTGGTCATAATCAATTAAAATATATTATTTTAAATAACTAATTTCATAAATAGTAACTTTTTCAAAGCTCCCCCAGCTGATAAAAACGCTAAACCGCGCATTATAAATATAAATTTTCGGACGTATAAATCGCGCCCGTTTATTTGAGAGTCTATAAACTTACGACTGTCCTAGGCAAGGTTTTAACCTGTGCGGTGTAATTGCGCAAACTTGTCAAATAAGCCGCTCGCGCATCCCGTGGCACATGCCTACGCTATTCGCTCCGAGCGAATTACAGGTTCGTACATGTTAATTGCTTCAGTTATAAAAACAAAAGGACGCGAGGCAGAGCTTCATTGTTATTTACATTTTTAGTGAAATAGCATATGGAAGCAAGTACATACAACAACTATCTTATCTCACTCCCTCAGTGTTTAATGTTTTTAAAAATAGATAACAGTAAAAAGTCGGTTAAAAAGTTAAATTAAAATGGACAAATTTGTAACAAAACGAAGTGTTCCTTCTACGTCTGGTGAAACGGTGAAGAAAAAGACCAGGTTATACAACGACACATATTTGAAATATGGATTTATTGCATTGGAGGACAAGCCACAATGTGTTGTTTGTTTTCAAGTCCTATCTGCGGAAAGCATGAAGCCTTCAAAATTACTCCGGCATCTGGAAACAAGACACCCGTCTTTACAAGGCAAACCGTTAGAATTCTTCGAGCGTAAGTCACTTGTTTTGAGAAATCAACAAATTGCTATAAAAAAATCCAGCCGTAATGAGACTGCGGCACTTCATGCTTCCTACTTAGTAGCACTGCGAGTCGCGAGGGAATCTAAGCCCCATACTATTGCGGAAAGGCTCATTTTACCTGCTGCCATTGATATGGTCAATATGATGATAAGTCCAGAAGAAGCTAAAAAATTAAAAACTATACCCCTTTCAAATGATACAATATCAAGGCGTATTAATGAAATGGCTGTCGATATTGACAACCAAATAATTGAAAAATTTAAATTAAGTGAATTTTTTGCCATTCAGTTTGACGAGTCAACAGACATATCGAACTTAGCGCAATTTTTATGTTTTGTTCGATATGAATGTGAGGAGTCTATTAAAGAAAATATGCTTTTTTGCTAATCAATTCCTGGTCGAGCATCAGGCGAAGGACTTTTTAACACATTTATTGAAGCAACACAAAACGAAAACTTGGACTGGAATAAATGCATTGCAGTATGTACTGATGGCGCGAAAGCGATAACAGGGAAGAACAGTGGCGTGATAGTAAAGTTAAAAGATATTATGCCGCATGTGGAATGGACGCACTGCTTTCTTCACAGACATGCGCTTGCCACAAAAAAGATGCCGAACAATTTACAAAATGTTTTATCACAAGCTGTTAAAATTGTTAATTTTATTAAAAGCCGACCGTTGCAAACTAGATTGCTTTCCACACTCTGCGAAGAAATGGGTGTCGATAACCATTCACTGCTTTTCCATTCTGAAGTGAGATAGTTGTCGCGTGGAAAAGTTCTTACAAGGCTTTTTGAATTGCGAGATGAATTAAAAATCTTTTTTACAGATAAAAATAGTTCATTTTTAAAATTTTTACAAGATAAAGAATCTTTATTACTATTGGCTTACTTGAGTGATATATTTTCACATTTGAATGACTTAAATACGAGTTTAAAAGGCCGTAACAAAAATATTTTACTTATGACAGATAAAGTCAATGCCTTTATCAAGAGGCTTAGTATTTGGATTATACGCCTTGAAAAACGAAATTTTGATGCATTTACTGCAACTTCTGATTATATTAACAAAAATTCGAATTTAGAAAATTCAGTTATTGATCGCCTGTTGGAGAGCATGAAAACGCATTTAGGTGAATTGAAGATTCAGATACTAGAACATTTTCCAAATGGCAATAATGATTTATCGAAAAGATGGGTTCTCAATCCGTTTGATGACAATATTGTTGCAGCTGCCGAGTTACGAACTGAGACTCACAATTAACTCATTGAGCTATCGGCTGATAAAACTTTACAACTGGAATTTTTATCTCAAGACTTAGATAAATTTTGGCTTGCAAGACGACGTGAGTACGGAAGCCTAGTAACGAAGCTTTGAAAACATTGATACCCTTTCCTACTTCTTACTTATGCGAAAAAGGTTTCTCATCTATGGTGGCTTTGAAAACTAAATACAGAAATCGTCTGTTATCACTCGAAAATAATTTACTTATGAGTGTTTGCAATGATGATCCACGTATAGAAATACTTTTAAGTGAGAAACAATGCCAAATATCGCATTAATTAATTAATGTTCATGATTAATCATTTTAATTAAATAAAGTAAGCTGTAAGTTTATTTTTTCATGTTGTTATTTATTATATTGTAATATTTAATTTTATAACACGACACTAAAATTCATTCCTTTAATAAACGAATCTTTTGTATAGTTTGTATGTTTCGATGTCTTATTATTTTTCAACAGACTGCGACCCCCTTTAATAACAAACGCGACCCCCCTAGGGGTCGCGACCCACCGGTTGAGAAACGATGATCTAGATATTCAAAAACTGCCTGACTTTCGCTAGAAAAGGACGAACGCATTTATTCCGTCTCTTTCATTTCCGCGCGACCCGCACCCCTCGTTATTGTAACTAGTTTTTGGAAATGATTTACTATATTAATTTAATTATGTTTTTAATATAATTTCTAGTGTATTGGTTGATGTTAGTCTTAACAACATTAAGAAAGATTTATTTTTAAATGGCTTTTTACAGCAAAACATTACGGCGTAATTAAGCGGAAACTCCCACAAATACATTTCTTTCATTTCCTATAAAACACAGATTTCATATTGAGTCTCTTTCATTCTCACTGTGCGATATCATTGCACGGGCAATCCTAGTGTGGCCACTGAGTGGAACGTTATTTATTTATACTTATTAAAGGCAATGGAGAGTAAAATTCCATAATTGTACATTGTTGTTGGGGTAAAAGGAAACCAGTTAAGAAAACCACAAAATATTTGGATTTGGAAAGATGTTGAAATGTGTAGTCGGGTATAGGTATTGGAAGTATTTTTGCATGTAAAATGTTTATAATTTTTGCAGTATTTTAAATATATTTTGTTACTAACAACACTTTTCTAAAGTTAACTTAGTTGTAATTGAGTAATTAAGTTATGTAATTAAACAACTTCGTAATTTTGTAATAAGAAATATCCGTAACCCTCTTTCCATTTTGTCTTTATAAGGTATTAATTTGATGGATAAATGTAATACTTTAATTTATGTGATATATTAATTTATGTGAATGTGTATTTGACTTTATTATTATTTGATTCAATAATTTAATTGATTATATTATTAATTTAATTACATTATATTTAATAACATTAGGATCAAATTATGAAGTATTTTAAAGATTGTACTCAAACTTTGTAAATAATAATTGTTTATTATATACTTGTACGTCTTATGGCAGAACTAATACGTTCACAAATAAACGGATTTAAGATTTGAGATTTATAGATAAGTACTAAGAATTCACCCCTGCTTTGCCCGCATATTTTGCACTTATGAATGCATATAATAATTTCTATAATAGTCAAAAGTTATTTTTATGAAAACAGGTTTATTTCAGGAGATCTTGTAATTACCATAACCCTTAAAATTCAGACCAATAAACTTTCTCTGTTTAAATATATACCCAGTTAATGACTTTGATTAAACATTAAAATTGCAAAATCTTTACCTCACTATAACGTCTTTCAATTTACACATATTTACACTTAAACACTAGAAATAAACACAACACTAAAATTAACACTCACACACACCCACTAAGAAGACTGAAAAGATAGTTTCAGAACTACGTGGGAACTAATTCCCGAACTGAAACTGAAAAGCGTCTTAACAACGCGCGCGAATCTACAGGTCTGGCCGCATTGCTGTGGAGTTTCCCGCGTCAAAGTTAGACGGGGATAACACGACAGTTTTCCCGTGCATGCGAAAGAGATAGGTATATTTCGCGATGAAAATTGCAAGCACACACAGATAATTGTAATGTGTGTGTGGTGGATATATGCGTTGTAGATGTAAAGTATGGAATGATTAATTATTGCACTTCATATGCAATGATTAATCATTCCAGATCTATCTTGATACTATTGGTGTGATCGAAATATATAGCGATTTGCCCTGACTTCGCTCAGGTGACATAACAATTTCCTAGGAATCTCAAATTAAGACTATATCTTCCTGCATTAGTTTAGCTTCTTAAAAGTGAAAGAATATTCAAAATTTGTCCTTATTTATTGGTACCTACTTACTTCTTAACACAACTTTTGTCAGGGGGAGAGTGCACACTGCAATCCAACAGCCCCTGGGCGCGCTCGACTGGCGCCCAACTGAAAATCAGCGCTACCACCTTTGTAGTATAGCATAAGCTGAGTTACGTACATTTGCTATAGTATAGCAACTACTTGTTATTCATATTCATATTGATTCTAATGTATGAGTTGCTATTAAGTCATCAATTCATTAAAAAAGCAACGGCCTTGATCAGTTTTGCTACACTTACATTTTATTAAAGAATTTCTTAAACCATACCATTAGTTTTCGTCTCTTTACAGATGGATATAGCCCTCTCCCAATGCCACATTGCGCTTTCTGGTGCGTGGACTCTGTTCGAGGATACGTCAACTTTTTTTTTAAATAGACCCGATGTACAGACTTAACGTTAAACTGTTTTACTATATGTATACATTATTGCTGATCGTAATTGTATCTATGATATAAATGAAGCATGGAATTACGTAAGTGTCAGCTAAAAATATGTCAGCTATTTTAGCTAATTTGGCGACTTTAAACAATAGACGTTGCATAGACAGAGTTTGTAGGTGTATCATCACTAATAAGCAAAATATTATGCTTGTTTTAAATTCTTAAGCTAGGGACAAATCTAGCGAATAATTGGGGCAAATATACCATATACCATAGCAAACACCATATCTGGAAGAAAACATCGTCCGCAGCGCATCGCTCCGCGCGTCCGTCCTGTTGCACGCTGATGCTTAAATTTCGCAACACGTTCAATTACAACACGTGTGTTCCATTACACACGTGTTGTAACGGAATGAATTTCCCTCGTTATGGGAGTTTTCTTTGTGGTTATTTTGCGTTTGTTTTGGCTTGTCAAGTGTTTCTATAATGTTTGACACAGAAAGATTTCTAATTGAAACACAATCATTGACGCGGCAAAACTGACATTACTCGTTGCATTGACAGCTCGCGAAATTTGATCCATGGTCCGCTGGATTTGATGTGTGATGGTCAAAGCGAAATTCAGCTCGTAGAATTCCTTGCCCGAATTTTCCACTAAGTTTGTCCCAAGCCTAATAAAATAAATTTTCTGTTTGCTCTTACGAGTAGAAAGCTAATTAGCGCGAACAAGTTGTAACTACGATTAATGGATAAATAGAAAAGAAGTTCTGTATATGTTATTCTAATTTTTATTATTTTCTATACGTATAAGTGCCTACTCGTATAAATATTAACACCTTAGCTGGCAAGGAGACACTCCACTGATGGTAAGTTATCGCCCATGGCCATCTTCTAGTATCGGTATAAAATGACGAAAGAACACATTCAAAGTCATTCGGCGAGCTACGGATAGAGCTACCCTCGGGGTTTCTTTATCGGATAAGGTCCGAAATGAAAAGATTCGTCAGAGCTAATGTCACTAACATAGCATGCTGAAGCGGCAATGTGCAGGTCATATTTACAGCAGGACCAACAACTAATCGCGTAAAAGAGTCCTCGAATGGAGGTCGTGTACTTGAAAAAGTTCACCGATGACGGTTGGATGTGATGAGCCGAGGGTCGTGTATGGTGACGAGCATTGGGAGAAGACTATATCCAGCAATGGAGGAATATCGACTGATGGTCTGGTATAGTAATCCACTTACCATAATGCAATGGAGAATAAAATACACGACAAAAAAAAATCAGTCAGCAATAGATCAATCAATAACCACAGACACCATAATGCAGTATTAAATAAGGTCTATTTTGGCGTCCTGGGTACATTAGCGTATTGTAGACCATACAAATCAACGAAGTTATTAATAGTGATACTTGAGGTCATGTTTCGTAACATCGCACCGCATAAATACGGCAGTGCGCTCCGTTCAAGTGTGCGGTGGTTTATACAAAATGTATGAAAATGATTCAGGAGGAATTTTGCAAAATTTTGCATTCCGGTGCGACCCGCCGTAATTTGCGCGAGCCGTAAAAGGCCTTAAAAGTCCTGCATTTTAGAGGTGGAGGCCTTTTAGGCTTTGCTATCCCTTAGTAACCTTTTACGAAACCCGCGGGAAGAGATGATATGGTGGTATTCTCGGCAGACACCACGCGGCCAATATCTGCCTACGTCGTTCAACAAAGCAACAGTGCAATTCAATAGAACCTTCTGGTTTGAATTTTAAGGCTGTGATCAATCATTTCGCACCATGTCGAACTTGCTAATTCATTATTGAGTTCTATATTAAAATTACTCACCTTGTCGTTTTAGCAACTTTCCTTTTAACCTGCCATTTAGCGGTCGCAATTATCGGCCGTGACGTCACGTTCGTAGATATACGTATTTTGTGTTTACGCACCGCACACGATCGGGAAAGCGGAGAATTGACAAAAACCAGTCCATCATGTGTATGGTAGCTTATGTAGATATTTATGTATTCAAATAGTAGTCATGACTGATAACCCCTATAAAACGGTAGATGAATGCTTGAGACCTTTGCATAAAGAAACTGTGCTTTTATTTGATTATCACAAACATTTCGTACTGCAATCAACCCCCAAAAAGGCGTGCAAATACAACTAGGTGGCAACTTGTTTTTTGTGGAAATGATAATTGTTGCATCATAGATGAACGAACGATGCGAGTTTTTTTTCAGTTAAAGCACGGAATTTTTAAATCACCTCACAACTACGCGCTCTTTTTTATATGCGTTAAATCGGCTTGAATGTGAGTTTCGTTGTCAAAATTGAGCTGCACCCCATTCATCCCCCGTGAATGGCACTAAACACCCCTTGAATGCGGACGGGAGTTAATTGCAGTAGGTAGTAATTAGGCACTTTGTAGTTTAATAAACTACCACTATTAAACCATAAAACCCACATGACGCAATTTTTATAATAAACAAACACTCGACTTCATTTCTCGAGTTCTCGCAAAAAAGTCCAGACGGTTACTTATTGTTTGTGGCGCGGGGAGGCGGGAACATCAATGGCGTAAGGTTGCCATTTGACCGATTAGCGCAGTTGGTAGTGACTGTTCTTGCTATACAACAAGTCTCAGGCTCGATTCCCGGTCGGACATTCATTTGTTTAAAGTTTAAATGTTTGTTTCGGGTCTGGGTGTGTGTTTGTATATGTGTGTATCTCTGGACCCAAGACACAGTAAGTCCTAGTGTGGGCGTGTGGCGTTATTATTATTATTATTATTTGTAAAGTCATAAAACCTGGATAAAGATCTCAAATACCTCGGACTTATCAGCTTGAAACCCGGACGTTCCTAGAATTTTTTTTTAATATCAGCGGAACCAACGGTTTTCACTGACACTTCTACAGTTTGACACGATTTTGTTCCTTTTTCAATACCATACCATTCCCAATAACCTCTCCCAAGGCTTATCACTACACACGATCCTCGGCTCATCTCATCCAAAGAGATCCAACCACATCCAACGACCACCGGTGAACTTCTTTAAGGCGTCGGACCACTGGCCGGAGGGCGTCACACACTGCGCTTCCTGGTAAGTTCTTCCTTTCTCAATATGTTGTTCTAATAACACACAAGTTCGAACTCCGAACACGCTAAGTGGATTACATTGCACTCTTTGGCTTGTGAGTGTAGCACCAACTCAAGAGACAATTACCTTAGGCCTTAGACAATTTACCTTTGTTTTACTACAATGTAAAATGTAAATTGTTTAATGTAAAATGATGATTTTACTATTTTCTTAGGCTTTCGCGATTACTATACATAGCAATTAAACAACTTTGAACGGTTTAAATCGCGTATATTTAACATTATTTATATCCCGACGTTTCGAACACTTTGCAGTGGACGTGGTCACGGGGTGACAGTCACCCCGATTTAAACCGTTCAAAGTTGTTTAATTGCTATGATGACTTTACTGTTACCTGTTAGCCCTAGATTTGACAGTTCACTTTTATTAAATTAGTTTCTTAAGTGCGTTTCATTTGCATCAGTGTTTTTTATTTTTAATAATTTTACTGATAAATAAATTGCTGGGGTGAAGACTGAGTGTCATTTATTTACTAAGAACTCTTCTACCGTCTGAGCAAACGACGTAGAAATATATGATGAAGTCACATCGATAGATATACCTACTTAGCTAAGCTTATTGACAAACTTATTTATACCTCAAGATCTGTGTGGGCAAAGCCAGGCGCAATTGCTAGTTTGTATGTAAAATGTGAGCCGCTACGTAACCTTTCTATTAGAATTTTCTTTCCCCATAAAACATTCTATATGCGATTGCAGAAAAATAAAATTCCTTGCCATTATTTTTAATGCGCCTGCGTCAAAGCTATAAAGTAACCAAATAGAATAAACAAACGTAGTTAGGTATGGAAACATTTAGTATGGGAAAATTATTTGAACCTACATACCATACACTTAGAAAAATATACGGTGAGTAACATAAAAATGGGAAGTAATTGACTTTTCTACAATTTGAACTTTGTGTAACTAATTTGAGGAAAATATATGAACTGTGCCAAACAAAATAATGGCTGCATAATTTATTTATTATTTTATTTCAGGGATTTAATCTTATTCTTATTTAAGTTATATATAGCGTTGTTAAAATGTGATAACGGCTTGATGTCTATATGGGACGGTCTCTGCTGTAAGTGGTCCGTGGTCACCGGTGCGGCTCCAACTGAAAATCAGCATAACAATTTACACTGCGACATACTACTGAGTTGGTGCCGTTCTTTTTTACTTTCCGCTCATTTTATTATACCTTCTAATATTGTTGTTAAAAATAAAATAATTGTCTTTCCCTCTTTCTTTAATTTTTTATTAGATTTATATAAGAGTGGTTTAGGCCGATTTTAGAATAGCATTTCTTCCCGTGGATGATGTAAGAGGCGATCAAGGGAGAACAAAGCTGCTACACAAGCCACAGTCTAAACACACCATTTCTAAAACAGTGGACTCGCCAACCCGCTCGGCCAGTGCAGCGTGGCGTTTTAAGACCATACATCCCTCGTCCACGAGACAGTGTGCATTGGGAACCCCATTTCCTGCAGTGAATACTGAAAGGGCTTGTTGTATTGCAATAATAAGCAAAAATAAAAAAAAGCAGACCTACTTATAATGCACAAATACATAGTGGTCGAATGAGGCGATATCTTTCGTCTTCGGGTTATTACATTTTCCAAACATTTTCCTTGTTACGGGGAGCGGTTGATACGGATGACATAAGAAATGTAACTCCTTGCCTACAAGTTAAGAACGGAGTGATCCCAGGGTAAGCTTACCCACTACCGTTGGTTACTGTAAGCCTCTTAAAGGATTAAGTTATATGTAGAAGATGACTTAAAGTAAATTCTAACTTATTGTATAAATGCGAAAGTTTGTTTGTTTGTTTGTTTTCTTATAATATATCTGCAGCAAAGTGAAGTATCTCTTTCAAATTTGGAAAATGTACAAATGTTTTTAAACACCTGCAGTGCAATTGAATGGGCAGTGCATTTGGGCGAAGAAGAGTAACATTCCACAGCTGTTGGGCAAGTCCAGGTTGCCGAGTTACCCCAGTCACATAAAGACTGCTATGAAATATATCGACCATTGTGCTTCTGGCACAATTAACACTTAATGAATTACCCTTACGATGGTGTAATTCACATAATTCGACAGTGATGCACAGAAGAGAATAGGCAAAGACGTAGAAATCTTGAAAACCATTAAGATCAGGAAACTCGAATACCTACTTCGGTCATATAAGTCATTATACACAGAAGGATCTCAGTGCTCTGCATGTAATACAATAATGCGTTCAGGGTGCTGTTGGGGCTGGCGCGCTTCTGCAGCGCATTCCAGATGTTTGCTGAGGCACACGTGGATGGGTACCGGTCCATCCTACGTGGTAGAATAGCCTCGATGATTCGTCGCGTGCGATACAGCGCCAACGGTATCCTGGCGACATTGGCGGAGAAGGTGGACTACTCTATACTGAGGCACTGGACAGGGGCACAGATCAGTGCCGTTGTGTAATGTCTCTACTCGTAGCTATATATGAATGTCTTTTTTAATGGTTTGTATTTTTATTTTTTTATTGTTTGTGTGTATTTTTATAATAAATTATAATATATGTGTGTACCTGAAATAAATTCTTTATTATTATTATTATACCAGGTAAGATCCAGGGCAGGAGGAGGCCCGGAAGGCAAAGAGCATGCTGGCTGAATAACTTACGCCAGTATTACGACAAGAGCACAGGATCACTATTTCGTGCTGCAGTTACAAAAGTACAATTAACCGTGATGATTGCCAACCTTCGTTAGAAGACGGCACTACAAGAAGAAGAAGAATTAGTCTTATAATTCATTAACTCCTAATGTGACGACTGATGTTAGCTTCCGCTGGAATCTTTTGGCGCTGTTAGTTTTGGAGGGGGATAGTGCACGTTGCAATCCAACAGCTGCTGGCGCGCTAGACTGGCCACGTTACCCCTCTCTCACAGAAGACTACCTTGAAATGTACTGCATTTCCCACTTTATCTTATTTCCCTAATGTACGTACGTGTTTCGGTAGTGAGTGAGATGTGTCAGAGCCCATTCCCATCCTATCCCTTCCCATTTTCCTAACCCTTTCTCCAAATCCATTCCTATATCTCCAAAGGTAGGCAGCGCATCCGGGGTCGTGCCAACGTTTGTTATTCTGAACTAATGTTGGCATGTATCGCGGATGTCTATGGGCGACTCCGCTTACCATCAGGTGGGCTGTATGCTCGTCTGCCGCCTTCGTCCATAAAAATAATAATAATGTAAAGAAAATAAGAAATACATTTTCAGTGGTCATGTGATGCTTCATGTTTGTATCTATTTTTCCTATGTATGTACTGATATCTAAATAAACTATTAATAAACTCACGTAGTTTTCTATTTTCCTTATACATATTCCTCGTAAACTCGAAAAAAAGATTATGAAATACCGTTGAAGCTACCTACTAACACAGAAAGTACAACGGACAATTTGATTGTCAAATATTACATAAATCTGTTAGCAGCTATTTATTCATCTTCGATTACTAATAAACAAGAATCGATTCATACCAATCGATGTTTTCTTTGCTCTCCACGTATGAGTAATACCAACGATACTTACGCTATTTTTGCTCAGTTTCACGGTCGATTACCAATATCACTTTATTATAACAACTACAAATGTAAATTCTATTTATACTGTTTTTCTAGCTATTCCTGTTGCATCATCGTTACCATCAGCATCCACCGCTGGTTTAGGGATCTCCTATGCACCGCGACCATTCACGGCCTTCTGCTCCTGTCGTCCAGCCATTACCGATTATCTTCAAGTCTGCACACCATCTCGCCGGAGGGCGTTCCACGTAGCTCCCTAGTATATTGGAAAACCCTTTTAAAGTTTGTTTACTTTTCTTGGTAAGCCAAGTGTGGATCGTTCCCCGGCTCAATGATAAGACAATCTGAAGAAGGTAGCAGGTGGCGGCTGGATGGGGAAGGCAAACGATGCAGCACTTTGACACACCTTGGAAGAGGCTTATATCCAGCAGTACACAGACACAGAATGACAACGAAGAATAAAGAAGACATAAACTAGTAAAAATATACTTGATTTCCGAAATTGATTCCGTTTTCATGTGTGCTGGTCATCCTTAGTCGGAATTTAATTAATTTTTTCCTAAATTTAAAAGTAATGGGCAATAGATAGAATACCTCGAATTTTTTCTAATAACATCGCCGCGTGATCCATTTGCCTTTTTTCCACTTACTGACTTTAAAAATAAATTTTATTACATAAGCCAAGGCATAAAATAAACAGTGCAAGATATTTCTGATCTCTTTTGATTTGTTTGAAGTGTTGATAACATACGGACCGCATTACAACAAGGTCGGAATTTTTGTACGATGTTATTTTTAAAATTAGTATTTACCTAGGTATTATTCTATATGACTTTCTACACTTCATACGGACACACAGAAGCCGTGAAATTTCTTGGCGCATAGATCCCACTAGGAGGTTTCGCTCCACATTTACCGCAGTGCGTTAATCGTTAAAATGTACTTACTAAGACAAATTATCGCATTACCGCGTTGCAATATTAGCGGCGGATAATATCGCAGCTGTGTGGGAGAGTCTCTACGGCAATATCGCGTTGCGTTAATACCGACCGGTATATCGCGTCTGTTTGGGAGAGCCTCTACGGCAATATCGCGTTGCGTTAATACCGACCGGTATATCGCGTCTGTTTGGGAGAGCCTCTACGGCAATATCGCGTTGCGTTAATACCGACCGGTATATCGCATCTGTTTGGGAGAGCCTCTACGGAAATATCGCGTTGCGTTAATACCGACCGGTATATCGCGTCTGTTTGGGAGAGCCTCTACGGAAATATCGCGTTGCGTTAATTCCGACCGGTATATCGCGTCTGTTTGGGAGAGCCTCTACGGCAATATCGCGTTGCGTTAATACCGACCGGTATATCGCGTCTGTTTGGGAGAGCCTCTACGGCAATATCGCGTTGCGTTAATTCCGACCGGTATATCGCGTCTGTTTGGGAGAGCCTCTACGGCAATATCGCGTTGCGTTAATACCGACCGGTATATCGCGTCTGTTTGGGAGAGCCTCTACGGCAATATCGCGTTGCGTTAATACCGACCGGTATATCGCGTCTGTTTGGGAGAGCCTCTACGGCAATATCGCGTTGCGTTAATACCGACCGGTATATCGCGTCTGTTTGGGAGAGCCTCTACGGCAATATCGCGTTGCGTTAATACCGACCGGTATATCGCATCTGTTTGGGAGAGCCTCTACGGAAATATCGCGTTGCGTTAATACCGACCGGTATATCGCGTCTGTTTGGGAGAGCCTCTACGGAAATATCGCGTTGCGTTAATTTCGACCGGTATATCGCGTCTGTTTGGGAGAGCCTCTACGGCAATATCGCGTTGCGTTAATTCCGACCGGTATATCGCGTCTGTTTGGGAGAGCCTCTACGGCAATATCGCGTTGCGTTAATACCGACCGGTATATCGCGTCTGTTTGGGAGAGCCTCTACGGAAATATCGCGTTGCGTTAATACCGACCGGTATATCGCGTCTGTTTGGGAGAGCCTCTACGGAAATATCGCGTTGCGTTAATACCGACCGGTATATCGCGTCTGTTTGGGAGAGCCTCTACGGCAATATCGCGTTGCGTTAATACCGACCGGTATATCGCGTCTGTTTGGGAGAGCCTCTACGGCAATATCGCGTTGCGTTAATACCGACCGGTATATCGCATCTGTTTGGGAGAGCCTCTACGGAAATATCGCGTTGCGTTAATACCGACCGGTATATCGCGTCTGTTTGGGAGAGCCTCTACGGAAATATCGCGTTGCGTTAATTCCGACCGGTATATCGCGTCTGTTTGGGAGAGCCTCTACGGCAATATCGCGTTGCGTTAATACCGACCGGTATATCGCGTCTGTTTGGGAGAGCCTCTACGGCAATATCGCGTTGCGTTAATACCGACCGGTATATCGCGTCTGTTTGGGAGAGCCTCTACGGCAATATCGCGTTGCGTTAATTCCGACCGGTATATCGCGTCTGTTTGGGAGAGCCTCTACGGCAATATCGCGTTGCGTTAATACCGACCGGTATATCGCGTCTGTTTGGGAGAGCCTCTACGGCAATATCGCGTTGCGTTAATACCGACCGGTATATCGCGTCTGTTTGGGAGAGCCTCTACGGCAATATCGCGTTGCGTTAATACCGACCGGTATATCGCGTCTGTTTGGGAGAGCCTCTACGGCAATATCGCGTTGCGTTAATACCGACCGGTATATCGCATCTGTTTGGGAGAGCCTCTACGGAAATATCGCGTTGCGTTAATACCGACCGGTATATCGCGTCTGTTTGGGAGAGCCTCTACGGAAATATCGCGTTGCGTTAATTTCGACCGGTATATCGCGTCTGTTTGGGAGAGCCTCTACGGCAATATCGCGTTGCGTTAATACCGACCGGTATATCGCGTCTGTTTGGGAGAGCCTCTACGGCAATATCGCGTTGCGTTAATACCGACCGGTATATCGCGTCTGTTTGGGAGAGCCTCTACGGCAATATCGCGTTGCGTTAATACCGACCGGTATATCGCGTCTGTTTGGGAGAGCCTCTACGGCAATATCGCGTTGCGTTAATTCCGACCGGTATATCGCGTCTGTTTGGGAGAGCCTCTACGGCAATATCGCGTTGCGTTAATACCGACCGGTATATCGCGTCTGTTTGGGAGAGCCTCTACAGCAATATCGCGTTGCGTTAATACCGACCGGTATATAGCGTCTGTTTGGGAGAGCCTCTACGGAAATATCGCGTTGCGTTAATTCCGACCGGTATATCGCGTCTGTTTGGGAGAGCCTTTGTCTTTATTGTCACCGAAGAAACTAAACCTAACCGACCTTCAAATTTGCTGACACCGATTTCCTGTCCATTCATATTTTTTTGTCGCTCGCTCATTTAATTTCTCATGATGACGATATCTTCCGTCCACGCGTGCTGACGAGTTTTTTATATTGCCAATCGTCCTAATCTCTTCGATTCTGCGCATGTAGCTCGTTGTGATATATTAAGAACTCTCATTAAGAACTTTCTTTAACGGTAGTTGAAGGAATACTGCTGGCATTTTAAAAAATCTCGCTTTATATATCGTTCAGGGTGGGTCAATGTTTACTGGACCGAGTAATATGTGGACAATTTCATTATTATAAAACATATTGGAGCACCTCGGGCGGGTGAAAGGGGCAAAATGGACAATAGGAAAAATCTTACTGCATTTTTTGTGGCAATAGCACGGATTTGTGCAGTATATATGTACCTACCTATTGTATTTCACTTCTATTACTTAAATATTGGCAACTGTTCATTTTGCTTTTTATAAAAAACCTGTTTATAAAAGTTTACATTAAAAAGGTTGTTTTGTAACTTAATAGTAGGTATATATCATCTTTAATTTATCATTGATCATATCAAGGTATAAATTGCTAGTATAAATATGATTGTTCTCTTGTTAGGGAATCTCAATATTTAATTTTACAGTGTCATTTAAAGCGGGGTTACTCAAACCGTACAGGTGATCAAGAGCGTCAAGCGATCGACTAGGTTAGGCAGGAAAAAAAAGGATTTTTAATTTAAAAAAAATATTGCACATACTAGACTCGCATAAACAGTCTCTTGGTACTGTAAACTGTCTACTCAATAAGTAGGTTCAAATTCCGGTGAAATAGAAAAAAAAGTTGCTGGTGGTGAGAAATAAGTATGTCTCAGAAATATTTTCGTTTTTGAACTGTAAAAATTAAAACGATTATCTTCAAAAAGTATGGGCCTATGATTCCTTGGCTTGATATGGCAGCTCAAACGGCAGGTTTCTGATGTAGGGCTAAAGGGTTCTCTTGTGCCCAATACCTACAGTTTTGTTTGTTTACATGTCCATTGAGATGAAAATTTGATTCATCAGAGAACCATATGTTGTTAAAGTTATTAAAGCGGTCCCTTAAGGTTGAAAAATTTTAGCTCCAGATTAAATGAGTATGTAGAAGTGAACGGTGCTCATTTAAACCCGATTGTTAAATTTAAATAAAAATTTAATTATCGCCCTTTAAAATTATAATAAACATGTATTAATTATGCAAACATTTAGTTTTAATTTTTACAATTTAAAAACTAAAAACTAGGTAAATTACCGGCGGCACGGTGCTGTGCCGGACGGAGATAGAGGACGGTGAATTTATTTTTTCAGTGACTGTAGTCTAAATTGTAGGTAATATAAAACTATTTCCGCGTTCGACCGTAAAATAACTTATTTAGAGCTTAAATATTTTTGTCTCTTGGGACCGATACCAGCACTTAATAAAAATCGAGTAAAGTGATACAAAATGATCAAATAAAAATAATGAAAATCAAGTTAGTATCCACCAAATGATATCTCTTTTAAAAATGGACTCTCCTCACACACACACACACACACGTACACAACGTACGTTTAATTTAATGTTTATATTTAATGCAAATATACCTTATTTAGTTTCTTTTGATTCTACCCAAAGATTTGTATTTTAATTAAATACCTATGCATACTGACTTCTAACTAAATTGCTTCAATAATTTATATTGTGTTACGAGTACATAGATACAGTGCATTATTTCTTTTCCTTAGTGGACCTTACTTGTTGTACCAATGTAATGTTAGTAGTTTAAAATAGTTGTTAGTTTTTTTTTCTTCATATAATAGCAATGATGCAATTAGCACATTCTGTTTATGTGAAATTTTCTTCGTAATAAATAATTTCAAAGTCTAAAACGTATCCTGTCAATGACCTGTCCCGTCGAATACTGAATACTGTTAATACTGAGGACAGGAGAGGACTCCTTAGAAACACGAAAAACGAGTCCCACGCTTTTATTTAATTATCACCATAACCACGCACGAAAAATACTTTGATGTTTGATAAACTATCACTATAAAACTACAAAACGGCTAATACACATATTTTTAAATAATCGAATAAAAACTCAACTATACTTCGTAAGTAGTCAGTTAGTTCCTAGTCCAACTCATGAACAAATGTCGCTGTCGTCGCAGTACGTACGTACTTTCATTATTTCCCGATAGATGTCACTGATACCACTAAGCTACATCACGCTATTAAGATTCGCCGAGCTTTATTGACCAAAGCGCTGCTTAAATAAAGAACTCATACTTACCTGGCGTAGGGGAAACCGTGATCAATCAGGCGGTTCCCCCAGGGCGAGACCCTTCCATTGCACTGCGGTTGGGTTGACCCTTGCGATTATCCCTAATGTGGATAACTCGGACGCGTAATTTTTGGTAGTGGGGACTGCGTGCGCGCCGTCCCCCCCCATAAAGAATTATAAATAATCATACTGAACCAAATATATATTAAATATTTTTTTATTTATTAGCTTTGAATTATAAATCCGATAATAAAAATTCCTGTATTTTTAAAAAATAAAAATTCCTGTTTTTTTAAAAAATAAAAATATAGCTTTTAGTAAAAAAATCCATTTTTACCCGACCTCCTCCGCCCAGGTTCAGTTGTTCTAATCAAGACAACACGACACAAACGTCCGCTGACCACAGAGTGCGACATTGTGTAACAAGTAGCTTCACTGTCTTCTATTACCTTATATTTTCATCTTACCTTTTCTCAGAGGAAATTCTATCACGTCACATTGTATTTAATTATTTCATTTTTATGTTGGCTCAAAATTAAATTTCCTAAGTCATTTCTGTGATATTGATTCTATTAATGTTTTGAAAGCAGAAAAGCGCATTTATATTCGTCAGACTAGGAATCCAATGGAGTCAATTACACCGATAGATTTAGTAGTTATTATTGACTACAAATATGTAATTATATCTAAAAAGTGCATATCTTACAATGTCGATTGGGTAAGCAGCGGTGCATCCGAGGATATTCCAGCGATCGTGTTTATTTCCTGATATTGAACGATGCTGTCCCTTGTGAATTGTTATCCATGTACGTAGTCCTATATCCATGTCCTATATCCTACCTACATGTTATCTATGTTTGTAGTTGCCATAGGATCCTTTTACCACCAGGTGCTCGTCTGCCACCTTTGTTATATAAAAAAATGTTTTTAAATTCGTTTTCGCGTCAAGACGGTAATCTTGTTTATTTCTGGATAGAAATCGCTTCAAGTCCAGCAAGTAGTATCAATAAATAAAATTTGCATCAATTGCCGAATATATTCATCGAATCCATTCGGCTGACTCCGTAAACAAATCCTGTAGGGTTGTAAAACTGAGGATGTTATGAACATTTGATCTCGATGTAAGTACCTGTGTTTCGATTCTTGGTAATCATAAAATTGGATGTATGGCAAATGTATAGGTAAATGCAGTACGAGTACTCGTGTATATGATTTTTTTTTGGAATGGCTAAATTCTTGTTGCCCTAATGGCCTTTCAAGAGTCACCGGTCGTGAGAGTCACCGGTCGTTATATGATTGTTACTACCCACTAGTTTTCTCCTTTGTTAGATTGTTTTTTTATTTTTTCGTAAGTAATTCTTACTTTTCTAAATCAAACCAAAAAACTACAAAATGTTCCTTCCACTGTACCACTGCTACATGTCCAAACCAATTCGCAACAGGCTTTGTTTTAATTTAATAACCGTCACACAGTCCCACTAGAACCCGAGAGAAAAACATACAAAAAAAGAATAAAATTCGCCGCGGCACCCCTAGGGACACCCGCCTCCGCCCCTTTCCTTTATAAAAGCAGAGATGGACTCAATATTTTTTCAGAAGCAATGTTGCAACAGTGAGACCGGTAGTTGGGATACTGTATCATAATTATGGTCATATGATATTTTTTGACCAATTACAAATGTAAGTGATTTTTCATTTTTTATTGTAATGTCATCTCTCGCAGTTTTTTTCAATGACATTTGATAAAGAATATCTATCCTCTATTAGTCATAATATGTATGTAAATTGTCTATGTTACTTATATACTCCTACATCAGATCATGGTTTGCAGATTTGCTGGAAGAAATCTATAAAATAGATTAATCTCCTTTTATGTAATATATTAAGCGTAAATAAAAAAATATATTTAAATAATCTTGATTAAACCGTGTCTACTTGAAAGTTGTTTTTTCTTATATTATTTTAGGTAGTGCCTTAAATTTTTGAAACGTTTGTCTTATTCCTTATTTATCTTTTTTAGATAACAACAAGATGCGCAATAAACTATACATATTACTTTTGATAGTACTATTATTATCAACAAATATCGCACTTTGCAAAGAGGCCAATGGAACAAAACTTGCCAAAGCTGGCCATAAGAAACATCCTCATGTGAAGGAAAAACTTAATCATGACCGCGCGAAAAGGTCATATTACGATGATGGCGAGAAACCTTTTTGGGCTAACAGAGGCAAAAAGGAATTAGACAGAAGCCTAAATGACGTACCCAAATATGATATTGATTTGGAGGAAAGGGAACCCCAGTTTTGGGGGACCAGAGGAAGAAGAGACAGTTCTGCTGTAGAAAATTCCTTTGACATGGATTACCCAACTTCACCTTCTAACCATAAGAATTTAGGTAAATATTGTAAACATTGTTATGATTCCTCATACAGGACAAAAGATTTCGACAATCCAAAAAACAGAAGAGATGAAATGATATCTCCCTTTTGGGGAAACCGAGGTCGACGAAATTCTGATGAAGTCAACGATGAAACACATCTGTCAGGCCCATTTTGGGGTAACAGAGGGAGGCGACAGGAAAATGACCCTTTTTGGGGAGCTAGAGGAAGGAGGCAAGATGATGATCCCTTTTGGGGTACCAGAGGAAGACGAAATGAAGAAGCATTTTGGGGTAACCGTGGCAGACGGCAAGAAACACCTTTCTTAGGTAACCAAGTTCGACGTGATGAGATGGAACCTTTCTGGGGAAATCGCGGCCGAAGAGATGAATCTGAACCATTTTGGGGGAATAGAGGGAGAAGGGAAGAATCAGAACCATTTTGGGGTAACAGAGGCAGGAGAGAGGATTCTCAGCCGTTTTGGGGAAACCGAGGAAGGAGAGAAGATACTGAACCCTTTTGGGGCAACCGCGGAAGAAGACAGGAATCAGAACCTTTTTGGGGAGCTAGAGGCAAACGTACAGAGGATAATAAAGATACTCTCATAGACGCCATTAACGATGTAGACAATGATATAGAAAACCTTTCTAGGTTAAGACGGAGTAATGATCCTTACAAATCATCCTTTTGGGATAATAGAGGAAGAAACAGTAAACTAAAATCGTTATTTCAACAAAATAAACTCAAACAACATAAAGAAAATATTTTATATAGTGACAAATATAACTGTGACACGAAAGCAAAATCGCCAGAAGCCAATACAGTCTTTGAAGATAGAATTTACGCAGAACAGCCTCATTACATTGTTGTTGAAAGAAGTAGTCGCTCTTCTGCAGAAGATGACCCTTTTTTTATATCAAGAGGTAAAAAGAAAAATATGAATAAAGCTTCTAGAGACAGACGTGGCGCGTTAGAGGAAATTTTTAAATCTATGCGTAATGATCCATACTACATAGCTAGAGGCAAGAAAGATTCGGATGATATTAAAATTGGAAATTCAACTGCATCTCACGAGGAATTTCTTAAAGCTAAATCACTTATCTGTTCAACGATCGACTTAATGATGATTAAAAATGAAGGTAATAAGGAAAAGAGGGAAGTAAATGATAATGACAGAGATAGAAGAGCAATATTAAAAAAACTCGCGGCTCAGCTGCAAATCGATCCATACTTTGTCAGCAGGGGCAAGAAAAACGATGATTCGTCAAGCGAAGAATATTTAGAAGAATTTATTAATCAAATCGCAGGAATGTGTAATTAAGTTTGTGCTATTAAATTTTAGAATCATAATAAAAATGATATGGAAAAAAATAAAAAAAAATGTATTTTAAATATTAAGGGATTTTGATAAGTGATCTGTCGCTATAACGGACTGGTTTAGTTATTTAATAGAATTGTTAGAAGAGATAAAATATTCGTTTGAAATATTTCCACGCAGTAGCAGTTACTATGTGTGCGTGTACAATTTTTTGAAATATATGAATATATGTAATTCTTTATAGAATCGAAATTCTATTTCAAGTACTAGAGATAAAATAGTATTGTTAATTACTAACTTTACAATTAATAGTTTTATAATAACTGTATCTACATATATATGTGAACTGATGCATTAAATGAAATGTCAATTGTTCATTTGTTTCTTTAACCAAAGGTCAAATGTTTGATGAAATAAAAAATAACAAATTATTTAGTAATTTTGCTTTATTATTCTGCAATATTAATATAACAGGATACATTATCCAAACATTCTGTTTACAATATTTTGTTGCTCTCACATGACGGGTAGGTAACATTTTGATTATTTTTTGAGCAATTACGAGGATATTCAATGCTGGATAAAAGTACAATGGTTCCTTGAACTATTACTATAGAGTTTTGAACTATGTCAAGTTTAAAAGATTTTTTGTGAAATTATGTATTTAAAAATTTAAAATATCACTGTAGTTATCGCACTCGTTACCTTTTATCAAGTTACAGTAACGATTTCTCAATTGATTTTAATAAATGTAAATTATGTGTCTAACAGCATCTTGAACATAGTAATAAATAATTTAGGAGACCTAAAATATATTTTAGGTACACAAATATCCATTACATATTTCATACACATCGTCACAACTATTAAAACAGCAATATTGGACATTTAACACTTGTATCTTGATATGGTACATGTAAATCGTTCTAAAAACACGTTTTCATAATTAATTAAAAACTTCTATAAGGTACGTAACAGGCCATACACATGGTCATAATAGATACCACAATTAGGAGAAAATTCATTAATACTGTATGACGTTTAAATATATTTCAAAATTTTGATAATATTCAATATATCTCATATGACATAGGATGATAAAATTCGACATTTCATGTCCTAACTAATCGTTAATAATCTCAAATAATACAAATTTCACGACGCTCACAAGCGTTTATTAAAAACTTTTATTAGCATACAACGAACTTTAGAAACAAAGCTGGAATAATACTAAACATTCACATTGAACGTAAACATTCAAGAGTAAAAAATGTTAGGCTCATCGAGTGTCTTCCAAAAACGTGATGTACACGTAATAATCACATTAAAACACTTAGTCAATTCCAAAATCTCCAAGCTGCCTTCCTAAGAAGACCGTGGAACGTGCTAGAACCCTGTAGGCCGTTGAAATTCGTTCAGACCCTCCAAAGTAGAAGATGATTGGTCGAGTCTTCTCGCCCCGCGTCTTCTGTCATAGTCGAACTCCTGAAGTCTTCGTAACCGTCTCCTCCGGAAATGATCAAAGTCTCCTTATTGTTCGGCGTGTTTTCTGCTTGCTTCTGAAGCTTTTCCGCGTTGACGGAGCGACGACTTAGTGCTTTGGTCTTCAATATTTGTGCGGGTTTAGGCGGCTGTTTGTACGGTGCTGGATTCTCGACTACAGTCAGGAACCTTACGTGGCCAGTGTGCCCGTAAGTTATGCCTGAAAAGCAAAAAATGTTGATCGATTATTATTCACTCTGATCTTCATACCGGTTGGGTTTCCGCACATAACGAGCTTAACGATTGTTTATTTATTTATCTGAATGAGCTTTACAGCGTTACCACCAATGCACCAATTAAGAGCCCCTTACAATTTTACTTACAATGCTAATAGAATAAGCAACAATAAAACTACTTCCATACAAACTTGATGAGCATTGAGTTTTCACTGTCGCCCTGCGATATTATGCTTATATACAACTATTGTGCTTGCCCACTGTTCTCAGTACAGACATCTGATGTTTTAACTATTCCAGTCACCCCATTTCTTTAATTAAAGTGAGAATAGAACTAAGAAACAAGTAGTGGAAAAGAGAATGGAGTTACCAGTAAGCTGCGGCACGGTGAACGCCCCGGTGCGCGGGTTGGGCGAGTTGTGCAGTGGCGCGGTGAGCAGCACGCCGGCGCTGGTGCCCACCCACAGCGTGTCGCGGTGCGCAAGCAGCGCCGTCACGCGCAGACACGCCGCCTTGTGCTGACGGATTATGTCGTCGCAACCTGGTGTAAACACGTGACGGGACTGAAGAGACCATTATGTTCCATGCTTGAGATCCAGTGATAGCCCAGGGATGTCTATTTTCGACTTTCGTTCGTGAAACTGTGAGTTCAAATCCTCAAATCATCAAGTTCAAATCATCGAGATTCAATGGTACGAGTACTTAAGTACCGTACCATATCATCAGCCTATATCAACCCACTGCTGGGTATAGGTCTCTCCTGCAGCTCACCACCACACAATCGGTTTCTTATCTAAGCACCACCAGCTTTAAGTTGTCGGTCCAACTAGCCGGACGACGTTCCACACTGCGTTTACCAGTACGTCCCACATATATGGATATCAGACCATCTTGAGAGGTATCCTAAAGATCACCAAGAGCAAGCGGGATTTAAGATGAGCGTCTATATACATATATTCCTTCCAATTTTTTTTCCCTTCATTTAACTTTCATCAAAATCTGCACAATGAAGTGTACAGGCCTGCTTATCACACCACAACTCAATCCAGTCCTTTTATCGTCCACTGCTGCACATGGGGCTTCTCATACAAATTGTCTCATGCACGAGGGATGTATGACCCTAGAACGCCACCCTGGTCAAACGGGTTAACTCTTTTAGAGGTAGTGTTCCACGTAGTAGGAGCGCTTGTAGTAGGCTTTGTTATTCCTCAGTCGTCTTGTACGACACCCGAGAAACGGAGGGGCTGGTGCCGTGAAGCCATGAAGCGTGAAGCCAACCGGCTTCACGCGACCCGTATCCAACATTTCTATAAAAATAATTATATAGATCCAAAGCTGCTTTTTCGCTTTTGCTTCTTTCAATGTTTCACCGCGTTCCCGTGGTCACTCACCGTGTAACATCTTAGTGACTTGCGGCGTGATGTTGATCTCAGCGAGCTGCTCGCGACTGCTTGCGTTGTAGCACCGCAGCTGCGCCGCATTGTGCAGAGACAGCCAGATGGCTCCGCCAGCCACCGCCATGTGGCTGATCGGCTTCGACTCTGAACTTATTTGGAATGTTTCGTCCACCTGCAAATATAAAAATATTAATTATTATTTTTTTGTTTTATTTATAAAAAATAAATATTATTATAAGAATGTACAATCAGAAACAGGTCAATGTATACCTATCGGCACCTTAGTAAAACTTAGAATAAAACTTAATTCCAAACACAGTTTTGATTTTTATAATAGCCTAGCTGTGTTTCATTGCTGAGCAAAAACCTCCCCCATTTTTTTCGAAGTGTTGGTCATTCTTCACAGAAATCATCGAAGTCGTCTCGCCGCCTTTGTTTAGGCGTGGGGGCTAAACGCCGAAAGGAGTGGACTCGCCAACTCGCAATGGCTAACGCAATGGTTTTAAGGCTTTTAAACTCGTCGTGACTACAAAAGAAGGCCTGTACCCTGCAGTGGGACGTTATGTTATAAGCTGATTGATTAATATTCTATCCCTATTTTAGTTCATAACATTTAATATCTAAATTCCCCAAATACTTTTCCAAGCACTGATTTTCAAATCCGTAAAGATTTGAAAATCATATTTTTGACAGTGCTATCGTTTATCATTTTAGACTGATGTTGGATTGAATCGAAGATGTCCAACCGCTTAGAAACGCATGCGTAACACCTCTCCCTTCCTGCAAAAAATTCTCACAGTTCATGTTAATAACAAAATGTCATCAGTCATTACTATCGACCACGTGGTTTCACCAATTGATCAATTACGAATGAACGTTCCTTGGTTAACCAATTAACGCCGTGTTATGCTACATTGGACGAATGACGTCACGTCCCAGGAGAATAGAGCCATAAATATGAAGACAAAGACAACTTTACCTGCAATGTATGCGGGTTAATGATCTTGATGGAGGCGTGTGTGGCGCACCACAGCTTGCCGTCGGACAGCAACATGCTCCCCACTGGGCTACTGTTGGTGCCCACCGGGATCGTCGACCGCTCCGCCCACGAGCCGTCTACAATGTACCAGAAACAGTATGACTATATTTAGATATAGAATGTAATTGATAACCTATTCTCGACTAACATTTGTAAGGTTCGAAACTAAATCAATAGTACTCGTGTTTCTAATTAATTAGTAATTTCCTTAATTCGGTTTGAACGAAAACATAGAACCTGGTACTCAAGAACTAAAATGTAGAGAACATTAAAAATGGCTTGCATTTTAACGGCCAGCAAATCATACACAACAAAACAAACTACGTATCTTTGATTAACGGAAATAAATAATTTTAAATTAATAAGAATGTCATCACAAAATTCCGGTTTGTGGGACTCCTATTCCTTAATTGCCAGCAGAAAACATAAAAACGTTAACCCACCTTTAGGAGACTTTGGCGGGAACTTACGAAGTGAAGTTGAATTTTTGTTCGATTACTATAAAAATTGTGTATGTTGTGATTTAACAGTTTATTTCAAAGTGTTTTTTATGCGCAATGTTTATGATAATTATAATCAAAGAAAAGCATAGGACTGCGTTTTTCGTGTACTTCCAAAGGAGTCCTCTTTTGTGCTCATTAAACCTACTATCGCTTTACTGAGCGACTCCTGACTTACTTCGACAGGACTGAACATTGACAGACACTTGACACTGGCAGATTCTGGTAATAGCACCATTGCCATATATAAAAATAAAAAAGAGGCTCTAAATTTGCTACTATCGATTTGCTGTCCATTCATTGTTTTTTTTTCTGTTCATTTAGTTATTTCGTATTACCAACCTGCATTAAGTCCCCATGGATTAATGGTCCGAGACACCTGCAGGATTTCAAGAAAGAGTCTATGTCCCGCCCCTTATATAGGCCTATTTATGCATTGTGAAGATTTGTGTACTTTGACTTTATAGGCCAATATATGCAAATGGAACATCTTAGTATGTCTTACAGCCTATTGATGGAACTATCTCAGCAATACTATTATGATCCTAACTTAGCTTCTCTATCAGAAGATATGACGATAACTCGATGTCATCAATTCAATTAATTTATTTGCAATGTGCTTTACATAAAGTGGTAAATATATAGGCAGATCGACACATTTTCCAATAATGGCGTGCAAAATTACATATAGATATTTAAAGAAACACAACACCCATATTTTTTTTTCTTTCCGTAACTTATGCACAAAATTCAATGAATGTACAAAATAATTCGGTTGTAAGTCATTTTTTTTAAACGAAAATTATTCAAATGTTGTATCCATTATAATCCAAACACTTAGACATCAACATATTAGAAGACACGATGGCATATTCTAGGCATCATATTCTAGGAATCATCATAATCTTTCCTGTAAGTTGGAAATGAAGCGTTGTGAAAAATATATAATTTTTTAATGATTTCAAGAATTAAATTGTACTTACCAATATCCCTACAGTATACGACTAAATCGCCATTGCCAAGGGCAACAAACACTTTCCCCTCCAGATACCTGAAAGGAAAGAAATAGTACTGTTTGATCAAAGATTTCCATAAAGCGAAGATATTTTTACAAATATGAAAGAATTTGGAGATCCAGTCACATTTATAAATTCACTATAGACATTATGCCCTTGCATTACAATATGCCAGAAAATGCATCTGCAATGTGTTAGATATGCTAACAGCAAGTAATCAGACAGTAACCGGTCAGATTGACTGACCGCTCGTGTAGTCAGGACACAACCTGCACAATGGAATGAAGATCGGAATTGTAATGTATTGTAGCATTGACATTAGTCACTCGATTGCGAGTGTTCGTACGATAACAAACTTTTATGTCGCTGCTAAACGACTTATTACGGTGACTTTGAAGTTCATTTTTCTTGTTCTAACTGTATTAATAGATTTGTTCTACAACGTTAGATTTCACGTTACCTAAACGCTTATTGAATACATTAATTATAATAAGCTGCAAAGGAGTTTGTATTTGTACGAACGCTGGAATGGCCGATACTTTAGAGACTACTAGAACTATAAATACACTTACACAATGGAATGAACGCCGGAATTGTGCTGCAGCTTAACCTTATTCTTCTTGAGCCTAATGCTGTCGAGGCAGTTGTAGACGTGTATGCAGCCGTCCTCGGTGCCTAGCCACATGGTGGGCTGGTTGGCCAGGGTGCCGCTGTCTTCTGACGATTGTCGACTCGCGGGCGATGAGAGTGTACCTGATTTTTGTTCATTTATAAAGTTCATGGCTACAATATACCCGTGGGTGATGTGGGTGAGAACTCTGATCGTAGGCAATATGTAAATCATTTATTTGTATACGTGTGTTATATACAATTTTGAAGTCTGCCCTACAGTTGACCGGTGAAAATGGTGATAAAGATCCAAATATAAATTGAAAAATAAGTGAAAATTGCCCTTATGTTTTAGCAATGTCAAATTTAAACTAGAAGTGACCAACCACCCAACGTCATCATTGGACCGATGTAGAGTATACGTAATTTAGTTTGGTTGCCGTTTGGGAGAAAACATTGTTCTTTTTAAAAGACGCCGTTTTAAGATAAAAGAAATCAACGTTTAAGAATAGTTTGTTATTGGTAAATAAGTTTGTGCGTGATTTATCAAACAAAACTGTTTTTTTAATCACGTATATAGTCGGATTATTTATTCGAGTCGGGGATAAGACATGTAGAACTGTTAATAAAGTGTCATCTCTGTACAAATTTCACTTTGTTTGACAGTTCTATGTGTCATATCCTTGACTCGAATAAATAATCCGACTTTAGAAGGTGTACACACGAAAAAGATTTACCTAATTGTTTTAAGATCCAATAAGCAGCGTCGATTTGTATGGATCTTGCGCGTTCACAAACAATATACCAATATCTACGAGTATGTCTCTATTTTATCACATACCATATAAATTCTACAAATTTAAATTAGTATTTACTAATAGAGACTATATATGGCGTTTTATTATATTGTGTATAATCAATCTGTAATGTTTGTAAATATACAAACAATTGCAGATTTGAATTTTATACAAATATAATAAAAAATATATATACATATATTATAATAGAATACAGTAGGTAATTCAAAATAGTTATAAAGAAAAAGTTTTATAAATAATATTATTAATGAAGCAAAAATACCTTAAATCCTTATCAAAATGATAGTCTAATTGCTTTTTTAATTTTGAGAAAATAACTATAGATAGTAAGTAAGCAGTAAGTAAGTAATTACAATAAAACAGATGGTAAAGCACTTATGGAAAATAGGTATGGTAAATTAATAATAATTTAGAACTTCAAAAGCGTCTAATAACCATGCAGTTCAAAATTATAAATATACCTTTTAAAAAGAGTAGACGATAATGTTCATGCAAAGAATATATGAAAGAAGGTATGCAAGAAAAGATAATGAAATTATTACCCAACATACGTCCAGTTACTATGAGCGGTGAAATAGGAAGGTTAATAGTAGAATTAATGTTATTATTAATATTGAAATATTATATGTTCTAGCTAATTAGTATTTAGCCAGATACACTTATGTTTAAAAGGAGAATTAAAGATTCAATAGATGCTAAGGGGAATAAAAATTAAAATAAACATTAAGATTAGTAATTAATACAACTGTATAAAAAGGTTTAATACGGTAGACAGGGAACTTTTAAGTATTAAAAAGGTTGTTCATTATTACCATCTATAGCCTTTCTATCAGTTTTGTAGCATGACAATGCTACTAGGATATAGCTAATGGAATACGTTTCAAAAAAGGCAAAGTTATAAAAATCTTGGGCCTTTAACCTAGTAGAGTCAGTAATCTGTTATAGTTTACGAATAGAATCAGATAATTACATTACATACAACTCTCTGCTTGCAGGTAGAGAAAGCATTGAGGCATTAAGATCGCCTTTTGAACGATAATGTGCAATAAAATTAAATAAATAGAAAAAATTGAATTAGAGCTCCAGATGGTAATTATATCACAGATAATAACACCACAGATGGCGTGGCGGTCTGCCTCGCAACTCGCTAGGCGTCCATTTTGTTATTGCGACTCACATAATGTTATACTTATGTTTATTATTTTCTTGCCTTTCGTAAGCACATGAAAAATGTACAAACCAAACGTTGAAAATCTGTGTGTGTCATTTTATAATAAATAAATATCTCAGTAATTCATTGAAAGACGATTCGTAGTAATAATAGCACAGATCTTACCAGTAGTTATCCCCATCGCCTGTTTATCCACCGCCGGATTTGAACTGGACTTCATGACAGGATGGACCTGTATGCTCTGTCCGGTGTAAGGCGTGCTCAAGCTCTTGCTGTGGTTGGGAGTGAGTGTGGTGTTCCGGTGGTTCCCGAGGTTGGCGGTGAGGCTGCTGTGGAGGCGGATGCTGGCAGATTCTTGGCTCCTTTCCGACTGCGCGTCTTGATTCTCGCTGGTTGACGAGCCGTCGTCTTCGTCGTCGCTTGATGATGAGCTGAAATATATTAATAAATATATTTTTTTTAATAATTCATTGTAATTTATATGTACCTAGCTTAAATTGGTGGAAAAGAAATAAGACATTCAAGTCAAAAAAAGTGTAAAGGAACGGACGTACAAAAAGCCATAAATAAATAAAGATGAAATAATAAGGAAAAACACATCTAAAAAATACTATGACAAAAAATTACGAGATCAATTCTAAAACCTGCAGAGGTAAATTCTAGAAATGTCGAATTTAATGAAAAGGTAAAAACTACGCGATAAATATGTTGAAAAAAAATCTTAAAAGTTTTAATTCTAAAAACATTGACGATAATTCTGTTTGTTGAAAATTAGAATAAACATTTCTCTTTGTCCTATTTTATTAGTTATTGTTTTAGCTTAGGTAGGTATTATTCTTTTAGTTGAAATGTCATGAATCTCACCTGTCAAGTCGTATGTTCTTGCAGCTGTCATCTGGATCCGATATACTAATGCCAGGCTTGACTGAACCCGTACTGTTCAACGAACTTGTACTCCTGGAATATATGAAACATTTAAATTTTTTTTTTTTAATGTTTCAATAAGTCACATCAAATTCGAC
Source organism: Sesia apiformis (assembly GCA_914767545.1). Taxonomy (NCBI): domain Eukaryota; kingdom Metazoa; phylum Arthropoda; class Insecta; order Lepidoptera; family Sesiidae; genus Sesia; species Sesia apiformis. Next base: position 11,663,771 of record OU611967.1, on the reverse strand, counting down.
TGTCGGATTTCGACTAGATTCATATCGCGGAAAAATTCGATCTAATGATCATGGTTCTCTTATCTTTACGGTTGTTTAAGGGTAATAACTAAAGTGATTTAAGGCCATACATCCTTCATGCACAAGTCAGTGTTCTTGAGAAGGCCCATGTTCAGCAGTGGATACTAAAAGGACTGGTTGCATTTCAATGCATTGCACTTACGGTATATCCAGCGTCTGTTGCCTGGCGAGTGCAGGCGCGGGCGGCACGCAAGCCACACACAGTATTCGCGCGTTGCACACCCCGTTGCACGATGATACTTGAGGTTTAGATGAGAGCGTTAACACGCAGACTTGACCCACGTAGCCGTCACTATTGCATACCTGCAATTTTAAATGAATGTTATCGGTTACTTGCATAGAATCGGATTTGCATAGAATTGCATATAGTTGTTTCAGTGATTGATTTAGGCAAAGCCCTGAGGAACAACACCACTAAAAGAGTGGTCTCCCTCATACATCCCACAAGACAATGTGCTTGATGAGGCCCATGTCCAGCAGTGGATGAAAAAAGGGCTGATCACGGTAAAGCTCTTGTAGATCTTACCCAAACATCAGGCGACTGCCCTTTAGGCGGTAAAGTTGGTGCTGCGCATGTGAACTGCAAACCGGCCCGGGTCTTCCGTATCGGAACTGGAGATAGGAACTCCGGAGCCGGTCTCTCTTGACCGTATACACCTAGAACCGACATCATAATTACAACTGTAGTAACTGTACTATTAGGAAGAAGATCCACTTAAATTTATAATTAATTTACAGCTAATTAATTACAATTTTGTTTTTATTTATTTATTTATTTTCTACAGCACACATAGCAGAATTAAGTCAATATATGTAAGACTAACGACCCGCCCTCGCTTCGCTTCGTTTTATAAGTCTTATTTTTTTCAAAATTTCAAAATAACATATATTAAATATATAGCCTAGACACGGATAATGTAGCTTCCTACTTGTGAAAGAATTTTTGAAATCGGTTCAGTAGTTCCAGAGATTACCCCCAACATACCTACAAACACACAATTTTACCTCTTTATTATATTAGTATAGAAAAGTAATCAAACACAAAACAAATAACAACTAACCAAAATCCCCAATAATGTACACGTAGCATGCACGAGTAATTTTAATAAAATGTAAACAAAATTTTAAACAGTAAACTAATACAATATTTTTTGGAAAAGCGTTATACAAATCAGAACAATTATCAAAACTGCAGAATTTTCGGGAGATTGCATCTGAATACACCCAATGACGAATTAAAGATATCAGGTATGGTGCCTTTTCTTGATAGTTCAATGTAAGATTATTTGAATGATTTTATACAAAATAAGAAGGCGTCAGGAACAAAAGTAAATACTTACATAGTTTCTGTTTGGTTTCATTGATCAGTTCCTCCCAACTGCTCCTCTTGTCTGTCTTCGGGAATATTACAGTAAGATTCTCTGGTCCGTTTCTGAAAATGCACAAGTACAATTTTTTGTGACATTAATCTAATTAATATAATCAACCAGTATAAAAATAATTCATTTACTTCATTAAATAGATTAAGAAATTTTAATTTAGTTTAATTTTAATTAAGAAACTTTAAGATTCGGTTGTATAATAAAATAAACTTATGTATAATAAACTTCCCAAAGGTCCCTTTAAAATGCCCAAGGTTCTTGATAACATTCCAAATAAAAATATGATTAGCAACTTTTAAGAAAACCAGAACTTCAAATCATTGTTCTTGTTTTCATCACCCTGACCTTATTAAGTTCCGAGTATATCTTTTTCGTTATTATTCACACAATAACACTAATAAAAGAAAAACCAACACGTAATAACACTAAAGACTATTTATTATATCATACTGAATATTAAAAGTAGAAAATATTTTCACCACAGTTATTATTTCGCTGATAAAAATGTTTAACTTCTACCTCTCAGCACTCTAAAGTTACAAATTATATCGCAATGTTTTACATACAAAAACATTGGCAGAAAAATACTCTTTCCAAAAAAAGAAATCTGACCAACCGTTAAATAGATACGAGGCCGCAGACAAGCAGACAAACAAGCATGCGCGCCAAACTCATAACACTCCTCCAGTAGAATATCATTTGTACTTACGAAGTATGCAAACTGAGTTCCATGTAACACAGCTGCGTATCACTGTTCTGTCTCTCAGACAGCTGTCTGTTCAATGTATGAAGCATCTCTCTGACGAGCTCCTCCAGCTGAGTGTGTTGTGTGTGCAGTAACGCCACATATTCCGATATCTGTGACAGCGTATTCACGTCTTCTGTTAGTGTTTCTACTTCTTGCATTATCCGCCTTAGGTTTTCGTCTTTTGCTGGAATAAAAATATTGTTTGAGTAATTGGTTACATTTGCATTTGGTTCTGAAAACAACAACCTATTTGATCTTTTATCGGTCAATTAAATTTAATTTAAATTCATGGCTCCAGTTGTAGCAATCAAAATGCATTCGTGATCTAACACCTCTTTAGTTGTGTGTCATAATCATAATCTTTATTTAATCTTATTGATTGATATATACACTATAATGATAAAAATATCGAATGGTTTGTTTGATTTATAATGATAAAATTAAAATAGTAAGTAATAAATAATTTATTTTACCTTTAATAATTTCGAGATCAGCTAGTGATATCCTCATCAGAAGTTTATATTTGTTACTCTCCATTTGACTCGCTATACTACTTTGGTATGTCCTGAAACATGGATAAAACATATTAATCCAAACCTTTCGATGATGTAAATTGACTATTACAAGATTTATTCTTACCGTACCATACCACCAGCCTATCTATGTCTCTCCGCTGCTGAATATAGGCCTCTCGTGGGACTCGCTACCAGAATCTTCGACTTTTCTCATTTAGCTACCACAGCCAAACTTCTTCAAACCGTCGGTTACGTGACTGGGGCACTGCGCTTCCAGATAAGTGGCCTCCATTCGAGGACTCGTTTACCCCATCGGTACTGATTGATTTTGATTTTAGATACTGTTAATAGAAGTGTAAATAACATTGCTTCAGTTAGTACTTTACTTACGGAATGGGCTTCTTTATTGTTCCAGTCCTTCTCTTCACACTTGTTATAAGAAGCGTATCATTGAACAGAAACAAGGCTCTATCTTTAATGGTTCCCTGAGCGGACGGCATTGCAACAGTCTCATGCCTCAAGAACGTCCGATCTTGAGAGACCAGATGAGAGAGACCCTCGATCATTTGTTCCAGCTCCCTCAGCGTTTGCTGCTGTTGTTCTACCTCAAGACTTTCTTGCTTAGTGCAATTAATTAGTTCTAATAATTCGTGTATTTCTTTTTGAGCCTCTCGGAGTAGCTTGTGGTCTGGGTGTGATTGGTCTGAAAGTACAAAGATGAAATATTGAAACAACTACCCCATTATAAAGTCATTTGTGGTAACAGACCTTTTCGTATGGGAAAATACTCTAGAATAAATTTCTATTATTAAGATTTTTTTAATAGCACTATCTTTTCAATAGCACCAATGGTGAAGGCGATTAAGGAATGACAAAGGCACTACCACAAGCCCCGAGGAACTACACCACCTCCAAAATTGTGGACTCGCCAAGCCGCTTTTACAGCGTGGCATTTTAAGGCCCTACATCCTTCATGCACAAGACAATTTGCGTGAGGAGGCACGTGTTCAGCAGTGGACGATAAAAAGGCTGGTTACAGTATAATTTGTAATACATGAGTTCTCAAATTCCTTGTGTTATATGGCCATATTATATTATAATGTTTCTTTTTATTAGACACTAACTAAAGTTATCATAGAGACAACAAAAAACGACAACTGTCCAAAGAGTGATAGACCTTAAAAATTAGTGCGTACCGGTGTGTTTAATCAGCCTCTGTATCAGCAGCTTGTAGCTTGGAAATTTTTGAACGGGCTTTATTAGCAGATTATCTAAAGACAATTTCCCTTTATGATCTCTCGCCATAGCGTCGAGGAACTTGGCGAAGGCCGGACGTGACGCTGCAGCAGTCTTTATTGTCTCCTTCGCCTTTTTCTGGTTGTTGATGAAGGACATGTAGGTGTCCATCACGGTGGGTTTTTTGAACTGGAAGTCAGATTAAAACGTAAATTAATTATATACTTATTATTACTCGAAACTCCTCTAATAGAATGTTCACGGAAACGGACCTTGATACATGTCCAGACGGAATAACATTTATCAGAACATTGTTTTATATGAAAACAAAACAGGGGTGTTTGGATGACAATGTCACCACTGGGTATTGTCAGCGGCGACAATGGTACCAAACTGTTTAAACACCATATTGGACACTTAATCCAATACTATTTAAGCGATTGGTTGTTGATGCAAATATGAAATAAATACGTATTATGGTGTATTATGGTTCGAAACCTCTTAGTTAACTACTATGGAAGGCTTGTATCAGTGGAACATTAAAGGCTGATATTGATATGACTATTCAAATAAAGTTCATTATTAAGTGTGAGTACAATAGGCGGTTCTGACTCATATGGTGGTTTTAAATAACTAGGCATAAGTCATCTACCCGTTACCGAAAAAATCACAGTGAATCGAAATATTCTTCATTTTACTTACCACATCCATAAAAACATCTCCAACTTTCTGGTTCAGGTCCCATTGTTCCAAGCGTCTCCTCAACTGTTCCAGAAACACCTGGTGCACGTTTAGTATGCTCGGCACCTGATAGAAAATCTCGTCGACCAAGCACGTGTCTAAAAGACCAGCGTTCTCCGGGCTCTTGAGCGGTTGCAGATATTTCTGAAATTAATAAAGCAGATTGGTGAGGAAAATTAAGTTAAAAGATATACGGGAGCTCTTGAAGCTGTTATAAGGTTATCAAGAATAAATGGTAAGACTTGCGTTGTCCATCCATGTCTATGATTACAGATGTCCACGAGCATTAAGCGTTAACATTAAGCGGAATCTGCTCATCTGCTACCATTTTTCTTATAAAAAAAACTGGTTTCTACAAGATTATCAATCACTCTTTGTGCAAACAACAGAAATATTTTCTATTGTGCCCTCGCCTTTAACATCTGCGTCGATTGACGTGATAAAGTTTTCACGTCACGGTTTCGGACAGAAGTCGTCGGTCTTTGGAATTTGACGTGTCAACCCTACTCATAATACGAAGGGAGTGAGGTATGTGAATTGTAATTGATTGAGAAGTGGTTTTACGGAACTACTCTTAATTATAGCGAGGATATTTGATTAATACTTATGTTTTTTATCTAACACATTTCTAAATTTTTCAGCTGCCGAATGTTTCCTTGTGGGTTAAAACGTGGATTCTAGTCTTGATTCTGAATCCATTGACATAATTATGTACAATGATAAATATATATGATAAATTTGTATGAAATATTTGGTAAACATTAATTGGTAAACACATTGGTAAACACAAAAAATATATTATTTCGCTAGATGACTTATTTTACTCTTATTTTTTTGCGTTTGTAATCGATTTTTTTAGATATAATCACACAGCACAGTTCTTTTGTTCGTGCTGTATGTATCTGTAATGGTGTTTTACATAGTCTAATACTTTAACCAGTACGGCGGCGTTGGGATTATTGCATACCACGAGGACTACCTTGAAATGTAGTGTATCTACTTTATCGAATTTCCCCAATGTACGTACGTGTTTCGGTAGTGAGTAAGATATGTCAGAATCCATCCCCATCATATCCTATTCCTCCCCATTTTCCCAACCCTTCATCCCAATTCATTCCTTAATCTGCAAAGGCAGGCAGCGCATCCGGGCGCGTGACAACGATTGTCCTTCACGACTGACGTTGACATGAATCGCGAATGTCTATGGGCGACAGTATCCACTTACCATCAGGTGGTATGCTCGTCTGCCGCCTTTTTTCTATAAAAAAATAGACAAACAATAAAAGGTCAAAGGTCATTGCTTGATTGGTTAGTGCAATATTAATATATCTGGTGTCACTGAATAATACTGATATGTCTAAATAAATAAATAAACATAATATTTGTCAAAAATAAAAGTAAGCACACGCCGCCACCATCGCAAAAGTAGATTTAAATTTTTTTGTAGGTAGATTTTAATAAAGAAAAGTTTACGCACATGTAAAAATGTATGTATCAACATTTGAATTGGTTATAATTTTCGAATCAGATGTAGTGTTTTTCTTTTAATTCCTACGTCGTAGATTTTTTCTGCATTCGGCAGATGTTTAGAAATCTCTCTGAAAATTGTGCCGAGTACTTATTCAACACAAAAGCTGTTATAAGAAGAGTTTAAAAAATATAAATAAAAGAACGCGACAACAAACCATAATAAAATGTATTAACAGTATTTAATCCTTAACAATTTATCATTCTTCAAAAGAGAGTAATAACAAAAGGACAACGCTGAATAACAGACTGAAAAATCATTAAAGTCTACGCACACTTTGGAGACTGCTTTAAAAATGTGCCCTGTAGTGATGCGAGGACTCTACTCAAGACTTGCTGTCATACTGGATTCGTACTCGAGTAATTAAAGGTGTCCCAGATTGAGCGTCGGATTTAATTTAGCCAAAAATAAAGTCATTATTTCTCGGGCTGTGTGACATGCCTACCTAAATACTGATATCTAAAAAAATTGCCCTATGATACCGCCGAACCAAAAGCCGCACCAAACTGTAACTCTTTGAGGATGCATCCGTATTTCATGAATCTCATGAGGATTCTCCAAGCCCCAGATACGACAATTTTGCTTATTAACGTATCCGCCAAGGTAGAAATGGGCCTCGTCACTAAAGATAATTGTTTCGCCAAAATGATGGTCCACTTCATACTGCTCTAAAATTCATACTGCATTGTTCTTTCGTGTAGCGTTCCTTGTTAACTAATTGCAACTGTCTTATGCGACATCTATAAACAAACCAGAGTTGCCAACAGCCAAACAAAAAATGGCGCGAAATATAATTCCGGCGCTCAATCTGAGATATATCCTATATATAGTACAATGAATTAGAGTCAGGCGGAAAAGATATTTTTTAGGATCAACTTATCAGTTTTAAAGAACGTCAAAATTTGTTTTATGTTACTCTTTCTACAATATGTTCAAATGTTTATGTTATGTTTTAGTGCAGCAGCTCAAACGCGTCCTCCAATTGTGTTCGTCAACAGTTTCGGGGCTAATATATCCCCCTGCCTCATTTCCCAACCTAAATGCAGTGGGTTAGTCTACCGGTTCTGGACTTGTCATTTAGACGACGGCACCTGATTCTAAAATTCAAAGTCGCTGAGTGAGTAATGGAAAGAGCTATGCTCGGAGTCTCGTAACGACTCGTAAAACTCGTAACGAAGAAATTCGACGAAGAAGCTTACGTAACTGAAAGGATGAGCAAACTGAAGTGGCAATGGTTAAGGCCATATATTATGCCGCAGGACCGATAATCGATGGGGGGAGACGAGCTTTCGAACGGGAACCTTGTACCGGGAATGGTAGCGTCGGACGCCTTCTGGCCATGTGAATTGACGACTTAAAGAAAGTCACCGGTAGTGACTGGAAGAGAAGAACACAAGACAGTCATATCTACCTATATCCACCAGTGGAGAGGCTGTTGGTATAGTATTACATTTCAAATGTTTGACTAAATTTTACACATAACCAATCATGCAGATGATTTACGTTTAAGTAGGTACTCGACTGTCAATAAGAACAATAAGTCAAGGTTCTTTTATGTGATCACTCGAGTCGACTCGATTCTTAAAAAAGCGAATCGTCGCATCACTATTGGCCTTAGAACGCACACAGAGAGAGGCCGTGGCGACAGCGGGGTGCGACAGAGTGAGGTCGGGGGAACAATAAATATTAGCCCACATGGCGGGAAGGTGGAGTGGAAAATTTGCGCGGGAAAGCACTGAAATAGCGTTGGTAATAGCAATCGCAAATAGAAATAAATCAAATGTGTATGTGTGCCACTCGTGTACCTTATGAGATATTAATGTCGCAGAGAAAAAATCGGTAGAGAATGAATTAATTAATAAATGGAGATTCTTTATTGCATTCCTGTTGTAACTAATTAATTACATTGAACATAAGGACGTATTATACAAAAGCAATAGGCGGCCTTATCACTAAAAGCGATCTCATCCAGGTTAAAAACAGGTAGTGAAATTACTTAGAGAAAGAGGTACGATATGCAATAAAACAATGTTACAATATTTAATAATAATGACATAAAAAATATCTATATGAAAATGATAATCTATACGTAGAACCAGCGTGTCTGTACATTGAATATATCTACCAAGAACTGATTGGGGGCGATGAAGGAAGAGTACCAGAATATAAAAAGACGATTGTGAAAATTTTTGTCTGTCTTGGGGTCATGGGGTTTCCACGGGTTAATTATGCTTAGCATGGCGCTGCGAATAGGCTTTGTTTCACCGAAATCAGCTGACGGGAAGAAAATATGCTGTATACAAAGCTTGCCACGCGTACGAAGTCGCGGGCACAGCTAGAAATGTAGAATGTAGAAATGTAGAAAGCTAGAAATGTAGAGCTAGAAACTATAAATGTAAGGAAAAAAAATCTTCAACGTCTATAGGCAAATAATAACCGTCGAAATTAAAGTTTGCAACTACTGAAGCGATTTGGCTCATCTTCATTAACTTAACTAAGATTTAGACCCTATTTTTCTGCCAAATTTCATTTAAATCTGTTAGGAAGCTCGCCGTGAAAACATTCCGAAATTCGAGAGTCGCGATCTCTCCGAAATCGAAAGTCGTAAGTGGAAATCGAAATTCAAATATCTAAAAAAATAACGGAGTTGTAGTTTTTAGATACTTAAGCTCGCCTTTTGCACCACGAGCAACAAAGTTTTTTTAAATTAAAAACAAAACTTAAATTAGGCCATCATTATTGTTACATTATTGACGGATATTATTGTTACTTTGTTGTTCAGTTATCAACAAAACCCAATTCATTTATCAATAATTTTCACATGTAGTCCCGAAAGACGTTCTTGCATATAATTATCGCGCGCAAATCATAAACAAAATGTCAGTTCCCTTGAATCATGCGTATATAATTATTATTGAAGACGTGTTAATTTCTCTTGACATATTATAATTTCACGCATCATTAATAATCACATAAAGCAATAAAACGAATTGACATATACGACATTCGCACAAATTATAAAGTGAAAATCATACAAAAGAGTACCTAAATGAAAATATCTCTTTGGAGGTCATTTCGGTATGTCATCTCCGCGCAGTATAAAAGCAGTTGTAAATGTCTGAAGTTTGCTTTCGCATAATGTCAAGTATTCATCTTTCGAGTGCCAGTGTCACGTTTTCGTTTCTTATACATATGGCAATTATGCAAGTGTCGAGTTTTCTTCGTAATTAACAATTTCGAAATAAAAATTCAACACACAGCGTCAATGTCCAGTCGAGTGAAAGCAAGTTAGGAGTCGCTCAGTAAAGAGATAGTAGGATTAGTTATGTTCTACTTGGAAGCACAGAAACGCAATATTATGCTTTTATTTGATTATCACAAACATGAATATTAATAAACCACAAAATCCGAAATATACAATTTTTACAATAATTAAACAAAAACTATTCTCGAATTCCCTCCAAAAAGTTCCGACAGCCCGTGTTCTATTTAGGCGTGTTTTATTAATTTAATATTGATAATTTCATACAAGATCCCATTCTGTAAGAAATATTATCTACTGTGATATCTTTGAGCACATAAATATAATGAATTCGTCGCTTGTCGGTTAATTTGGTGCAGACTGACTGACATACTGACTTATGAGTATACTTAATTAATGGAATATAACAAAACAACTGGCCGTGTGATGTCGGCTGGCTTGAGAATAGCACCACTCCATCCCTTCCCGCAGGTGTCGTAAAGGGCGACTAAGAAAAAACAAGCCCTGAGGAACTACACCACCTCTAAAAGAGTGAATTAGCCAATCCGCTTGGCTAGCGTGACGTTTTAAAGCCATACCTCTGTGTCTAGAAGTGGATGCCAGTAGGGCTGTTTACAGCTTACAAGAAACAACGTTCCTTGAAATTTACCTCACTGCTGTACGGAAAATCGATTTGGAATTAAAACAGGAATTTCAATTAAATTTCATTGAAATTTAAAATTAGCAATTTATTTTTAAACGGTGATAACCTAGGGATTTCTACTTTCGATTAGCATTCGTAAGGGTGTCAGTTAGAGCCTCAGCCTGTAGTACTTCCTAATTTCTAGTTATGTACGAATGGGACGGGATATGTTTTTTTTTAGAAAGCTGACATGTATTGAACACCACGATAGTTGGCCATCTGCGATTACGCAAATTTATATAGGTATAATTGTTTTTTTCTTTTCTTTTTCAGAATGGCTAAATTCTTCGGCCCTAATGGCCTTTCAAGAGTCAGGCGAGCGCAGAAGGCGCTTTGTACCTGGCTGACCAGGAGCAAAAAGTGTGTACAGCGACGAGCCTAAGGGCTCCCCCGTCAGTAAACCGGCGGGATAGCGCGTCGGTGAGAAGCACCCAAGCACGTGCCAATACTCGGTAAAAGTGTTGGCTGAAGGCCTGTGTGTTTTCACGGTGTAGCGAGGGTTACGTCCTCGTTAGTATAATAGGCAAAATGCAATCTCATGTATGCAGAATTAATAATGTTATCATTGTGTTATCGAATGTATGTAGACATTAAATATTCGCCACAGTGCCATAGTAAGCGTTATGGTACGACATCGACGGGCATACGGTTCACGATTTAGAATTTTAATTTTGGAGAAAGAAAATGTTGAGGGATAGGATGAGATAGAATGGGAAATCTCAGTACAGAAACAAGTCCGCACATTAGGGTAATGGAATAAATTGGGAAATGCAGTAGGTACATTTCACGGTAGTATTATGTATCTATTGAGACTATTTAGTACATACATAGAATACAAAACACAAACAAGATTAGTCCAAAGCCAAAAATAATATAATCATGTTTGTCAGAGAAAGAAATCCGATTAGCGACTGTCGGAGTTATTCCAATGTAATTAAATGTAGGTATTCTATAATTCTGACTACTATTACTTAATTTCCAAAAACTGAGAACATTATTCATTGGTCTACACTAATTATGCTTAAAGCATTTTAAGTTCTCCGTATCCATATTGCTAAGTCAGCACTTAACGTAACAGGCAATTAATTCGGAAAATTAAGCGTCATCAATTTTTGTTGTTACAATCACAGGAAAGCAACTGTTAATTTATAGTTCAGGAGAGGTGCCTTTAATTTATCTTTTAAAATTTCCTTTTGCTTTTTACAATTTATTATTTAACTCCTTTGTGTTATTTTTTCAATTTACCTAGTTTCAGGTAATTGGCTTTTTAATATTAATCGTATTAGATACTGGATCTATCGTATTAGATATAGATATTAGATCTTATCTTAGTTGTATATTGTTACGTGGGTGACACTGAAACATTTTAGAATCACAAAAATTAAATCAGATAATTAAAAATTAAATCAGATCAGATGTAAAGAAAATATATTTCTTTCATCTGAATTTTGCCGCGCTCGTCGCTGTCGATAAATCTATCATAGTGTCGGTAAAACAGTGTAGGTGTCAAGTGAAGAGAATCGTGCTGACTGTCAAATTGTAGATAAACATAAATGAGATTATTGTAAGGATAAATAATAGATTTTAAAAAGGATTGAAGAATAAACTTTATATGTCGTTTCTTTGTATATCAAAGCAACACCACAAAAGTTTGTTTCATTTGACAATCCTTTGAAGAGAAAATAATCGGCCTTATATAAATATGGAAGTTGATTCATTGTTTCTCGAAGTATTTTCCGCGATAATCGATACATTTTTTCATGCGATGAAACCACTGTGTAAAGCATTCAGGCCACTCTTATTTAGGCGCCTCTTCAACAGGCGTTTGGAAGACCGTTACTGTCTCTTGTGCATTCATAAAACGTATTCCTCGAGTTTATCCTTAATTTTAGGGAATAAATAAATATTGTACGCGCAATAAAAAAAAAATCGCAAGGTCGGGACTATATGGCGGATGACCCATTAACTCTACATTTACAGTATTCTAAAATTGCTTCGTTTGTCCGGCGGAGTGTGCTGAAGTGTTGTGGTCATGGAAGATCATTCTACTTTGTATTTGAATACGCCCGTATTTGACATTTTTCAAAACAGAAGGCAAGCAGTTATACACATTCCAGTCCGCAGTTGCTGTTTTTTTATTTCCTAAAGTTATAGTAACAAAGTGGCCCTATCTGCCAAAGAAGGAGGCGGTCATCTTCTTTTCAGCACTCCTTCCTTTCTTCACTTTCGTCGGCAACTCTTCGAAAGGAAAGATCCAATGTGTAGATTGCCTCTTAGTTTCAGGCTCATAGCAGTTACTATATCAAAAACAGCATGTGATTGTCGAATTTTTCAAACATTTGCAGACACCATTCCATGCGGCAGTGTTTTTGAGCTTCGCTATAATTATGAACACAAAGTTTTCTTACCCCGTAGGTGATCGTGTAATATAGTTTGACCTTGACTCATACCAATACCTAATGATGCCCGTATTTGCTGATATGTCATTCGTTTATTCGCTTCAATCATGAGCCGCACAGTTTTGACGTTTTCCTCCGTCACCGCCGTCGCAGGATGCCCTTCTCTAACAGCGTCACGGAAGTGGGTACGACCACGTTTCAATTCACTGAATCAGTTCTAAACAGTGGCACTGGATGGGGCTTCCACTAAATGCTAACTTAAGTCTTTCATAACTTTGTTTCTTTTTTAGACCGCAACGAAAGTCATAAAAAATCATTGAACGAAAATGTTCTCTTGTTAAATTTAATTTTCCGCAAACACTTAATTTTCAAATCGCAGCCAGAAATAAGAAACAAATGATAGCTTTGAAAATTTAATGGCGTTTGACAAGCAAAGAGTTCCATTTTCAAAAAAAATAATTTGTTTTTTTCTATCGTATTGTACAGTAGCCAGTTCTAAGAACTTTTAGTTTGACCTATCGTAATCATGTTTTGTTGTATAACGTTCCTAAAAATATATTTCTTGTTACTTTCGCTTTTTTGGACATATTCTATAAATCAATTTATAAATCTATAAATCAATGGGCGTATTCTAAAAAAAATCTTTAATCAGATTCACAGACGTTATCTCACCTTAACTAATACTTCCAGTGACTCCACGTAAGACTTTTCTGTCTCGTACAGCTCTACGACGACATGTGTCCGCGTGTCCTGTAACAACGAACAAAATATGAGATTTTCAATGTGCACTTCATTTTTGTAAAATTTTTCTTTTTTTGGGGTAGAACACCGGTCAAGTCCATTTAGATAACTAAATACTAATAAACCACCTTTATGAATAAACAATCAAAAGTTTTCGGCCACAAAATTAACGAATCGAGATAGATACGGGCACCGTAAAGTACGTACGTTTCTCGAGAGTGACTGAGATATGCTAGAGGCCATCTTATCTTATCCCATCGACTTGAGAGTATAATGAAGTAAATGAAACGCCTCATTCCACTATATGGTCAAGAGACCATTCATCCGAAAACCTATCCTCCAAAAAGGAATGGGAATTATAATGGGATGATCAAAACTTAGTCTCGTTATTTATTTATTTATTGTAAATAATAATCTCTAGAATATACATAACTAAGCTATATTGGAATTCATTCTATTGACCATACAGCACGTTTAGATATTTTGTGATAAACACGTATATAAAAAAATGACCATATTTTTTTAGGAAATTAATAATTCAATGTATTCAACTGACATAGAAAAAAGATCAGGAATTATCTAAGGTCTAGAGGGCTCAATATACTTCTTCTAATACTTGTATTCCACTTGTAATACTCTGTAATATTTGTTATACTCTATATTTCCCATTTTTCAAATCCTTTTTCCAAATCCACTCATCCATGGGTAGACAGAGTACGCAAAGTTACTTAATTAGTTTGTTTTGGAGAATAGTATTACTTACTCTTGCTTGACTGAATCTTCACCTTTATTAAATTCGGTTTATCTCTATTTACGACTGACTTTTCATTTCTCAACATATTTTCGAAGAAATGGGATTAGTGTCAGTAAATCCAATTTTATCAGTAACAGCATATTGAAACAGCACGAATGAGGCGGGATTTACGAAATTGTATACGGAATACTTGGAACTTGTACATATGATACAAAGTTGTGTCACAAGTCTCACAATTGTTTCCTAAAGGAGCGTTTGTTTAGGCCTTCTAATCGTGCATTAGGAAGAGAAAAAGGCCTTTCTCTTGCTTATTACTTTGCAGATTCGAATCTAAAAAAGGTAGGTGGGATTAGGGTTGCCAACTTTTTTAGGCCGAATATAGTATTTTCAAACCTAGCACGCATAAAAATATATATGAATATATATCAGCGACACATGAATTTCATTGTTATGCAAATATAATAGTTTTGCCTACTATATTTTTTTTAGAAATATAGCAGTGGGGCTCCAGTTATAGTAGAATACTATATTATATAGTAGGGTTGGCAACCCTGGATGGGATATACATCTATACATATAATAAAACTGTAGAACCAGCGCGTCTGTACATTGAATATATTTACCAAAAATTAATTGGGAACGATTAAGGAAGGGTATCAGAATACAAAAAGACGATTTTGAAAATTTTGGTCTGTCTGTTTGTCTGTTCGAACACGCTAATATCCACAACTACTGAACTGATTTTCATGGGGTTTCCACAGATTAATTAAGCTTAGCTTGGCGCTTCGAGTAGGCTTTGTTTCATCGAAATCGGCTGACGGGAAGAAAATATGCTGTATACAAAGCTTTCGACGCGTACGAAGTCGCGGGCACCGCTAGTTGTAATATAAGTAATCAATTTTCTTGGTTTCATCTATAAATACGTAGGAAAGAAGAAATCCGAAGAAATCTCATTACATTACGCCACATTTGAAAGATACAATGTTTAAAGTTGATAAATACATATTTTTTCACTTTCCATAAGATACAGATTTGCTTTTCTATTGACCAATGGAATGAAACAATATCACAAAGTAATGATAATCATTCTCATATACGTGTTTTATATAAATCAACGCGGTGATAAACGCGTCAACACGTCTGTATAAAGACTTAAAGCAAGTAATAAACAAAGGAATTTAAACTACAAGTATCAAATTCATGCCAAATTTTACCTAAATTACTTAAACCAACAACTTTATTAACAAAATGATAATCGTGTAATAATATAAGAGCAGTGGCGAACAGTGGCCCATAATTAATGTTGTATTGATCGCTCCGCAAATACTCGAGGTCGGTGACTGGACCAGATAACGGCCTGCTCGGGTTGGACATGATTTTCACACGTGCAATTTTGTTGTGATTACATGATTTATAAGAGCCTTAATTTTTTGTAAAATGAGAGGGTATATAAAGAATATACAAACTGTAGCGTAAGTAAAAAGTCAAGTGTACCGATACAAAATAATCGAGCCCCTAAGCAAAGGGACACTGACTGGCCCCTGACACAAGGAAGATATTTCAAACTTGATTAAGGGCCTTCTGAACTGTTGAACACGTGAACGCTTGATACACCGTACCATTATGCCCTAGAGTAGTTACACCACTGTATATAAGTTAGGACACAGGCAATTACTTGGTAAATAGGTCAAAAAGGAAACCTCTTATGTAACATCCACTACTCGTATGATAAGTAATGTGGTGAGAATTCGGGAATAAAATTTATACATTTATCTACGTTCCTTGTACAAATACAATATATAAGTAAATACACATCGGTACATTATTGGTACAAAAACTAACTAGAGTTCCTCTCCGGGAGTCACTTCTGGCTCATCCTAAACTTATTAAGAAACGGAGATAGCAGAGTAAACAAGCTCAACAATAAACGGAACCATTTCTGAGGAGTATACAGACATTTACTATAGAGTAAGTTGAATAATAGAGTAGTACGAGTAGGATTAAAGTTTGTTTTGTGAATAAATAGACAAAAAAAGGGAATAAATAATGAAATAGGACACTTTCTGATTCAAACACGAGAAAATTTAGTAAAATTAAGCACAAACAGTAGAATATACAAAGTGTTTTAAATTTCTTGGATATTGTTCACAGCTTGAGCAATTAAGCGCAGCTTGGCCCAACAGGACCACTACTACAAAATAGATCAATTGAAGGTCAAAGGTCATTGAAAGTTTAGTAAATTAGTGTGAATGTTGTGAGGTGTAGAAAACAACTGGCAACGAAGTACGAAAGTAAAGATTTCTACTATTAAAAGTGTGATTTTAAACACGAGATTTCAACCTCTTCTCGGATACAAACATTTGTTCGTCTCACGTATCTACTTGGTATATTGAATGACGATTAATAATAGTTGAACTTAATGTTTAACAATTCGTGTTCTCAAGTATGTATGGAGTTTAACATAAAATCCTTTATTATAATGTGATTCCTAATGCATGTATAAAAATACGCTTGCCTTTAAGAATTATTATAACATATCGTTGAGTATAAATAATAATAATAAAATAAAATAATAATCATAATAATAAAATCGTAACAGAGCCGTCTGTATTAAAACTTTAAAAAAAAAAATTGCAATAAGTATACAGTACAAATGTTATAGAGCCCAAAACATTTTTTTGGAATTTTTGTCTGTCTGTCTGTCTGTCTGAACCCGCATCACGCAAAAATCACCGGACAGAATTTAATAATTAAAGAATTAAAGCCTAACTTGGGTGGGGTAACATTTAGGGTAGATTTTATTCCGATCCTTTACAGAGTTCCCACGGGAATCACTCTTAAAGTTCACGCGAAATCGCTGGCACCGCTAGTTCATGATACATGAATTATAAAAAATTCTTAGATGCAAAATTGCAATTCTAAAACTATTTCAGTCTATAACGTCCCACTACAGAGCAGAGGCTTCCTAGTAAGTCACTGGAAGATTTCGGACATTCGCCACTCGGGCCCAGTGCGAATTGGTGAATATTATTGTCATTTTATTCGAAAATTCTCGAGCACGCGGGTTTTCTCACGATGTTTTCCCACACCGTCACGCAGATAATAATTTTAAAGATTTGGGCCTAAGATTTGAACTCACAACCCCAAGAATGACAATCTAGATAAGCCTATGCTTTCACCGCTGTTCAATTCAATAGAAAGAATCCTTTTAAGGGGTTTTTAATACGGGAACTGAAAATGTTTCCTTAAAAAAATTAGGAATTTCTCAAAAATATCAACTTACAAATTATCGAGTAACATAGGTAGGTACTGTTTATTTGAAGAGTCGGAAGCTGTTTTTTTACAAACTTCCAAAATTCCTTTCCACAAATCTGTTGAGTTATATTATATACCATTCATTAAAAAGTTGTTCATTGATTTATGTAAATCTTGTGTTACAAAACAAAAGCCATTATTATTATTAATTCAATAAATTATTCCGTTCCAGATACCCAAGAGTTAGCCGAAGTATTTGTAGGTCACCTATTTTTGATGAAACTGTAGTCGCACCGAATGTTTGTTTATCCTGCCTTGTTAAATGCCGTGTGAGTCAAACATCATTATTTTGGAGGTCGGCTCCTAGACTACTCGCGAGACATTGCGCATCGGCCTTGTACAGCATAACATTTTTATTCTATTTCCGCCTCTATGCCGATGCAATAAGAGTCACCACTACACACATTAATGTTGGCTTTTCTGTACCGATGAAATGTTTACAGCATACGTGCGATGAACTTATTGTTTATGATGAATTTTCTGAAAACTCATTATCAATAGTTTGTGTTATTACTTACACACCTCTAACCTACTACACATGTAATATACGAGTATACATTTACATTTTCCATCTTATAAAAATAATACACATCGTTTAGAAAAAAACAGCTGCCGCTTGGCGCATGGCGAAGTTATTTCACGACCCTTCTATACAAAATACTAGAAACAGTATTAATTATTAACAATATTTAATTATTGTAATAAAACTACATAATACTTGATTGCTTTTTTGTGTTATACACAAAAAAAAATAGCGTTTTTATAATGGAAATTATGCCCAACAGATATGTTCAGTTACCGATTCAAAACCACTCTTCGTAAAGACTTTTTAAGGACAGTTTAAGAAATAAAACATTAGTATTGGGTTTTCCTTCCAAGGTATTTTCGTCATTGCCAAAGGTTTGAGCCTTATTCTCAAACCAAGTTGGTGCAGGATATACTAGTTCGTTCGTTTATGTAAATCAAATCAAATAATTGATTTGCAAATCTATCGAGCATATATGTAGCATTCATCTCGAGCACCTTTCTAGGACGTCTATTTTGTTCCTCTCGAATGCACGAATCGTCCTGAATTCAGAAGCACAAAGACTTGTATAATTAAAAAAGTTTATAACATACAACGACTTCGCCCTCAAAGCATTGTCTTTTAAGAGCGTTTAAATAAACAATTTCTTTAATTAAAAATGCGTTCCTTTCTTCCTGGCGTCCACTATATCTTGATCGCTGAGAAAACCATTAAAACCTACCTTTGTATCGAATTAAATGTCTTAAAAGGGTCATTTTACATTGGCGATGAATCTTCGAGTTAATAAAGCCTTTGAAATGTCGGTACTTTTTAACTTCTTCTGAAAGGTAATTTCTTTTGTAGGTGTTTGTATACTCCTGCGTGATTAAATTTTGTTAAGAATTTAGACATAAGTAAAAGTCTACGAAAGTGATATAGGAAACATAGTAAAACATTGTACTACGCACATTGCAAATAAATGAATTGGAAGCAATGGTCAAAATTTCAGTGATACAAATGAAAGTTCGCTTCTGTACCACTAGTTCATGCCTGAGACTTCGTTTGAATTAATGTCGCAGTTTTTATTTACAGAAAAGATTTTTTATGATAGTAAAGCAACTTAGACTGTAGTCCATATCTTTAGCTATCTTCTAGAGCAAAACTTATAGAAAATCATCTAATTTGAATCATGAACAGACAGACAAAAATAAAAAAAAATCTATCACAATTTTATTCAAACCAAATGGTCGCCCTTATTAGGAATTAAAAAGCCTGACCAAATACTTCTTGACTAAAACTCTATGGCAGTCTCCAAAAATAGCCTGTTTTATTATGAAACATATTTTAATGAGCAGCAAAAAAATGCTGAATAGGCAGCAAATCGATGGCAGCAAATTTAAAGGTGGGTTAGGTATAGGTTCTCTGGTGCAATAAGGAAGCAATCCCGCATCATGGGACTCCGTCGGCTTGGTGATGACTGATGACATTCCTGGTAATTTAAAATTATTTATTTCAGGGATACAATGATTTTTTTTTAGTATTTTTATGTTGCTCGGTTAAATACAAGCTTTTATTTATGACAATAACAAAACAATAGTCTTCTCAATCGGGTAAAAGGCGTTGCGTATGGCAACAACGTAACCTCCCATCGGAATGAGTCAAAGAACTGACGTCAGGAGAAGCTATCAGACAACAAATTGTCGTAGGGCTTCCCGCCGAGTTGCCTTCGGGTTGCCATGGCCGTCTCATGCAAATTCGCCATATATACTCGTATATTTTACTCGCCATAACATATGTACAAACTAGAGCATTCACTTGTAAAAAATACTCTTCAGTGTAACAGTTTATTAGCTGAAGCGAAAGCTGCCCATAAAATTGTTAACACGAGCATTTTTTACTTTTGTATTATTTGCTGAAAAATGATTGATAACCATGTGGGGTCGGCTGGCATTAGAATTGCACCCCATCTCTTTCTGTGGGTGTCGTAAAAGGCGATTAAAGAATAACAGAGTCGCTACACGAGCCCTGAGGAAATACACCACCTCTAAAAGAGTAGATTCGTCAACCCGCTTGGTCAATGTGGCGTTTTTTAGCCTCAATAGTCAATCGAAAATCACTTCCTAATGTAACTTTCAGGCATAAGTGCGCCATTCAGATTCCACGCATAAATTAATTTCACCATATTGTAAATTTGCCAGGTTCTTAAAAATCCATACCTTATACAATCAGCAGGAAAATGGTTTTAAAACAGTATCCTGCGTTTATTTCCGACAATAATTCCCAAGTTCAGTGACATAAAAAAAACCCCGTGACAAATTAACACATAATAACTTAGGATGTGGTGAATTTACATAAAATGTATTTTTCTGTGGCAAATTTACAACTGTGTCCGAATATACAGGAACCCAAAAAATTGAGACTACGAAATATGAGGAAAATTGTTAAAAGTGATTTCATGAATACAGTCGAGATCGTTACGTAACGTATTCAGTATATACTTACATAATGTATCATTCGCTGAAATGTGAATTACACAACAATGCTCGTGTTTGAACGCAACTTATGTACGAGTATGTTACGTGTGTAACGTTTTCCTTTTAGCGAATAATTGGGTAATATTGTGAGTAAAGTTTGTGTGATGATGACCCCCTGGGCAGAGTCGCGTATCGATTGTTAACCGCAACCGTAACCAGCCTTTCATGGTCCACTGATGGACATGGGCCTCCTCAAGCACGTTGTCTTGTGCACAAGTGATGTACGGGCTTAAAACTCCACGCCAGCCAAGCGAGTCCACTCTTTTAAAGGTGATGTAGTTTTTAGGGCTTGTGGTAGCGCCTTTGTTAGTCGCTTACGGCACCCAAGGAACAGATTAGGTACTACTGTAAAGCCGGCTGACACAGGCATGTGTAATATTCATTAATTTGCACATCATGTGCATGGTGGGGTGGATAGTAACATACATAGGGCGATTAGGTAAAATTTAAGATACTGAAATGTTCTGACATTTCATTTTCCAAATTGAAGCGTGAACTCTGTGGCATTGTTTTCGACAGCCCTGAGGACGCTCGGAATGCTTTTATGGCAGCTATTGAGGACCTCGCTAAAGAAGAGTATCGCTAGTGCTTTAAATCTTGGTTTAGACGAATGAATCGCTGTATAGAGACTAATGGAGAGTATATTGAGAAGTTGTAATAAAAATTTGTGTACTAACCCACATATATTTTTGGATCTCAAAATTTACCTAGCACCCACGTAGTCTGAATACGAAAGGAGCTCAGTACACCGCAGTGAAACGTTTATCAGAAGCTTTAAAAACAAAAGAATGCAGAGAATGGCAACCTTTTTTTGTTATAAAAATAAATAAACATTTCATCCACGCACAATTTTTTATACTTATGTTTATTCGACGTGGGGGACAGACCAAACAAAAACTTCGACCTGTCCCCGTTCGGGGAGAGACCGCAATAATCCCAAACAACAAGTCTATCGCGTAACAACTCTGTATTTAATAATATAGATATATTATATTCTTCTCAAATTCCAATCACGACTGGTAATTGTAAATCAGAGGACGTGCGAAACCATCCACATGGGACGCCTTTGGGCTCCTCAATTTTGCCAACCAATTTAACCCCCCCCCCTACCCTATTTACTTTAACCGGTCAAGAAAGAACTCTCTACAATGAAATATACAATATTTTCACTAAGCAAAGCTACTTAATAACGACATCCCGGATTGAGGTAGGTGTGGAATTAAGTAGTCTACTCTTATGAAAACTCTAAAATCGCCTATAAAAGGGTGGACTTACCAACCAGCTTGGCCAGCGTGGCGTTTTAAGGCCATTCATTCCCCATGAGCCATGTGAAATAAATGGCTGGTTGCATTGCAATGCATACATCTATTATAGAGAGGTTTAAAAGTACAGAGAACGATCCTACAAAGTAACGTCCCTAAAAAATCAACATATACCATAACACGTGAAATATACTGTTCTCAGAAGAAAAGACATTCGTAATATATTAATGAAAGCTTATGCTTATGTAACATTATACTCGGAAATGAAACAAACAAACAGAATAAACAATTGTTATTCCTTTTCTTCTAAGTTTCTAACTCAAACTCTCTTAGAGTTTCCAACTCTAACTTTCAAGCTTGACTTTAAATTAAGGAGAATTTTAGTAATTCTTTTTTTCATTTTTCTTAAATTTCATCAAAATGCACTTGTACCTTTTTTTCTGAGGAGGGCAAAG
Source organism: Sesia apiformis (assembly GCA_914767545.1). NCBI lineage: Eukaryota > Metazoa > Arthropoda > Insecta > Lepidoptera > Sesiidae > Sesia > Sesia apiformis. The sequence goes on along the minus strand of OU611967.1, from coordinate 11,641,652 downwards.
TAGCTCAAATGAAAGCTGTTATTCAACTTCACATGTTTGTTTGATACGAGCAATTTGTTAAGATCAAATCTTGCAAGTGGATTCTAACTCACTTCCACTTATACTATAACCTTGAAATTTTACACATGTGTATAAAACCGATGACAATACCATAATCTGATGATATTGACCTGATGCTGCAGCCAGAAAGTTCAGCACATTGCGGAAATCATCAACGGCGAACAGTAGACACGTCATGTTTGGGCTCGTAGTTTAAATGACACCTTAATGTCATGACCTTGACCTAATGCCACAGCCAGGAAGACCAGCCCACTGTGGAACTCCTGAACGGCGAACAGTAGACATGTAGAGTTTGGCCTTGTTTAGCCGGTAGTTTTAATAACAACACCTTAGTGTCGTGGCCTTAGCCTGACACCGCAGCTAGGAAGGCCAGCACACTGTGGAACTCCTCAACGGCGAACAGTAAACACGTCGTGTTTGGGCTCGTTATCATGAGCTGGCAGAGAAGTTTCTGCAACTTAAAACACTAAAAGGGAGTAAATAAATTAAACGTAGATAAACTTTTTAAAAACGAGCTTTAATTAAAATGCACTAAAATAAAGAAAATAAACATAGACGTCGTTATAATTATTTATTAATGTTTTTATGTGATTTAAAAGCTTGCCGCGAGATTATCGTATCAATTTAATTAATTACAAATACAATCATTTCAAATTACAAATATCGCTAGAAGCTTTTAAATTTAAAACACATAAAAACATTAACAAATAATTATAATGACTTCCGTGTTTATTTTCATATTAGTGCTTTTTAAAAAAAGCTTGTTTTTAAAGAGTTTTCTTTGTTTATTTTCCATAGATGTTTTAACGTTAACCATGATATACCATTTTGTATAATTATAAATTAGTATGTATGATATGTACCTATTGTATAATGTGTATTGTATAATGTACACGAATGTATTACTATTAGTGTTTATTCCATAATAGAAGTAGATGTTCTGTAGATTTTCGTAAAAGCTTTTCTTTCCTTATCTAATGTATTTTATTTGATAAAATCTTTTTCATATTCTTTTTTTAGTAAAACTTACGGCTTTTACCGATTATAACAAATACAGATACATTACGAAAACATTGGCCATCGGCTAATTCCGTACCTCTAATTGCATACTTTATTACGAGATACTGTATCACTTTATTGCATAGACTAGAATGACGCGTTCGAGTGTTTCCGGATTAGCCGATGGCCAATGTTTCCGTAATGTATTTGTACATTGTCACTAAATTTATGCTTGGTGGTGGGTTTGGACGACATACAACATATTTCTCCATCGTCCTTTATCATTAAAATCTTTGCACCATTCGAGTACAGTATAGTATTCCGGGCACAGTAGAAAACAAGGGCGAAAAGGACCAAGTATCAACTTGTATCGGCCGTGGAGGGTCGACCAAATACAAGGGGATTTATCGGCAGAACTCAATAATGCTTCAGATATCTCAATTTCTTGTTCAGATAACAAGTATCATTATGATTGATTTATCGATTTTATTGCTTGGTTACTCTATTAAATCTTGATATATACAGGGTGTGACTGAACCTGTACCGAAATCTAAAAAAACATGAGTTCATTGACATGGAAATTTTAAGACTCTTTTTTATGGAATAACAACAATTTTTTCGAGTTTCTACCAAATTTCTCTACTAAAAGGATTATAGCCCAAATTCCCCTAGTAATTTAATAAGGGAGGTGCCCCGTAGTGGCACGTTATACGCTGACATCGAAAGGCACCAAATACGAATAATGTCGTACAATTCCTCTAAATATTTTGACTTTTAGACAAACCGTAAAAAAATTACTACATTAACACAATTTTCCTTGAACTTCGCGAAAACCTTCAGAGCGATATTTCCTTAAAACGCTCGTAAACATCCTTAATATTTCACTTTACTTGCATTTATGGAGTTAGAAGTACATTAGGGAAAGAGTACAACATCTACCAGAAGTAAGCAGTGACAGTAAATGTTCGAGTTGTAGCGAAAATGCGAAAATGACTCTGTTTTAGTTGTATCTTTTTTTACTTTTATTTTGAGAATAATCTTTTTTTTTTTAATTTTAACACACCTCCACACACAGTGAGGAAGATATATTCGTATGTAGTTAAGGGGAGAAGAGTCCTCGAATGGAGACCACGTACCGTATCGCTCTCAGGCCAGATAGGCTGACAAGCTAAAGAAAGTTGCCAGTAGTGGCTGGATGAGACAAATAGAAGCCGGAAAAGTGGCGATTCTTGGCAGAGGCTTATATCTAGTAGTGGAGAGAGATAGGCTGATGATAAATTACGATATGGTTAAATATGTATGAAAAATTAACAAGCTGATAATTCTTCTGGCATCTCTTCTATAAAAAAAGAAAGTTAAGTAGTAGTTAAATTATTCGTATTTTTTTTCGTAGGTAGTTCCGTAGTTCTTGGTACAGCTCTCTTGAAGTTATTCGCGGTATTGTTTCGAATAACAGTGCTACAATTCCAAGTATGACTTTTTTCCTCATATTCCAAAAATTGGTCAATTTTCCATCTGTATGCCAATTCCTGCCACGAAACAAATATATGTTTATAAATTGTATCGGTGCAACTTACAAGATTGCGATGTTTTTTAACTCTTCGAGAAGCCGTTCGTGTAGATGGCGCATCCGTAAAGCATAAATTTACCAACCGAGAGTTCAAAGAATTACAAACATTTATTTTGCGTTCATAAACGCGTTTTTACGATTATCTTAAAGTTTATATTAGTAGCCAAAACCGAATGAATAGGTTCTACAACGTTATATTTACGGTTGTTGTAGAACTTGGTCGCTTATTGAATGAGTTGACAATAAGCTGCAAAGAAGTTTGCATTTGGGCGAAAGCTCGATGAGTGAGGCCAATTTAAACCTCAGTGACTGTGTACTTCCTGTACTGTGATATAAGATAAAAGAAAAAAGCCTCCCAATAAATTACATTGTTATTGCATTTTACAAAGGCGTTGATGAAAACTCAGTAACTTCGTTTAATGACAGCGTAATAAACATTATTAAAATTTATGACTGCAATATTGGAATCTTAAGTATTTAATTTAAAGATTAAGTTCATTTACAATTTTTGCAACGTACATTAATGGGATATTAAAGCCATTTAGTTAATGACTTTATCTCTTACTTCCTTACTAGTAGGTAGTCATTATTAAATGTTAAAGCTACATTTACCGTCATTAAAAAATAACAGTTATTTATCGAAAGCGCGGAGTAGGTTAGGTCTGCTGTTACACTTTTTATGGACAATTCATCTGGTGGTAAGTGGATAGTTGGATTAGTTGGATACCGTCGCCCATGGACATCAGTCCAAAAATACAAACGTTGGCATGTTCCCAGATTGGAAATTTATAGTATTTGCATTTTTAGTATTTGGCCGTGTGATTACGGCCGACTTTACAATGGCATAATCCCATCTTCTCCCGTGGGCGTAGTGAAAGGCGACTAAGGAATAATAAAGCCTCGTGGAACTACACCACCTCCAGAAGGTACAACCTTCGTGCACAAGGCAACGTGTATCAGGAGGCTCATATCCAGCTGTAGACAATAGAAGGGCTGGTTAATACGCTTATTTTTACAATCTGTTTTCTTCTCAGTAGAGAATTGGTAAGTAATTTCTTTTCCGCCCTACGCTACTAAGACAGACTCCCTCACTATCCCAACCTCCAAGTAGTTGCCAGCATAACCTATGTCCCCTAAAGGAATGCTCCTCCCCGTTATTATAGTCCTCGTTATTATCCGTTATTATAGGCACGTCCTCGACGACCCCGACGATTCAATTACTGCTGCCAACGCGTATCTTACACTACACTCACAGGCTACACATATACACCGTCTCCCCCGGCGGAGACGAGGACGTTCCCCTCGCTACACCGTCAACACACACCGGCCTTCAGCCAACACTTTTCAAGGTTTGCATTTGCCCGGGTGCTTCTCACCGACGCGCGATTCCACGGTACCCTACCAAAGTAATTTCTACGACGAGATCCGTTCCTTCCGTCGATCTACCGGCGGGGGAGCCCTTAGGCTCATTGCTACACACACTTTTTGCTCCTGGTTGAGCACCTTCTACTCTCGTCCTAAACCATACATGTCTGGTGACTCTTGAAAGATTACATTAGGGTCACAAGAATTTAGCCTTTCCGAAAAAAAAAACTAATTCCAGGAGCAATCAACTAGCAAATTATGGATCGTATGAGTGAAGAGAAACTTTCACACGATTGAAAATCAGACAAACAACACAAGAATTTTTCGCTGTAACAAATTACAATCCGCTGAAAAACATTTCCTCCAATATTAAATTATAAGAATGCAAAGTATACTCAAAGCTAATTATCCGTGAGAAAACTGTCAGAACAAGTGTGGAAAATGCGATCGCGCCTGACTATGCCATGTCAATGCCTTTAGGATGATTTTATTTCTATTCGCGTCTAAATATTTGTGAATACAAAAATATATTTTTTGCAATAAATTGAAAGATATAATTTATTGTACACCAAAAATTATGAAAAAATACGAAATACACGTAAATGGAAGTGTAATCGGCGTCCTTACCGCTAATGCCATTTCTTCAAGGCAACTTTTAGGTGGTAAGACATCTGTAGACGAATAAAGTTATGATAAAGAAATGTCTTTATATATATTAATACGATTCAATAAAAAATGCCTACTTACTTTTAAGACTCTCTTAAGACTAAATTTCCATCTTTAACAACATTGGTCCTACGAGTATTTTCTGAACTTAATATTTTCCTGAAAATAGTTAATATTTTTCTAAATGAAGTCTCTGTGTTAGTCATATATACTACTTTTTTTTCGGAAAGGCTAAATTCTTGTGGCCCCAATAATGGCCTTTCAAGAGTCACCGGACATGTGTCAAAGTTTAGGACGAGCGTAGAAGGCGCTCAGCCAGGATTAAAAAGTGTGTGCAGCAACGAGCCTAAGGGCTCCCCCGCCGGTAGACCGGCGGAAGGAACGGATCTCGCCGTAGAAATTACTTTGGTAGGGTACTGGTACTGCAGAATCGCGTGTCGGTGAGAAGCACCCGGGCAAATGCAAACCTCGTAAAAGTGTTGGCTGAAGGCCGGTGTGTGTTCACGATGTAGCGAAGGGGACGTCCTCTCTCTGCCGGCGGGAACGGTGTATATGTGTAGTCTGTGTAGTGTAGTGTAAGAACCGCATTGGCAGCAGTATTTGGGTCGTCGGGGTCATCTAGGACGTGCGGAGGAAATTCCAAGTCCTTGTGAAGGTCGACATTGCGATAGTACCACACACGCTACTACAAACGCTGCTAATCGTTATATGTATCTACGAATGTAAATCAGGCAAGTGTACCTACGCGATTGTGTATCTATAGACACTGGCTCGCATGTATCATAATTTAAAAAAAAATCACTTCAGCATGTGTATTTACAAATCTGCACAGGGCCAGCGTGATGAGTTATGGCCCGAAACCCTCTAGTGATGTACTATTAAATTACTATTATGTAAAATATGTATTTGGCAAAGCTTTCATCATTCAAGCTAAAAACTTCTAGTATTGAAAAAAAAAACGAAAATCACTGTTTGATTTTTAATTTTGGAATATAATGTTATTTATGCTTTCGTTAAAAATGTCAATAATACCTTTTCTTCTTGGGAAAGCAGCGATCAACATGATCCAAGCAGTTCGATAGTCAAGTAACACGTATATTCCTTATACGGCCGAAATATAAACATTGGACCCGTGCACCTCAACCTCTGCCAGAGTCGCCATATAAGGCGGGATGTTTATATACAATATATAAGGAAAAGACGTCGTTACTCAGTAGAGCATATTAAGTACTAACTAATAACATAATATTTAGTACATGCCGTACGGTGTCACCACTCCACCCCATTTCGTACATGCCGTACGGTGTCACCACCCCACCCCATTTCGTACATGCCGTACGGTGTCACCACCCCACCCCATTCCGTATATGCCGTACGGTGTCACCACCCCACCCCATTTCTTCCCGTAGGTGGCGTAAAAGGCAACTAAGAGACAACAAATCCAGCATGTCCAGCAATTACTGCCAAAAGGGCTGGTTATGGTTTACTACGTTACAAGTTAAATAATCCGGGGGCGTGCCAACGTTTGTCATTTTGGACTAATGTTGGCATGTATCACGGATGTCTATGGGCTACAGTATCCACTTACCATCAGATGGACTATATGCTCGTCTGCCACTTTAGTCCATAAAAAAAAATAGGGTTCTGACCTTCCCGTCATTCAGGTTATTCGATATTAGATCACTCAAATCATATATTTCAATAATCTATACAAATCTATCAATACAAAAGTACAATATACGTCTGATGCGGTTACTGAGGTCACGTAAATCGATATTACATCGGTTGCGCTTGTTAATCTGTACTAAATACAGATACTTCCAATTGGAAGGTCGTTCAGATGTGGAAATGTATGTACCGCCTTTTTTGTACTCGTAATCTATATAATATTTTAAACCGGTTGGACTACAAATTATACAAAGTTGATTAAAAGGATTGTTATTCCTTTCTTGAACCCATACTATATAGCAAATATAGGCAATTATTTAACGAGCAGCACATCACGATCAACAAAACAAACTATGATTGAATAACTGAAACTTAACTGAAATAAGTAATTCTAAATTATTAGGAACGTTATCAGAAAGTTCTATTTTCCTATTTCTTTTTGTCATCAAAGAACTTAAACTTGACCCATCTTTAAATTAGCTGGAATCGGTATTTTCTACTGCTTATTTCTCATGTATTTTGTCCATTCTGTTTATATATGAAAATATTAAAATTTCCTTACAACATTTAGAGAGAACGTTACTTCACCTGAATATGTATTCCACTTTCTATAATTGGAACGAGAAACTCTCTTAGTGATTGTAGAGTAAACATTTTTCAATGGTAGGTTAATAAACATTGTTTGAGAAACAAAGAGCATGGACCTTTACATCCACACAGAATTTTTACTCAGCATAAATCAGAAACATCGCAAGGAAATGCCCTTAAAAGAGAACAAAAGAGAAATAGAAAATTTACCTGAGCAGTAGACACGGCAATCGGCAAAGCGTTCTCTTCCACACCGCTCTTGGAACTTCTGCTTCCTCTATCCGAGCTCTCATCATCAGAATCCGAGGCATGGAAGGAGGAACTCACAGATCCTGGGCTCGGATCACTCAGTCTCAATTTGAGGCCGTCTCGACGCATTTTGTATCACTATTTACGCTAAATTTGGCATCGCTTCTTTGGGAATGTTATAGTTTCTTTGGTTATTAATACATTGTGGTTTGATTTGATATATACCTATAGATGGTGAAGTTTTAGAGACAGATGAAAAGAGAAGATCTGTGCTAGGTGGTAGAGGTTGTCTGACATATTTCAATCTGAATCAGCTACTTATCAATAGATAAAAGACCTTTAACATAAAAGTACAAGTACCTTTTCCATTCCTAAAACACAATTGTAATAACATGCGAAGTTAAGAATTAAAAATATAAAGGGACATACATACATAAAGAAAACACTGTTCCCTATACCTTACGCACTAATTTTAGACAATGCAATGATGATAGCATCATATGAAAAGTATTTAAAAGTGAAAGACAATACAGAGAAACCAAATTACCAATCCAAAGATTGATTGTAAGAAGAAACACGACCATACTCATAGCAATCAGAACTACTCTGTTTATAGTGAATATTGATTTTATTAGATCATTATAAACAAGTTTATAAGTAATGAAGTGATTCATTTAATAAATTATGCTAGAAGAAGTAGCAAACACTTTGTAAGGCGATGTCAAACGAGGCCATTTCTTGAGAAAAATATTCCTTTGCATAATGTGCAAACTGCGCGATGCAAACCGAGTTAGTTATAAAAATGGATTCAATTTTATAACCTTTGAAACGTGACTGCAATGAGAAGAAAAATCTAATCCTTTGGTAAGTAGATCTATATCAAACTCGTGCCAACTCTGTTCCACTTTTGTGACTATCTCTTAGTAATTTGAATTATTGATACAATTACGAACTCTTTGAGCTGGCATACTTACTAAATATAGAAAGAACATTTAATATAATTTTTATTAAGGAAAAACAAGAAACAGGTGCAAGCGATCAAAACACGTGTAGGGTACTATTGATGTTACTCGTTAGAAATTCGTCGAAAGACATCCAATGTATGAAAATATTTATTCACAAAATAATAAGAAATCGTAAATATGTTTGTCTTTGAATGATTCATATTTTTATGTATGGTGATTTATGGAGGATTCAGAAGGGTGTGAATGTTGCGTATCTAATAATCGACAGGCAGCTCGCTGAATGTCTGTTTTCACTGTAAAACACAAAAACAATCCAAACGGGCATTTACATACACTTGAGGTGCTAAGATAAAATGCCTTTCTACTTTCAGGCGTCGGATTGTCGGAAACAGCTACCTGTTTCTTCATATATATATAATAAAACTGTAGAACCAGCGTGTCTGTGCATTGGATATATTTATTAAATACTGATTGGAGACGATGAAGGAAGAGTATTAGGATACCAAAAGACGATTTTTCGTCGTTTTTCGGATTTTCGAAAATTTTCGTCTGTCTGTCTGTTCGAACACGCTAATTTCCAAAACTACGGAACGAATTTTCATGGGGTTTCCACAGGTTAATTATGCTTAGCTTGACGCTTCGAATAGGTTTCATCGAAATCGGCTGACGGGAAGAAAATATGCTCTACACATAGCTTTCCACGCGTCCGAAGTCGCGGGCACAGCTAGTCTATACATATAATAAAACAGGAAAAGTGAAATAAAACAGGAAAATCACTATATCTTTACATGGACTTATTTTTACAAAAATGACATGCGGCCACAGAGTCCAAAACAGTACGTAAAAATTTTTGCCTGTACGTAAAATTAATTACGTAAAAAGTAATGAACGGATTTTGATCGCGTTTTCACGAATGTATAGCTAAGTACCCAGAAGGAAAACTGATATATTATATGTGTCATCTTCATTTGACACAAGGAAGTTGAGTTAAAGAGGAAAATAAAAATACGACCTTTGATTATCTTTTAAAGACTACTGGGTGTACTTTCATCCGTGAAATCCAATACGTTGGTGCTTTTACAGGTGTTCAAAATATTTTACAGCTACTTAGTCTACGCGAGCGAAGCCGCGGGTAGAAGCTACCGAAACATAGAGTATAAATAAAAAATTACAAACATGTTGTTTTTTTGTTCTGTCTAAAACGTTCGTAACGCTCATTTCTCAGTACAGAGTTATGAGCGGGCTCATTACTCAGTACAAAGTAATGACTCGGCGCCTAGGCAACGCAGACGGAGCTTAATAGAGCTTACATACAATAATATTTTGCTAAATATGATAATGAATAACGAAATAGTATATACTAATAACGTGTTTAATTTTTAAATTTATATAATCCAGATCAACAAAAAAATAGCACAAAGTATCAACAAGTCCTTAACCATCAATACAGGCAGAACATCTCTGCCGTCATCGATTGTAATTGATATAGAGATCAGTTAGCAAGTAGCCAACTAATTAGTACAGTCGTCATTCGCTGTCGATCTAACAAACGGGATACTACCTCAATATAGGTAAAAAACAGTAGGAATTCTTGAAGTAGGTAAAACAGTCATCTATAGAATAAGGTGGATATTATAACGATCCGGATGACGAGTTTGACATATTCTACCCAAATAACGCCCGTTTCAAAATTCTGTTGCATAGATATTTTCCTGTTAGATAGATTATTATGTGCCTAGATAGTTCTATGTTTTCTGCATGATTATAACTAAATTTGTGTATAACTTTAAATTAATTTACAAATGAATAAGTTTTTTATAAAATATGTTTGTAACTTGATAAGGATAAAAAGTTTGTAATTTTTTTGTTGTCCAAATAAATAAATCTTGTAACAGTGCCAAAATATTGGTTAGCAAAATATTAACATCGGTTTTTAATAAAGATTCCATTCAGAACAAAACCTTTTTGCAAACGTTATATGTATAAACCTACATTGATTAAGGGCGAGTAATTTCTAATGGGAACTAAATAAATTCCTTCCGTATAACTATTGTAATAACGTGCGATTCGTTTTCAAATTTAAAATATGTAATTTGGAAGTTAATAATTCAATGAACTTTAAAACACTAATCTGAGATAGCGAACACAATAAACGAAATTAACGGACGACGAAAGTTTAACAATTTAGAATTCTTTGCGATCTAGTCTCAACTAGCAAAACGTAATTTTTGGAATAGTCATAGTGGGTATACCTATTTGGAATAGGTATGGATTATGACAAAGATAAGTGATATTAAAGATATATTAGTCATCACAAAAAATTAAAAGATATATTAGAATATTCATTGATCAAAACAAACAACCCATAGTTCGTTTCAATGTTAGGTACATTACTCATATAACACAATTATATGACACAATTATGTTCTATTTTCTGTTTCATCTGTTTGTTGAATGGTAGAAAATGTCTTAAGACAATAAATTCCGTCATTTATATGGCGTCAAATACTTCTGTAATGTAGTTTAAATAAATAAAAAAATAACTAAATTGTCACGTATGGATCTGAAATAACATGACTATACCTTTAAATTATAATTTAACTGTGCCTAATCTTGCCTATATAGACGTGTAACTTTCATAGGATTCATTTTTGATAGTTTAATTGAAGCACTTTAGCAAACAAATTAAATATGTGTGAAATTTACTGAATCACTAAGACCAAAAGTACCTAATCACTGAATCACTAAGCACCAAAGGGTACCGGAGTACCTACTGTCAATTTTGTCATCAACAAACTGTAGAATAAATTAATTTCACTTATTTAGGTAAGTTTGAATTAGGTACTGAAATCACATCATACATAGAAATCAATTCGTCGCAGACAGGCGGACCCATTTAACTGAGCCGTATCCTTCTAATGTTAAAAACTTAACAATCGTTCTTTGACAAAACCGGTTAAATATCAAATGAAACGTAAACAAAACATTCATGTATATGTACGAGTACATATACTCGTACATAAGGGGAAAATGGTTTAAAAATTTTACTCGTCTCCAAAATTTGGCCTCAACATTGGGGACGGACGGCACGACATTTTATCCATCCAATCCCTATAAGGTTGTATAAGTATCACGTCTTTGTATATATTTTAACCTTATAAATGGAGATATTATACTGTTCGTTGTTCTTCCTTTGGCCGTTACTATTAACATAGTACAAATTATCACCCTGTCAAAGTTTTCACTGCCTTCGAGTCGCTGAAATTGATCACTTTCCCTTCTGTTTATTAAACTGAAAATAAATGTATACAAAACAGCATCCAACCTTACTATCTCGTAGTTCACATCCACACTATCCATATTCCACACCAACCCCGTATGTTTGTCTACTTGTTTGTTATGTCTCCACGACTAAACTACTAAACCGATTTCTAGGAAATTTAACAGTAATGCGGTTATACGGACAGAATCGCGGGAAGTACACGCCGTTGGCCGTTTCCGGTGCGTATCTGCTCTGCCTCCCTAAAAATGTAATCTTTGTCTGTGCCCCTTATCCTCTCTCCCCTTTTTGGGGCATGGGGCATAATTTCCACATCTACGTTTCTCCGGCTCCGAGCAACGCCTTTGATTTCGGTTTCGTATGCCACTGGTAGCCCGTAGAAGACGGAGTAGAACATAGAATACTTTTTATCCCGGAACATTGATTAGTATTTTTTTTTCCGGGGATGGCAATTAACTTTTAAAATTAAATCCGAGTGAAGTATCAGGCAGGAGAGCTAGTGGGAAAGAAATTTCCCACTTTCGCAGTGCAGCCTTACTACGCAACGGTAACATAACACCGTGGTAAGGGTTACATAACCCGTCTACTCCGCCTTTGTTGGGGACGCTTGTGTAACTAGACGACGAAACAAAACAATGTACTACAGTTATAGTCTAGGAACACCTCCACATCGTGAGACTCGAGTAAATTTTTGCGGCGTAGTTATGACAATAACACGAGCTCCTTGACACAAACCTAAATATCACTTTCAGAACACAGAGAGTATACTTGGTTCCAATTCAATTTGTCCAGATAGCAAACAAACATGGCGGTCTGAGGTACGGACATGGTCTTAAATTAAATAGTGAAGTTGATAATTGTTTACATATTCATTAGCGATGTTCGCATTCCTTTTGGCGAATGCTCACCAATTTTCAAGTATTCATATACGTACTCGGATTCGGCATTCTCTAAACGAATACTAATCGAATAGTAGGAACCCAATCTAAGTAGTATATAAAATAAAAATATTACATATCTATACATTATACAACTAAAATTATTAGAATCATTATATAGTCAATAAATTATAATTGTTTTTTGTAGAATTATAATAATTGATTATTTTTTATGAGCAGAAAGGCTAACTTTGCTAAAAAAAATCTTATTCTGCTTATTCTGCTGCAACATAAATTAAAGAAAACCGAGGGTATTGATTTTTAATTTCAGTTTGTTTACCTTATTGTGTAACTAGGTTATATAGACAAACTTGAGGTTAAAAATAAGCCAGTCATCTGACTAAATCGATGTCGGCTCACGTTACGTCTACCTGATAGGTAATTCAGTATAATTAATACCTAGGCATCTATTTTGTAGCCCCTGTTAAAGTAAACCGTGTTATTAACCGTTTTCACCTAATGGTAAGGGGATACTGTCGGCCTTGTGCACCCGCGATATATGACAAATTCAGTCTAAATTATTATTTGTTTGAGTTTGTTTGGTTATATGTATGAATTAAATTAAAAAAATATTGAACATCCTTTCAGGTTTAATACGCTAAGCTAATGCAATGACATGGATTGACGGGGGCTTGGACGGCATTGACGGGGGCTTGGACGGCATTGACGGGGGCTTGGACGGCATTGAAGGGGGCTTGGATAGCATTGACGGCGGCTTGACCCGACAGTATGGTACGACGAGTAATGGCTGTCGCAGGAGCAAGTGGATAATAAAAATACCATTGATCAAATTGAAGAATTTTGAAGAGGGCTATATCTAACAATTCCAACAGTGGGTGCTAAAAGGCTGCTAATGGCCTCATCAGCATTAGTTTAAGAAATGATAGAATTAGTTTGATACCAGTGCTAGTTTTAATAAAAAGTTTAGAAGAACATTTACTAAAAACGGAAAATATAGATATGACATACTTTACTTAAGTACAGTATATTGACATTACCTATGTATTTATTTGTATTATGAAATTAAATATAATATGTCCGCGCTATTTTGTGTTATAATTGTTCTTAATTTTAACTGTCACTGCACCTAACGCAACCATCTCTGCATAGCCACAGACTAACTAATAGTACAAGTACAGACGACTCACTGCCTAAGAACGCTCCAAAAATCCGATAAAAACGTAACAAAATAAAATTTAGTGCAGCGCGAGCCCGTATTGAATCCTACGCACATCGAAAAGGTGCGATATTACACTGAAAAGTCACGCACACTCCCTGAGTGAACTGCAAGGGTTGTCACTTGTCACCCATAATTGTAATTATAGAAATACATTTATTCGTTTTAAAACACAATTTTGTATTTGTTCTAAAATTAAATTTAATAAAAAGTATTGAACCTACTTAGACAATATGATGGTAGTTTTTAAAAGCTTTTATTTGCGCGTACGTTACAAAGAGCTGACGGTAACCGACTGAAATAAACCCCTGCGCGGGGGCCCGCCGTTTCGTATCTAAAATGCTGAGTGGATCAGGCCTGGCATAGCCAATGACTGACTATGCCTATAATAATGCTCAAAGCATTAACTCCGCCTTTTGTCACTCTGCGCAATAAATAAATGATGATGACAATGAATTATATCATCCTTGCTTTAGGTTCTTGTCGAACAAAGATTTCGAGTACAATTCTTTTCTGTGCGATTTTAAACACGTGGTTCAGGTCTACCGTCAAAGTTCACGACCCTGCACTAATACGTCATAACATAAGACAAATGCCAATATCCGTTAAGGAGCTAATATCAAAGTGCAATGACCTTTTTCGTTTATTTACAATCTCTTTCTAATAGAATAGGGACACGGTATCGAATAAAAAATATCGATACTTTACTCTGATTAGTATCGCAAAAAAATATCATACTCATCAAAGTTTCGAAAGAAAAGTATCGATACCCACCTCAAGATGTCGCTACTTTATTCACGTCAGCAACCCAACATTTCATAAGATACTTTCACGATGATATACATTTGATAGCGAAAAAACGCCGACGGCCCACAATATTGATACTTTCCCAAAGTTCACGACAAAATTTTTGGTACCAATTTATTATATGGTAGCACTGTTCATATGAGTAATATTAAAAGTATCGATTACTTAATATCGATACGATACCTGCCTTAAAGTATCGATTATAAGTATCGGTATCGAACAAGAAAGTACTTGATATCAAAAAAGCATCGATACTTTTTCCGTGTCGATTCATCCGTGTTTCTTTCGTTACAAACACGAGTAGATAGATATGTATAACATCTTATTCGTAAAAGATCTCTCACGCTCCATGGTTTTCCGACTGCGTCGATCATTTGGCAACTTCTTACTGCGATCGAGAAACGATTTATTATCCCTTTTAAAATATGCCAATCGTTGTACGGGCAGCAAGACTACGTAGGTAGGTACATATACACGAGTAGCTATACAATATGGTGATTGATTGTATTGCCGGATTTCTTATGGTTACTTATGAAAGTTAAAAAAATATATATCTTTATCATCGTAGTATTGCGCCGTATGCGAGGCGATACTGAAGTGACTAAACAAAGTAATGTACATAAAAGTATGATTTTTAATTCAGTAAATGTCTTATAATGTGTGGGTGTCTTTTATGTGTGCACTACAGGAGCGACGAATTGCAGCGACGACGCGATTGTAAAATTCTGTGAGGTTCAGTATAAAGTATTGACTAAAATAAATATGTGAAAAATAACAAATCCTGTTTAGTTCGTTATCAGCTTTTATCCAGGCGTACTTGGCGTACTTTTATCCTACTTGGTGCCAACCGCAAAAACCAACTTCGTAACCCAATCTTATTTCTACAGTTTAGAGCATAGAAAATAACTTTTGTAAGCAAGTAAACGTTGTAATTATTTGTTTGGTCTACTTTTCACCGCTCCATTTAGTTTTCTGTTCTCTTATGTATTATAATATTATGTACGCAAATATGTGTATATATGTGTATGCTTATGTCTGTGTACCTGAAAGGCATAAGACTATATCTGACAAATTGTTGATTTTTGAGTAATCAATTTTTTTTTTTCATGGACGAAGGCGGCAGACGAGAATACAGTCCACCTGATGATAAGTGGATACTGCAGTCCATAAACATCCGTGATACATGCCAACATTAGTCCAAAATGACAAACGTTGACACACGCCCGGATGCGCTGCCTACCTTTGGAGATATAGGAATGGATTTGGAGAAAGGGTTGGGTAAATGGAGAGGGATAGGATGGGAATGGGCTCTGGCACATCTCACTCACTACCGAAACACGTACGTACATTAGGGAAAGAAGATAAAGTGGAAAATGCAGTACATTTCAAGGTAGTCTTCTGTGAGAGAGGGGTAACGTGGCCAGTCTAGTGCGCTCAGCGGCTGTTGGATTGCAGCGCGCACTCTCCCCCTCATAAATGCCAACCTTATGGTATCAGACATGCTCTATCGATCCATATCGCTGTAATTATCAATTTATTTACAAATACAAAGTTGTAATAATTGAATACTATTGTAACTCCCAATGTACTCTTTAATATTATACTGCATAGTACAATACGACAAACTTCGACTGATGACTAATATGACTGCATTTTATTGTAACTGAGAAGTTGCCACGTTATGCCATGAAGAGATATTCGACGCCCCCCCCCCCCCCCAGTGACCCGTGGAAAGGCATAATTAGGTCAGCAGTTACAGGGATACTGTAACTGCTGACTGCATTGAGCCGTTAAATCAGGAATCAGGATAGAGAGAAGACGTATCAACTTGACAACGATCCACACTGGCCGGAGGTTGTATCACACAGCGCTTCCCGGTACATGGCCTCCATATGAGGACTCGTCTACTCCAACGGTCATCGGTCCCGCGGGAAATATGACCTGCCCATTGCCACTTCAGCTTGCAGATTCTATGAGTTATGCCGGTGACTAGTTCTTTGGTAAATCGGATTTTATCCCGCAAAGAAATTACGAATAGCTCTCTCCATAGTTCGTTGACCGACTTTGAACTTATGGATCAGGCGCACTGTCAGAGGCCACGTTTCAAAGGCATTGATTGAAGACTTTAGTTTTCAAGCATTGTGATATAGGCATTGAGAAGTTGTCTTGCTCACCGCCTGTTTTCCACCTCCACAACAAACACGAAGAGTATATCTCATATCATATAGATGTAATAAATAAATGAAAAAAGAGCCGACGCACTTTTCCAAATGCTGCCGAGCTGAATGCATCTCTCGGATTCCTTGCTGAAGTTGCACTTGCCTAGTTGCATGATTTTCCCCAGCTATACACAATCAACTTCGAATGCCGTACCTTCGATGTTTACCCCCGGAAGAACATGAACATGATTTGTATCTTATCTAAATTCAATTCGAGACCGACGCGTTGTGACGTTGCGTTGAGGTCATTCAGCATCCAGTTTAAATCTTCCACTGATGACTATGTCATCAGCGAAACGAAGATGCGATAGGCACTCACTGTTTACATTGATTAGACGTCGTTTCCATTCCAGTATCCTTGATGAATCTCGTAGCACGTTTGTGAACAATTTCGGAGATATTCCATCTGTCTGTGTCCACCCTTCGACGTAGCTGTGTTGGATTGGTATGTTGATCTCGGAGTCGGATGTATGCTCGCAGTGTTATACAAACATCCCAGCACCTCCGATCATCAATCGACTTGGCACCGCTGTATGCGGTAAAGATTCCAGAACAGACCAGATCTCGCTAGACTCTAAAGTCTAGGCTTTCTCGTAGACCACAAATGCAAGACACAACGGTTGATTATACTATCCGGTCTTATATAAAATTTGCCGCAGTGGGTGAATGCGGTACATGATGCTGTAGCCTTTTCGAAACCCCGTTTCCTCCAGCGGCTGAAACTCGTCTAACCTCCGAGCGAGACTTTTTTTGGTTGTATACAAATACAATACAAACAAAAACTAGTTTTGGATGTAAAAGAAAGACAAGATTTGGATCATATTTGGACATAATAAATATGCTGATTATCGTAAAATAACGAATTATTTTATTATTAATTCATATTTCTTGAAATCCAGTAAATTTTGCCCCCTCCTTGACTTTGATTTAAATCACTCATCCCTGGATTAGGGTGAGTGCTGACGACGGTCAACCAGAAAAGTGTATGGAGCAAGGAGACTAAAATGCCAACTACACGAGCGAGTCTCTCGCGGCGATATCCTCGCCAGTAATACTAATTTCAATAAAACATAACTATATGGCTATCGCCGAACGCGTCCACACACAGCGAATGTCGCCGGCGTATCACCGTGTGTAGACACGCTCGGCGATAGCCTTGTAGTTTAGTGTTGAAATTAGTGGAACGGGCGAGAATATCGCCCCGAAAGACTCGCTCGTGTAGTTGGCGCCTTCATCGGATGAAAGCGGTGCCGGTAGAAAAGAGCCACAGTTCGAGTCTTCGTGCGCAACAAAAGCTTATCATATGTAAAAGAAACACGACACTTCTTTTATATATGATGCTGTAGTTGGAAACATTTTGTATCGGATACTTTCTGTAGATACGCCGATTGTGTTAAGTCATAAAGTACCTACTATGTTGTCTATTTTCATGGACAAAAACATACGCCAACTCACTATCGTTTGCGTTGGGCTTAAGGTGAATTTAAAGCAAATTTGCATATTAAGTAAAATTATAAAAGGATATTCCTATTATTGGCCATGTGGTGTGGGCGGGCTTTAGAATCACCCCAGATCTTCCCGTGGGTATCCGTGGGTAAAAGGCGACTTCTGATAACAAAGTCGCTGCCCACCACAAGGCCTGAGGAACCAAGGAACCAAGTCCAAAAGAGTGAACCAACCGCATGGCTAGCGTGGCTTTTTAAGGCGTTACATCCCTCAGCACAAGATAATGTGCATGAATGGGTCTCCATCTACAGCACAGTACGATAAAAGTTAAAGGTCTGGTGACGGTGATTCCTATTATAATAAAATCATTAAAAAAAAAGAATAATCAGCGTTTATGTATATCAAATAATTCAGTTTTAAACAAGATGATTCCGATTATTGACATGTATTTTGCATTTATAAATTATAACATAACACTTGTGTATTCACCCTGCGTTGGCATTTAACATGACCTATGACATTATAAACTAAGGCTTTCAGCTCTTGACTCAATTACATAGGCCTTTTGTAAGACCATCTCTTTCACTATTGAATTATCAAGTTTTCAAACTTCTAGTGCTGTATGTACCGGACTCTGTTAGTTCCTTGTTTCAACTTAACAAAGACGAACTAATAGTTCTAATAGGAACGAAGTGATGTTGAACTGGTTGCCTTTTGATCAAGTTAAGTTCTTCTGTTCGGTAGATTTTTAAGATAGCTACCTACCTAACAAATAACGGTGATTGCTTAGAGATATTTATTAGGTTTTAAATTCTTTATTCTCATTAAGAAATTTCTTGTCACTTACATGAGAACTTACATCTATAATATATAGAGTTAGTAACAGTCCAACTGCAGAGCAAAAAAAATCAAGAGTAAAGTGATTAAACTAGTTCGTTATATTTGGTCATTGATTTTAAAATATATACTATAATTCCCGTTATTATAGGAAGAACTGTCATATATATGAACAGAAATCTTTAACATGTAGTAAAAATCATTTTAAAACTCTATAGTCCTATAAGAATATTTTTTTTCTATTTAATTTTGGTGTGTTATATGACTTAAGAATGAAACTGTATTTAAATAAAATGAATTAAATACAGAACTGTCAGCGCTCTTCCTATGGTAACCGGACCATACATACCTGTAAAAGTATGTATGTTACATAAAAGCACTGTAGGGCAGGCACGCTAGAGTCAATAGTGTTCTATGTTCCGTAGCTCTCGAATTCTTTATTTCATGTGTTTTGAAAATGGAACATTGTTATTACGTACCTAGTACTAAGTTTCAAATTTGATTTTTTAATGAACCCCTCCCCACCCGCTTCACCCGCCTATAAGTTGACAACTAGGTTCCTTCGATAAGATCGTACGATGTGTCATAATATCTACTCCCGACTCTTATTCGTGAGGTCGTTAAATGTTTCAAATAATTAATATAAAACAAAAAATGGCAGCGCTGATCGGAAGAGAGATTTCGCTATTATCCGTGTTTTAGAAGAAAAAAAATTGGAAAAAGGTGGCACATGGGCATGCGGTAGGTACATCTGACAGTTAGTGGATACTTATGCTAACATAAGTCCAGAATGACAAACGTTGGCACGGCCTCGGATGCGCTGCCTACCTTTGGAAATATAGGAATCGATTTGGAGAATGGGTTGGGAAAATGGGAAGGGATATGATAGGATGAGATGGGAATGGGCTCTGGCATATCTCACTCACTACCGAAAGACGTTGGTACGTACATTGGGAAAATATGTAGGATACAGTGGGAAACGCAACATATTTCAAGGTAGTCTTCTATGAGAAAGGGGTAAAGTAGCCAGTCGAGTGTGTCCAGCGGCTGTGGGAATGCAGCGTGCACTCTCCCCTCCAATGCAGTTTAGATAGATTAGTAAATAAATAAAATAAGTCGTATCAATAAATCGTTCATATTTATGACATTAAATATGTCTGAATAGATAGACATTTAATTGAAATGTTTTTGGAGATTTTTGAAAGTTTCATCATAATTTTGGTACAAGTAATTGAACCGATTTGGCTTACTTACATTGTATAATCGAAATGTATCAAACTTGTTTGCGCCAAATTTTTAATTCTTTTTGCAATAAAATCCATGTTGTATTTTCTTTTATTTGTTAATACAATTTTATTATTGACAATACTTAGTATTATATGTATCGTAAATCTATAAAGGAGTAGAAACAATGCGTATAGAATTCCAACACGATAACCTTTGACATTTATCGTGGAGTCGTTCTCGTACTTTCATAATGGCCTACGTGAATACTTTCAGGAGGTACGGAGGAAAAAAATGTTATTGATTTTCATAAATAAAAAGGTATCGTTATATATAGCCTTTGACATCGATGACAGCAGATGGATGAAAGAAATGACATAAATTGTTTTGCCAATTTTTATTCAGGAAAATTGAGTATAATAATGTTATAATAATCTAATTTTGGTACTAGATGTTGTTTCGGACAAAGGTTGATGTTTTACAAATGAAATAGATATTATGCAAAATTGTTACAATGATATTGTGTAAAACATCCGCAAAATTATTTTTAAAATATATGTCACTATGGTTTCTACATTTTTTTTTAAATTGTAACATAAAAGATGAATGAATAAAAATACGGAGCTCTATAAAGAACGAATGGTTTATTTGTTAAATATAAAGCAACGCAAACAACTTTTAAAGATTAGATTTGAAGTAACAAAAATAAAAAAATAATGGCGAGGCGCTTAAATTTGCATGCTAAAATTTTAAAGCCCATAAATTAAATGTTTAACATTAACAAATTAAACTAAATTTTTTTAGATAATAAAAAATCTAAAGTAGAAGATGAATTTCAATAATTAGAATGTATAGTAAAAAATAAATAATTAAGTAATACTTAAACCAAAAATAATGAAAAATGTAGATGGAATTAAGCATGTACTTTGCGCGAGAAGTTTATTTCAATTCCTATAAATCAGATCATTAATCAGAGTAAGTAAGAAAATCAACAAACACCATCATAAACGAAAACAGGATCAAGGAAAATCAACAAAACCCTTGACAAATTTAGCGAAATGTTTACATCTGCTTCGAGAAATCAATCTTACAGACAACCAATCAACCAGAACACATTCTAGTAACGTATTAAAGTCCAATTAAACTGGAAAATTCGCTTGTAAACGAAACAAATCCGTGAACACCGATGACCTAGCAAACGAAACACACGCAATAATTTCAGTGCGAAATAACGCCATGCCGTTATGTATAGTAAAACACGTATAAAACACTATTTTTGTATCGCTTTTAAACCGTACACAATAAATGTTGACGCGTCACTGTTCAAAGGTGGAGGAATTGTACAATCATTCACAGAATACGACCGTCACTGAATTGAATTTGGAATTTCTTTTTTTTTTAATGAAAAATACGCGAGGATGTTTTCAGGAACGCATGACGGCCGCCCACCGACTACAGTGGCGCCGCACGCGACACTGACTGAAAATCACCAGGCATGCCTACAGGAGAATGTTCCACTCCCACAATCTTACACATTCACTTCACTGTCACCTTCTTGCAACCGATCAGAGTCCTTTTTCGTTTGATTAATGGACATGTGACTATACGTATACCTATATATCAATATCAGGATATCCCTTTGTTGGAAACATGTCTGTTCGGTTATATGTATTCCTTTTCATTAAGGCGCCGTATAATCGCTACATTAATTAATGTTGAATGTAAACGGAACGGGTTGTTTCGTTTATTTCTTAATAATTAGGTACGTTATTAAAAGGTTGCTTTGTAACCCTCAGAATAAGAAATATATGGTGGATATTACAATTTATTCAAAGTATTTCGTGTTTATCTTTTAGTGAATTAAATAAATGTGTGGCTTTATTATTTGAGATGGTTTCAGAATATACTTAGATTATACAGAGTAGATTATACAAATAAAATAGAAATGAAAAATAACTGAAACAAATGTTGCCTTTAGCCAACTTGTTCGTAATGTGCGGATAATGCGGATGCGGTATTTTGGACGGCCAAAGGACTTTACACCAAAAATTTGTCATGAAAAGTTACCTAATGCAAAGATTTCGACATCCGGAAAAAATCCGTAATTATATTTCTTAACCGATTAAAATAAAATTTGCCAGAAATGTGGTTTGGATTTAAATCTCAATTAAAGTCTAAGGTAAGCCAAGCCGATTAAATAATTCTAAAGAATTTAAAGCTGTACAAAATATCACCAAAAAAATTCTAACGAGATACAAACAACAATAAATACAAATAAATGTCATTGGATGAGGTTCATCACACTCTACGATTTTTGTTTAAACATTTTTTTCTAAATCTCATTAATAATAACGAAATCGACAACTTTCAATTCACATTTCAAAGATTGGGGCGCCAATAATTTTTTTTGTAATATTTTTATTTGTAAAAGTTACGCCTCTTTTTCAGAAGACTGTAAAATGTACTACATTCTCCTCCTATTACAGTGAGAGTATAATGGAATAAACTCCTTCTTCCATTATAATTTCAACACTCTACCAAGCATCCTACTTCTTTTTCCCCATTAGGCTGGGCTTTTACCCAAATTCATTCCTAATTTTCCAAAGGAAGGCAGCGCATCCAGAGGCGTGCGGCGTGCTAACGTATGTCATTCTGGACTGATGTTGGAGTGTACCGCGGATGTCCATGGGCAATAGTATCCATTATAAAATATATTCCTCACTTATATTCGATTCCGATCCAATTTGTCCAAAACTTAACCAAACATCCAGAGGTAACTGACACGGCCTTAAATTAAGTAGTGAGGTGATAACTGTTTACGTTCCACTCAATTAATTGAGACTGCAAGTAGTGAGGTGATAACTGTTTACGTTCCACTCAATTAATTGAGACTGCAAGTAGTGAGGTGATAACTGTTTACGTTCCACTCAATTAATTGAGACTGCAAGTAGTGAGGTGATAACTGTTTACGTTCCACTCAATTAATTGAGACTGCAAGTAGTGAGGTGATAACTGTTTACGTTCCATAACTGAATTAATTGGGACTGCAAGTAGTGAGGTGGTGACTGTTTACGTTCCACTCAATTAATTGAGACTGCAAGTAGTGAGGTGATAACTGTTTACGTTCCACTCAATTAATTGAGACTGCAAGTAGTGAGGTGATAACTGTTTACTTTCCATAACTGAATTAATTGGGACTGCAAGTAGTGAGGTGGTGACTGTTTACGTTCCACTCAATTAATTGAGACTGCAAGTAGTGAGGTGATAACTGTTTACGTTCCACTCAATTAATTGAGACTGCAAGTAGTGAGGTGATAACTGTTTACGTTCCACTCAATTAATTGAGACTGCAAGTAGTGAGGTGATAACTGTTTACGTTCCACTCAATTAATTGAGACTGCAAGTAGTGAGGTGATAACTGTTTACGTTCCACTCAATTAATTGAGACTGCAAGTAGTGAGGTGATAACTGTTTACGTTCCACTCAATTAATTGAGACTGCAAGTAGTGAGGTGATAACTGTTTACGTTCCACTCAATTAATTGAGACTGCAAGTAGTGAGGTGGTAACTGTTTACGTTCCATAACTGAATTAATTGGGACTGCAAGTAGTGAGGTGATAACTGTTTACGTTCCGTAACTCAATATAACTCAAATTACATAAGCAGGTAATCTTATTTGGTAATCAACGCCGCGGACAATATTCCGCGGAAAAGCGCTTACTCTGTTCCCAGGTTAATAAATAAATTAGGTCTTAAATTAAAAAAACAGTTATCAGCGAAAATAATTTAAAATATAAATTAAGAAGATATTTCTTGTCCAAATTATAATTTGTTCGCTGCTCACAGGTAGGTTTTTAATGTCTCGACCGCTGATACAGCAGTACTTGTGTCTTAGACAAATCTATTTGGTTTATTAGATACAATTATGTTAGATTTATACTTTTTTTTTTGTAAATTTGGTAATAAAAAAAAATTGAGACTGCAAGTTTAGCTTAGATTTAAAGCTAATTTATTTTATTGGTTTTGTTTTCGTTTCGGCAAATTGGATGGCAATGCATTATTTAACCATATATAATAGGTCGGGGAAAAAGTATTTTCGTATTTTGTATGGTATGTATGAAGTTGTGATCCAATATCTTTGATTGAACTGTTTGTACCTGGCTGGTTATGATACCATTAAAAAGGTATCATATAAAAAAAAGAAATAATAAATAAAAACTGTTTCCCGCCATTTTTCAATTGTTTTTCTGTCCAAGAAAATGAGTGAATCTAACGAAGAAATTCAATACATTTTAAAGTTTTATTATGAAAAAGGGAAAAATGCGACACAAGCCGGGAAATAATCATGGTCTAAGTGCGGCCCAAATCCACAGACTGTGGCGAAACCCGGTTTAACGCGCAATAAGGTGATGTTGTGTGTGTGGTGGGATTGGAAGAGCATCGTTCATTATGAGCTTTTACCGCCGGGCAAAACTATCGATTCGGATCTCTACTACCAACAGCTGATGAGACTAAAGCAAGAAATTGAGAAAAAACGCCCGGAATTGATCAACAGAAAGGGTGTAGTCTTTCATCATGATAACGCCAGACCACACACATCTTTGGCCACTCAACAAAAATTGAGAGAGCTTGGTTGGGAAGTGTTGATGCACCCACCATATAGCCCTGACCTTGCGCCCTCAGATTTCCACTTGTTTCGGTCTCTCCAGAATTCTTTAGGTAGTGTAAGGTTAACATCAAGAGAGGACTGTTAAAACTACTTGTCGCAATTTTTTGACCAAAAACCCAAAATTTCTACAGCAACAGGATCATGTCACTATCTACAAGATGGCAACAAGTTATAGAACAAAACGGCACATATATATTATAATTAAATGTAATTAAACTTTTAGAAAAATCATCTTGAATTTGTATACAAAATACGAAGAAACTTTTTCCCCGACTTTATAAGTATAGTGTGGCATTTCTAAGTTCACAATTATGATGAACGTGTCTAAAGTTAATATAATAGTATGATAATGTAATAAGTTTTTCTAGTACTCAACTCTAGTAGAAACATAAGAAAGTTTCTAAAGAAGAAGGTACAAAAATAATAAAGATAAACGTAGAAATGTAACGCGTGAAAATATCAACATAAGTTTATATATTTCAAAATGTAACGTGGTTCCGTAGAAACAAAACATTTAAAACTTTTTTTAAATTTAAAACATTTAAAACTTTAAATAAACTTTTAAATAACTTCAAGAGCTGGACCTGAGACTCTCCCTCACTCATCATAGTCAGCGGACTTGCCCCGACAGATTTCCATTTCTTTCGAAATTTGGACAACTTTTTGTAAGGAAAAAAATTTGATTTCGAAGTAGCTGTGATTAGAGCTTTTGAAGAATTCATTGACACCCGTCCACGAGACTTTTACAGGAGTGTACAGGAGTGTTTAACTGCCCGTGAGGTGGCGAAAGTGGGTAGATAATATGGGTCAATATTTATACTAACATAATAATACTAACGAACTAATACTAACATAATAAATATTTTATAACAAAAAATCTTTTTCACTCTTCATGCAAATCGGTCATTTCATAGGTAATCAATTAATCGCCTAATATTAACTGCTCTTTCTTTTTGATCATATTACTATGTCTCACTCGATATCAGGCTTTAACAGTCCCCTGCATTACGAGGGTTTTTTAAGCCATAATTCACCAATCAGGCCCATTCCTGTCATTGGTGGAATAAATTCAAACAATATGAGTTTTAGTATTACTGTTCTGACTAAGGATATTTATTTCACAGCTAGTGATAATTGGACAATCCGTACTTTATTTTTAAAACAAAGTACGATTTTTCAAAACAAAAAAAATGTATTTACAAAGTTTTCTAAAACAAATTACTACAAACTTTACAGTTACAAGGACCAAGTCGTGGAAGATACGCGCCATACTTGCGTGGGCTCTTTCCGGCGTGCACTTTTATAACTCCCTAATCACTTTCTTTCACAATTCATCTCGATCTCTTCTACATTTACATTCCTCTATTCGTCTCTCTCCTTGCCATCTCTTTTCTCTCTCTCTCTCTCTTTATCTCTATTGCCATTTCTTCACTTTCTGGGACGTGCACAACACACAATACGATTTCATCGCCGGGCAGTTCTAACAGCCGTCCCTTTATCAGCTGTTTATCAGAAATTTATTTATAGAAAGAAGGTGGCAAATGAGCAAACAGTCCACTATCGTAGGTGGCTACTATCGCTCATGGCCATCCGCGATATAAACCTACATCAGGTCAGAATGACAAACGTTAGCAAGCCCCCGAATGCACTACCTTTGGAAATTTTGCAATGGATTTCGAAAAAGGATTAGGAAAATAAGGAGGGTTAGTCTATACCCATCCTATGATGGGATGGGTTCAGGCATATCTCAATTACTACTGAAACACGTACATAGAAGGAACAGGATAAAGTGTAAAATGAGGAAGTTTTTATGAGAAACAGATAACTTGGCCAGTCGAGTGCACCCAGTGGCTGTGGAATTGCAGAGTACACCGTTCCTCTGTCAAACTTTGCCTCCATACCAAGTCCATACAATAAATGATCAACGACTATCCAACATCATCCAACGTACTCACAAATAATAAGTCTAGATATCCTACCGCTAAACGTTACAATATGGTGAGTCTCACTACGGGAAGAAGGTATTACCACTGTACGAGTATTTATTGAACAAGGCTTTATCACTGTATTGTATTTGTCCAATAAAGGCCTCATTTATTCTTTCGTTCATTGATATCACCAGCCTGCGTCTCTCCACTGTCCAAGGCATCTCACAAGACTTGTCACCAAGTATTTCGCTCTTTTTATGCCACTACCGGTGATTTTATTCAAGTCATCGGTCCATCCGGCCGCAAGGCATCTCACGCTACGTTTCTCGATACACGGTCTCAATTAGAGAACTGAGAGGTCTACCTCATCGGTTGTCGGTTTTACGACATTTTTTAGTGTGATCTGTCCATTGTTATTTCAGCTTACTGATTTTTTGAGCTATGTCGGGGACTCTGGTTCTTTTACGAAATATCTTCGTTTGGGACCCCATCCATCAAAGAATTTCAAAGCATAGCTCTTTCCCTGAGCGACTTAGAACTTATTGATCAGACCTCATTATCAGGGTCTACTTTTGGCACAATACGTCATAACTTGCAGGATACACTAATTAACTTATCAAGCTATATGACCTTTGATCTTAAATCAACATTTGTATTGGTGGACACTTGACTGGTCATCTTCAAACGTTGTGGTACAGGCGGTAAGATGGCGTATTTTGTCTTATAACTTATCAGTCGAGCTGAATTCTTCTGTCGACCTCCCGACTGAACACCTCGACCTCATTCCTACGGAACTCTAAATGAGTTCCATCGGGGGAGTCTAAGTTTATTGCATTTTCCATTTCCAGAAACATTCATTGAGTGTACTTTCTTCAATATAGAACTTCATTCTATTTATTAAGCCACACAGTAGATAAACAAAGTTTCAATAGCGTAATGCACCGAATTACGATATTGGTTTTTAAATGAATATTTTTTAAATTTTACAATATTGTAATATGCAATAATATGTGTTACAATATTGTTATAACAAAAAAAATCACCAAATTTTAATTATTCGTGCGAAATTAAGTCTTGTTATTTTCGCCGGAGAATTAAGTCGGAGAAGCTGATGTTGTAACATACCATAAGTTAGTATTGAAATAAAAACCTGCAATAAAAAAATATGTATACTTTTCCTGTCAAACTTATAGGGACTTATATTCAGTGTTACCCTACCTTTGAGCTTGATTACCCGTTTTTTATATGCAACGACTGCCGGATATTCTGAAGTATATTAATTATAAAGTATATTTTAAATATTATATCCATATAATATTCAGGTAGCAAGAATAGAAAATATGGTTAGAGGAACACAAAAAATCCCATTACATCGTCCTGATTGGGAATCCGAGTGGATGACCGCCCCTTATAAGATAAGATCAATCTCTCATCTTCGACTGCCGACAACAATGTCAACTAATTGCTTGAGGATTTAAGCTGGGTGTTAAATAATTTTAATTTTAATTTTGGTACGGAAAAGTCTGAAGACAAATACAGGTAGACGATGCAATAAAAGAAATAACAATATGTGTGTTTATATACTTACATACAATACGTAGAATTATTAAGTAACAAACAAACAATTAAAACAGCATCCGCACTCATAATGCTAATAAAGAGTAGGGATAGTTTATGGTATGTTTATAGAATACGTAGATATTTTTTAATAAATAAATAGTTATATATTTTTTTGTATTTCTTGCACAAAGTGATAAAACACGAACTATTTTAGTATAGGCATCGAAGAAGACTACTTTCACAGCTATTAAAGTGATCCCTAAAGTAAGTTTGTACTTATTTGAACTTATACCTAAACGTTTTAAAATAATCTTTAATTACATCAAATATTACCCTACATATTTTGTATAGAAGGACGGTGGCAACCGAGCAGACAGTCCACTTAACGGTAAGTGGATACTGTCACTCATGGACTCATGGCCACGAAACGGACCAACATAAATCCAGAATAACAAATATTGGCACGCTCCTGGATATGCTCCCTGCCTTTGGAAATTTAAATGTGGGAATTTTTGTGGGATTTAGATTTGGAAAAAGAGTTGGAAAGTTGACAAAAATTACCCCGATTTCAGGGATATTTTTTTTCTACTGCAATATTCTTTATCTAATGGTGTTATCAGAATAAAGAAAATACATATATTTTGATATATATATAAATACGTAAAACTATATGTTTTTTATTAAATAAACCAATTACGTGAATAAAATTTGTTTACGTAATTGACTTTAATCAAATAATTGAAACAAAGGTTCTTAAATAGTAATTTTTATTACACGCTTTTCGTAATAGTAATATTTTATTTGTCACTTGTATCACTCATGTCAATCACTTTTGTCACAAGGAATTCCCCATCTCTGTATTTTGGTTGACCATAACGGTGTTACTAACACCGATGATTAGAGTGATTTGTAATTTTATATTATAGAGTCGAAGTTACTGTTAGAGAACCGACTATGTTCCTTTTTTCCCGCCTCGTCCTATTCCGCCAAACTTGGCAACACTGACAGTTCGATGTCCGTCCGCGAGTGCGGTTGTTACGCTTACACTCAAAACTTAACTAATATCAAAAATAGTGGTGTCTCTGTGGAAAGAATATTACCGAACCAGCTCATAACCCACAACGAGGTGCCCCGGGGCTAGAGACAAGCATTCATCGTCCTGTGAGTACATACCTCTTCCCTTTAACATAGTCGGCAATTTGTTGGGGTAGTTTCAAAACTTAGTTTACGCAACAGTTATATTTAAGTTTTTTGTAGGCTTTCATTATTTGAATTAAATTTAATTATTACATTTAGGTACATTTTTTTGTATTTTCTGTTCGCTTTCTAGTTTTTCTAGAACTGTCTATGGGTTAATGCTATTCTGACCTTCGAGGAAGAAAAGGCATTACTAGTTAACATTTTTAACGAAACCGTAAATAATATCATGTTTGGAAATCAAAAAGAATAAACGGTGGTTCTCAGTTTATCAAAGTTCCAAGTTTATAGCTTGCTTTTAAATTAATTAAAATATTACATTTTTTTTGCGTTTTCCTCGAATGTCATCAAAATGCACTGTTGAATTTTTTCTAGTTTTACATTGTATAAGTTTGTGATTATGGCTCTGCCGATTGGGTGCAGTGCAATGCAACCAGCCCTTTCAGTATTCACTGTTGGACATGCACATTGTCTCGTGGATGAGGGATGTAAGGCTTTAAAACGCCACGCTGGCAAAGCGGGTTGGCGAGTCCATTCTTTGATAGGTGGTGTAGAATTCCTCTGGGATCGTGGTAGCCGTTAATTAATTTATATTACCGATTGGGTAATATAAATTAATTACACAGTACCAAAAACTTTTCACTTTCAATCCTTATTACTGGCTAATTAAGGTTGCAACGGGTATAGGTTGACGTTTTGCCAAGCTTACTTTTAACTTATAATGAAAATATTTATTAGGGTGTAAATATTAACAGCAAAACAACTGATAATGAATATTCACAACATAACGTTAATAATTTAGCGAGAATAACACGAGGAAGTGGGTCAAATGGAATTATTTATAAATAGACACAAAATTCACATAGAACCTTATGGAAGTGATTGTTTTTATATATATATTATAGAAAGATGGTAGATGGTAGCATATTCGTGCAGTCCATCTGGTGGTAAGTGGATACTGTTGCCCATGGACCCTCGCGGTGCATACCAACATCAGTATGACAAACGCTGTCACCGCCTCCGGATGCGCTACCTATCTTTAGAGATGTACGAATGGATTTGGAGAAAGGGTTGGGAATATGGGAAGGAATGGGACGGGATGAGAATGGACTCGGGCATATCTCACTCACTACCAATGCTGTACATATCAAAGAAGTTTAGGCAAGGCCGACAGAAACGATAAGTGACAGTAAACTGTAATCAGCCCTGTTGTCGTCCACTGCTGGACGTGGGCCTCCCCCGTGGACAACCCGCTGACCAAACGGGTTGGCGAGTCCACTTCTTTAGAGGTGGTGTACAGTGAAATCAACGAGACATGACCTTTGCATCTATGTGAGTGGGTACCGAATTGTCCAATCCGATTGATGAAATGGTTCGCACTGTACACTATCGGCGTGCACTCACACAAGCTAAAAGCTCAGTTCACTGTAGTTCTTGTGGTAGCCATTTTGTTATCCCTTAGTTGCCTTTTACGAGACCCACGGGAAAAGATGGGGTGGTGCCATTTTAATGTCGGTGCCGGATTGTTTGAAAAAAATATACAGGATGTGTCAGAACCTTTTCCGGAAAACATGAATAGCGTTCATGGTTCTGAAATCATTGACATGAAAATTTTACAACCGATTTTTGCAAAAAAAACTTTTCTTTTCCGTTTCATCAAATTTATCATTCAAATTTGCTAAATACAAAACACAGCTCGAAAAATTACTTAACATAGGTCAATTAACTCGGAATCGAACGGAGTCAGGCTTCGGATAAGTTTCGGACACAGCCTGTATATCAACAAATAAGATTAATAATTCATAATTAATTACTTTGACTCCCACGCATTACTTAACAAGCTTAGTGCTTAGAGCTTAGTGTAACCAACTATATACTGCCATTTTGTAGCACCCAAACGAGACCTATATTTCATGTACCGATACATTCCAGCAACTACGCTAAACAGTCATTTATCCCGCGCAGCCTCTATTGTTACAATAAAGAATTTTCAGAACTTAATATTTTTATAAGAAAAGTACATACAAAATTTAAGTCTTACTAAAACAACTTATATACTACTACTACTTACTGCTTACTTACTACTTACTTACTATTACTACTTTGCCATTATATCGCTCCTCTCTCACTAAAAGCTATAAAATAGATTGATTACTTTAAAATTTAGAAAATGTAGGTCTGTTAGTTTATAAGTACAATTACTTATGTATATAAAAAATAAAAATAAAAATTCAAAACAAACTTCTTATTTTACTTATATTATTTCAATGGTTTACTTTTATTAATTATTACTATTATGAATTAATATTTAATAATACAATATGAAGTAATTAATATATATTTTATGTCTAATGTCTTATTTTGTATCGGAGTGTAAGATTATAATGTCATTGTAATTGTATAATAATGGATTAATAACAGTTTCTAAAACACGATATTTCACATTAGATAAATGCTTCATGTTCTGCAGAGTTGGGTTCTTATGTGACGTAATCAAAGCTGTCAGCCTTTGTAAACACGTGCAGAGGAACTACGATTTACATACGGAAGTGGTCAAATTGATATGCATAAATATTAAAGGCATACAGTATTAATATATATATATATATATATACCTAAGTAGCCGTAAACCAGTAGTGTATCGTTTAGTAACGAATAAATTAAGAGTCGACAGTGAAGAATTCTCTTTTTATTGTGCTTTCTTACCTATTTGTTACCTATATGCGGTATAGGCACAACATGATTTCTTTATTATTTCAGTACAAGCTTCTGCCAGCGGCTTCACTCGCGTGATCTAAGCAGCTGTAATAGATTTTTAACACCCGTAAAAGCATCGACATGATGAAAATTCACCCAGTAGTTTGTGAGTAATTGTATTTAAAAGACATTTTTTAATTTTCTATAACTCAACTTCCTTCTGTCGTATGAAGATGACACATTTCCTGAAGGAAGAATATTAAGTATCCAGGCTAAGTATCCAGAAGGAAAACTGGTGTCTATGACACCAGTTTTCCTTCTGGATACTTAGCCTATTATACATTAGTGAAAACCCGATTAAAATTCGCTCAGTGGCTTTTACGTGATACTAAAACAAACAGACATACAGTCAAACATACAAACATTTTTTTTTAAAACTAGTGTTTTCGCTTCGGTAGCTTCTAAAGAGAACCCCATTTTTTAAAACTTAAGTCAATGTACATGCTCAACCCTGACATGCTTGTCAGTAAAGCACGTACATGCTTTACTGACTTATTACATGGATAGATAATGTATAGATAAAAGGAGGCGGAGGGTGCATGCTACAATCCAATAGCCACTGGGCGCACTCGATTGGCCTTGTTATCCCTCTCTCACAGAAGATTACCTTGAAATATATTGCATTTCCCACTTTATCATATTCACCAATGTACGTACGTGTTTCGGTAGTGAATGCGATATGGCACAGCCCATTCTCATCCTATCCCTTCCCATTTTCCCAACCCTGTCTCCGAATCCATTCCTACATTAACAAAGGTAGACAGCGCATCCGAAGGCGTGACAGTTTGTCATTCTGGACTAATGTTGGCATGTGGCGCGGGTGTCCGTGGGTGGTGTCCTGGTGGTAAGTGGATACTGTCATCCACTCACCACTAGGTGGACTGTATGCTCGTTTACCACCAAAAAATCCGAAGACTCCATCGGTTATCGGTTCTGCGGCAGATATGAGTTGTCCTCGAATAGAGGCCACGTAGTGTCGCGCAGTGTGGGTCCTCTAGCCACGTGGATCGACAACATGAAGAAGTTCGCTGGTAGTGGCTGGATAAGAAGAGCGAAGATCGTGTGTGGTGACGAGACTTGGCGGAGGCCTATATCCAACAGTGGAGAAAATAAACTGATGGTATGGTATAGTATAAATCTACGGTATACATATAGAAATAAATAAATAAAAATTTAGGTGAAGTGACGATTTGATGAATTTCGTCGGTAGCCTATTCTTTTAACATCTACCTAAATCGACGCTGACGCCCATCTAGTCGTCGGCGTTTACAAGGTTTAAGCTTCGTAGCTCCATGTTCAACACTATTTATTGACTACATGACGTCATCCACACACTTCGGTGTTGTCATGTACTCCTGTGTAACCAGGAGCATTCATATTAAATTCACTATCGTACAGTTTACCAAGGATCTTCTGTTTGTAGCATTCTAGATTATTATTTTTTAATATATAAAGGTGGCAGACAAATAGATAGTCCGCCTAGTAACACATCCGGGAGCGTGCCAATATTTGTCATTTTGAACTGATGTTGGCATGTATTATGAATATGGACGACATTTTCCACTTACCACCAGATGGACTGTCTGTTCAATCAGCAAATATTTGATTGAAGCGCATTCTCGTTCCATGGTTATCGCCGAACGGAAATGTAGAGGAAATGTGTCTCTGCCTTCGCGACGATTGTCAATTTACAACTGCAGTGCATTTAGATGAGAGTTAAAGTGGTACTTTTCTGTGTCGAATCAGTTTATGAAGAACTGGTGTTTGCTCCTTCTTTATAGAAACTTGTATAATCCCAAGATGTAGCTGAAAACCAGCGCTGTAACCCTCTTTGGTGTTGCAGCATATGCTGAGCTACATACCTTTTTGTGGACACACCGCACTATCTCTTATCCGTGCTGTATTTTTGTATTATGTGTTTTTCTTTCTTTCTATTTTTCTAAAGTCGTAATTTATACCTCTAGTTTTGTTATTATACATATAGAAGAGCACAACATTCAAATCAGGAAAATATGGCTTCTATATTTCTTATATATTATTTCAATACCACTCCTAATTCTCCTTTACTATGTTTCTCTACTGCTCGATATAGGTCTCTCCCAAGGCTTCAAACACACTATCTTCGGCTCATCTCATCCAGCCATCACCTGCGGACTTCTTCAAGCCCTCAGTCCATTTGAACGAAGGGCGGGAGACACTGTGCTAAATTTCAGAAAATCGATAAATAAATCGGCGATCGTTATTCATTACGCATATGATGGTGGGGTTTTATTTTTCGCTAACAACCAAACGTCCTCAAACATTGTGGTAGAGGCGACGAGAAGAGGGGTCGCATTTTAATAAATACTGCCCAAACGGGTTGAATGTGCCTTTCGGCCTCTCGTAGCGTAGGACACCGTCCGCCTAAGTAAATTGACGACTTGAAGAAAGGCGCCTAAATCCAGTAGTAGCTGGATGAGAAAACCAGAAAACAGTGTGCAGTAGTGGTCCTTCAGACAAGCCTATTTCTAGCAATGGAAAGACACAGACTGATGATAAGGTATGGTAACCAAAAATACAATTATTTTATAAATAATAGAGCACACATTGCACTCCCTATCAGAATTGCGAAACATCCGCCACGGCCAAACAAACAGATCCCGATCATAACGGGCATCGTTAACCGCGGGTTATACTTAACCGCGCGGTGTGTTCGTGACCTATAAACGTTGGCAGTAACTCAAACGTCCCACTGTAAATATTATGGATGGAGCAGGTCTTTCTTAAACTAAAAACTTCCAAATATAACTTCTTTATAAGGAGTAAGGTCAACTAGCAAAACTTAAATCAGAGATTCATCTGATGTAATCAATTAGAAGATACGCCATTACCGTAACCCTCTTATCGTTCACTGCTAGGCCCATGCACATTGTCTTGTGCACGAGGGACGTACGAGCTTAAAACATCACGCTGTCCAAC
Source organism: Sesia apiformis (assembly GCA_914767545.1). Lineage (NCBI taxonomy): Eukaryota > Metazoa > Arthropoda > Insecta > Lepidoptera > Sesiidae > Sesia > Sesia apiformis. The sequence goes on along the minus strand of OU611967.1, from coordinate 11,606,525 downwards.
CGCGGAGGTGGGGTCTTTTTGACGTGGTATTGTTCCTCAGCGCTCATGGTAGCGGATTTGTTATTCCTTAGTCTTACGACACCCTCGGGGATGAGGTGGTGTTATTCTAAAGACGGCCGACATCCCACGGCATTTTAAGATACGCAAACGTTTTCTATTACTCATTTTCTGCCTGCAGTTACATTGTGACGTCTCTAACTCAAGCATTATGACTCGCAACCATCCTGCGTTCTATGAACTACTTCATATAATTAGGCTTTTATGCAAAGTTAAGATTTTTTTTCTTATGTGGCATTAGCACAATTGACGCATTGTGCCAGTGTCGAGTTTTCTTCATAATTAACAATTTTAGAATCAAAACAATTCAAAACAAGTCTTATCAATGTTTAGTCCCATCGAAGTAAGTCAAGAGTCGCTCAGTAAAGTAACTGGAAGCTCACGAAAAACGCAGTCGTATGCTTTTATTTGGACGCCCAAACTTTACTTACTTGCCCACAGCACACATTTTTTTATAATAATCAAACAAAAACTCGACTTCACTTCTCATGTTTCCCACAGTTAGTGTTTTAGTCCTATAGGCATCTTATACGGCAGGAGCTTTAAACAAAGGGACAAAAACAATGCCTCAATAGAAGAGTAATAAGCTCGGGGGTAAAAAATTATGTGACCCTTCCATAAACACGTGTCTTATGTTTCTCATAAAGCACGAGTCAGGACGCAGGGTCAACAATCTGAAGGGTCTATCCTTTTTATAACCGACCACATTCATTTCCATCTTTTCGTAAAGCGGTGGATATACTAAATTCTACCATCGGATGTTTAGTGAAATTGAACACTCAATTGAAATTTTTACGTACCTACGTGTAATTTGACAGAACGTTTTTTTTTTATGGATAAAGGCGGCAGACGAGCATACAGTCCTGATGGTAAGTGGATACTGTCGCCCATAGACATGCCAACATCAGTCCAAAATGACAAACATTGGCACGCCCCCGTATGCGCTGCCTACCTTTGGAGATATAGGAATGGATTTGGAGAAAGAGTTAGGAAAATGGGGAGGGATAGAATAGGATGGGATGGAAATGGGCTCTGGCATATCTCACTCACTACCGAATCACGTACCTACATACATTATAGAAATAAGATAAAATGGGAAATCCAGTACATTTCAAGGTAGTCTTCTGTGAGAGAGGGGTCAGTCGAGCATGCCCAGCGGTTGTTGGATTGCAGCGTGCACTCTCCCCCTCAAAATGAAGTATTACATTAAGTATTACGTCCTTCCATTTCCAGTTTATTTAAGTATAAAGCACGTATAAACCAAATAACTTCAACTCTCTCTTCTCTGTTCCTAAAATACTATTGAAAATTATTTATGTTAACAATATCAACTTGTACTTGTAACTTATAACGTTCCACTGCAGGGCACAGGCCTTCCCCGGTAAATCATTGGGGGTTTCGGGCCGTACGCGGGCCCAGTGCGGTTTGCTGGAACACATATTCCAGTTCTGGACCATGCGGATTCTCTTGTTTTCCCTCACCGCCGAGCAAGTGACACTATATCAAATTATAACTATATTATATCTTATTACCACGTAGTGTTTACACTTCTTAACCGATTGAAATAATAATCGGCACAGAAGTAATTGGATCAGTTGAGTCGGTGAGTTTTTGGAGTAGTTGGATTGCTGTATGTTTTTGGATAGCAAAATACCACCCTATTACTTCCCGTGAGTGTCGCAAAAGCTGACTAAGGGATAACAAATACGCTCCACCAGCTCTAGGGGCCTCGCTAACCCGCTTGACGAGCGTGGTGTTTTGAGGCAATACATCCCTCATGCACAAAACTGCACGAGGAGACTCATATCCAGTAGATGACAATAAAAGGGCTGATGACTGGAATGTTTTTGGATAAAGCTCGCGAAACTGCATATTTTGTCTAAACATTTATTTTTCTAAAATGTGTGGTGTAATAACGAAATCAAATCATTTTATTGTGAACCTAAGATAGTTGTCAAGTTTAAAATTTATACATAGCTGAAACATAATAGCTGTGTTGCTATGTTCCGGCCTAAGGCCATACAATACTAAATCTCGAATTGCGAATTCGACAATTGCGAATGGCGCTTGCCATCACCGTTTTTATTAAATATCTTATCTCCTTATCTCAATCGTAAGGTTCATTTTTCTATATTTAAGCGTCTCGCATGTTGTATACTCAGTCAATTTCAGACCCATTCGGCGCACATCAGAAGAAAACATTCATCAAATTAGTCAACGTGGATCCTTAGCTTTATTGATACTAATTCAAAGTAGAATGTTATTAACAAGATTTATACTTTTTTTACAACATGCCATCTGTATCTAGTTTTACGAGTAGATGGTGACGGCGGATTTTGCTTAAGGTGTTTGCCCACAGTCATAAATCAGGCATCGAATGTGTCCCGTTGGGAGTGGTTGGGATGTATACCGTTTGGGGTTGATGAACGCTGCAATCCTACAGCCGCTAGGCGCACTCAACTGGCCGAGTTATCCCTCTCTCACAGAAGATTATGGTTACCGTAAAAGGTAACCCCCCCACTTTATACTATCCCTCTAATGTACGTATGTACGTGTTTCTGTAGAGAGTGACATATGCCAGAACCCATTTCCATCCTATCCTATACTTCCACATTTTCTCAACCCTTTCTGAAAATACATTCCTAAATTTGAGACAGTACATTTTACGGTATTCTTATGTGCGAGAGGAGTGACTGCTAAGTTGGAGCGCCCAAGCGCCCAACGGCTATAGGATTGCACCGTGCAATAAATATCGCAATGATATCTCGCAAGACCCTTCTTTCTACAAAAAACGTATCCCGGATCCGACTGTGTACACACGCCCTTAGAATAGGTGGCCATAAATTATTTAGGGCGGTGACTTGTATTATAGACAGTTGTTTACATCGTAGATGTAGTGAGATCATCTCGAGAGCATATATCATCATCAGTTAACGAACTGTGAACTAGACGTTTTTGCCGTCGTGTTGTTTTTGATGAAAAGCCTGACAAACAAATTGGGTTTAGAGGGGTCAGTTCAGTTTCCTTGAGTACGTCGAAGTGAGCAGTCGTGTCCACACAGATTGAATCAAGGTTCAATTATACTCAGTTGTTAGTCCGCATTCGGATATCGGAAACGAATTCGAGTACATTCCTATTTGGGCGAAGTGTTCTGAGATTGGTTTGTTGTTTGGAATGGAATGCGATCTCGAGTCAGTGTGACATGTTTCGGGTACCCAAATGCGGTAATTGCGAAGTGTAATTGCGTCTCATAATATTAAAGAATGATGGGGAAAAATATATGGATACCGTCCCAATCCATCAACAAACAAACTTGTGACAATGTGTTTGTAATGATCTACTATAATCAATTGCAACTTCTAAAGCGATGAGGTTTTCGTACGAAGTGCGATAAGTATTTAAAGGATTTTCTTTTTAATATGTTACCAAATTTACAAACAAACGGCATAAAAATATCATAATTGTATCTAATAAACCATAAAGGTTTATGTAAGATACTTACTTATACCATAAAGGTTCTGAAGTATCAGTATAAAAGTCATTAGGATTAAAACCTACCTGTGAACGGTGAACAAATTGTAATTTAGACAAGAAATATCTTTTTAATTTATATTTTAAATTATTTTCACTAATATCTGTAACTTTAATTTGCCGCCAGTATAAAAAAAAATGGTCAGCTGTCAAACGATATATCACTTTCTCGCCAGTGGTCAGTGTTGCCAGAAATATAGCACACTAAAGTCGTGCGTTCAAAAAGGCCGCGAACTTTTCCAACTACCTACCTATTATAAATATTAAAGGTGGCAAACAGGCAGACAGCCCACCCGGTGTTGAGTAGCTACCGTCGCCCATGGATGCCTGTAATACCGGGAGGATTACAGACGCGCTGCCTACCCTGCAAATGTCTAGTTACAGCTCTCTTGAAGAACCAATCCTCGGGTTCGCAGTATAAAATGTCTAGTCGCTCGAACAGTACGCCAGTGCCCCCTATCAAGAAAGAGTGGATGTCTAAACGCTTGGTGTGTTTATACTACGTGTAACTACAGGATGTGAAATTAATGTTTGAATTTTGGTATTAAAATATTAAATATATAATTTGGTATTAAAGATATAATAATATTTTTAAATACTGGTATGGGAGCCAGTTCAATGTCGTGAAATGGTCGAGTGCGTTTTCTGAGCCGTATGGGTTGGAGTGTGGGGTGAGACAGGGGGGGTTGACCTCACCTAAGCTCTTCAACTTGTACGTAAACGCACTTATAGAAGAGCTCAGCAGTGCTCGTGTCGGCTGCCATATTGACAATATGTATGTGAATAATGTTACCTACGCGGACGACATGGTGCTGCTGAGTGCCTCTGTCTGTGGCCTTAGTAAATTGCTAGGCATCTGTGAAAAATATGCTGCTAGTCATGGATTAAAATATAACGAAAGCAAAAGTGAATGTATGGTCTTTCGGACGGAAAATAAAGATCCACATGATGTTCCACCTATTAAACTGAAGGGAACCCCACTAAAGAGAGTAGAACAGTTTAAGTATCTCGGACATTTGGTAACCTCTGACCCGGTGGACAATGCAGACATTGAAAGGGAACGCAGGGCGTTGTCTGTGAGAGCCAACATGATAGCTCACAGGTTTGCTCTGTGCTCCACTGAAGTCAAGATCACTCTGTTTAGAGCTTTTTGTACATCCTTTTACACGAGCAGCCTGTGGGTTAATTACACCCAAAGACAGTATAGCGCCCTCCGCGTGCAATACAACAACGCATTCTGGATGCTGATGGGGTTGCCCCGATTCTGTAGCGCATCGGGGATGTTTGCCGAAGCGCGGGTAGATTGTTTTACGCGATCATGCGCAAACGGTGTGCATCCCTGATGCGCAGGGTCCGGGCCATCGCCAACGGTATCCTCGAAATGTTTTCGAACAAGTTCGACTGTCAGTACATGAAGCGTTGTTGTATGCAACATGTGCTGACAAATAAATTAGCATAAAAAATGTTATGATCCTGAGTTGGTCGAAATAAAGAATTTATTATTATATTATATTATTATAATTCTTTTAATATTGTTATTTTAGCGCTATATATTACGGTTCGCCCACGGTTTTAACAATACACGCATTAACATTAAAGGTCTATAAAACAAAAGCTTTCATTTGTTCATTTGAGGCATATGTCGAGTGTCATATTGGTAATGTGAATTATTTTGTGACACTTTTACCCATCGTCTTTAAATTAATGTAACATATATAGATAGGTGCAGTGTTAGCCTAAGACATTGGACATACGGTGTCGCCGCCTAATCGCTCGAATCAAGTAGACTTGTTAGCAAGTCGCGTAACCGAGTGATCAGCCTTGGTTAGTCGGCCGCACTCGCAGTCGGTAGTAGCTCTATAGAAATGGGATTCTTGTTTAAATGATGACGTATGTTGTCCGGTTGGTTCGCTACGGTTTTATATTGATAAAACGATCTTGATTGTGGTAGGTTATGTGGTCGCGTGCATAGACATAGGCAACGCATTCATTATAGCGCAATTGGACATTTTTGTGTAACAATAATTTGTGTAAATAACGCGAGAAGTAAGAGATTAACGCCAACTTCGGGCAGGCAGCTACTAATGACGCGTTATCTATCGCTCTATATCTGTTATCGCGTCTTTTACTGGACACCAGTAGTCGCCGCGTGTAGGTCACACCGTGTGCGCAACGCTTAAGAGTAAGAGTATCATTAAGAGTATCAGTGAGATTTAATTATCAAGTATGTTAAATTGTTAAGTAGAATTGAAGTGGTATGAGCTGAATACCTCACGAATTTAAGTCAAAAGTAGGCACCCCTAAATTGCCATCCCTAAACCATGTGCAGTGGCGTTGAATTAAATTGCGGTGTGGAGGTTCTTAGTTTTAGGTGTATGATGTTAATGATGTATCAGAAGGTTGGGTAAATAAATTGTAATCGTCCTCCATACTGTTATATTAAATGTTCATAAGAATTAATTAAAGGTATACATCTTGTTGGCGTGTGGGAGCCGACTGGCGAGAACAATGTGGACAGTGCCGCTACACCGCAAATTGCTGACAACGTAAAACACTGCTCGCGTGTCCTATGTCCCTACACACTCTGTGTCCCTACACTGGAAATTTCAGATGACACAAGGAATAATTTACATTTTAGGAGGGGGCAGAGAAAAATATAAAAAATCCCCTATGACTAAAATTAATATAAAAACTTGGGCTATAACGAGCGATTTTTACAAGACTACAACTGCAACATGTTTATTGGTCAATAAGCCAATTAATATGACAAATAATTACTGAACAGCAGAAAAATACATAAAGATTTAGGTTATCTGGTGAAGAAATAGGACTTTATAATTTTGTGTTTGATTTTGTAATAATATTCTTAGTAGGTAATTTAAATTTATTATTATTATTCCTGTGGTCGTTAGTTCAAATCCTCAGCCCGTGCCACTGTGTTTATACTTTACGGATTTTTAATACTGGTTACTAGCTCGGCGGTGAGGGAAAACATCGTGAGGAAACTCGCATGCTAAAGAAATAAAATTATGTGATCCACCAATCCGCACAGGGCCAGCGTTGTGGATTACCGTCCAAAACTCCCCAGTGATTTACTAGGGGAAGGCCTGTGCCGTGCAGTGGGACGTTATTGGCTGATAGAAGTACAAGCACATACATATTTTTATATAATACTAGCTGTGCCCGGCGACGCGTTGCTGTGGCTGCCCAACAGATGACGCTTACCCTGTTTTACCTGTTTTTGGGTAAAAAGCATGTTTTTACCCTGTGATAGGTATATAAAAACAAGCGCGTTTTCGAATGCAACGTTATGAAAAAATTTCAAACCCATCGGTGAAGAACTTTCGGAGATTTAAGATTTTGAACAAACGAACGTTTACATTTTTATTTATATAGATTGTGGACACATTCATGAAATAAAACGGAATAAGAAGAATAGCTTATAGAGGCGGAGAGTGCCCGTTGCAATCCAACAGCCGTTGCGCGCGCTCGACTGGCCACGTTACCCCTCTCTCACACAAGACTATACGCGCCCAGCGGCTGTTGGATTGCATATCCAGAACCGTGGCAACATTTGTCATTACGGACTGATGTTGCCAGGTATGATGGATTTTATATTGCGAATAGGGTTTAAACGCGTACGATTGCCTACTCATCTGAAACTTATTGACAGGAAAACGTTTTCAAAAAGGGACTTAATTTTTTTTTGCTCGGTAAGGTACCTACTACCTACGAGTACTATTCGATCGATGAATATTTGACTATAAAATTGATGGCCCTCTTGTTGGAAGGTTGGCTGGTCATTCACAATGAATGTTTGTGTGTCGGGGGGGTGGTTTACCGTGGACGGCGTGGCTGACGCGGCTGGTGTGTGCGGTGCCCTCGCACTGGGTGCCGCTGTACGCGTTGCGCGACCACGGGCTCGGCGTCAACCGGTTCTTGCACCACACGCTCGCGTACAGGTCAGTGTACAATACTACGCACTCCGTGCGGTAGTGTTGTGGTACTAGGAGGAGAGTGCACGCTGCAGTCCCACAGCCGCTGAGCGCACTCGACTGCCCACGTTACCTCTCTCACAGAAGATTACCTTGAAATGTACCGCATTTCCCACTTTATCTTATTTCCCTAATGTACGTACGTGTTTCGGTAGTGAGTGAGATGTGCCAGTACCCATTCCCATCCTATCCCCAACCCTTTCGCCAAATCCATTCCTATATCTCCAAAGGTAGGCAGTGCATCCGGGGGCGTGCCAACGTTTGCCATTTTGAACTAATGTTGGCATGTATCGCGGATGTCAATGGGCGACAGTGTCCACTTACCATCAGGTGGACTGTATGCTCGTCTGCCGCCTTCGTCCATAAAACTAAAAACATAAAAAAATAAAAACATGTACAAAAGGCAAGCTTATCTCCTGCGGAGATTACTTCAGTTTTGAAAAATGATTTGTTCCGTTGGTCTTGATTTGCTGTACATTATTTTTTACCGCTGGTTTAAGTTCAAGCTAATTAATATCTCTCGCGTATAATATTCCGTATGCAAAAATAAACTGCACTAAAAAGGTTTCCTTCATTTCACTTTAACCTCACTGATTCACTCAATAATGCAGACAACTAAAAATATTTAGTCATCCATAACGCTTATGCGCGTTACGCAATTATGCCACAAAATTCCTTGGCATTGGCATTCGGTTTAAATCTGAAATAGATAGTGCACGGCACACTTTGAAGTGTAGCATTTTCGCGGGAAAACGTTAAAGTTGTTATTATCTGTGACGTCAAATGGCATGACGTCAAAATGTAATATATGTAATTAATGCAAATTAGAAAGGCGGTGAGTTGAAACCCTAAACAAGGACAAAAAACAAAACAAATTTAATAGTAAATTAAAAATAAAGTTATTTTAAGATTATGATCCATAAATAGCACATTAACAAACTCCACAAGTTAATATTAAATTGTTACCTAATAATAATTAACAGAAGATATAATTATAATGTCTTTGGTAGAAACACACGGCAAAGCTGTAAATTATACCTTTGCATTTGAATTGCAACAATAGTCTTTAAAATAGTCTAAATTAGTATTAATCTTTACTTGGGACTTTTTGGCGGGAACTCGAAAAGTGAAGTTGAGTTTTTGTTTGATTATTGTAAAAAATGTGTATTAGCCGTTTTGTGGTTTAATGGTGGCAGCTTATTAAATTCAAAGTGTGCGTGGTTATTGTGATAATCAAAGAAAAGCGTGAGACTGCCACGCAGTATTTTCCAAGGAATCCTCTTCTGTCCTTAGTAAACCTACTATCACACTACTCTTGACTTACTTCGACTTAAACTTTGAAATTGTTTATTACGAAGAAAACTTGGCAGAATGTGCTAATTGCACCATTGCTACATATGAAGAAAAAAAACAAGCAGATTTCTCATTTTTCTGAGATTTTGAATGCCTGACGCGATAGTCGTGTTCACCCGAAGGTTTACGATGTTAACCCGCAGCCCGAACAAGTATCCTTCAAACCCGAACGAACACTCCTTGTCAAACTTGGCAATGTCACAACGAAATTCAAAATTTTTCACATGGCAACATTTTATAAAGTAACAGTGGAAATTCTAGTGTATCAAGAAACATTTTGTTATTTTCACTTGTCTAGTTTTTTTTTGTATCCGGTTATTCCGTAAATGCACGGGTTACATGATTGATGTTCAAATGATTGAAACTATTGGGTATTACTGCAACCAGCCCTTATCGTACACCGATGGACTCGTGCCTCCTCAGGGGCATTGACTCGTTTAAAATGCCACACTAGCCAAACGGGTTGGCGAGTCCACTCTTTTTGAGGTGGTGTATTAGTGTACCATAAGTTCTTCAGGACTTATGGTAGCGGCTCTGTTATCCCTTAGTCGCTTTTTATGACATCCACGAGAAGAAGAGAGCCGGCGAACACCACAGGGCGGCTTTAGAATATTTTTATATGAGTATGTTGAAATGTCAAATGGTTCATAAAACATGTCAACTTCAGAGACAGAAAATTAGCAACCACGAGAGTCCCAATAGATATTATACGCTTTCGTTGTCCTAAACAGAATCTGCAGTCTACAACTCACACAACTTCCTTTTGTTTTAGTAAAATTACTGTTAGATCGGTTATTGCGTATTCGTCTATTTCTGACATTAACCACAACACCGCTGCCAGCTGACGCTGACAGTGTGCTGACACCCGAACAAATCCGGTGGATCGTATGAGGGTAGAGAGGAATCTGAGGAATGTTTTAAACCACTGAGTGAGTAATGTTCGTCTAAAAATAGTGGTCTAATAATATGATTTACCCATTCGTATTATTAACTGGACCATTAATTTTGCTCATATATTCAAGTTTGTAGTGCAGCTATTTATAGATTAAAAAAAGGTGACGGACGAGCAGACAGTCAACCTGGTAGTAAGTCGATACTACCGCTCCTGGACATCCGCAGTACATGCCAAAGTCAGCCCAGAATGGCAAACGTTGGCACGTTCTCAGATACGCTGTCTACCTTTGTTTTGGAGGAAGGGTTGGAAAAATGGGGAGGGCCAGAATAAGGGGGTGTGGGAATGGGCTGGTATTCCCATCACATCAAGATTTAAGATTAAATTTAAGCCCTAGATTTAAGGGCACTGAGTACATAAAATATCATATACTCGTATTGATTCTCTGGTACATAAATCTCACTACCGAATCCCGTACGTACATTGGGGGAATAGGACAAAACCCACATGCCTGAGAATTAAATAAAGAAATCTGAAACATGTGTATCCACCAATCCTCACTGGTCCCGCGTGGTGGATTAAGGCTCGAAACCCCCTAAGTGACTAACTAAAAGAGGCCTGAACCTTGCAGTAGGACGTTGTAAGCTAATATCGATATTTCGAATATTTCCATATAAGCAGTAAAAATATAACACCATTTCACAAAAAAGTTTACAAAATGTAAATTAAGCCCATATATGCACTAAAGAGCTCATAAAGTATGTGAAAAAATCATTACGTCAATCATTATGTCATTTAATGGTTGCCGAATTAACTTGTTCGGGAGTTTGTTGGGCAACTAACTATTCATTAACAAATATAAATTTAATCTCAGAACTGCTTGTGTTCTACTATAAATGTGGTTCACTGCAACGTCGTCTGACTTATCTAATAAGAAAAGGACAAGAAATTCGTAGGATCTATCGTTCTATCGTAGATTTTATATGGCGCATTTTACTTACCAAAGCTCGGGAACCGGTTTCAAAATACCGGTTAATAAAGTTGAATGTCGATTTAGATTGAAGGTTATATTCGGGACGAAACCGGTTAACAAATATTTAAATGAACCTCACAAACGAGCTTCGCAAGACGACTCATCGGATTAAAAGTTGGATTTGCTAAACCGCTATAGGTGAAAGTTTGAGAACTGTTCTTTGACAAATCGTATACACTATATTTGATAATTAAGGACTATTTGTATTATGAGTTTTCTCATTTCTGGAACAGTTTAGGAAAGCATCTCGTTCGATCTAGGAATAAGGTATAATTTTTTTTTCAATAAAATAATAGTCTACCTTCTTTATTATAAAAAATACACTGCGAGGTGTGCATGTTTAAGATATGTACCGGAAAATCATTTTATGTTGTAAATTCAATATTCAATAAATTACATTCCATAATATGATACAAATTGGTGATTTTAAAAACTATGAGAAAGAACATTATGAATCCTGTAGGGCAGCAATTAGGACAGAGAAGGACCTTTAGACTTAAAATAATTAAAATTGATCAATGAAATATAAATAAAAATAATAAATATAAAATTGCAATTAAAATAAAATTAATCAATCAAACCAATCAGTTAATAATAATCAAAATAGAAGTACCGCATACCCCCTGGTGTTGCAGGTGTCCATGGGCGGCGGTAACACTTACCATCACCTGGGACCGCTTGGTCGTCCGCCCACTAATCTATAAAAAAAAAAAATCCTAACAAAGTCAAACTAATTTTATTAAAGACTGTTTGCAAACATAGCCTTTTAAGGGGTGTCCAAATATTAATTATAACATTTATGTTTTCTCAAAAACTATAGATATGGAATCAAAGTCGAAATAAAGCAAAAGGTGGAGTGACACATCAATACTTGGTACTCAGAACCTACTCGTATTGTTAGTCACGTCAATATCACTGCGGACCACCCGTCGAAATGCGGTAAAAATTACTTTTTAGACGAACAGCTTTACGGTCTACCACCACTATAAAGGTAGGTATTAACAGATTTGTATAAAGTAAATATTTTTCTTTAGTATTTGAATTTTGTATGAAATAATAATGAATATAAATATAGATAAGTGCGATTAACAGCGATTAAAATGTTTGGGACAGTTAATGAATTACGTTGCTGTACATTAAACAAAGCAATTATGTAAGACGCATTACTTTAGTTCTCATTTCGCTAAGTACTTTACATAAATTTTATTATTTTACGTATATTTCATAATTTAAAGTATTTTTGTGATGACGGTTTATCGACACATAAGTGTAATACTGAGCTTGGCTATTTTGCTTCTAAAACCATTTTAACCGCCATAAAAATACTGTAATTCTGAACAATGACGAACAAAACCCAGAATCTTTGAATTAATAAGTGATCAATTGTTATTACCGTTAAAGAAAAATTAACGCGCAAATGGTATTGTTGTTCCATTGTATACCCCGACGCATCAATGGTTAGAATTTGTTAATGATGCTCTTTTGTTGTGATCGGTAATTGATTAAAGTCAAATTTTACACATCAAACACTTTTTTATTTACGAAATAATTGAGACTGAGTGGGCCGTTTAATATACATACGTTATATTACATTAACGTATGTATAATTCAAGTATAGTCTAGAAAAGTTATATATTATTATCTACTATCTAATTATATTATATCTCTAGTTATATTATATAACTAGTTATGTTATATTATATCTAGTTATATATATTATATCTAGTTATATTATTATCTAGTTATATATTATATATTATTATCTACGGCTACACCAATGGTTCCCAAACTTTATCGATTCTTTTTCTTCCTGGGAGAGGTTTCAACTAAGTAGTGTTTTATATACATACATCAACCTGTCTCTCCACTGTTGGATATAGGCCTCTCCCATGGACCGCCACCACACACGGGCTTCCGCACTTCTCACGCCACTATCGGCAAACTCTTTCAAGCGCTTCCCGGTAGGTGAAGTCCATTCAAGGACTCGTCTACCCTACCGGTTGTCGGTCCTGCGGCAATTCTAGCACTTTTTTTAAGGACGAGGGCGGCAGACGAGATTACAGTTCACCTGATGGTAAGTGCCATAGACATCCGCGATACATGCCAACAATAGTCCAAAATAAACAAACATTGGCACGCCCCCGGGTACGCTGCCTACCTTTGGAGATATAGAAGTGGATTTGGAGAAAGGATTGGGAAAATGGGGAGAAATAGGATGGAAATGGGCTCTGGCACATTTCACTCACTACCGAAACACGTACGTACATTAGGGAAATAAGATAAAGTGGGAAATGCAGTACATTTCAAGGTAATCTTCTGTGTTTTAAGGCCTTAAGTAGTGTCTTAAGTAGTTTCAAGGCCAGTCAACCGCGCCCAGCAGCTGTTGGATTTCAACGTGCACTCTCCCCCTCAAAACCACTACTTATCAGTAGCCAATTAAGCTGCCTCATTGCGTGTCTATTGCTGATTGAGCGATTAACATTTTTGTCTTTTCTTTTCCGCATTGAAACTTGAAAACACCACGCTGCAACCATAAGATGCCGAGCGGAGCAAAATGCAAAAAACAACGGAAAGTTAGTCAAAAAATACGCTTTACGTAAATTCCTACGTCACTCGGAATGTGTATTTACGCGCATCGCCATTCATATTGAAGATGTATAGAGTAGGTCGTAATCTAGTCCGTGTTTCGTCAATACATCGGAAATTTTCAATCAGATTATGGGGAAGCCAAAAGGATGGTATTGTTTTTCACGTGTATGCATTTGTATGTATGTATATATCGCAGATGTCAATGGGACACTATAACTTAACCATCTGGTTCCTCCGTGCGAACTCCTAATCGAGTACTAACGGTCATGCCAAGATTAATAAAAAGTGACGAATGTTGGGTGTTTAGAATTAAAAATGGAAAAAGGATTGGAAAATATGAGAAATAGCGAGTAACATTAGCCCATCTCACATCACATCAGCCACTGGATGAGAAAAAAGTTTGTACGTTTTTTTTTATAGAAAAATATCGACAGACGAACATACAGTCCACCTGGTGGTAAGTGGATACTGTCGTGCATAGACATCCGCGATACATGCCAGCATCAGTCCAGAATGAGAAGCGTTGGCACGCCCCGGATGCGCTACCTACCTTTGCAGATGGATTGGGAGAAAGGGTTGGTAAAATGGGGAGGGATAGGATAGGATGGGATGGGAATGGGCTCTGGCATATCTCACTCACTACTGAAACACGTACGTATATACATTGGGGAAATACGATACAGTGGGAAATGCAGTACATTTCAAGGTAGTCGTCTATGAGAGAGGGGTAACGGGCCAGTCGAGTGCGTCCAGCGACTGTTGGAATGCAGCGTGCACTCTCCCCCTAAATAAAGTGCAATAAAGATGTTTATCTGTCAATCTAAAGAGTAGATAGATACCGCACTCGACACGTTTTTATCTTTAAAAACATTCAGACAATAATAATCATAATTTACTGGGTGAAATATTGACGACTTGTTTTTCAAAAAAAAGGCGGCGTCTTTATTAGCATCATACGTCAATGCAGTTTGAAAAAAATCCAATGCATTAGCGACAGATCTTGGCTTTTGTCCTAACTACTTAACGTATAGTATACTGTTTCCTGTTGTGAATGTATAACATGCAGAGATGCCAACTCTTTCTTTGTTCATTTATGTTTGTAAAAGTTTTGAAAAGAACCAGTTCCTTAGTTACCTTTCTGCCTTTTGAGTACACATGTGTATATTAATATATGGCCGTGTGGTGACGGCGCCACCCCATCTTTAGACTAACAGCACCCCAACTCTTCCTATGAGGTTGTAGACGACTGAGGAACTGAGGTTGTAGACACAACCTCTAAAAGAGTGGACTCGCCAACCCGCTTGCCCAGCGCAGTGTTTTGGGGCCGTACATCCCTCATGCACAGCATAATGTGCATGAGGAGGACCAGTTATTTGGTCAGTTAAGCGCGTTTTGCCCAACAGGGCCACTGCTACAAAGAGAAATTCAATTCAAGATAAAGCTCATATGTTCTACGAATGTTCTTTGAATGTTCAAATGAAATTTTCTCTCTATTTTTGAAAAATATCTCATCGTCGACTCGATAGCTCAAGAATGTTGTGGAAATCTCGAAATATTCTCCAAATCCTCTATTACTGAGTCAGTTATAAATCATTATATCAACCAATTGATTTACCGCTCGAAGTCCCAAATTCGTACTATAAATAAATCAACAGGTGTTTAACTTTAGACGTAGAAATGTATTAATAACTGCTACGTATATAAACACACGATGAACGCACAGCTTAAGAAGATACAGTAGTCAATCTTCGCTAACGTTCACAATGTTACAAATACAAACGGAAATAGCGTAGGCCGTAGACATATCCCATCCGTACCACGCGCAAAAGAGAAATTATTGAGGAGACTACACCACCAAACAATAATTATTTTTGTCAATTAACAAAAATGCAGATGGTACGCGTCAATCGAAAAGGTAAATTACGCTTTTCTGTACGTTTTAGACAAAAAATATAGACTTTTATGAACCCTATTCATCAATATATCATTTGCGTACAGTGACGCTATTTTTGTTTTTCGTAGAATTTGGGAACTACCGAAACTATTTAGCCCATCAAATAACTTAACTGAGACAGAAACCGAAACTATTATTATACCAAATTTTATTTAAATCGGTTAAGAAATGTCCACTCCAGATTTTTTTGAAATTTCTCTGATCTTATCAATTCATTGCAATATAGAAAGGAAGAAAGAAGTAACAAAGAAAATATTTAATTTGACGAAAGTCGCAAAACAACACACAGACATAAACACCAAACAAACAAAAATGTATATAAATACAAGAGTACCTTCCTAATCAACCATTGACCGTGTGTCACGGCGACAAAAAGGTTAACTGGCTCAGCACGATCAACAGTAACCATATCAGCAGCAATATAGTGATGGTATGATACGGACATTCTTCTTCTAATTGATTACAATCCGCGAGAGCTGAGAAACGAGATATTGCTGTCAAAATTGAAAAGATAAAAATAAATAGGTATGATTCGGACTTACAACCCCAATACCTCCATATGCATGCAGCTACATAGGTAACAATTTGTCAATATATTTATCGACAAAGTATTGAAGTGGCGTTACATTATCTTCAATACTTATTTTATTCTAGACAATTTTTAGACAATGCCAAGTCGGTGATACTGTAGTGTCGGTATGATTTTGAATTTGGTGAACTCAAAAGCACACAAACATAATTGCTGAAAATATTGTATTGTACAATACTAGTGCTCTACGTAATCGATATATAGAAAGGTCCAAATGCCTGGTAGTCTTTATAAAATGGAACCGATCGGAATACACTCGAACAGTACTACCTCACTCGCACCCCGTGCACACATGCAAGGCGTCAAGCACATCTATTCCGTGATAATATGGAAGTGCTGAGTTGCGCTACGATTTATTCTATACATACTGTGCCGACCATCTGGACGCTGAGCGACAACCATCCCAGATTATTCGGCTTCCACTAATGTGGAAATTATAGAGATTTAAGGCCAATAAAAAGTCACATTGAAACCGAGACGTTGGGGTCAGAGTAACGCGAACGCTTCTGTACACTATTTTCGTGATCTGTGACTTTTAGAGAACGTTCGTCTTGACAGGTCGTAGATCTTAACTGTGTAATAAAAAAAAAAATGTTTCATAAAATTAACAAGAGTGAGCAAAATAAAGATAACATTGTACTAGGCAACGGACTAAGTTATCTAATAAGCATTGATTTGTTCCCAAAAACTATATAGTTAATTTACTGTAAAGAGCAAAATGTATAAATAAAGTTCAAAATTAACAAAGCCATTTTTATCAATGATAAATATAAAAATAATCCAACATCCGCGATACATGCCAACATCGTATAGTCCAAAATGACAAACGTTGGCAAGCGCCGGGATGCACTGCCTACCTTTGGAGATTTAGGAATGGATTTGGAGACTGGGTTTGGAAAATAGAGAGGGAAAGGATGGGGTGTAATTGGGCTCTGGTATATCTCATTAACTTAACACGTACGTACGTTGAGGTAATAGGATAAAGCGGGAAATGCAGTTACGTTAGTCTTCTGTGGGAGAGGGGTAACTTTGCCCGTCGAGTGTGTCCAGCGGCGTACACACTCCCTCTCCGACTGAGCTACAACGCTCAAAAAGGTTATACTTGTATAAACTTTATGACATTGGTGTCGGTCACCACCATATCTCAAAGAATCGACAAGCTAAAGTGGCAGTGGGTTGGCCATATTTGTCACAGGATCGATAACCGACTCCTCCGATCAAGACCACATAGATTTGCCCTCCTGTCAGATTGACGAACGGCTTAAATAAAGTTGCCGGTACTGACTGGATGAAAGAAAGAAAAAAAGTATTTATTTGTATTTATTGGATAGGAAGAGTGGCAAGACTATAATATTTGAGTGACGGGCCGCGAGAAAGTCTTGTAAGTATCCAATGAGTGGAGAGTAACCAGCTAACGGTAATGTAAAATAGAAACAAATTCACTGCAATAATTACAAAATGTGAGCTTAATTGCATAAAGCCATGAGGAACTACACCATTTCTAAAAGGGTAAACTCGCCAACCCACTTGGCCATCGTCGTGGCGTTTTAAGGCTATACATCCCTCATGCCCAAGACAATGTACATGAGAACGTTCCGACAGTCCGACAGGTTTTTTTAATATATTAATAATGGTGGCAGACGGGCAAGCGGCCCACATGATGGTAATTGGCTACCGCCGCCCATGTACACCTGCAACACGCAGGGGGTATATCTTTAAGAACCCCCATCTAGTAGCATAAGGGGAAGACCTCACGAGGCAGTTCGTTCCACAGCCTACGGGTTCTGGGTAAAAAAACGACGATTTTTAGAATTCTTCGGAACGTTCCCCGTTATACAGGCGGTAGAAGAAGCAATGCGTAATAAAACGGCTGATGACGGTGACATAAAGCCTACAATCGTACATATGTATATACATAAGAATAAGTATAATATATACGAAGTATAGACAAACATAAAGGCTAATAAATACACTATTTTAACATTATTGCATTATTGAGATTTTCGCGTTTTACAAAAATATATTGCATTGCACCAACCATGGTCACGAGCTGAGTCAGCTCGTGACCATGGTTGGTGCAACCCAATCGAAACGTCGAGTAAAATAAATAAGGTAAACATTCGCGTTAAGACCCGTTTAAATAGATAAATACATTATTTTAAATAAAATATACACATTAGTTACATCAAGAGAAACAGATAACAAAATACCATGTTGACGACAAAAGTAAAATGGAAGAAAAAAAAAAGCAAGAAGAGCTGGTTGAGGTAGTGTCGTTTTTTAGGACTGGAGACTAATGTGGTATTGTCCATATTAAAATGATACACAATATGTTGTATGTTTAAATTCCCAAAAATGAAAGTTAAATATCTCATTTAACACTGTTTCGGATCATAAAATTTTACTGCTTTTCATACTTCATGTTATAGACATGCACATTCGGCAAGCATGTTCACATAAGAATAAACCTTATTAGTAACTGAATGATAGCAAGAAACTCCACTGAATAATCACTAGCCATTATAGTCGCTGTAAAAACGAAGCTGGCGTTATGCCAACGCCGCTTCCGCCCCGGTTGATGTTTCGAAAACATGGTGGAATTTCTACCAAAAGCATCGAAGATGAATTTGAGATTTTATGAGCTCAGGTGTTTTGCAGGGAGGGAGACGATCTGCCTAGTGGAAGGTGCACCGAGCTTTTTATAGGTACACGTATTATTTGTATAAGACTGAGCTGAACATAACGTTGAGTTCAACAATCCTTCAGTATTACAGTATGACTTCAGTCTTCAGAATGACGACCAATTAATTAGCCCACTTGGTAATGCCCTTGCCTGTTGTGCCGAGTTGGTTGGTCCCGAGTTCGATACCCGGTTGGATCATTTGTTTAAAGACAGGTGTTGCGTGTGTTGTGATCGTCTTTGTATGTGTCTCTGGACCCACGACACACGACACAGGGGATCCTAGTGTAGGCCATTTAGTGTGGCGTTATTTATATAAAAAAGTCACTACCTACTTTTAAATCCGTGAATTTAAAATTTCTTTCCTTGTCCTGGACTTTTGATATTTTATTTTACTATTTACTAGCTGTGCCCGGCCACGTGTTGCTGTGGCTGCCCAACAGATGGTGCTTACCCTATTTTTACCTATTGTGTCAAAATTTCAAAGCAATCGGTGAAGAACTTTCGGAGATTTAAGATTTTGAAAAAACGAACGTTTATATTTTTATATAGATTATTAGATACTCTTTTTCTTTCCTATAAATAATTCCATTGAAGTAATTATATCAAAAGAATTCCCTTTCTAAGTTTTTGTAAACAATTCTATCACTGCAAAATCATCAAGAGTGGTGTTGAAAAAACAATATCAATTTAGAAATCCTTGCCACGTCTGATAAAAACATCATCAAATCAATTATATTGTGTGACTTTACTTTGGAGGTTTCAAACATAAATAAACAAAGTAAACATTTATGATTGATGTATCTTTGTCTTTGGGAGTTTTTATCTTTTAGATCGTTTATTATGATAGAAAAAAATCTGGCTAAGAGTGTGTCGGCCACGCAAGTAACAGGCTTCCGTAGTCGTATTTTTACACCAACCTGCATGGCCTACCCTAGGATTCCCTATCTTGGGTCCAGAGACACATTCAAAGACGAACACACCGCCCAGACCCGAACAAACATTTGTGTTTAAACAAATGAATGCCCGACCGGGAATCAAATCCGGGACCTTTTGCACAGCGCGTAGGCTAATCAGTCGTTTCGAATAACATTCTCGTTGAACTTTAACATGATAAGAGACATTTCATTTCACCTTCACACTTTATTTCCTATGTAAGTAATTAATCAAAAAATGACAGATAGTTTTTCTTCAGAACAAATTGTAGGTTTTATACAGATAGATAGGTCACATAAAGTACTACAATTTTAGTCTAAACACTTTTTCAAAACGTGCAAAAATTAGTAAAATCTCCCTTCCAACTGGCGCTGCCATTCTTTTTATTTATTTACGACCAGACAAAATCTACAATCGAACATCTGCCATGTATTTAATTAACATTTCACGCATCCGAATTTCAATTTAAGGAGAAAGTTGCCAATACGCAAAGACAAATTGCCCAATAAATCCCGCGTAATAACTCCAAGGTGTCGCATGCACCTTATACGGGGAAAGGGCGGGGAACGTTTTTCACTTAAGTGCTAGTGGTACAAGTGGTTGTGTGGTACAAGTGGTTGTGTGGTACAAGTGGTTGTGTGGTACAAGTGGTTGTTTGGTACAAGTTCAAGTGGTACAAGCCATAATAAATATAGAACGTTTTGCATCTAACAAAAAATCGTTTTATTATTTTTGAACTTATTGAAATTAAATAGAAACTGGGGTTGTTTGGGATATAATATTTTGGATTAAGATACGGGATATATTGTATACTCTTTTACCGGTTTCGGCTACAGATACAATTATGAAATTATTTCTGATATGGTTTCGGTTACAGGTATGTTTATTAACGGACTTTTTATGAAATGTTATTACTAACTGAAAGGAAAGAGAAATAAAACCAAATAGACAATAATTGCAACTTTACACTAGTAAAGAACGAACAAAAAATCTATCAAATCAGTGCAAGGAGCAAAAACTTGTCACTGGCCTCGTTTCAATTCCGCCCCTAACGGCAATGAACAAAATTATTTGCAATAACATCCGAATCTTTTATTTCGGATTCGGTTTCCAGTATTTTTTCAATTCGGATATCCGACTCTTTCGGTTACGGAGCTCCATTACATCGCCAATACAAACATACTCTAACATCTGATTTTTAAAATATGGCAATATTTTTTTAGGATTTTTTTTAAAGAATTGCTAATTGGACCGTCCCTTTTACAAACAAAATCCTATTATTTTGACCTTTGACAGCCTGTAAATTTTTTTAGCAGCGCACTGAACGATGTGGACTTTTGCCATTTCATTTAGTAGGATAGAATAATAGCTCACACAAAAGAATATCTTCATCGGAATTATTCCGATGTGTGATGTCTATTTCGATGTTCTTTGTTATCACTAGTTATCAGTTACAGTAACTATATTGACTATTCTAGTTTCTAATGACTATAGTGACTATAGTTTCTAGTGACTATATAGTGGATTAATATATATTTCTTGTACGTTCTACGTATTATTTTTGAATGCTATTTTTTTTAAAGGGAGTGACTACCTCTGATGACCGTGCACCTACCACACTGTGGGAAGCCCTTCGGCCAGGTGAACCGACGACTTGAAGAAGTTCCCCGGTGGTGGTTGGATTGAAAAGAGCTGAGGAGCGAGCTTTGGAACAGACTCATATCCAGCAGGTGGGATACATTGGCTGATAGTATGGTAGGATATGGCTTTACCTCTTGTGACTAACACCATTCCACACGATATTTTTTGCAATTTGGCCTCAGTTAAATACTAATTTAGATTTAACTGGCGTGTCCGACCCGCTGGCACTTGAGGTGCAATTTGAAAGTGTTTATGACCGCTCGTTATTGTCTGTGGCAATTTAAAACGTAGTAATTCTGAAAATGTTTAAAATGCTTCTTTTAAAATTTTTCCTTGGTACAATTATTGTGTGTGTTGTAATTAAAAGGCGAATAATGGATAACAAAGCTACTACCACAAGCCTCGCGGAACTGCACCACCTCTAAAGGAGTGGACTTGCGAACCCGCTGGGCCAGCGCGACGTTATACGATGTGCTTGAGGAAGCCAGCAGTGGACGATAAAAAGGTTACGGTTTTTACATTAACTGTGTAGCAGAAATCACACAGTAAAGTGTACGTTACGTGAAAAAAGTACATTTTATGAATTATATTGGTCATAATTAGCAGATTTGTACAACAAACATATGTCTGTATATATTAAGCACTATTCGCGAATACAATTAATACGAATACTTTGCCTCACCATTCGCGAAATAGAATAGTACCCAACCTAATACGCACTCACTCATACAATTTGTAGGTAGGGTAATATTTAGTCCAATTTAAATATATGCCTCAAGATTTGATCAATGAATTCAGTTTAATCTGCAGATAGATACCTACCTATCTTTAAATTAAACTAACAAACAACTTAGTAATTAAACTAACAAAAAAACAGCTACATAAACTGATTTTCAAATGAACATTTAATCTTTATAAAAAAAATCCCCCTTTTTATTGTTTTTGTATTTTGTGTTTTTTATTGTTTCATTTATTTTTGTAGAAAACTTCTTTCACCTACTTCTTTTACTAATCGATTAGTATTCGAGTATTCGTTCAGGAAATCGTGAATGCGAGTACTAACACGAATACTTCAAAATTGACGAATATTCGCCAAAACAAATACGAATGTTAGGTACATCCCTAATGCATATACCTTATAAACATAAAAAGGTAAGACTCATAATACATATGTCGGAGCTTTGGTGACATATACCTTATAAACATAAAATGGTAAGACTCATAATGTCAATATATTACGTGGTTCAAAAAATTCTAATACAATAATCATGGACTCGCTATCCTCGGGTTTCACTTGACCGAGGTTCGCTTAAAGGGCGCAAAACTATATATTTTATACGACTCTATTGTATTTTCAATTTCTAGCATATTATTTTCATATAATGATAATAATAAAATCTTTATTGTTAACAGATTTTTGTTCACATATATAATATGAAACCCCTACGTATGTACTACATGTACTAAAATATATACTACATGATTATTATGTAATACATGAGTAAGTTAACTTTTGTTTGTGTAACAGTATATATATTATATAGCACGTTTTCTTTGACTTTTCCTGTTTTAATATTGCCTTATATACCCGAAAATATGGGGTTCGCTACTACATGCGGTATCTTTCCCCAGAAGATTGCGGAACTAAACCCCGCGGCAATGGGGCTCCAATGTATAGTCCTACATATACACATAGTCATATATATATAAAGAAAGTATTGCTAAACAGAGTATAACTAATAATTAATTATTAATATTTTTCCTTCGTGCCGGGTAAACAGAGATTCGTATTATAATATGATATGATACTATTTTCACAAAATGTCGGAAAAGTTTCCTACTTATTCTATCAACACTCGTCTACCCACTTTGACAAATTATTCCGCTTTGAGACGCGGAAATGACGGTACAAATTATACGCGCAACTAATAAAAAAATGCCATCCACAATCACATTCAACAATTTTTATACTCCCACTTGACGCCAGATAAATTTCAGTACAGCCGGCAGCATATCAAGTTGAAAAACAAAACAGTTTGATTCAAGCCCGTATTGCTAGGATACTAGGGTGGTGCAGTGTACAGTTTTCTAATGATACTCCAAGCGATTTTTCCGATGTTTAGCATCAACGATGACATAATTATTTAAACGGCGGCGCTTGACAGAAATAAAAAGGCGCCCGGCGAGTCCTCGCTTCATCCGTATCACGATCGATCTTATTCGGGCACTCGATTATAAAAATAAAATTTGTGGTTCGAACGTAAAGTTAGATAAAGTGGAATTTATTCATATCTTATTTATCGTTAAATATCTTTAGTTTATCACCATCACGTAAATAAAGTATATCACGTACTTGTGACAAATCAAACTAACTTGATCAGACATTTAACTTGATGGTAAATGGATACTGCCGCTCTGCGACATCAGCGATGCATGCCAACATCAGTCTAGAATGACAAAGGTTGGCACGTCTCCGGATGCGATGCCTACCTTTAGATATTTAGAAATGATTTGGGGAAGATTTTAGATAAATGTAGAGAGATAGGATGGGATGGGAATGGGTTCTGACATATCTTATTGCCGAAACACATGCGCACATTGGAGGAATGAGATAAATCCATTGTCTTCTATTAGTTAAAAGTAATATGTATATTGGGTAACAACGTACACAATGCAAATATTTCGCTCTGAAGCTAATTTCATCACGCCCTTTCATAAAGTGGTAGACTAACGTTCAGAGAGCTAAGCCAAATAAACAGAACCTAAATTCTCAGTTGCCTAGGAATGCATCGCCCTGTTCCGATTGCAAATTGTATCGGCAGCACTTTACCAATGTCTCTTTGGGGTTCAATAGTATGGGGCTACATATTACCGTCAACTTATCTCTCTCCACTGGTGGATATAGGCCTCTCCCGCGGCTCACGACCACACACGATCCTCGGCTCTTCTCATCTAGCAAATTCTTTAAGTCGTTGGTCCATCTGGCCGGAGGGCGTCCCATTCGAGGACTCGGTTATCGGTGCTGCCCAGTATACTAACCTTTATTTATTAAGCAGTAGGTAGTGCCCGCGACTTCATTCACGTGGTCTTTAGAGTCTTTACAGAACGATTCCGACGGGAACTTATATCGGTTCGGAATAAAGTAGGTATGCCGTATGTTCATCCAGGAGATAAATTATTTTTGTACTAAATTTCATAAATATCCAGTGATTCTTGCGTGATGCGCATCCAGACAGACAGAAAAACATAAATTCCAATAAAAGTAGCTTTTCTATCTGCTTTATTCATAGTGTATGTATATTGTAATTTATCTTTTTTCAAAAAAAAATTAATGTACCGAATCGGCTTCGTTACGATTTTATTATATTTAACCGTTTAGGGGTTGAAAATGGACGTTTGTGAAGGTATGTTTCTCGGGGTTGAATATCTTGATTTACTAGAGGAGCCCTGCAGTGGGGCGTTATAGGGTGATATCGGTATAGTTAATGCAAAACCGCATCCAACCAAGATCTAACCTACTCGTACTAGTATGTATAAACAAATGTGTTGGAACTCTCGGACGGTTCTCGTACAACTTCGCAGTTGTAGTCTACGTTACGATACCAGAGCCATTACATTCTAAACTTTATAGCTAATATATAAGGTGCACATTAGTTAACCTGTTATCGTACAACGTTTGTGACCCAGTTCCACGGTGAATCATTGGGAGGGTTGTTACTTTTGTACGATATTGATGGTGATGACAGGTAGTTGAGATGTTATAGCGAATGTATTGAAGGTGTAGATTTCGTGTTCTTGAAGCAATGAAATGCAATAGAATTTTATGAACGGACCTGGCTATATATACATGCTATTATAGGTACCTATATCACTGTGATTTAATTTACCTTTATTTGCACTAAGTACGGTATTAGTACCTATAAGGGTCACGTGTATGGTTTGTACATTATAGAGTAATAAAACTACATATAGATTATATTAAATACATATTCTGCATTCCATTAGTAACTTATTGCACAAACATTCTTTTTATATAGACAAGGCGGCAGACGAGGAGTCACTTCACCTGGTGGTAAGTGGATACTGTCGCTCATCCACGATACATGACAACATCAGTTCAGAATGACAAACATTGGCACATCCGCGGATTCGCTACCTATCTTTGGAGATTTGGAGAAACCGTTAGGAAAATGGGGAGCGATACTATAGGGTGGGAATGGGCCCTGACATATCTCACTCACTACCGAAACACGTACGTACATTGGAAGAATAGGTTAAAGAAGGAAATGAAGTACATTTTACGGTAACACTTTACGGTAACGTGGGCACCGTCGAGTGCTCCCAGAGGCTGTTGGATTGCAGCGCTCCCATCATAAAAAAAATATTTAAAAAAATTTGGGCATGTGGGTTCCCCCTCACGATGTTTTCCTTCACCATCAAACTATATGACTTATAGTCAACAGAGCAGAAAAAATGCTAAACGGGCAGCAAATCGTGATCAGCAAAACAAAATACATATTTTTGAATAACTGAAATAAACAATTTTGAGTAACAATAATTAACAACAATTTACCTAGTAGACAGAGAATCGCGCCGGGATTTCTGTATCCTCACTGTCACCAGAGAACCAAAACATAAAAAACCTTTAAACTATTTCCTAAACTATAATTTAAAGCCATACGAATACTTTATAGAGACTTAACGAAACCGGCCCGGGTTCGAACTCACCAGCTAACGAACTCGAGAATAGATTATTATTCTTGTTTTTATTTTATCTTATACAGTCTTTGTACGCTATTTGCGGACAAAGGTCAGTGTAACAAAATCGCAACCAAATAAGAATTCACCATGAATCATCGACAATGCATTCCCGCTCGATATTGTTTATACATCACTTTTATCGATATCGATATTGAATTATGGACTTTAAACCGATCATCCAAAAGCGGGGATTTTATATGTGTAGATAGATACGAGAATAGTATATCAAATGTAAGCTACTTACAGTTTTACTGACCTGGTACAATATTTCGTCAATTAGATTATGGAATTTGGAATCAACTAAAAGTTTTAAGGTTTCGCAAATCTATTAATGTTGTTTGCATAAAAATATAAATTATGGCTATGGCTACTGGCTACTGGCGACTTTTTGTTCATCAAGCAATTAAATAAGATTTTGGCTATAAAAATAACAAGCTAGATTTACGGACATATATTTCTATATTTGGAGCCCACTTTTAGGTAGGCATCGAAAATTTTTGTAAAGGATTGTAAAATTAGTTTTTTTGTAAATATCTTGCACCATTTTTCTTTTGTAAAGCATTGGTAAACCAAGATTGTTTTCAAAATTTATTACGAATTTGCTGAAAATCTTACCCAACCGTTATAAATATATAAATTAAGGCCCATACAAGAATCGAACTGGGTATTTTTTTCCTTTTAATGTCTGTTTACTGAGCTATAACATGATAATTATCATCATCGATATATTTTTTATTTATTACCTATAATATAGATTTAAAACAGATATGCATTAAGAAAAATACAAAAAAATACTTAAGAAAAAAAAATCAGAAAATAAGCGTAAGCAAATGGATGGTACCTATTTATCAAAATTACAAGTAGGTAGTCTAAATTTAATTGCTTTTATAATTCATACATACATTATTATTATACATCATACATTTATTTATTTGCTAAATTTACTCATTATTAAATTTAAATTTATTTATTTTTATACATTGGTCTTAGGATATTTCGTAACAACTATAGCGGGGACAACGAAAAAAAACAAACACAAACCTAATGTCCGTTGTCGCCACTGATTTTAGTGGGGATGGCGTTAACAATTTTGAATGCGATTCCCGTTGTCCCCAACAGTGGGGATTGTTAGTGGGGACAACGGTAATCAAACCCTTGCTACCACGAAGTATTTTCACAATCAAATAATCGTACAAGTAGCTATCGCGGTCTAAATTAAGACGAACTACATAGTTCTTTAACCTTGGTGAATCATCGATTGTATCAGAGATTTAATTTGTATAGAATCATTAGACATTTGTAGTTACTAAGTTGATTTTTTATCATGTTTAAAGATTTGTCAGTAATTAATTCTGAGAATCTAAATACGAGTAGGTACAGAGCCCGGTGATATATGACATGTCGTGAATTCCTTATGAGCATTGAGTATTTTTCATACAGTTTAGACAATCCTTTTACGACCCCCGCGGGAAGAAATCGAGTGGCGCTATTCAAAAGTCGCCCGAAACCACAAGCCCCGACGAACTACACCACCTCTAAAATAATGGACTCGCCAACGCGCTTGATAAAAATCTTCGGTTGAAATGTTTTAATCACTTTTGTTCACACAGTTTTTACTATATTTTAAGGGAAATGCCGAAGTACACACGTCACCGGTAACAGTTTGAAGGCGAAGGCGCCGAGCATTACGTTCCGAATTATGGCGTTACAATCACAGTGTTACAATAATTAGTTAAAATTTAAATAGGTTGTATTTACGTTGGTAATTACATTTATTTATAAGTCTGACAAATGATTTTTTTTTTTTATAGAAAAAGGCGGCAGACGAGCATAGAGTGTACCTGATGGTAAGTGGATACTGTCGTCCATAGACAGCCGCGATACATGCCAACATCAGTTCAGAATGACAAACGTTGGCATACCCTCGGTTGCGCTGCCTACCTTTGCAGATTAAGGAATGAATTGGGAAAATGGGGAGGGGGAGGGAGAGGATGGGATGGGAATGGGCTCTGACATATCTCACTCACTACCGAAACACGTACGTATATTGGGGAAATACGATAATGTAGGAAATGCAGTACATTTCAAGGTAGTCTTCTGTGAGAGAGGGGTAACGTGGCCAGTCGAGTGCGCCCAGCGGCTGTGGGAATGCAGATGCACTCTCCCCCTACCAAAGAAAATACTTAAATCTAAAAACTAATCCAAAGTTATTTGTACGAGGGCGGGATGATAAGCTTCTGTCCACTGCTTTGATTGAATTTTGGATTCAGGTGTATAGTGGTGGACCCACGTTTCTTCTGTTGTTACAAATCTTCGCAAAAAATCCACTTTATTACTTAAAACGATTCAAACAGTGTTGGGAGTCTTGCATACGAATTCTTTTTTGATCGAGAGTAAGCAAGCCCAACGGGCGGATAGCTTTTTCATATGCAATTCTTCACTCAGGATGTGATGTACCCGTTCTTTCGAGATGCTTACACTTTCAGCTATTTCGGATAATTTCAATCTTCGATCGTCCAAGACCATCTCATGGACTTTGGAGATCATTTCTGGGGTGGTGACGCTTTTTGGACGTCCGGATCGGGATTCATCTTGGACGCTTGTACGGCCGCGCTTAAATTCAGCAACCCAGTTCTTGACTATGGCATATGAAAGAGCACTTTCACCTAAACATTTTTTAACTCGTCAAAAATTGTTGATACTTTTAAACCCTTCATATGAAGAAACTTTATCACTGCTCTTTGTTCAATTTTATTCATTTTGTGAAAAATTCAACACAAGATTTTCTAAAATGTCAGATTATTAAAAAGTATTGGAGCCGTCGATTTCAAATTTAGAATACGGATAGCTAGAAATCTCTTTTGTAAAATGAGATATTTTTTTTAAATATATGTTCTTTTTAAATAGTTTAGGCCAGATACTTATCATCCCGCCTACGTAATATAACATAAAACTATCTTATATATATTAAAAATATAAACATAGTATTAAACAGATATTAAGTAGGGAGTAGAGTGGCCAAATTTGTCATCTACTGAAATACGTGCTTCAATAAGAGATGGTAGAATTCTCATTTGCGAGTACGATGTGCTATAGTACATCTGCATCCCGGTAGATACTGTGACAAGTTGTGATAAGTGATCGAGTGTCTCTTGAATCTTTTTTATGGAAAAGGTGACAGCTGGGCAGGCGGCCCACATGATGGTAAATTGTTAGTAACTAGTGAGACAGTACTAACATTGTTATATTTTGTCAGACGAAATGGCAACCAAAGATACCTACAATAACATCAACGAACAAATGTAACGACGAAACTATTACTGAACTAGGTACTGAATTAGTCGTATTAAAGAGTGAGTGAGATTTACCATAACTCAAAATTCCTTCCGTCGATAATGTCACGTTTAATTTTCAACTTAAAAACAGATTTCTTTCTTGGATATATATATGTAGCACACCAAATAAATGTTCACCTTTAAACGATTTTTTTTTCCTTTTTCGTTCCGAAGCAAAGACATAAAATTACGTAAACAAATAAAGCTGTAACGCCAAGCACGAGCTGTTGCATGGACAGCGACGCACATTCATGGCAATAAATCGCTATGTTCATTGCCATTGAATTATACGACTAAATATGTCCCGACGACGATGTTGGCTGCCGTATTACGAATTGCGATGGCGACAGTTTCTTTACTACATAGATAGATATATAGATAACGCCTTTAATGTCGCACTGCAGGGCACAGGCCTCCCCTAGTAAATCACTACAGGCTTTCGGATCACAATCCATCACGCAAGCCCAATGCGGATTGGTGGATATACATGTTTTATAGTATAATACTCTATAATAGTTTTCTTTTTAATTTTCAAGCTTGCAAGTTTCCTCGCGATGTTTTCTTTCTCCGGCGAGCTGGTGATATATTTTTAAATATTTAGTTAAATGAAGATACAGGCAAATAATTCATTATCTATTTTGAAGTTGGGAACAATTTCTTTATTATCTTTCTACTAGATATTTCACTTCACGTTCTTTCTAACGAAAGAATATTTGTAGAAAAGAATTCTACAGTTTTACCGAAGGAATAAACGTGTAACGTTACGTATACCGGACTCGAATGTCTTTCATCAATCAGCAAACACGTAATAAGTGACCACGTCGATAGTTATTATGAAACCGACATCGGAATCTGTACGAATTTAAACTTGCTGACGTGGTTTTGGCATAAAGTTTAAAAACAAAAGTATACATTTATTGACCGTGTCGTAAAAAGCGACTACTATAACAAAGCGGCTACCACAAGGCCTGAGGAACTGCATCACCTCTAAAAAGTGGACTCGTCAACCCGCTTAGCCAGCATGGCGTTTTCATCCCATACATCCCTAATGCACAAGACAATGTGTATGAGTAAGCCCATGTTCAGCAGTAGACGAAACAAATGGATGGTTACGGTTGTGTACCCGTTTCTTTTGTATTTCTTTTTCCATTTCGGTATTTTTCTTTCCTATTATTTAACTACCTAATTGACCTAACTTTTAGTGTCTCACGCCGTTTATTTTTTGAAAATGTGAACGTGAATCTCGAAAAGAATAAAATAGTGAAATTAGAGCACTCGTCGCCTACTATAGGTACAATATTGTCAGTTTCTGTCTCTCCACTGTTGTTTACGAGCCTCCCCCAAGGACCGTCACCACACCCCGTTTTCTACTCCTCTCAATTCATCCAGTACCGGCGACTTTCTTCAAGTCGTTGGCACTTGGCCAGAGGACATCCCAGATTACATTTCCCGGTACGTGGTCATTCGAGGACTCTTCTATCCCATCGGTCACCCATTACCACCTAAGCTTACTGATTCTTGCCATCTTGCCATTTCTCGTTGCCATCAAATATTCACTCTTAATAAAATTCTCTCTTAATAAAGGTTCTCTTAATAAAATTCACTGCGAGCTCCAAAGTGGCCCCCAATAATAGTTTTTCTCATATATCTCCCATGTACAGACAGCGATCAGTTACATTTTTATTATATGTAGGTATAGATTAACGTAATATTTTGAAATCGATTTATGTTTGCTTTCAGAACTCCTACTTGAGCATCATAAAATTCATAAATAAAGAAATTCGGATGTCAAGAACAAAAAGATATTTCATTTTACACCATAACATCATAACTGAAATGTAACTGAAATAAATTATAGATCAAGTCATCAAATTGATGTACCAGTAGTACTCACATAATAATATAAATGAATATACGCTTACAAGCTGACGATTTAAATATCTTTGCTCGTATTCATTTAATCACAGACTGTGTCAAGCTTCAGTCAAATCTCGATTTATTGGCTGACTGATGTGACGAAAATAAAATGAGCCTTAATGTTATGATATGCTCTTTGATTTAATTCAGCAGAAAGAGGTCCATTATTTAGTAGAATTACTTAATAGTACAATAAGTGAATAAGGTACAATAAGGCGGTCGGTAGTTCGTGATCTCGGCGTAAACTTTGACTCGAGACACCTTTAAACAGCCAGTTGAGTCCACAGTGAACAAATGCAATCGTATGCTGGGTTTCATATGTCACACAACCAAAAACATTAAATGCTGGCTCCTTCTATTTCAATCACTTGTTCACAGCTGTCTTGTACTGTGGCGAGCATGTAACAGACGCATATTGTCTGTTGCATGGTCCCCACAGTACAAAATTCACATTGACGAAGTTGAGTGTGCACTGAAAAAGTTTTTGCGCGTATTGGCTACCGTCTGGTCCTTAATTCAAATAAAAACGTCTGAAGAAATTCAGAGTAACCGCGCTACAAACAAGATGTACCGAGCGCGACTGAATGTCGTTATATAAAATTGTTAACAGCATAGTTTCAACGAAAGTCGTCCAAAAATTAACTTTTATGTCCCTGTAGGATCAGTTCAACATTTTCAGCCATTCTTTATTCCCGAGTGTAATGTTGCTCGTAATAATCCCGTTATTAGAATGTTATTAGTTATTAGAATGTGTCACACTTACAATGAACAAAGGCAACATGCCTGATATTTTTCATTCGTCATTGGTTGTATTCATATGCAATCTCGTGAAAATTCGGTGGCTTTGATAATTGTTCTGATTTGTTTAAAGCTTTTTCAGAAAAAAATATTGTATTAGTTTACTGTTTAAAATTTTGTTTACATTTTATTAAAATAACTTGTGCATGCTACGCGTACATCATTAGGGATTTTGGCTAGTTGTTATTTGTTTTATATTTGATAATTATTTTTTTTACATTTTTTGCTATAACTCTGCTATGTGTGCTTTATAAATAAATAAAAAAGAATGTTAAATTCTAGTTTATCCATATTCTGGAGAAGAAACTGGCAGTACTATTAATTATTTTATAACATCCGATTGATAGCAAATTATTCTCAAGTAACGTAAAACGTTTATTTAGCCCTAATAAAATCTTACAAAGAATCCCACTTTAAAGAAAGTATAATACTCGTAACTATTGATAATACTGAAATAAATATAAAATATTGTTTTGTTTCTAAATTAATTAACATCTCTGCACAATTGTAAGTACTATTGGTTGGTTAGAACTTGGTATTGTCATTTTGTCTAACGTGTTGAAGCTTTTCATCCATCTTCTACTCGTAGTATAATTTCTGAGTTGTATTAATAAATCCAGTTGCTCTTAAGATTATAAACGCTTCAGGAACAG
Source organism: Sesia apiformis (assembly GCA_914767545.1). NCBI lineage: Eukaryota > Metazoa > Arthropoda > Insecta > Lepidoptera > Sesiidae > Sesia > Sesia apiformis. The sequence goes on along the minus strand of OU611967.1, from coordinate 11,573,811 downwards.
CTGTTGAGTGAGTCATGCGACATTGGACCGATGAAATGCTGGGGAACACGAATATTAAAATCCATCGACCATGAATCTGATCACAGATAAACAAAACGTAACCGAAATTCTCTTTAGAGTGGTATCTTAAAAATTCTAGTGAATAAACTCAAATAAACTTTGGCAGTCACACAAGATCGTTTGTTTTAGGCTATTTCTCGCTAAGATAAACATCACAACAAAGTCTACAGTTCGTAACTTTGTTGCTCGTTTCTCGTGTAAACGCGGTCATAAGCATAAACTACAATAGAAAATACAATAAAGTACTCACATTGTGCTGCTGCAGTGTAAACACGACGTTGTCGAAGGTCGACGAGTTTGAGAGGGCTTCGGAGCTACCGCGAAGGAGTTCAGCTAGCAAGTCTACACCTGGCCTCACTCCCACCAATTTTGAAGGCGATGATGTAGCCCTCACATGCGTCGGCCCCTTAGGTCTCGTTCCAACAGCAGCTGCTCCAGCACTAATTTTCCGTCCAGGCACTGTCGCGTCTGATAAACTCCTTCTTCCAACCTCAACCGACCGACTCGACGGAGCCTCCAAATTCCTACCAAAAAGTCCTGTCGTTAATTGCTGCCGTCTCCCTTCCACATCTGATACATCGGACTGATTAAAAGGCGACGGCGATGCCGTTCTATCTCGGGAGCAAGGGTCGCTCTCTTCTGAAGGTGAATTCCCGCGAGATGTAACTCCAAACTTGCGCCTGATACGAAAGGAGTCATCGTCCTTCTCGTCAGAACTTTGATGTTTTAATCTTGCTCTCTCTCGTCTCACTTCGGTGGACATAGCTCGTAACCGAGCCCGTAAACCATTATTATCCCCGTCTTTAACACTATAGTCGTCCGATTTATCGCCAAATATCGACGAAGTCGGAGTTTCGCCTGACAATCGCATCTCTTGCAGAGAGGCGTCGCTGCTCTCTCGTTTACAGCCATTGACAGACGGGGGATCCTCCTCACCTCCATCATCGCTCGCCGTCGTTATATAAATTCCTTTTCTCCTTTTAGTTTTATCGAGTGGTCGGCGTCGCTCTCTACCACCTATCGGCGCTGGAGTACAAGGATTTTGTACAGCAGCTAACAAACTTGCAACTTGCTCACTTGTAATCGTTTCGTCTTCTTTGTCGCGGTCCAATGATCCGTCGGATGCGGCATCCGATCGCTGTAACTCATCCGGATGTATCTCTTTTGACCACTGTTTCACTATACACTCATACACGGGCACAGGTATTAAACTCGAAATTGAGCTCGCTGAGTCATCGCGTTCTACAGAAAATTGTAGTCCTTCGGCACATTCACAGTCTAAATTAGCACATGCGTTTTTGGGAGGGTCTGGAAGAGGCGGAAAGGCAAAAGGTTGGGTAGGTTCAAGAGGTGACGTTCCTTCACTGTGAGGTTGGGCACTGTCAGCTTGGGATCCATCACTTTCTTCGTGTAATTTGTGTAAAACACGTGGAGCCATCAGTGCTGGGAGACTGCCGCCAGCACCAGTTGGACCTTCTTCACTAACTGGAGGCACACGACGCGGCAGAGGATGCGTTAAAGAACGAGTGCCCATTTGTTTATGAGGTACATCTGGAGGAGGAGATCGAGCTGATGGTGACGCATGTGCCAGTAAACCCTCGTCAGATCCTACTGCTGAATCGACAGACGCAACTGATCCACCTTCGGTCGTTTCTTCAGTCGCAAGGCTCACGGACTCGACATCGCGACGCGTAGCCGAGGAGCTAGCGCGGTTTGCCTCCGTTTTCGCAGACGTCTTTCCGAAATCAAAATATGAGGGTTGTCGATTTGCGGAGCGATAGTATTTATCAGGTGCGATGTCACCTTGAGAGAATGAAGCGCTTCGATAAGGTATAGTCTTTTGCGCGTAGGAGCCTATGATTGATCGTGGTTCGACACGAACAAGCGTGATATTGGGGTCGAAGTCATCATAACGGTCAACGGAGACGCCTCGCGAAGGGCTGTGTCGGTGGCGCGAGCGGGGTGGCGGCACAGGGGGTAATATGGGAGCTGTGTGTGGTGGCGGCGGGGGTGGTGGAGGCGGAGGCGGCGGCGGGGCAGGTGGCATGGCGTTGTGGGAGCGCGGCAGGAGACGCTCGGTGAGGGCCTGCAGGCGCTGGTGGCGCGAGGGCCGCTCGTCGCGCGTGCCGCGCCCCAGGCGGCGTTGAAAGCGCTCCAGCGTGCGGCGGTCGGGCTTGGCTCGGCCAAGGCACGCCGCCACCACCCCGTCGGAGCAGCAGCGGCAAGGGCACGCCCGCGGCGGTGGTGCGCGGCGGACGGCGTACCGCACCGCACCCAGCGTCACGTACGGAGACCTGCGCACACGACGCCGATATAATTAGAGTGGATTACGACCGCGCGCGCAGCTCGCCGAAAAGCTTGGCGGCGAGTGCGACAGATTTAGAGCGGGCGAGCGTCCCCCGCAACTCGCCGCTGAATTCCGGGAGGATTCCCCACGACCCAGTCCGCTGCAGTTCAACGGTTATATTATATCTCGAATCACTTGAAGCTAAACGTCTTCACTTTTCAAATGACCCATTACATCCTTAAGTCCTAAGATCCTTACATAATCCTTAAGATAAAATCTTTACACTACCAAATCAATACAAAGTACGTACTGATTTTGTCTCTAGTCGACGATTCTGAGGCAATGATTTTTAAATATTTCAAGTGCAAACATTATCTAGCTGCGTCTGGCTAAGGACGGCAGGTGGCAGACAGACAGACGGAAGACGCCTCGCTATAAATAGATGAACGTTGGCGATTTGGCGACACGGCGACCTCGGAGTAATGTTTACAATTTCTCTGATCTAGTTGCAGGAAACAAAGTTACCTAGCGTTTATTGTTCTGCGAGTAAAATTGTTACATATTTACACAAAAGTAATAACAATTACAAAATAATAAAATAACACAACTGGGTTGTAATAACAAAATTATAAAATTGCCGAAACGAATGTTTTTTGTAAGAGGATTTAATTAAAAAGAGATGATAGCACATCAACGGGTCATTCGTGGATTTCTGCTGTACAGAACACAAGATGTAGGCGGCAACAAGCCTCTCATTTATAAAGATAATTCTCATCAACTCTGATATCTCGTTGCGTGGATTCTTCGCTAATTAAAATAGCTGCTTATTTAACATAACTGTCTTTTATATCTATATTATCTATTAGCAGATATTTGTAAAGATTATATACTCAGTGTCATTTCTATCGATATTCTTGAACCTGGGGAAGTCGCGCCTCCTCCGCGCGCCATCTGCCGGAGAGAGCGGGCGCGCGTCCGACGCCATACGTCACGTGACGCCGCTCATGCTGCGCGCGCGCACCTCACTCTGGCATCTGTAAGAGAAAAAACAGTCAGATCGTAGTCTGCATTAAATTGCTGTCTGCTTACCAAAGACTACTAATAATAATTTCCAACCAACCAAATGCTTTTAAAAAATTCCAATTCCAAATCCCCAGTAGCAATTAGCGCATTTGTTAATGTGTTAGACTAAAAGAAATTCCTTATTCCTATACCGCCTATTAGGTCCCCGATGATGGGAAGTGTATGGAATGGAATTTGTATTTAGGCGGCCATTATATGAGTTATATCGGCCCTGATCAATTTAAATTGGCGTAAGAGACAATACACGACGTTTCAAGAAGGGTAGAAAATCTTTTTATAAGAAATCCCCTGTAACTTTATTATCTTTACAGTTGAGGTCAACATGTAACACTGATAAAGTTAGGTAGAATTTTACCTAAACAATTGTTTTCAACCTCTCCTGAAAAGCTATGATTTCTCGCTAATCGAAATTTCTAGAGTCTAGAAGGTGTATTAAATTTATTGTTATAATTTTGTATATATTAAGACTAGCAGTGCCGGCGGGTACCTACGCGTAAACGCTAGAGTATTTATTTCTTTTTACACTTCATTGCACAATGTCGTACAAAAGGTCAGCTTAATGCCTTAAAACATTCTCTAGCAGCCAACCTTCAGGTTGATCAGAGAAGTTCAATTAGGAGGTGCATGAAAGACAATTTAGATGGTGTGGTACAATAAATATAATACATATTCATACATACAAACAGACACAACTTAATTATAAGTATGTGTGGTTAGCTTGATTTCCGTGGGAATTTTATAATTGATCTGTATAAAATGTGCCCTAAATACTTAAGTATGCCAAGTTTCATTCAAATCCGTCGAGTTGTTGTTCCTTGATGAGCGTTCAAACGGCCAGACAGACAATAATTCCAAAAATCGGTGTCTTTGAGTCTGTATCACTGGTACTCTACACTACAACTTTTAAAAAAATAAATAAATGTAACATGGCTTTGTAGTTTGATTTTATTAAATGTATAAAAGATTAATGGTTTTATGGGTTAAGTATCACTTGAATGGAGCGATTTCCAAACCTAGGATATGAGCCATGAAAGGCTTTTTATTCATTTATGGCAATAGTGCAATTAGCACTATTTGTAGGGGGAGAGTGTATGCTGCATACCCACAGCCGCTAGGCGCAGTCGACTGGCCACGTTACCCCTCTCACACAGAAGACTACCTTGAAATGTATTGCATTTCCTACTTTATCGTATTTCCCCAATATACGTACGTGTTTCGGTAGTGAGTGAGATATGTCAGAGCCCATTTTCATCCCATCCTATCTCTCCTCATTTTCCGGATCCATCCATTAATCAAGAAAGGCAGGCAACGTGATGCAACGTTTGTCATTCTGGACTGATGTTGGCATGTATCGCGGATGTCTATGGACGACAGTATCCATCTCAGTATGGACTGTATGCTCGCCTGCCGTCTTTTTTCTATAAAAAAGCACATTCTGCCAGGGTCAAGTTTTTTTCGTAATAAAGAATTTCAAAGTTTAAAACGTATCCTGTCAATGTCCAGCCAGTCCCTTCAATATAAGTCAGAAGTCGTTCGGTAAAGTGACAGTGGGTTTACTGAGGACAGAAGAGGACTTCTTGGAAGCATACGAAAAACGCAGTCACACTCTTTTATTTGATTATCACAAACACCACGCACGAAGTCTGACGGGTTTGAAGTTTAATAAACTAGGACTATTGAACCACAAAACGCCTAATACACAATTTTTACAATAATCAAATAAAAATTCAACTACACTTCTCGAGTTCCCGCCAAAAAGTCCGCAATGGAAGTTAATGTCGAACCGTACAGAAAGACCTAAATAATTATGTTTCAAGTTACAGCGGCCTCTGACGAATTTTCTCGATAACGTTTGGTTTAGGCGGTCAGTTTCAACTGTAGCGGTGCTGGGCGGGCGGCGTGCATTATCGTTCAGCATTTTCACGTTAGATGTCGGATTCTAATAAAAATATATGCGGGCAAGTAAAAAGAATATTAAGAGTGCAGTAACTTACAATCAATAAAACAACTTATTAATTAAAAACATATGTAAATAATTTTAAATTACTAAGAATGGCACGAGTGTCTTCATGGCTCGTGGGCTCCTGATCAAGTGGGTGGATTCCTATTACTTTATTGTCACTAGAAAACCTAAACCTAACCCTAAAATTGATTGCTGCCCATTGATTTGCTGCCTGTTCAGTTTATCTTTGTTGTTCATTCAATTTTAATTTAAAAGATTCACCACGGAATATGTGAAATTCCAGTTCTGTGCAATTCACACAAATGTGTAATAGCTAAGAAAATTCCAAAACTTATTCAAATAATAATAATAATATTTCAAACTTCGACCTCGTGTTAGAGTATAATTAGAGACTAGAGTATAATGGATCTGAATAGAGAGTACCCTACATGTTATTTGTAAGTGTGCCAAATTTCATTAAAATCCGTTCAATGGTTTTTGCGTGATGTGCATTCAGACAGTGGAGGATGGCCAAAAAAGGTTGGGAGCCACTGAAATGAAAATATTTTATGAAGCAAGGGCTTAAGCGCTATAAAATAATTGCTGGTAAGTCTGTTCTAAGAGCTCCGCGTAATTCGAGCCTCATATTACTGACGGCATCACGTTACAAATTACAAGTGTCTCGATATAGTTCTGTTTAAAATCATATCGTAATTATAAATTAATTAGATTAGTTAAATCAACAGTGGTGATAGCCTCGGGGTATCTATATTCGACTCGCATTCGTGTGATCGTTCGGAAAACATCGTGAGGAAACTCGCATGCTCCAGAAATAAAATAAACGATCTGGTATGTGATCCACCAACCCGCACTGGGCCCGCGTGATGGATTACGGCCCGAAACCCCGCAATGATTTACTAGAGAAGGCCCGTTCCTTGCAGTGGGACACTAATGTGTGATACAAGTACAAGTTAAATCAATAAAATTTACTGTATCATCAGCTAATGTTTCTCTCAAGCTCTGTCACCTTATACGATCTTCATTCCGCTGTTATATATTGTAGACTTACAAAAATCGATTTTATTTGACTAAATGTGACAATTTCTCAGAAAAGGAACCTTATTGTTTGTTCTTGTATCCAATTTTTATCTTTACTTTTTGGCTTTATCTACATATTTATTTATAGCTTTCTGCACTAAAGCTGCACTTAATGCCTTGCTGCACATTCTATGCCAGTCAACATTTGGTTAAACAAAAATGCATTAGGGTGGTGTAAGACTGAATACACAAGATATAAAATATACTTAAATACATTTACAAATACACAATATATATATATATATATATAGAATAAAAAACAAGATGCATACCGAAAATAAAATTTCTTTGATCCAGATAACGAACAGTTAAATTGTGCAATATTCGCTTTTATTCTTTAATCTTTTTTGTCGAAATATACCAGTGTGCCGTGTCGTATCGGCCGGCTATAGAATAACACCACCCCATCTTCTCCCGTGTAAAAGGCGACTAAGGAATCATAAAGCGGCTTCCACAAGCCCTGAGGAAATACACCACCTCAGAAAGAGTGCACTCGCCGACCCGGTTGGCCAGCGTTGCGTTTTAAGGTCATACATCCCTCATGCAAGAGTCAATGTGCTTGAGGAAGCCCATGACCAGCAGTGGATACTGAGGGCTGGTTGCATCGCAAACAGATTCTGATAAAGATTTGTATACATTATTAAAACAAAAATTGACGATACTGTTCAGAATCAATAGTTTCCCCCGGCGCTAAAAACTCATAATGAACGATACCTTTCCAATCTCACCATATACACAACATCACGTTGTTTGGTGTTAAGACGGGTTTTGTGGAGTCTGTCCGTGCTTTGACCACGATCTTTTTCGCATGTTCTTATCGTAAGTGTTATTCGCACGACTTCTTGTCACCCGTGATCAATTGTTACAAAAATGGTTCGGTTTAGTTTCGTTTTAACAGAGAATCATAAATGGAAACACTGTTAATGAGGTTTCTTTCCGTAAGACCATGTGACACCCCAATATACAGCTTTTTCTGGTACCCAGACTTTTTCAAATGACTTAGAACGGTTTTGTGATCAATACCCACTTCCACAGCAATTTCATAACTACTGATATGTCTGCAACTGGGCGACCAGAGCGAGCTGCATCTTTCACGTTAAAATTTCCAGACTGAAAACGCTTGAATCAACTTTGTGCTACCCTTACGGATACCGCATTAGATCCATATACGGCACAGTTATTTTTTGCGGCATGTGTCGCATTTTTCAATAAAATTTCAAAATGTAGCGAATTTCTTCGTTACTTTCTTTCACTCATTTTCACAGACTGTACAACAATGGAAATATAGCGGAAAATAGATTTTCTTTAATATTTTCTTTTGGAATGTAAAGTTTTAATTGTATTACAACCAGCCTGGTACAAATAGTACAACTATAGAGATTACAACTTCATACGTACAAAAATACGAAAAGACTTTCTCCCCGACCTATTATTTTACTAAAAAAAGGTGCAAGAATCTAATAAAACGCAAATAGCCAGAAAAATATATTTGGCTCGAAGCCACTATGCAAACTGACGTTGTCTACTGTAGAATACCAATAAATACGGATGACAGTTCATGCTCGAGTTAATTATTATGTTCGCATGCTGTTCTAACGAGAGCCAATGAAAATGCGTTGCAGTAGATACAGATTTTTTTTGTGATAATGACGTAAGTCCCGTACGGTGGATAGATGAAGTAAATTAGGATACACATGAATACCTTAAAGCGTTAATAATTCACTAGAAACTGATTGTTTTTGTTATAATTTTATATAATAACTGTAACCGGCTATTTTCTCGTCCACTGTTAGATATGAGTCTCTCAATGGACTTTATCTTGTGCACGAGGGATGTGGCTTTAAGGACGCTGGCCAAGCACCCACTTGGCTAACCCTAGTCAGTTAACTTTTATAGAGATGGTGTAGTTCTTCAGGACTCGTAGAAGCGACTTCAGGACACTTAGTCGCCTTTTATGATAGCCACGAGAAGAGTTCGTGTGGTGCTATTCTAAAGGCGACTAATACCATAAAACTGTCATGTAGCTTGTAGGTATCAGCAATGGTGGAAGTTTTAGTTGAGTAGGTACATAATAAATATCAAACTGCCATCAATAAATAATCCGACTATAGGTATCATTGAGATACCTATAGTTGGATTTTTTATTCGAGTCAGGGATATGACATGTAGAACTGTCAATAAAATGTCATCTCCGTGCAAACTTCCTACCTTGAAATGTACTGCATTTCCTACTTTATCTTATTTCCCTAATGTACGTACGTGTTTCGGTAATGAGTGAGATGTGTCAGAGCCCATTCCCATCCTATACCTCCCCATTTTCCCACGCCTTTCTCCAAATTCATTCCTATATCTCCAAAGGTAGACAGCGTATTCGGGGGCGTACCAACGTTTGTCATTTTGGACTAATGTTGGCATGTATCGTGGATGTCTATGGGCGACAGTATCCATTTACCATCAGGTGGACTGTTCGCTCATCTACAGCTTTGGTCCATAAAAAAAATGAAGTAGATATTCCTATATGTAAATTACTTTTATTAAACCGTACCGTACGTACGTTACCGTACGTTTAATAGTTCGATCCACTGTAGCTTTGATCCTTCCTAAAATAAAACAAGAAATTTGTAAAATTCTTGTTTGTAAAAATCTACCGCCTTCGTTCATAAAAAAAAAACTGTATGACAGTTCTACGAGCGTATGTCATATCCCTGACTCGAATACAAAATCCGAGTAACATTTTGTTTTATTTCGGTCTGTGATAGTTGTTACAAAATAAACAAAATAATTAGGATGGTTATAGAGAAATGAGGACGAATGCTTACACACTTAATTTTTGAAATTCGAAGTGTGAAATTGTGTATAAGGGAGTGGATAATTATGTAGTGGATATTATGGATAATTATGTAGTAATTGTGTAGTGGATAATTAGCGTCCCGCATGCAGCGTGTGCGAGACGTCTCATCCACGGCCCTAAAAATGATGAGAACTTCCGGCTTTCGAAGATTTGTAACTCTACCTCTATCCCATTCCATCCAATCCCATCTTTGCCGCCTGTCCGACTACCGTCTCCTTCATATCAACGACCAGCTGTTCCACTATAGATAATTATATCAGTAGATACAGTGTACAAATGGTCCATTTATAAATGGCAAGTCACCGCTTCGTCTATTACCTACAGTTTTATAAATAAAGCGTTACGGGAACGTCTTGATCCTCGTTTGATTCTCAGTATTTAGATTGAACAGATGCACGGAGTTGACAAAATTAAATGCTTATGCAGAATTCCGAGGAACATCGATGATAAGATATCTTGCTTTAGAAACATATCGTTTGAAAACAGCTTGATATAAAATTGACGTTAAAGATCTCTAACCAAGTCTAATTTGCTTTGCGCCGCTAAGCCCTTTCATATGCAACGCAACCAGCCCTTTCAGTATCCACTGCTGGACTCCCCATGCACATGGTCTCGTGCATGAGAGATGTATGGCCTTAAAGCGCAACGCTGGCCAGAAGCGGGTTGGCGAGACCACTCTTATAGGAATCCGTTTAGTCATAAGTATTTTTAAGAGTCAACAACACAAGTAATCCTACAATACAACTCTCTGTATATAGATCATACCAATAAATATAATCACAAGAGTAAATAATTATAATGAATATTATTATATCGCTGAAATTTTAATCAATTACTTTTTAAACTAAGATAAATACTTTATGTATTTTTATTTAATTTTAATTTAATTGCACCCCATAATATTTAACAAGTTGGTCAATTTAAAAACTACCGTATAAGATTACGAACCCCGTTTCATTATTTTAGGGCACCGCAATTGGTTGAGAGGAGGATCAAAACTTATGAAAATATGTAGTTATCATAATTTATATAATTTGAAACTGTCCTCGACTTCACCAATTTGAATAACATCAACAATATAATTCCCACCTCGGGTTTCTACAACCGCACCCTCCCGTCACAGAACTGCGGTCCATCCGCATTTCCTCGATACGGAGGTGTCGCGAATTTACTGTTCGGTCCAAAAATCATTTTAACCGAACGCGTAGGCTAAGGAACGAACTGCCTCAAAAGGTCTTTCCATTAAACTACTATATGGGGTTGTTCAAGAAAGCTGTGAATAGGATTTTGCAAGGTCGACGGCGCACCCATATACCCCCTGGTGTTGCAGGTGTCCATGGGCCGCGGTAACATTTACCATCACGTGGGACCGCTTGCTCGTCCGCCCACTTCTCTATAAAAAAATCTACATGATCCGTCATGAAAATTAATTATATTTAAGCCCGAGTTTATATTTATGTTTCCATTAAATTAAATATTCGTATTATTTTAAAAACAACACGAAACTGCGCAACAAATATCGCAGACGATTGACGAGTTTGCAAAGGAAACAATATAATTCGGAACGTTTAAAGTGCAACTGTAATAATCACATACATATTTCACATGTTAAATACCGTAATATTTTTGGGAACAACAACGTGCAGTTATATTTAATACGATATGTTTACATCAGACGTAATTTTTCCGTAAAAGTTGTACGCGCTGCAAACATTATTTTTTCACAATGCGCGCGCAGAATTCAACTTTCGATGGTGGGAAGTAACATTTCACGTTTTATTTTATAATTGCACTTTTATCAATGTCTTTCAACACATTTACATTTTATCAATTATAGAAATATGTAATTGAATTCCCTAGTTGTACATATCGATACCGGAAATAAGAATTAATGTAAAGCATAAAATGGCGAAAATGACTAATATACGAGTATATCGATGGATTCAAAATTTCGAGCTCTTAAATATACTTTAACATTTTGATATTTTCCAAACAAACGTGGTATTTGTGAAATTTAATATAGTCTCTAGCGGTACCTGAAGAAAGTTGATTCAAGAGGAGCATATTTTTGGAGTTGTTACAGTTTATTGGTTATACAATTTAATTACTTATTGCTGGGTCACATAGTCTCATGTATATGCCTATTGACAAAATGCATAACAATTTTAGAGTGTTAAGTTAAGGGAATCATGTATAGACATTGTCATAATGACAAAGCTTTACGAAACCCACTGAGAAAAAATGTTGCAAACGATTTTATTAACTGGGAAGTTATTGCTAACAATGTATTTTTGCTAACGGCTATGGAGATGCTGAAAGCTGAAAATGCTGAAAAAAGCGAAACTATGAAAAATAAAGATTTATGCTTGAAAGCTATTCCTGTATGCGAATTTAAAAATACTAACTTGTAGAAAATTTAACCTGGTACGACGGAGAATCCAATGAAATTTAAATTTTACAAGAAATGGGATTTAAAAGGAAGAGGTAAAGTATGTAATTGGAAAACGTTACAGAAGTCATAAAGTTATAACACACTGCAATCCAACAGCCGCTGGGCGCACTCGACTGGCCACGTTACCCCTCTCTCACAGAAGACTACCTTGAAATGTACTGCATTTCCCACTTTATCTTATTTCCCTAATGTACGTACGTGTTTCGGTAGTGAGTGAGATGTGCCAGAGCCCATTCCCATCCTATCCCTCCCCATTTCCCCAACCCTTTCTCCAAATCCATTCGTATATCCAAAGGTAGGCAGCGCACCCGGGGGTTTGCCAACGTTTGTCATTTTGGACTAATGTTGGCATGTATCACGGATGTCTATGGGCTACAGTATCCAATTACCATCAGGTGGACTGTATGCTCGTCTGCCACCTTCGACAATAAAAAAAAAAGTTTATAAAAAAAGGTCGAAGGAGAAGATATAAAAGTTGTGAAAAGCTAAGCGAAGAAATGTAACAAAGTTGAACGTGAATATACAGGTCCTCATAACTACAGATCACTTTCAAGCTGAACTAGCTTGTAATTACGATCAAGATTTATTAGAAAAAAACGAGCGATTTCAACCAAAATGTTTGATGATCTCAAGTAGTGGTGTGATATAGAAAATTATTTGAATCTTCACCACAGAAATGATATAGCACATATTTTGAATAAGATAACTAACTTTGTAAGAGAAGTGATATTAGTAATTGAACATACAAATACAGTATGCAATTTAGTATCCATATCAATATACGAATATGTATTTATCATCTTTCGACAATTACATTTTTGAAAAAGAATTAAATACTGATTTAATTTTCAACTACTTACTACACTGATTTTTACATTCTATTTTTTTCTCTGCATTATTTGGGGGCTTTGATGCATATGCCTCATCTCAGCCTCATCGTAACCTGAACTACACAAACTCACAAGAAAAAGAATAACTTAAAGGAAAATTAGCTACTAATGAAGACTCCGGGCACATTCCAGTAACAAGTCATGGATATCTTCGATCGTTCCTCTCGTAGTTGTTTTTTTTTATAGATTAGTGAGCGGACGAGCAAGCGGTCCCACGTGGTGGTAAGTGTTACCGCCGCCCATGGGCACCTGCAACACCAGGGGGTATGCGGGTGCGCCGCCGACCTTGCAAAATCCTATTCACAGCTCTCTTGAAGAACCCCATATCGTAGCTCAATGGAAAGACCTCTTGAGGCAGTTCGTTCCACAACCTACGGGTTCGCGGTAAAAAATAATTTTTGGACCGAACAGTGCGCGACACCTCCGTATCGAGGAAATGCGGATGGACCGCACAGTTAAAATTAATATTACAGTTTAAATTTGATGAGATATATTTACTGCATTCTGATATAATTTACCTATTTGAATCTTAATCGGGACAAATCAATCACCGTTACGAAATATTATTTATCATACTCTCAGACACAAAACGGAATTATATTTAAAATCTGTACTACTATCGGCGCCACCTATAATTGGAATTTACTTCAATTAGTTTTTATTAGGTCAAGCTTCTCAGCTAACCAAACCAAGTAAATTGCCATGTTTGAAAGTGGGGTGATATAAGTACATAAATACCTCATATATATCAACATAAATAACAAATGCCAAAAAAACAAAAAAAATCTTGTTTTTTTCTAACAAACACGTGTTGTCCAGGAAAAGAGGACCTAGAACATTCTAGGTACATACCAAATCCCAATTATTACGGTATTACCTAATCAGTATTCCCTGAATCTCATATTACACATCTTGTGGGTTTTGTTCGGTAAATATAAATGGTCGGAATTATATAATTATGTAACCTTCTGTTCGTCGGATGACCACCTCAGACGTCTATGATTAATTCGTATTAAATGACGTCCACTTACATGAAAAGCTACAGTTTCACGTCTAGCTTATTGATACAAGAATACATCCGCGTTCCCAGACTAATATTGGACATGTAACTCGTGTGTGACGATGCATTGCTGCTCTAAATGTTATAAAAAGAAGTTTTCATCTTATAAAACGAAGTTTCACGATTCTACACTCCCACAGATATCTATTTTATTGCATTTTTTTTTCTCTATGTAGTGCTCACATTTAATATAGTTTGAAAACGTTCTATAATAAATAAACAAAATAATTAATATAATAAATAACTATATATAATAAATAAATGTCTTGGTTTAAACGAGAAGAAAGGATTAATAAATAATACCAGTACAAAATCAAATAGTTACTTATGGACTTGCTTTTACAAAATACATATTGACCGTTGAATAATGTGAAGGAAATATAATAAATGACCATATTAAAACTAAACAGCCACAATAATGCTCTTTTAACCAACGTTACACCTTCAAAGGTGGTTTAATAGCTATTATATGAGAACATTTGAAGTGGTTTTAAAGCCCAACTTTTATACACATTTTATTACATTACGATGGTTTTAGAGAAAGTATATCAGATGTTTCAATATAAGTTGTAATGTATTTTTTTTTAAACAAACCCGACAGACTTTCTTAAATCTCACACACTCACATAAATTGAATGTTTAATCACATATTTTTAATCCCAAAGTGCATTCTGAAGTCGGCATCAAAATAGCTCGCGGTGATGCAACTCTATAAAACAAAATCAATCTACCAAAGTATTTGTGTTTATAATTGGCTCAAAGTTTACATCAACCTATACTTGACGACGGAGACATGTGCTATCCGGATTTGACTGAAGAACAACTTAATAGACTTGAGCGCCTTCGAAACTTCTGTATACAGTTCATATTTGGATTACGCAAATATGACCATATACCCTAATTTCGTCAACGGCTCAAGAAGGCTTCCGGTTCGTCGCCGTCGAGATGCGCATTCACTCTCCCTCCTCTACGGCGTACTTCTCAACCCATTGACACCCGAATACTTAAAGCAACGCGTTCACTATCTTTCCTGTCATTCTTTTAAACTTCGTTGTTCAGAAAATCTTCTCCTTTAAATTCCTACCCACTCTTCTGCACAATCACGATCTTTCACTGTAAAAGCGGTCCGGTTATGGAATGCGCTACCTGTGACTATAAGACTATAATAGTTTTAAGAGCCAAGTCAAGGAGCATTATCTGACTCAGTAATTTCTTTCTCTCTTTCAGTACTTGTTTATCTACTTTTTTTATTTTGCTCTGTACCTACTCAATTTGTTTATTGGAACGAAGTTCCTTTACGCGGCTTGCGGTAGATGTGATTCAAGAGAAAATGTAACGTCACGTAAGATTTTTACCCCCCCCCCCCCATACGCCTTTCTCTTTCTCTCTGTGTGTGTGCGTGCGAGTATCGAGAACGAGACTCGAGCAGAGTAACAGATGTTCAGACTAGTGCGTGGCCGGTTGTATAACCTAAATTTTTGATTTGATTCCTTTTTTTAAATTATTTACATTGAAAATATGATAAAAATTAAAAAAAAATAGCTATACAGATTTTATTTAGAATTACATTCGGAGTTAAAAAAAAAATGCGTGAGGATCTTCGTTCCTGACAGGGGTCCCCTGACCGCACATTTATTTTTTCGTTTTCCTTCCACATCCCATATTATGTAAGTATGTATGCATATATGTCCTGTATTCATCTTAAGCGTTTACGTATAAAATATTATTATTATTAAATTATATTATGTTCATTTGATACTACCTATGTAAAATTGCACCATTTACCTATTTTTGATATTTTACCTGGTTTCTCCTTACCACCCAAAGGTTGGCTAGGAGAGATCGCTTTGGTGATAAGGCCGCCTATTGTACTTTTCGTGTTACTTACTTAAATTGTCTTTTTGCAATATGTATTGGTGTAAAATAAAGAGTTTATCTGTCTATCAAACCATATGTAACGTTCTGACAAATTTCTTATAGAATATTCGGTGACGTATATTAACTTATAATTACATAACACCCATACAATTTTTGGAACTCCAAATACTAATATTATATACTAAAATGCAAATTCTATATACCCACTGGGTTAAATAAAAATTACTTGCACCGTCTTAACAGTGAATTTCTTACTTAGAACCTAACAACATTTGTTCTATGGCATTTTAGAATTCAACACTTCGAACACACAGCGAAATGTAATTTAGGTACAATATGAAACTAAAAAAATATGCAAATGTTTATGTTTATCTGTTGAGAAACAGAAATTGGAAAAACAAAGTCAGAGAGTTCACTGAAAAACATTGATCTTTTTTGGGGTAAATAGCAAGATCAAAAACAAATAGTATCTAGAGGATTGTTTTTTGTTTTAAAGGTAGAGGGCGCAGGTATTGTGTATTTATCTTGTAGGTATAATTTTGTAGACATCTAATAAAATTATTTTAGTTTAGGGGTGTGTTCTTAACATTATTATTACAATCGCTTAATTTTACCAAAAGGAAGAACAAGTCTATTCAAAACGAATCTAAAAAAAGAATACTCATTCGTTTATATATCATTCATTCACCATTTATTACTAGGAAGTACCATGAACTATATACTAATATTAGATTTCTTTTCATATCTTCATCTTCGCCATTTATTTCTTCACCCTTTTAACTTTATGTATTATTAACAAAAACAAAAACAGTTTATTTTCGCTCAATAAACGCCACATACTTGCCCGCTTACACCAGTACCTATTATCACACTGCAAACAGCATCTTTGGCAGCACTCCAAGAGGTCCCTGATTCAGAAAGCGAAATAAAACATGCCGGTGTAATACTCTTTGTTGACCTAATAAGTAGATTTTAATAAGTTGCGAGTTTTAATAAGTTTTAGTAAATTTGGTGACGGTTTTATTTTTTCTTGTTATTCCTTTCCGCGATAACCATAACCAGCCCTTTTATCATCCATTGCTGGACATGAGCCTCCAATACGCCACGCTGGAAAGAAGGTGGTGTAATTTCACAAGCAGTTCATAGTGTGGCAGTTCTGTTTTTTGTTTTGTTCTCTCTTGAGTAGCCTTTTACGACACCCATAGGAATAAATGGGGTGGTACCGTTGTGCTCTTATAAAGCAGGCGACAACATATCGCGACAATGATGAAATTCTGTGCACAGCAACATTGTCCGAACTTGTTTATCGCAGATGACAAGCGCTTCCCATTATATATAAGGCGTCAGTCTGTCTACCATGTGTCCCAAATATAGATACTATAGATGCTGAATTATTTTTAATCGAAACTGTCTTCTCTTTGTCTGCTCTAAATGTGAGTAGGCGTTAACATCTGACAACTGATGACCGCTGACAAATTGCCAAAAATATACACGCAATGAATATTGAAATTATTTTGCCACTTCCAACAAAACTACTTATTATTATTAACTCTTATTATTGACCAAATTTAACCTCTCATATATCTATCAATATGTTGTTGCATATATCCATGATTTATTTTGAGAATAATGACCATGCTGTCAAAATAAGAGGCTTTTTATATATAGAATGGATTGCAGACGAGCGGTCGGGCCACATGATGGTAAGTGGTCACCACCGCCAATGGACACCTGCAACACACCAGGGGGCTTGCGGGTGCGCTGTCGACCGTGCAGAAACCTGTTCACAGCTCTTTTGAAGAGCCCCATATTGTAGCGTAACGGAAATATCTCTGGTGCCAGTTCATTCCACAACTTTCGGGTTCGCGATATAAAGTGCCTTTTCGACCACACCGTACACAGCGACCCTGTGTCAAAGAAGTGCGGATGAATCGTACGACGATAACGAGCGGTGCGATGGTAAAAACCGAAGTTGGCATCAAATTGAACAGCTCTTCAGAATATTGCCGACTATAAAGACGGTACAAAACTCAGAGAAATGCAACATCTCCACGGATGCTGAGCGATTCTAAATAACCTGTGAGAGTGGGATCGTCGACAATTTGGATAGCGCGTCTTTGGAAGGAGTCAAGAGGGTCCAGCTGGTACTTTGACATTCCTATACTCTTCCTATACTCCTATACTCTTGGTCATACTGTGTATCGGAAACCCACCCATACAGATAAATATCTCAATGGTAACTCCCATCACCATCCATGTCAGTTGGCTACCGTAGGCAAATCTTTGTTACAGAGAGCACACGGCATCTGTGACACTGACCACCTCGAGGAAGAGCTTCTGCATGTGAAACAAGTACTGCGAAGCAACAATCACAAACTCCCACGAATGCGTCACAGAAGCCGCCCCAAGCCTCCTACACTTGAGCGACAACCTGCCATCTTACCATACATCAAGGGCATCACTGACAAAATTGGCAATATCTTAACACGAGCTTCAATTAAAACTTACTTCAAGCCGCACAAGAAGATTAGCCAATTTTTAAGACCTGTCAAGAGCAATATCCCCCTACAAGATGCAGGTGTTTACAAGCTTGATTGTGAATGCGGGTTATCATACATTGGACAAACAAAGAGGAGCATCGGTATCCGGATAAAAGAACACATAGCTGACATGAAGAACAGACGCTCGACCAAGTCTGCAGTTTGTGAACATGTTCTGGACAAACCCAACCATTACAATCGATTTGATAATCCACAAATCCTCGCTAGAGAGACCCGGTTCATGCCAAGAATGTTACGCGAGGCTACTGAAATCAAGAAACACCCAAATTTCAATAGAGAAGATGGTTGGCAAGTACCACCGGCTTGGGATCCAGTCATTAAATTAATTAAATCCCAAGGCCAACGCAGTACTGCAAGACCTCTGGACACCGTGAGCGAATACTGCATGCATAGGGAATGTTATGATTAAAAAATTTCAGACGGTAGTTCAAATAATTTCTTAATAACTCAAGTGACAAATAAAATCAATTAGTCACCCCGTGACCACGTCCACTGCAAAGTGTTCGAAACGTCGGGATATAAATAATGTTGAATATACGCGATTTAAACCGTTCAAAGTTGTTTAATTGCTATGTATAGTAATCGCGAAAACCTAAGAAAATATTTTACAATGTGTATCTTATAAACTCTAATATAAAGTGCGTATTGTTCTTATAAGACGTATCTGTTCAAATCAATCACACCATAAATTCACCGAAAATTTAATACAAAAGAAATAATCAAACATATTTTTTTTTAATATACTTCTAAACTCCTTCTAAACGGAATATTTGTGGAACCAAAGATTATATTATTAACGTCGCTTTATTCTACATTGTATCAGCCTATCACTGCAGGGCACAGGCCTCCAATAGTAAATCGTTCGGGAATTTCGGGGCTTAATCCACCACGGGGCCCCAGTGTGGATTGATGGGTCACGTACTATAGATTTTTTTATTTCTAGAACATGCGAATTTAGTGGTACGAGCCGAGGATTTGAACCCATGATCACATGAATATGAGTCGAGTATAGATACCCCCAGGCTCACCGTCATCTTTTTATTATACATTAGTAATTATGTCATTTATGATATAACTATAGGATTTTGGTAGAACCTATACATTGTGTAGAATCTACACAATATCATACCATCTACAATACTACAATAATACAATACGGTGGGCTGGTAGAGAATGCCTTATTAAGGCATTAAGTCCGCCTCTAATATAGTGCATAAAGAGTAAACTAATAAATAAAATATATCCTTTTGATAACCTATAAAACTAGTGCTTGTTTAGAATTAAATATATCTTCTTTTGTAAATACTACATAATTAGGACAATTTAGCCCATAAGAGTTAGAACGCGTCTTTCACGATCAAAATTATTAAATGGCACACGTGTAGTCCATATAAAGTGCGACAATGCAAAAGATTAATGACTTACTTCGCCATCATACACCCGCCCACCGTTTTATCTGACAATTCAATACAGTTATGAGTCTATTAATATAAAACAATAGTATTTTTTGTCGTCATTTTCGGATCAATTAATTATGACAAAAAAGGTAGGTACTGTTAGTTTCTACTCGTTACATTTTTTAAGCCGCGTTCACACTAAGAGCATTAATTTTGCAAGTAATGTCATTGGCAATGAGTTTTTACGGTATAATTAATTATCTACAGTGACATCTCCAAAGACAAATATTTCCAAGTATAATGTAAGATGATACAGCTACCGACATACTCTGGGCGTGAGAGTAGCGGTACTTCTATAGAAGTCACAGAAGCTGGACGCACCTAATTGATTTTCAGTCAGTTAGAGCATGTTGTTATATTAATTCACGGAAGTCCTCCGTAACAATGGGGTAACTCGGGTAGTATGGCTTACCTTCTGTTCACTCACCCAGCAAATGGCTACTGGCACCTGCGGCACTTTCATAGAAGCTCAAAAAATTCCTAACAAATCTCAAATCAATAATATCGGGTTAAACCAAACCAAACCTATGGTATAATCATCAATTATACTGTGTTATAATTATATTTATAGGTTATAATAAATTATAGGTTATAATTATACCACTGATATAGTGGTGTATGTGGTATAGTATATATAGATTTGTTACACGTCGAGGTCTGACTTTTGGAGCTTCTATAGTATCGCCGCCGCCAGAGGTTATTCGCTGCCTCTGTGATCATGGAATGATTAAATCTGATCATTTTCATGGAAAATTGCAATGATTAAATGTAACATGTTCTAGCTGATTGAAAATTGCCATAAACCGTTCCTGATAGCTCCTGTCTAATATGTATCCCTTCCATCATCCAATTATCTTTCCATTCTAGAGCAGCACATTTGCAAATGTGCTGTCGTCAGATTTTTTTTTTTATAATGTTTTGGAAGTTATATAATTTGAGCCAGTTGAAGATCATCAGAAGGTTGCGTAAATGAACTACATGCGGTCCTCCGTATTATTATATAGAACACATGAATTAAGTAAAAGAACATAATATCTTCTTGGACGCGCGCGAGACGACTGGAGAGTGGCGAGTACAGTGTGGATAATATATCTACCACAATTTGTTGACCACATAAAACTCCGTGCGTGTTTGGCACTTACTGTATCCCCTGCAATGTTTAAATCCATCGAGAGATTAACTTAAGAGTTAGTTTATTACTTGTCGTATCTCATTTCATTCATATATTTCTGTGCAATATATTATTATTATTTTTTGTTATCATAAAAGATTTGGCCGTTTTCGGCCATTAATATTTCTTTGGTTGGAATAGCGCACATCTGCTATTCTAACTAAAATGACTTATATTACTGAATGTCCAATCGTAATACCTACCAGTTTTCGGTTGTTTCACTTCGTGAATGGATGCCTACCTAGTAACTGTAACAAGAAACTAAAAAAAAATCACAGGCACAGAATAATATGTTAAATTTTATAAACCTTAATGAAATATGTAAATTTTAATATCCGTTGCCTTTGGGAGGTCTGTCACAGACTGTTATTAATATTAAATTAAATTCTCCTTTCGCCAATAGTTTTTAATATACAAATAAAGATTTATGGGATATTTTATTATATTAAATCGAAAATAGTATGATCAAGAAATTATTTTTATATCGTATTTATGACCTTGCAGTGTTCCTCTGACTTTCGATGTAGGTAGGTAATTTATTGGCCTATGTTTAAAGTTCTTCTCATATCTGGTTCTGAAGATATTTTCACACGGTTTAGTTCGTTGATGGGGCGGATCCCCCCGACATAAGAAGAAAGTAAGTAATACCTAATTAAAAATACAATACGAGTACACACCAAAGAATACAGTTAATAATAAATAAACCTTTATTTCTCTGGTTTCTAGTTTGGGATATGTAGGATTTTGTAGGGAGAGAGTGCATGATGCATTCCCACAGACGCTGGACGCACTCTACTGCCACGTTACCCCTCTCTCACAGTTGAAATCATAGCTACCTTGAAATGTACTGCATTTATTACTTTATCGTATTTCCCAAATGTACGTACGTGTTTCGGTATACCAGTGCCCATTCCCACCGCATCCTATCCTAACCCTCCCCATTTTCCCAACCCTTTCTCCCAATTCATACCTTAATCTGCAAAGGTAGGCAGTGCCAACGTGCCAACGTTTGTCATTCTGGACTGATGTTGGCATGTATCGCGGATATCTATGGACGACAGTATCCACTTACCATCAGGTGGACTGTACGCTCGTCTGCCGCCTGTTTTCTATAAAAAAAAATTTGTTCTAATACATAGAGCTCATCAGTTTCTGATTTTGTTACTTTGTACTTACTCATTACTACTACTATCATAGGCGGTGCGAGTGAGTGTGTGAGTGGTTTGTGTGAAAAAATGCTGAATTTTAAAAAGTCATATAATAAAAGTTGTCAATTTTCACGAAATAAAATCAATGTTAAAAGTTAAGGATGCATGTAATTTTTACTGTATATTTTTTTACTGCTGAGCAAAGGCCTTCCGTATTTTATGCCAGATCGCTATGCTTGTACACTGGGACACAAATGTAGACTAATAAAAAGAAATACTATACGTATATTTTGAAGTGTATATTTTTAAGTATAATAACTTTGATATTTTCCGGATAATAATTCACGACATAGTAAACAAGTTCCCAGTCACATATTCTTCTTATTTAAATAACTATAACCTTACCTTATTCGTATTTACCTAACCGCGTCGCCATGCAATTCTCAAAATGCAACGAAAGTAGGTCTCTCGTGGCAACTACTCTCGCCAACGAGTCAAACTACACGCACCTTATTTCGCTAGACAGAAAGTTTAAAATAGAATGACTAGGCATAGGTTAACTTGTCACTTTGTCCTTGTCCTCATAAATATTATTGTTACTACAATTCAAGGGTGCCACCACACGTGCGACGAGTGAACTTTATCACTTAATTGACACAATTTGTGCTCGAACAATCGATGACAAGTTTTACATTGAACTTTAACACGGTATTGATTTCTGTTGTATGAAACATATTATACCTCTTCGTGAACGTTGATATATTTGTACATTGTTAAAAATCGGCAATTCATTATAGATGATATATTAATATATATTTATTTATTTATGTAATCTACAGCCTTTTATATAACTTTTATGTTGTTTAACAATTATGTTGCCAATGCTAATGGCCAATACAGATTACACTGACATTAAGTACAGTATTTAATAGATTGTGGGCAAGTAAAGGATGATTCCTTATTATTAATAATGTTTGCGTTGGTGTGTCCGTTTGTGTGTGTTGTGTGTGTGTGTGTACCCGGTGTGAGGGTGTGTAGTGTTACATTTGATTATTTTTATAGAGCAGTGATAGCCTAGGGCCTAGGGGTATCGACTTAGATTCGTGTGATCGTCAGTTCAAATCCTCGGCTCGGTACCACTAAGTTTATTCTTATATACGGAATTTTAAAAATTGTCACATGCTTGGCGTGAAGGGAAAGAATGTTGAGGAAACCCGCATGCGGCAGGAAACAAAATCTGGAGTATGTGATCCACCAATCCGCACTGGGTCCACGTGATGGACTACAGCCCGAAACCCCGCAGTGATTGACTAGAGGAGGCTTGTGTCCTGCAGTGGGACGTTTTACACTGAACGAAATGTTCAGTAAAAATCAAAATTTCTAAACTCCCATTTTCTGACAGGCGAAGTACTTATTTTATTTGTTATATTTATGTGCAAGCCGTATATGTCTATTAATTTTCTAACACCTAGTTTAACATGTTATATTCCATGTAACATACGTATATATTAGTGTAGGGATGCTAGCAAACCTAATAAATAAATAAAATATAGTCTCAATCGAAGAACAGGTAATAGGTAACAAGGAGACCGCACACCGTGCACTGTGCACGTACCTAAGTACCAGGGTTAATAAAAATCATGATCTTTTATTTTAATTCGATTTTATTGACATTTTTTTAATCAAAACATTCATGTTTTTTTATTTTTTTACTTAGGCAACATTTCTGATTTAATAAGGGTAAATTGAGCTAGGAGCCTGGTAAGACTGAGACGTCGCGTCAACTGTCACTGTCACTTCGTATTTTGTTGTCATTTTCTTTTTTAGATGTTTACAGATACAATACAAATAAAAGTAGTTTTGGATGTGACAATGTCTTCAGGACGAAAGAAAGATGACATTTAAATCATATTTGGATCATCGATCAAACAAAATACAGAGATGTAGCATTCTTCTTCTTCTTCTTCTCAGCCCTTGGACGTCCACTGTTGGACATAGGCCTCCCCCATTGTCCGCCATTTCAACCTTTATGAGGTCGTCTGTCCATCTAGCAGATGGACGTCCTCGGCTTCGTCCGCCGGTACGTGGTCTCCATTCGAGAACCCCTCTGCCCCATCGGCCATCGGTTCTTCGAGCTATGTGCCCTGCCCACTACCACTTCAGCTTGCTAACCCGAGAGGCTATGTCGGTGACTTTAGTTCATCTACGGATCTCCTCATTCCTGATTCGATCACGTAGGGAAACCCCGAGCATAGCCCTCTCCATAGCTCGCTGTGCGACAGTGAGCTTATTTATGAGGCCCATAGTCAGAGACCACGTCTCGGTGCCGTAGGTCATCACTGGCAACACACACTGGTCGAGAAGACGCTGCGTAGTTTCCCGAACGCTGCCCAGCCGAGTTGGATTCGTCGATTGACCTCTTTCTCGAAGTTGGACCTACCTAGTTGGACCGTTTGGCCTAGGTAGACGTACTCGTCAACAACTTCGAGAATCGAGCTCCCAACTGAAACTGGGGTGGGCACGACATGGACATTCGACATGATTTTCGTCTTGTCCATGTTCATTTTAAGGCCCACCTGTTGGGAAACTCGATTGAGGTCTCCGAGCATTGTGCTAAGATCCTCCAGCGATTCTGCCATGACCACGATATCGTCGGCAAATCGAAGGTGGGTGATGCATTCGCCATCAACGTTGATGCCGAGTCCTTTCCATTCCAGGAGCTTGAAAGCGTCTTCCATCGCATTGGTGAAGAGCTTCGGATAGATGACATCTCCTTGTCTCACACCCCTCTGCAATGGAATCGGCTCCGTGCTCCCTTCCTGTACTCGGACTGACATGGTGGCGTTGTTATACAAACACTTCAACACTTCGATATACCGATAGTCAATATGGCACCGCTGGAGGGACTGTAGCACTGCCCAAGTCTCGATCGAATCAAAGGCTTTCTCATAGTGCACAAACGCTAAGCATAATGGCAAGTTATACTCCTCGGTCTTCTGTATCACTTGCCGCAGCGTATGGATGTGGTCTATGGTACTATAGCCTTTTCGGAAACCGGCTTGTTCGGAAGGCTGGAAGTCATCAAACCTGCGCTCGAGACGATTCGTGATAACCCTCGAAAACAGCTTATAAACATGGCTCAGAAGCGAGATGGGCCTATAGTTCTTCAACAAGGTCTTGTCGCCTTTCTTGAAGAAGAGCACCACCACGCTTCTGTTCCATGCCTCCGGCGTAATACCTTCGAGCAAGACGGAATTAAAGAGCTTCTGAAGGACTTTCAGTACCGGTGTTCCACCCGCTTTCAGAAGCTCTGAAGTGATTCCGTCTTCACCCGGCGCCTTGTTGTTTCTAAGCTGTTTGAGGGCCATCCTAATCTCGTACAGGCTGATGTCCGGGATGTCTTCGGTATAGTGTCGGGTCAACTTGGCTCTTGGGTCTTTGGCCAAGTTGCCAACAGGTTTAGCGACCGAGGTATACAACTGTCCATAGAACTTCTCTATCTCCCTCAGTACCTCTTGTTTGTCGGAAGTGACACTGCCGTCCTCCCTCTTCATCTTCGTCAACTGGCTCTGCCCAATAGATAAGTCTCTTGCGAACACTTTGGAGCCTTTATTCCGCTCTATCGTCTCCTTAATACGATTAGTATTAAAGAGACGGATGTCGTGTCGCAAGGACTGGTGAATCCGTCTATTGAGCTGCCGATATGCTTCCGCGTCATCAGGAGTCTGCAGTGCCATCGAACGTCGTTCCGCCAAGAGGTCGAGGGTGTGGTCGGTGAGCTTTTGGGGTCCATCTCTTCGACGATGTCTGAAGAATTTAGACCCTACCGTATGGACAGTTTCTACCAACCTGTTGTTGATATCGTCCACTGCAACGCAATCCTCTAGGCAATCGAAGCGATTTGACAATTCAAGCTGAAAGCTTTCGGGGTTTTGTATGTGGGCAGCAGTAGGTCGGAGTGTAGACTTCATCAGGCGGGACCTTTCCAACTTGACGTTTATATTCAATGTGCCTCTAACCATTCGGTGATCACTACCGGTTTTCACCCTGTGGATCACGGAGACATCATTGAATATTTGTCTCTTTGTGGCCATAATGAAGTCTATCTCATTTTTAACGGAACCGTCGGGGCTCATCCAGGTCCACTTCCTATGAGGCGGCTTCTTGAAGAAAGAGTTCATCATAAAGAGTCCCTCTTTCTCAAGAAAGTCGGCTAGCCTCTGGCCCCTCTGGTTCCGGTGCCCACATCCAAATTTCCCCACTCTCAACTCATCGTCGCCTCTTTTGCCCAGTTTCGCGTTGAAATCCCCCATAACAATATTGTAGTGTGTTTTCGAAGCATGTATGGCTCTACTGATGTCCTCATACATTGCTTCCACTTCGTTATCCGGGTGTGCCTAGGTCGGTGCGTAGACCTGTATGACCTTCAACGAATATCTCTTGGATATTCTGAGTATAAGGTACGCGATCCTGCTCGACACACTCGTGATGGCTACAACATTATTTACGAGGGACTTGTGGACGATAAACCCGACACCACCTTGGGACTGCTGGTCGCCCTCCCGGTAATAGAACAAGTTGCCGGACTTCAGCGCTATCGTGTCCTCCCCCTCTCTTCGGATTTCTGATAACCCCAATATATCCCAGTGCAACTTGCCTATCTCCTCTTCCAGCTCAGCGATCTTCTCGTCTGTCCTCAAAGTGCGCGTGTTGTAAGTCACCAGTGACAACCTACGTCGGTAATCCGTTTTGAAAGCCCTGGTCGTTCGACGGTGGAATCCCGCCCGGAAATTCTTAGCACCCCTGGCTCCAGCGCTCGACCAGCGCCTGTCGTCCACGCCGGTGTTGCGACTGGAGCCGCCGGGAACTTGGGGCCGTTTTACATTTTCTGCCATAGGGGGGGGGGGGGGGGTGGACCATAACCCGCCGCGCTGGTCCAGTGGGTGGTGGCGGGTCGCGTTCGTTGGTCGGCAGGGTGCACCACGAGCCGGTGAGCCCTAAAAAGGTGGCATTCAAATGGCGTAAATGGTGGTCAAATTGACCTCCTTTTATTTCTCTGTGTCACTTGACGTCTAAAGGCAAAGTATAATTTTAGCTATAGCAATTGAACAGCTAAAATGCCTTTTTGGGTACTACAGACGTATAAAAATTGAATAAAAAAGTCGGAAAATTTGATAGTGTAACACACTATTAGTTAGTATTATAATAGAAGCCTATAATAGGAAATCTAAAATAATATTTTATCAGTCAAATTTATAGGGACTTATTCAGTGTTACCATACCACTAAAAATTGATAGTTATCTTTTTACATGAAAGGACAGCCAGATATTCTGAAGGATATGGATATAATATTCGGGGGTAAGAGTAGAAAATATGGTTAGGGGAACACAAGAGATTCCATTGGGATGAAGTGATTGGGAATGCAAGTAGATTACAGCCCCATATAAGATAAGATAAATCTGTCACTTTCGACTGCAGACATCAATGTCAGCGCGGTTGCTCGAGGATTTGAGGTGGGTGGGTACTAACCAGTTTTAATTTTAATTTTGGTACGGGGAAGTCTTAAGAGGTGCACGGTGCAAATAACAAAAAAATAACAATATGTGTCTTTATAATACATACAATTATTAAGTAGCAAATAAACACATAAAATAACCTCCGCATTCATAATGTTATTAAAGAGGAGAGATGGTTTATGTTTGTAGAAGACGTAGAAAACTGCAGCTGTTTTTGTTATACGAGAATATGTTTTTTTTTTTTATATATTTTAGTTTTTAATAAATAAATAGTTTAAATTTTGTAAATTCTTTATTGTACAAAGTGATAAAGCACTAATTATCTTAGTACGGGCATCGAGGAAAGCTAGTTTGACAGCTTTATTTGTGAGATTTGTACTAACTTGCACTTCTCTCTCTTTGTCGTTCCCTCACTAATGAGGATCGTGACCATATGTGATTTGTCTCCATTTGCTTCTGTCCGGCGCCAGTTCAATAGATCGTTGTAGAGTTCTCCTGTTGCCTCTGCAATACTTGCACTTAAGTATACCTATATGTTTTAAAATACTCTCCTAATTTCTTTACCTAAGTCTTTTTTTCCTTTCTTTATGCAAAAAAAGGTGGCAGACGAGCATACAGTCCATCTGATGGTAAGCGGATACTGTCGTCCATGGACAAGCCAACATCAGTTCAGAATGAATTTTATCTATTTACTTCTAATATACCTACATTTTTTATAGAAGGTGACAAACGAGTAGACAACTGCTATGTGAACACATAGCGGTTAGTGAATACTGTCGCTCATGGACCAGCTACGAAAAGGGCCAACATTAGTCCAGAATAACAAATATTGGCACGCTCCTGGAAGAGCTGCCCGCCTTTGGAGATTTAAATGTGGGTTTGTAAAAAGAGTTGAAAAGATAGAAATTGGAAGTATAACAAAACGAGCAATTTCTTTTATCCCACTACACTTTTGTATTCTCCTTTGGGGGAGGGGATGGTGTGTAATGATTATTCATTACACACCATCCCCTCCCCCAAAGGTCTCCCCTTTACTATTAAAGAGTATAATGGAATTCAATTACTTATACTTACTTACATATGTTTTTTACTCTTCTTTAGAAAGAATAGGAGGGAATAAGATAGGAAGGGATGGGATGGGAATGATCTCCGGCATATCTCACTCCCTACCGAAACGCTTACATAATACATTTTAAGGAACATAGTACATTTTTTGTGAGCAAGTAATAAGTATGTAAATTAACAAACCATGTTTACGTATACTTAATTAAAAAGTAAGTTTCTCATAAATTACAAACTTTAAAGTTAAATTGGTCAAAATGCACACTTGTCATAATAATAAATCGTTGTTTTATAAAAATAATTACATTACCTACATTTAAAATTGTACTTCGACTTACTTTTTAGTTATCAAAAATTACCCCGATTTTAGGGATTTCTTTTTCTAATGCAATATTCTTTGTCTAATGGTATTATCAGAATAAAAAATCTCTCTGATATAGAAATAAGCAAAACTATTTTTTTTTATTAAATAAACACAAGCATTTTAAATAATACAATATTTTGTGGTAAATTCGTTTACGTAATTGACTTCAATCAAATAATTAAAGCAAACGCTCATAGAACAGTTTTTATTAGATGCTCGCTTTTCGTATAGAGTAAGTAATACATATTTTATTTGTCAGTTGTATCACTCATGTCAATCACTTTTGTCACAAGGAATTAATTAACCATCTCTGTATTTTTTTTAACCGGTGATTTGAATATAGATACATATGTTGATTAACGTAAAATAAATAAATATTTCATTTTTAATTCACATTTGTATCATTTTCTGTTGTAATTCGATTAATTTTGCCTCCTCGTTGACTTTGATTTAAATCATTGATTAAAATAAAAAAAAACACGTCACTTTTATCATGATTTAATGTATTGATTTAAGTCACTCATCCCTGCTGATTACCAACATTTGTCATTCTAGATCTAGACTGATGTAGGCATGTGCCACAGGCGACAGTAGATGTCCACCTACCACCACGTGGACTGTCTGTTATTCCGACATCTTCAATATTTAAGACGCTTTTACAATTACTCTTTTTCATGATTACCGTGACTGATCCTAAATCGAAATTAGATCGAAATCTGAAAGTAAAAGATAATCACATACAATCACACGTGCCCGAAGCTAAATACAATCCATTCATAAATTACAAGTTAGCCAACCGCCAGTAGCTAAACAATCTACTAAAACACTACAAAGATCAACACCGATGATTTATCGACTTTTTTTCGTCGGCCATTTTAGCATAATGTAATTAATTTTCATACGGCCCACGTGCCAAACCCCAACCTTAATTTCGCCGTCCACTTCACTCTTATTACCATCCACTTAAGTACAAAAATAGAATGACTCATCGGCATATGATGAAAAAAGTACAAAATGAATTCTGCAGTTGTTGAAAGTGGATAATAATAGAAGGAGATACGACATGGAATTTTGGCGACTGTACTTGTAATATGGCACACATGGATACGTCAAAACATCGGGCAATACGGCCTCTAGAGTTAAATGAACTCGACTTGACCTTTTGAATTGTTGGAACCGTAAGGAGTAATTTCGCACTTATTGACGCCTTAAAATTATAAGGTTGCTGTCATAGTGAGAAATGATTGGCGGAAAAGGAAGCGATTTATCACTCGGCGTAAGCCTTTATTACTCTGTCTTTTGTGAAGTTTAAATATGATACATATATTAAGATTGAAAGAAGACATTTTACTTCCGAGGTACGAGTATAAGAGGAACAACTATATCAATAAATATTATCAAACCTACTTTACCTACTTTATGTTATATGATATAAATCAGATCCTATCAAGACCCGATATAATGTACCTATATAAAACAGTAAAACCTACACGGTGTACTTACCTAAACCAACCTACCTAATAGTTAGGCTAGATACCTATATATTATACGTATAGTATACATACTTTATAAGTTAGAATTTGATCATTCAGTGATAAAATATCCAATAGAAATATCTCATACAAAATTTAGACTATAATTTCAAATACTATAATATCAAAAATTCGAAAATAAACATTTATCAATAAATATTAAAAATCGATAAATCGATAAATACATCGATATTTTGGAAGTACGGCAAATAAGGCGAATTGAAAGAACTAATAATAGGCGATAATTAATTTGAATATTTTCCAACAATGTTTAGTGGGACTTTTTGGTGGGGACTCAAGAAGTGATGTTAAGTTTTTGTTTAATTAATTGTAAAAAGTGTGTACCTACTATACGTCTTGTGGTTTAATAGTGATATTTTAATAAACTGCAAAGTGTTTTTGTACGTAATGTTCGTGATAATTAAATAAAAGCACCAGACTGCGTTTTTCGTGCCATCCAAGGAGTCCTCTCCTGTCCTCAGTAAACCTACTATCAATTTACTGAGCGACTCCTGACTTGCTTCGATCGGACCGGACATTGACAGGATACGTTTTATTAGACTTTGAATTGTTAATTACGAAGAAAACTTGACACCAGCAGAATGTGTTAATTGCACCATTGCCATATATAAAAAGAATGAAAAATTTAGTGATAGTAACCTACTTTTTTTTACTTGCTTGACCTTTTGAATTGTAGTTGAAAGACTTTACTAAAGGCTCGACGTCTGGGAAACTAGAACCAACAATAATGAGTTTTTTTCTCAGATAATGTCACATATGGTCATTAACATTTACAAAGCCATTTAGCAAACAAGCCAATACATTGAGGTGGACCGGTGTCAATGTCTACTTTATAAATAGTATCACTTTTATTTGTTTCAAATCATATTTCAAAAATACAACCTTAAGTTATTCGCACTTTATACCTACGAGGGGCGGTCCAAAAGTTTCTGACCTGACAAAGAAAAAGGACACTTAAGTTTATGAAACTAGGTTTATTTTTCAATATAGTCTCCGTGTAATTGAACACACTATTCAAATGCTATTGCTTTCGTCTTTAGCCGTCGGTCACACAAAATTTCTTCTTACACTAATTTGATGTTGTTTGGAGCGAATGCCTCAATGGGTCGACCGGAGCGAGGTTCGTCGTCGATGGACCGTCGTCCTAAACGAAATTGCTTACAGTAATCTTTGACGGTGTAAAATGATGGGGAAGAATCCCCGTACACATTACCCAACCTTTGTTAGATATCGGTCGGGCTAACAGCTTCGTTTGTAAGGAACTTAATCACGGAACGATATTCCAGTTTAAACATTTGCGACTTCCTGTTGTTCTAAGAGTGGAGGAATCAAAACTAACGATGGTTGAAGTCTAAAAATTACACACGAATTAGCAGAATAAATGACAATTACAATGACATATAATTGGTTTTCTTAAACATATAGAAATATGTCGGGCGAGAAACTTAGGGACCTCACTGGTACGAGTATATTTATTGGAACGAAGTTTCTTTACGCGGCTTGTGGTAGGTGTGATTGGAGAGAAAATGTAATGTCACGTAAGATTTTTATCCCCTCCATACGCCTTTCTCTTTCTCTCTGTGTGTGTGCGTGCGTGCGAGTATCGAGAGCGAGACTCAAGCAGAATAACAGACATGCAGACTAGTGCGTGGCCGGTTGTATAACCTAAATTTTTTATTTTTGACTTGTTTCCTTATTTTAAATTATTTGCATTATAATTATTAAGGTACAAAATAAAAAAAAAATACATGAACTATACAGATTTTATTTCTAATTACATTCGGAATTAAAAAATGCGTGAGTATCTTCGTTCCTGACGGGGGTCCCCGACCGCACATTTAATTTTTTTTTTATTTTAACCTTATGGCGGCTTATTTTTATTTACACAAGGAGAGTTTCTCGAACGGTTCGGGCGACAATATTGTATACAATTTTTGTATACTGCCAAAATTCATACGATTCTCTCCTGCATCTGTTTACATAATGATAAAAACTCGATGATACCAGTGATAACAGTGATCACTTGAGGATTAAGTAGTATATACTAGTTTTTGACCGATTGTCTCCCCTGTATGCGTGCGAGAAATTCTCCTTGTATAAACGAGTCTCAAAATTCGCCTATTGTGCGACTAAGTGCATTAAAGTATGTATTATAAATAAATAAATTAACAAGATACACACAAACATATATATATATATATATACATATATACAATTACATACATACATACTTTATACCCACATCATTATGCACAACCCATAATTTTTTTCCAAAATGTCGTAATTATTCAAAATGGAGCTTTACAATTTACTTTCGAGTCGATGTCATGCACCTAGATCTGGTTTTAAACGATCTTGGCCTCAATCCAGAAAAAGCATACGGAAAGACAATGAAATATATCACAACAGAAAGTTTGCATTAGAACACGAAAAGGTATTTTATACTATAATATGTTAAATAAAAATACGTGAGCAATAGTTATTAATATCATGACTACTGGAATATTTGTTTTCTCATACTGCAGTAATAGGTCAGTTGAAAGGTTGCGATTGCCAAAACGGCTGTTTTCACGAAGTCCCACTAAGCCGTCCTTATTAGTTATTAAATGATTAAACTCTAAATCGGGATATCTTTCCGTCCCGTTCACCAATTTCGATGAAACAAAGCCTATTCGAAGCGTCGAGCTAAGTTTAATTAACCTGTGGAATCCCCGTGAAAATCCGTTCCGTAGTTTTGGAGATTAACGTGTTCGAACAGACAAACAGACAAAAATTCAAAATCGTCTTTTTGTATTCTGATACTCTTCCTTCATCGGCCCCATACAGTTATTGGTAAATATATTCAATGTACAGACACGCTGGTTGTACAATTTTATTATATGTAGGTATGTATATATTTTTTAAGGTAATAAGCATTTATTTATATTTTATTTTTAAATGATTATTTTTTGGTGCTTTGAGCATTCATCGGCAGTTTTTTTTTATCTATAACGTCAGTTTCGTAGCCATTATTGCTCTCTAAATTTAAATTACAATAAATCAATAACTCGGCTTTTATAAGATTCATACCGGCTCTGTTGCGCTCATCTCTCCATTTAGTATCAATCACAGAAAGGACCCTCTGTAAATGCTGAGGTTGCACGAATCGATAGGAGAAATTATGTAATTTTCAGAATAATAGAGAAATCTGAATCACGGAAGAGGAAAATTTGTTGCCATTTTTCAACAGTGTTAGCACAGAATTTTACATACTGAATCGTCTCTGAGTACAGATTGTCAAAATTGATTATTCAGTTATTGAGTAGTTTCTATTCTTTCTACCGATGGATCAAATTTGGAAAATTCAAATTTTTTTTTGTTAGATTGAAGTCTTTTAGAAGATTAGTCAAATTGATTCTGAAAAGTCGAACTAATTGTTTAAATAGTTCTGACTTTTTGTCAAAAATAGCAACAAATTCCCCTTGGTGATTTGAAACACATCAGGTAATTCTTGCCCTAACTTTATCAGCCTTTTATTTGTCTCATATCCGAAGAATACACCATTTTCTCTTTGTATTGTTTGTTGTTTTAAATGCTGCATAATTTTTAAAATATCTACAACTCTTGCACTATTTCTCTGAAGCATTTGAACCCATTTGTTGAAAATGTTCAGCGATATTTGTATTCCATATGAATTTGCTTGTCATACATATATATTAGTTTTGCTTACTATAGATTTTTTAGAAATATAGCAGTGGGTTCCAATTATAGTGGGATACTATATTATATAGTAGGGTTGGCAACCCTATGTGAGACCTATAGGCAAATATTTCGGGTATTCGAGATGCAGCAACTATTGTTAAGTATAATAGATGTGTGGGTATGAATAAATGTAATACTTTGTATAATGTTCATAAGTTACTTCAATTGTTATTGTGGTAATAATAATTAAAATGTAATAACGTTGAAACTAAGCGACACGTAAATCGCATAAGTAACTAATTATAACAACAACGCTTCAAAAAATCATAAAAACGGAGGTGGGTCCCCATA
Source organism: Sesia apiformis (assembly GCA_914767545.1). Lineage (NCBI taxonomy): Eukaryota > Metazoa > Arthropoda > Insecta > Lepidoptera > Sesiidae > Sesia > Sesia apiformis. The sequence goes on along the minus strand of OU611967.1, from coordinate 11,539,345 downwards.
ATTGCTATATTAGCGGTTTACAAAAACGAGCACAAAGGCACGCCGAGTCGAACTGGTTTGATTCAATTTAATCGAACGCATTAGTATCGAATGATAAATCGACCACCGAGATCTGATCTCGTCGGTGATTATGTACTTTGTATTGTGTCTTTCACACTGTGTGGTATTCCGCTTGATATGGTCGAATGAGAACAAAATTATTCAATATACCTAACCAGCCCTGTTTACGTCCAATACTGGGATACGGACCTTTTTATACACATTTAATCATTTATTTATTCATTGTGATAATATCAGACTAAAAGATGTTACAAATACAGTACCTATTGAATTGCCATTGATAAAAAGGTTGTAATTTTATTATAAGTTAATAAAATTACAGTTATAAAATTTATAGCGAAACATTAAAATTTATTATTATTATGAAATCACAATTTTATATGACATAATGTGACTACACAATATTATGTAATATCATTATAACAATACAATTATTTTATTAATTCATCTCTAGCAAATAAGGGCTGAATTAATGTATCTACGTAAAATATCAATATATATTAAATTGTTCCTATTTAGATTACTATGTATATGTCAATGTTGTATTAATTAAGTAATGTCCAATAAGTACTAATGCACGCATGAATCAATTAAAATTTTTATCATTCAAGTAATAGTCAATCGTGTAGTAGGTAACACTTATTTACCAGTATAGTAAACAGTTTATTTTTGAAATTAATTAATATGGTCTTGTGCATGAGGGATGTATGGCTTTAAAACGCCGCGCAGGCTAAGCGGGTTGGCGAGTCCACTTTTTTAGTGGCGTAGTCGCCTTTTACGACACCCAGGGGAAGAGGTAGGCTGGTGCCATTCCAAAGCAGGCCCACACCACACGGCCAATACTTCTTTTATACTTCTTTTATTTTCTTTTATACTACCCTCTTTTATTCTTTAGCGATAAGGCCGCCGACTGTAGGTACTTCTAATAACTTGTACTTTGTATTACGCTGTATGTTTTTGTGTACAATAAAGTGTATCTATCTATCATTGTAGTGTAAGTTAAAGCCAAAAACAACAATTTTTGTAACCCTGTCCGTCTGAAAGCACATGACCGCAAAAACCATTTAACGGATTTAAAAAAGAAACTTGAATTTCTATTTTTTTTATTCAGATCCATTACTAAGTCCCCGCACAGGAATCATCATCAAGTCAGTGTGGCAACATCAGTTGTCGTCTCATAAAAAGCACTCTGGGTAGGTTTAAATGAACTATAGTGATAGTTTATGTCCTGGGCTCAAACGTATAGAATACATTAGTCCTTAAAAAAATAGATGGAATTATTTATAAAGTTCATGCAAGTGACCTAATGGGCAGTATGAAATAACAAACCAGACCTCCCCCCTCCTCTTCTTCCTACATTCCTACATTCGATAAAATGAGGTGATTCCTATTCGATAATCTATATTAAATTACATATGAGTCTATAATGTTAAACATATAATTATATATATATATATACGTATATATTAGAAATGCTTAATTATCTGATTAATTTAGTATCAATATTACATTAGGAACGTAAAATCCAAAAAAATAAAATTTCTCGTCATCTTAACCTTTAACTAACCGTTCCCGAGAACTAAAAAAAAATCATTGTAAGTCGTATCCACTGTTTCCACAATACAGGCATGCCTACTGTGGTAACAGCCGATAAACAAAAAGCACGGTTGGAAATAAATTCATTTTCATTTTTTTAATTTTCTGTTCAATTTACTAACACATACCCTGTAGTCAACGACAACGAAGTAGCGGTTAGACCTTGTTTTTAATAATAAAAAAGATTGATCCGAAAGTCGTGCAGCGAAAGAATCTAACGTTTTTAAAGATATTTATACCCACTATATGTTTATGGTTATGATAAGCAAATCGAATACCGACCCACTGGGCCATTTTTCTGTAGACACGTGTCAAAAATACACGTGCAGTACTCATAATATGTGAAATCAAATTGATTGTTGAATACAGTTACCGATGATTGCTTATTTTGTTATTTTTACATATGACTATACGAAATTAACAATTACAAATGAATACTTACGTAATTGTTTATAATTATAGGCTTTGTTGTCCTGTAAATGATTTTGACAACTCGAGTCATTAGATTTCTTAGAAAACATCAGGTACTTTCTGATGGCAAAAAAGTGTACAAAAACTATATTAAGAGTTACTAAATGTATTTGATGTTATTTTTACTTATTAGGAGATATGCAAATATTTTATTTGATTGGAGATGGTTATCATAGCCTGTAGCTATACATACTTTTACTTATATTATGTCAATTACAGAACTTATTTATTATATATATAAGTTTATATATAATTTTATATATATAATTTATATATATATAACATTATATATACGTATAGTTTAAGTTATACCTATACCCTCAAGAAATAAGTTTAATACTATTTAGAATAAATTATAATAATAAGAAACTAAAAGCAACTCGACATCACAGATAAAGATATATCTGATTTATTTATTCTTTATTGCATAGAGTGACTTGACAAAAGGCAACCTTTATGTTTTAAAGCATTATCTCCCAGTGAACCTATGGTCAATGCAGAAATGCTGTTTTGCGGTAAATGTAAAAACAGTGTTAAAACTATGTAAAATTATAATAATAAATGACGTGAACATATTAAACTTACCATCCTAGTATATACAAACATATCATATATAATGCATACATACATATAATACCTTAGTAGACTTATATCAAATCAATATTTTCCGCTTTCAGTAAGTGTTGTCTGAAAGCCTTTTCATAAAACTAGCACGTGACTGATATGGTCAGTAAGAAAAATGAGCAGAATTAATGCGACTGATGATATATTAGTTAATATTAATAGATTCTGTCTCTCCACTCCTGAGTAAGGCCACTCCCATGGCATACCACCCACACGTGACCTTCCTCTCTTCTCTTACAACTACTCTCGATACCGATGTATTTGTGTCCGGCTAACATAGGCCTGAATTTATTTTACTCGAATTTCTCAAATCACAAACCAAAAATATCTAGACAATTAGAGAACCGACAGCGTACAGGCAGATCGAGAAGGAGATGGCAGGACCACCTAGACAAAACGTGGCGAAGCATACTGCATAGCACTCTGGCTATCAGACCACAGTAGGACAACTCTCGGCTAAAAAAAAATCTACAGAATTATCTTTTTGAATAATGACTAATAAAAACGGCCGCCTTTAATATTAGCGGAACTTTTTTATAGCAATACCATAATATCTCGGCTTGAGATAATTACATGTATAAATATTGGCAACTAATGAAACTTAGGTGATTTTTTAATGTCCTCTCCGCCAGTTGGTATCTCTCACGTCCATCTTCATTTCTCTTCAATTAAATATAATGTCGCTACATTAAGCTTTTATGTTAAAACGACGACGTCGTGTAGCTATTCTGTAACGAGTTTAACGAAATATAAAAAATATTATTAGCTTTTTCGTAGAACTACCAAAACGTTGAAATTCATTGTATGCATACCTAATAATTATTTTTTTACTTTTCGTTGACTCTAAAACAATCTAGACTCTAGAATTAAATTAAATACATTACATTAGATACAGAATAAAACATTATTTGCATATTATGGAATATGCAAGTACTCGTATTATTTATTGCATAAATCGATATTAAACAATTCTACAATCAATCATAAGTCTAAAAAGTACATTTTACAATATTTAAATAACTTTTTTTTACACTTATTTGTAATGTTAGTAAAAAGCAACTTAGTAAAAAGTAGTAAAATGTCAAATAGTTTAAACACACTATGTGACATATAACAGAAACACATACTCGTATGTGATGAAGTAATTACTCGATAATCACTAATAATAACTATTAAATGACAATAACGACATAGTGTCTGCCAGTTTTTCAGTTACTTTTCGTCTATGTAAGAATCCAGTGCCGGCTTTACCTATGGTGCAGGGTGTGCGGCGCACACGGGTGCAAGATCTTAGGGGGCGCCGAGCGCCGCTCGCGACGCCGCCAAAGAGCCTGCATCGCTCTCAAAGACCCTCCGCCCGTGTTCGCGCGCCTATTAGAGGGCGCCAGGGTATTGATTGCACCCGGGCGCTACATGGGCTAGAGCCGGCGCTGCAAGAATCAATAGAAACAGGTACGAATTTGTGAGTAAAGAAAATGATTACTATTTATTTTTACATTCTTCTTTTGTAGTTTAAAATAAATAAACACTTAGATGGTAAAATGTAAATTATGTAAAATATAGTGAATAGTTGTCTCAAACCTTATACGCCCACGCCCAGTCTAGTATTAATCTCTGTCTATGGTGTTACAGTTTGAATTTTTACACGCTATTTTGATCTGTGCGGTTAAATAAAAAGAATCTACTTTGTAACCTGTAGCATGAAATGAAAGCAGTAATTAAAGAGTTCAACTTATACTAGACTCTTCTCTACACCTAATTTGTAACACTATGTTTGACGTTCGTTAATTTATGTTTTGATGTCTTTCCGTTTTTATTTATGACTGTTTTTGCGAGGTATCCGGCCGGTGACAGTTTTTGGTACTTTTTTTTAGATGGCAATTTTTTAATGTTTGGAATGTTAAAGGCATAGTTAATTGGGAGCTATTAGCGCGTTTGGTGTGATATATGATCGCAATGGACAGTAGTCCGAACGGTATCTTATAGTATAAGTATGTATTTTAAAACTTAAAGCATTGCCAGACAAAATAATATAGGTGTTCGGATTAAAATAGCAGTTATTTCGTTGCCAATTCGGGGATTTTGTTAAGAGTAATAAATTCGGAGATCATTTTCTTTTTATGTTTTAAAAATAAATCAATTGCGTCATAATGGGACGATCTGAATTTAATTTTGTTCTCCGCGAATACTGAATTAAAAAAAAAATAAGTCAATCTATACAGTATTTTTTCTTTAGGGAAAAAAGGTGGCAGACGAGCATACAGTCCAACTGGTGGTAAGTGGATACTATATTGTCGTCCATGGACATTCGCAATACGTGCCAACATCAGTCCAAAATGATAAATGTTGGCACGCCCCCGCATGCGCTGCCTACCTTTGGAGATATAGAAATGGATTAGGAAAATGGGGAGGGATAGGATAAGATGGGACGGGAATGAGCCCTGGCATATCTCACTCACTACCGAAGCATGTACGTTTCGAAACAGCAACTAGGTATATTAAAATCGTAACAAAGCCGTACCTGTAGGTATTTTTTTAAAATTTCTAATGAAACTGTCTGCGTCTGTCTGAACGTTCGACAGGCAAAAACCACTGAACAAATTTTAATGAAACATGGCATAGTTTTAGCCTATGTGGCGGCTTAAGATTTAGAGTGTTTTTTATCCAGATCAGATATGAAGTTTCCAAGGGAATCGAGGTAACCGCACACTCATCACATCGGGCTCTGCTAGTGTGTAACAATGTAGCGTAGAAATTATATAATTATGCGAATGGAGTTAATGAAACCACAGTGACAGTTTCGTTAATAATGGTGACGAGACAGCTCGTGACCACGGTTGGTGCAACCCAACCGAACGTCGAATAAAATAAATAAGGTAAACATTCGCGTTAAGATCCGTTTAAATAGATAAATATGTGTGAAAAACAAGAAAATGTCAAATGTTATAATAATTTTAAAGTCGTATCTCAGCCGTACAAAGCCAGGTCAGATTGTTAGTTCACGATGACTAATAGCGTATAAATTTCTCAACAAAACATCTCTATTATTTTCAACACAAACAAATATAAAACCATCAACAACAAAGTAACAATTAAAAATTATACTCACAAAGTATTCTAAGAATGCACTTAATGCCAACAAAAGATAATGGGAATTAATGTTTTGACAGTCATTAAATTATTCGCCAAGTCAGCACATTAAATGGCGTCTACGCATAATGATCTTTGATTGAATACTCGCGAGAGTATTACTTTCACAATAAGAAAACTTAGATATATGTAGATATAAATAAGTACAAAAAATAAACAATAGCTGTGTCAAAATAATTTCGTTTATAACAGTAGGTACTTATAATAGTACAGAGTAAAATAAAAAAAATATTTTATTTAATGGTTAATTTTTTGTGTCTTACTTTTATTGCTCCATTATTATTATTAATTATTAATAGTCATTTAGTATCTTCTGTATTTATTTAGTATTTGTGACACACACCGATACATTTTTCGCTATATTACCCAAAAGAATGGCTTTCTTGATGTGTTGGGTTCCAAATTGAATACGTGACAATAATTGAAAGCACTGCGTGTATGTAATCACATGTTATGGTCTCACCCAGTGTTTCAAGTTTAAAGGGACAATTATGCAATTGGCTATTATTTTGTATTAGGGATGTTTCGAATAGCAAACAATCACTATTCGCGAATAGAAATACAAATTCTAATAATTCGCACCACTATTCACGAATACAAAAAATAGTCCTATAAATATTTTTTTCATTTATCAGTAAGTACCTTTATACGTTTATCTAAAGTTAGGCGTCTAACTAACTTTAAATTAAATTAAATCACTTAAGTACTAATTAAACTAAAACACAGATTTTATAATGAGTGTTTATGTACTCTTAAAAATATATTTTTTGTAGAAAACCTCTTTTATCTATTTTCATATTCGGCTTTAGGTACTATTCGATTAATGTTCAAGTATTCGTTTAAAAAATGACTAATACGAGTACGAATACAAACATTTTGATCATCCCTGGTTTGTATGTATGTTTCAATTTAATCAGATACTTGAAACGACGAATTTCTTAGCTAGAAAATCATAACCAAAGGTCAAATAAAACAAGGCGATCCCTGTACACTATAAAGTACCCTGCACATAAGCTAGAACCATGCCAAATTTCATTAAAATCCGTTCATTGGTTTTTGCGTGATTAAGACAAAAATTCTAAAAATTGTTGTTACGGACTCTGTATCATTCATGAATGACTATGGTGTACGATGCAATGGTTTTTTATTTCAAAAAATATTTCATGTACTTTCTTACGATTCTATAATATGGATAGATAACATGGATAGATATATATTAAACACCTACATAAACAAGGACGTCCTCGGTGTATCCTGATATTATGTCTATTGTTTTCATGTGTTATCTATCAGACAAGCAAACAAACGAGAAGAATTTCCACTACAAACATAGTACAAACAGTTTTCGCATTGACTCACTGACACGCGAATCCTTTGTTTAACCGCATTCCAGGTGAATTTACTTTGAAGACGTGAAGACAAGTCTAGGCTAACGATATTAGCCCATACACATGACTAGATTTTCACGTGGTTTAGCCTGTGTAGTAGCTTGTAATTATATTGTAATATCATTGAAATGAATTTCTTCGTTTCAAATTCGAACTCACTTGTCTTTTGTCATCTTTCTTTCCTTGAAAGGCTCTTTTAACAACATAATGTATGTATGTATTATATATCTTTTTATTTCGATTCTCAGGGGGTGATTTTACAATATTAAATGAGCAGCAAATCACGATGAACAAAACAAATTACGTTTGAATAAATAATTTTAAACCAAACTCACCTGCTGCCATCGATTTGCTGCCCATTGAGTATTTTCTATTGCACGTTTAATTATTTCTTACTTCATAAGAGAAACATAGTGAAAACATACATAGTAAAAAAACACATACGACTCATAGGTTAGGTATAGGAGAATATTCTTACGAAAAAACAATTTGTTTCCGAAGAATGAAGACAAGAATTCCGTCATATCACTTTAAAACTCAAAATCATGAGAACAGTTCACTCTATCTTCGGGAATACATCGGCATACCTTATATAATACAACTACTTAAAAAAATGAAATAAATTGACATCAAAAATGAAAATACAGCATATTAAAGGCAATGGTAACACAAAAGAAAAATGTTGTTTGACATCTTATTGCTCAACACAACCGCTTCTCGAAGCAATGAAAAATGTACGAGTACATAGTGCAAATAAAGCGAACACAATAAAATTACACGAACAGGAAAGTAACTTCACATGCCACATAAATAAATTCCGGGCATGAGCACATGCAAGCACTTGAAACGGAAGCGAAACATAGACTTAAAAATAGGAATACTTTTATTCGAAACGTGTTTCATAATTTTGAACTCATAGTTTACAAATTACAATTTGTTTGAGCTAGAAGGATAAAACTTATTATACGATATTAATGCAAATCGTTCGTTTATAAATGTATACTTTATACATTGTTGTATTCGTATCATGCGGAATACCTGCGTAATGCGATATTAAATCATGTTTCTAAGTCAAAAATTAAATTTGAAATGTTTACCAGTAAATACCAAGTTTCAACGAATTGACTATAGCAGCATATGTCCGCTATGCTAGCCTATGTATCTAACGCCGCAATTTCTAATATTAACGGAAGTTTCTCTACTTTTTGCTGATACTGTGGCGAGGATACATAAAAATAAGATTATGGCCGTGCGAAATACCGCGAATTCTTTCAACAAACTCAGTCGGGACGAAAATTTAAAGCCAATATTTGTTTGTGTGCGAAATTGTCATTTTTGTATGTTTTGCTGTGGGGAGATCGTGGGTGGTGCGATATTAGATGGAATGTTTGCGCCGTTAGATAAATAATTTTCAAATAATATTATTCTGACCAAAATGGTAATGATCAAAGAAAGAAAAATATTTATTTATTTTATGTAAATACGAAGGCGGCAGATGAGTACACAGTCCATTTGGTGGTAAGTAGATACTGTCGCCCATAAACATTCGAGATACATGCCAACATTAGTCCAAAATGACAAACGTTGGCACGCCCCCGAATGCACTGCCTACCTGTGGAGATATAGGAATGGATTTAGAGAAAGTCTTGGGAAAATGGGGAGCGATAGGATGGGAATGGGCTCTGGCACATCTCATTCACTACCGAACCACGTATGTACATTAGGGAAATAAAATAAAGTCGGAAATGCAGTACATTTTACAAGGTAGTCTTCTGTGAGAGAAGGGTAACGTAGCCAATCGAGCGTGCCCAGCGGCTGTTGGATTGCAGCGTGCACTCTCCCCCTGACAATTCTACTCATTTATTCTACTGCAATTACAAGACAACACAATGCATAAAGTGCAAATTTTGTGGAAATTTGTGGACGAACTGGAAGACGAGTTTCTTAACAATTCAAAATGAAAATTGGCACTTAATTAGGTATATACTGGTTAAGCTCATAGGTAAGACAAATCCATTCCAAACTTATGACTTCGAAAATTATGACAGCTAAAAACTTCCAAAGAAATGACCAAGGGTACCTATATTAAAACTTTAATGTTTGTGTTATCCTTTTAAAATTCTGCAGTATGGAAAGAACATTTTTTTATTTTCTATTTAAACTTTTATCTCGAATTATCAACTAATTCCTGCCGTGCACGAATAGGTATATGTGTCATTTGTATGTATGTATATTATACATACAGTACTTAGTACATTTGTATATTAAATATGTATATAGGTATTGATTTTTTTCAATGAACTTCTCTAATCCAAAGGCTGGGTGGCAGATGATGTCTTAAGGCGTTAAGCTCGCCTTTTATACGATAATATGAAGTAAAGTGTATGATAAAGTAAATAAACAAATAACAATACAAGTATATTTTCGCAAATTTTATACAGTGCGATTTTATCTGCGGCCAATAAAAATTGTAGGTATTTAATTAGATCTTAGCCAAATACAGTTACAGGATGCGATGGAAAATCTGTACTGTCATAAAAACCTAGCCTTATATCCGTACTTAATTACCTACTACAAGTGATATCTAATAAAAACTTTACAACCCAAAACGTATCACCTGTTTTTTACGCGTTTATCAATATGCGAGATGTTTATCTTAAATGCTTGTAATAGCTTATAATTTATTCATGTACAGCGATGGTAAAAAGTACACACGTTGTCCCGTCGGGGACAACTAATGAGGGTTTTTTTTGTACCGCCCCAATGACTAATACCGAAACTGTAATATAAATAAATGTGAAAAAATTTATTTAAATATATCGTGTTAAATCAAAGTCAGACTAAAAGGAAAATAGCCCACGAAAGTATGGAGCGAGGCCCTTATAGAAAAATTCCTTTTTTTGAAAATATTTGCGTACTATTCAATACATATAAATATTTTTTAAATCAATGTCGAATTACGCAGAAAATAATATAGGACGATTTTGAGGTTAGTTTCTGTCGGCTTTTGTTATTTTGACAACGCCAAACATTTACGAAGTATGCTATTTAGTTTATGTTTCTGTGTAATAGCCATGGTGATCGCAAACCTCAGTTCTCCTAACTACCAAAAGAAGGAGAATTAAGAAAAAAACGGTATCTAAATATTATCATTATCACATAAGCAAGATATAATTCAATATCTACAAAACGAGTAACGTTTTTATTTAACATTGTAAAATAATATTTGTCAAAATACGAGTACCTACAATAATCTCAAACAACATTCGTAAATGCAACTTTAGAGTCAGTCTCTAATTCAAAGACAAAGTCAAAGTCTATTCTGTGTCAATACAATTACTAACATCATTGATGAAATATTATCACTACGAGGCGTAAATCTTTACTACAGATTCCACACGGTACGGTGCTATACAAAGAACCTTACGCATGCTTTTTTTCAGATCATGCGGTCAAAGTCTGAAAACGCAAGTATTACTACCAAATACCATAGTTATTCTACGTTGTTGGACAACTGGAATAATCCCAAAAATGTCTACGCATTTATGTGTAGTTTTCCACATTATAGCACATTTAGCACTAAAAATAGCTACAGCTATAGTTAAAGCTATTTGACGTGATATGTAGCTTGACACGTTATCTGCTGATATTTAAGTAAGAATATTTTAATAAATTAACTAGGTTTAATTGAACTATTCATGGATACGAAAAAATAACCAATGTGGGAACGAAATAAAAATAATAGCTTAATTTTGTGAAATTATCTTTAGTAGATAGATAAAGCTCTTTATTGCACACGGAAACAAAATAAGACAACAACAGACATTGTAGACACAAAATTCACAAAAGGCGGTCTTATCGCTAAAGCGACAAGACCTGTCAGACAATCTTTAGTTAGAGAGGAAATAAATATTTTAATAACAAGTAGGTAGTTGCATAATTGATTAATTACATAATGCATAATACACATACAAGTCCATATACAATACACATACAGTATTTTGTAAAGCAGAAACATAATTAATTTTCTCTCTTTCTTTCATTCTCTCTCACTTTCTTTCTTTCTTTCTCTTTCTTTTTAACATAACACTAATCCAACTAATATTATAAATACGAAAGTTTGGTTGTTTGAATGTTTGCTACTCAATCACGTCGAAACGGCTGAACCGATTTCGTTGAAACTTTGCAAACAGATAGATTGTAATTGGGATTAACACTGCGACGAACGAAACACGCTAACGAAGTCGCGGGCAAAATTTAGTAATTAGAATAAGAGGGAAAGTAATAATAAAAATAATGACAAAAATGAAGAAAGATAAATCACAGTTATAAATAAATAATAAAAGAAATCACATTACAATTAAATAATAAAAGAAAAATAACAATATGTTTGTAAGTCATGGTAACAGTAAGTTATGAAAAATTACGGAGCTAAATAGTGTTTTATCAGTTGACTTTAATTTACAACTCTATCCGTCCTCACGCGTCGCTAGTATCGATTGCTATAGGTACCAATTTTAAGCCAGATTTACACGTATTTACTCGTTAGTGTATCTAAGATATATTAAATGTCAGCATTACATGTCAAATGTCATGCAACATCAACACAACGTAAGCAGTCATGCAAATGTCGCAATCATTAAACATTCGGTGAAAAACAAAACAAATTCCAAACAACTATTTTTTTCGGTATCTTTTTCCAAACAACTATTTCTTAAGGCCGTGATACACATGCCAGTAAATAAGCACGCCATGCAGAAGTTGCAAGCATACTCATTAGGGTTATTAGGGGTTTCGTATTTCGGATCCGGATACGGGTATATTGTATACCCTTTTCGGTTTCAGATACGGATATGCAATTATTTCGGATATGATTTCGGATACGTTTTAATGAACTTTTTAAGAAATGTAACTGAAAGCCGAAAGCAAAGAAAAATAAAACCACATCGAGTAATCCTGCAACTTTACTCTCTTAGAGAACGAACGAAAAATCTGTCAAGTCAAATGCAAGCAGCGGGAACGTGTCAAAATTCGCTACGTTTAAATTCCGCCCCTACTCGTAACAACAATGAACAAAATTATTTGTAACTAGCGACCCGCCACTCGCTTCGCTTCGGTTTATAAGATTCTTTTTTTTTTTTCGAAATAAAATACAGCCTATATTAGATACGGATAATGTGGCTTCAATTTTTGAAATTGGTTCAGTAGTTCCAGAGATTACCCCCAACATTATATTAGTATAGATATGTAATAACATTCGAATCTTTGATTTCGAATTCGGATTAGAATATTTATTTAATTTGCATATTCGATAGTTTCGGTTACGGTTACGCAGCTTAAATAGAATAACTAGAAAGTGATGACGACTCAATACACATGCTAGCAAGGAACATAACAGTTACCAGACACGTTTCGTGAGGGCCAGTTGAAAATCATAAAATGGAAGCCAGTAAAGCTCTAGAGCTAGCTACTGGCGTACTATTAAAATGTACTCGTATGTTTCTGACTGACAAAATCCGAATACACATGCCAGTAGCACACATTTACAAGGGTCTAGTGTGACTTTTATATTTTTGGCCGTAGTGTGTCTACCCCTTTAGAATAGCACCACCTCATCTCTTCCCGTGGGGTGTCGTGGCGACTAAGGGGTAAACAAAATAAAAAAAATAAAAACACTATTTATTACCAATAGTAATTCATAAACATTTATATCTATTTTTTTTTTTCGTTTATGACAATGGTGCAATTAGCACATTCTGCCAGTGTCAAATATTCTATAGTCGGATTTTTTATTCGAGTCAGAGATATGACATGTAGAACTGTCAATAAAGTGTCATCTCAGTATAAATTTCATTCTGTTTGACAGTTCTATATGTCATATCCCTGACTAGAATAAAAATCCAACTTTACTTAATAAACATTTTCAAAGTCTAAAAGGTATCCTGTCAATGTCCGGTCCTGTCGAAGTAAGTCAGGAGTCGCTCAGTAAATTGATAGCAGGTTTACTGAGTACAGAAGAGGACTCCTTGAAAGCACACGAAAAACACAGTACTATGCTTTTTATTGAAGTTTAATAAACTATCACTATTAATCCACGCTACACAATTTTTACAATAATCAACAGAAACTCAACTTCTCTTCTCGAGTTCCCGCCAAAAAGTTCTGATACATATCTAATTTCAGTAATTATCTAATTTATTGGCAATGGGACTGTTCGTCAGCGTATGCTGATCGCACATTGAACCAGCACCTGGTTTTCAGCACAGCCCCTTAATCCAAAATGCATATTTGTGGGCAATACACTCACGTAACAACAAATACACATACGCTAGACCTTACAACACTACTAATTGAGCATATAAATATACCTACAAGTGGATGAGAGAAATGAAACGAAAATAAAAAATATAAATACAATCAGCAAACAATATAGCAGCGTCAGTGCATTTCGATATGCCCTCCCAACATTCATACAAAGTTCGACCGAATAAACTAATCGCTTAACAATCGATTAAACAAAATCGCTACCACAAACTCTGAGGAACTACACCACTTCTAAAAGAGTGGACTCTCCCACGTCTCTTGACCAGCGTGACGTTGTAAGGCCATATATCCCTCAAAATAGTTTAGATATGTCTTATGACAATGTGCATGAGGTGGCCTATATCCACCAGTGAATACTGAAAGGGCTGCCTATGATTATGGTAAGTAGAGTAACATGTATATGTATCGCGGCCCTTATGTATCAAATAATGATCATCAAGGTATCATTGGTTCTTTGCCTGTAATCTATGACTTTGACACAGTCTACATTTAACCTCATTGTAGAATTTACGCAACCGAAACGTGCCTGACACACTTTATTCTAATTATTTTTACACCCATTCGGTTAAATTCGTCCCTTTACTTTCTACGCTGGAGTAGCTTAAAAATATACTACAATCACAATCCGTGTTCCCCCTCGCTCTATAGTTAGACACTGTGAAGTAGTTGGGTAAATAAAACCTTTACGTTATTATGATAGTGAAGTTCGGAAGCGATTCAATCACTCTCAAATTTCCACGACGAATTGTTTAGAAATAACGCTTTTTAAAAAATATATTCAATCATGTCTAATTGACGTTATCTGGAAAAGAAAATGGCTCTTATTATCGGTTCTAATTTCCAAATGTCGCTAAATATGAAGTGAAATATTAAAATGTATTTTTTTTATAGGCAATTAAGATTTTATTGGGGGTAAAGTTACTCGCGTTACCTTTTCACCCCCTACACGTGTCCCCTGAGGGGTGCTAAATGGGCAACAACACAAAGCCGAATATCGGGCGACGATAACCCGACTCCCTGGCTACCTCAAGTCATGTGGACTAAATTACCCCTAAAAAAGGCGTGAACTCGCCAACTCGCAATGGTCAGCATGGCATTTTAAGGCCATTAAACCTCCTATGCTCAAACATTATACACGCGTGTGGTGCAGAAACATAGCCTCTGACTGTGGGCCCGATCCATAAGTTTAAAGCTATGTTAGAGAGCTATGTTCAGAGTTTTTTGCGGGATAAGCTTATAAATGAATTGGATTTCCCATTTAAAAGTAAATTAAATGAAAAAAATATTAACTCTAAATTAAAATCATATTATTTAAATATACTTTAATGACGAGGTAGTTGTCAATAATAAACAAAATACTAATGTAGCGTGCTGCTGAGGGTAGGAGGAGCGGATTCATTTTGATCACGTTCAAGAAAAATGGTACTTACTTACCTGTCAACGCTGTCGTAAAAATGTCACTTGTTCCGTATCTTCTCTGCGGGACAGTATATTATAATATAACGTACATTTGTTTGTGCAGAAATATATTCACTCTGGACAACCTGCGTGGTTTTTTGAGTGTCTGTCATTATATTGTGTATTTTCTGTTTGATAAATAAATAAAAACGAAATGATTCGCCAAATGATCACTACCGAAGAGTCAGCGACATAGCTCGCAGAATCAACATGCTGAAGTGGCAATGGGCAGGTCATATTTGCCGCAGGCCCTATGACCGATGGGGGTAGACGTGTCCTTCAATGCAGGCCACGTACCGGGAATGCTCTCCGGCCAGCTGGACAATGATTGGGATAGGTTTGCCGGTGGTGGTTGGATGAGAAGAGCCGAGGATCGTGTGTGGTGGCGAGCCGCGGGAGAGGTCTGTATCCAGCAGTGGAGAGACACAGGCTGATGGTGTGATATGGTATTGTTATATTAGAAAAAAAAACAGATGTTCTCCAGTATGTTTCTGTTAAAACATAATCTTGAAACAAATAAATTTTAAGTTAGAAAATCTTAATTAATTTTTTTATCTAACGAAAGACTATATCAACAATAAGGTCCCTTTTTGTTTAAATAACGTCACATTTATTTATTTATAAATATTTTCCAATGTATTTCGAGACAAATTTATAAATAGCGTTTACAAAAATGCTATCGATATGTGTCCAGTATTTCCGTGAAACAACTCATCGGTGAGATAGGCATAGGCGAGCGACTTCTATGCGATCTTCAGATATTTCGCGAAACGTGTAGTATTTTCACTTTCACGGAGAGTACAAGGTTGCGCTCTCTCCCAGAAGACTACCGTGAAATGGACTGCATTTCCCACTTTATCTTATTCCCGTACGTATGTGTTTCGGTAGTGAGTGAAATATGCCAGGGCCCATCCCCTTGCCGCCGTCCTATCTTGTCTCTCCCAATTTCCCCAATCGTTTCTCGTGCTAATGTTTGTCATTCTTGACTGACGTTGGCGTGTATCAAGGATTTCCATGATGACACTGTCCACTTTCCACCATGTGGACTGTATGCTCGTCTGAAGTATTTTTTCTCTATACAAAAATGAATTTGTGGTCTTATCGCTTCTGCGATCTCTTCCAGTCAACCATAGCACAGAGGTGAATGAAGGTATAACGGTAGTAGGTATAAACGGTTATAAGTATATAATGAGTAGTTATAGTATTTTTTCCATTACGCTAGGTTATGGGGTTCTTCAAGTTGTGAATAGGATTCTGCAAGGTCGGCGCGCACCCGCAATGGGCGGCGGTGACCACTTACCATCGTCTGACTGGCCCGCTCGTATGCCATAAAATACATAAACATTATTGATTCTGCAATATACTATACACTAATAAGTCTAATAACATATGTATAAATACTATAACATTGTCAAACATATACTACATAAATGCATCATTATTAAAATTTACATATACAAGTAAATTACTTACTTACTTATTCAAGGAGAAATTAAATGATACGCTTCAGGATTTAAACTGAAAGTACATTTGCTAAATATTACTTTTTTCTTTATCAACTTTTCTCAAGGTAATGTTGATATAGATACCAAAGAATCCTTATCTAATTGTAATTCTTTATTAATGATAAACATTCTGCAATTTTATATTTGTTTTCTCTGACTGAAGGCAAATGGAAAAATTACAATACAATAATCTTTAAAAAGCTTCAGCTATGTATCTGTGATGATGACACACACACAGCGCTGATTTGCAGCTGGAATCCGTGGTGACACGAGGGACATTTTTTTACGTTTTTATGTCCATAATATACTTCGAAAAATACAAACTCCTTTGAAGCCCATTATCTAGGCTAGGTAGAGGCCAACCGCAAATACAACGTTGTAAAACAAACCTGTACTTTCAGTTAAAATAGCAAAGTATATGAACGATGAAGTCACATAATAACTTACACGAGCGCGAACACATTATAATCGTGAACACTTGATTGAACAATGTAACTGACATGTTTGATTCAGAAACGTACGCTTACGAAGTATTTATACATTATAACACAAAGGTTAAACATGAATTTTCTTTCTCGCCCATTCTAATAGATGCCCACCTCTTTCTAATTACGTGTGCTGGTTAATTCAAATCAGCTGTCAATACCAAATAACTGGTGGTAATTATTTTGACAGCCCGAACCGCTCCCACTTTCATGGCGGTCTTGGTCCGCTGAATATTTGTAAAGAGTTGAGTAACCAAGAACGATTATAAACTTTTTGCATTCGTAAACTAGCCACTGTGATGAAGTTCACATTCGTTGTTCTAACTAAATGAATAGGTTTGTTCTACAACGTTATATTTGCGGTTGACGCTACCTAACCGCTTATAGAATAACTTGACAATGGGCTGCAAAGGGTATAAAGTGTCATGTGCGACAATGCGAGTTAGGATGGGGTGACCAATGAGTAGTCCGCGTATTAACCCTATGGAGCATCCATGAGATCCATCGCGAACGAAGGCTTCTAGTAAGAAATCCCGTCCCTAAAACCATGGAAGAGCTAAAGACAGCGTTAGAGGGAGATCCAATTTCCTTTGAAAATATTCGATAACTTATATGATCAATGAGATGGTCTATGAATATACTTAGCTCAAGATGACAATACAGAGAACTGAATCTCAATAAATTACATTTTTCATTTAAATATTTCGAGTTTTGGATAATCGGATCACAGATAATCTTTGACATAATTTAGATGGAAAAAATGCATCGACCTTAACTATTATTTTTAAATTGACGTAAAACCGATTACAATGTTTTCTCAATTAAAATCGGTTCAATAATGCTAAATAAAGAAGTACCTAACTTGTGTGTAATTGTAATTGGTTCAATTATCTATTCAATCTAGTCCAAGTTTGCTAGGATATTGATTGAATCATGAATTTGACGAACTCAAAAGCGATACACAAGTTTTATCTATGCCTTGTATCTATAGTCCTCCTAGAAAGTAAATGTTCCCCGATTGTTCCATTTTTTTTAAAGCGTGATAGTGCCTTCTCTAGCCGAATGTGGAAAGTTGGTGATAAGTGACTTAACGCTGTATATGTCACTCGCAATCCTTTAAAGAAGACATCCTCATGACTCTGATAATATTTACTTGAATTGCCATGAGTCCGATAAAGTTTTCATAATTCGCATGAGAGAAGGATAAATACGTTCACTTTGTGGCTAGATCCAAGTAGGTCAATATCTAACTATAGAGTAACCGTAAATATTTGTACAAGCAAAAGTTTTCAAGATTTATATGCCTGCAGATAGACGCACAAACAAACGTAAATCCATACCACGTGCTCTAGTTTTTACACTCGCATGAGTACTTTACAATAGCTCATTTGGTTTTTTTTGCCGTGATGTCATAGAATATCGTGTTACATTACATCTTGGTCTGTGATCTGTTGTAGTACATTCAACTTTGTATGGAAATATTCAATGCGAGAAGAAATGGGGCATTCATTTTCGAAATAGGAGTCTGGCATAAGACTAATTCATTACTTGGCGGATGATCTTTAACATCTTTAAAGATTGTAAAAAAAGACGACTTGAAGATACACCTCCAATGTGCGAATGTGAGAGCTCGGCGAGATAGAGAATGAAATTTCTAGGAAATCATTTACTAACTTACACTGGAAGCCCAAGCGGGTTAACGAGTCCAGAAACCACATCCGCTGTATTAGACACGGTGTAGTTCCTCAGCGCTTGTGATAGCGACTTTGTTGTCCCTTCGCAACACTCACGGGAAGAAATGGGATGGTAAATTCTAAAGTCTTACTTTATGTAAATTTGATGAATTTTTTTGCATAAATATGGAATCTTCAAAAAGCATTTATTTATGTGAATCCTTGCTTTTCTCTTAAGTTTCACTTTTTAGTTCTAGTGGTGTGGAGTACCTATCAAATGAACAAAAATGGATTTCTTTTTATTCACGAAGACTGATGGTAAGTGGATACTGTATCTCGTGGACATCCGCGATACATGCGATGTATAGATGGACAAGACGAACGACAGATGACGTATGATGGTGAGTCGTAAAGAGATACATATTATATATCCGACAGTGAATAACACAGAAAAGAGATACAGGCTGAATAGCACAATAGGAGGACGCATTGTTAAAAAAGAAACATAATTCTAAAATGTGTCATTATTGCAGGTATTAACACAGATTTAGTAACGGACACAGAGTCTGCGGTAGTCTTGTAATTCAAGACTGTGCTCGAAGCTTATATGTAGGCCACATGTCAGCACATATTATATGCTAATTTAATTTCTGACTTTTGATTATTATTTTCATTATTTTCATAACCATCTTATTACGTGTAAATAGATATTAGCGATAAGAAGCCTAGAATCCACTCAATAATTCTTAAAATGTTTTAATTTTTAATCTGTCATAGAGTAATTTTCTCTTTAAGTTTTTGATATTGGGTACTGATGATATAGGCGATGTTGAATCAGTTAATTTTACCAGGAGGTAGGTTGTCGATATATTCAGAGATGTATTAAAAATCTTTCAGTCTATCTTGGTAATCGCACTCAATGTGCATGTTGTAGCGAAACTTCTATGACACTAGATTGGACACTAGATGAGTAACTTTGGATTTTTGGACTAAATAAATGAGTAACTGTTTGCATTGTTAGTATAGTTAGTTTTGTGAGTAACATCAAATTAACATTGTGTTGGCAACACAGTTTCCTTTTACAGCCCTTCCGACAATGGCGAATACAGTAATACGTCTTGTAATTTGTAATTAATTAACATTGTCTGTAATTAATTAACAATTATACGCAAGCAAATAAAGTGCAATCTAGTGTATATTATATAAAAAGTATTTCTCTCTACTACGCACTCACCAATAAAAACTCAACCCAGTGTCGTTATATCGTGTTAATCTAACTAGCTTATTTAGTTTAATAGACGTAAAATTAATATTTATATTTCTTTCTAACATATTGGAATGAAACTTAAGTGTTCAGTCTGGAGTTCTGAGTTTGATAACACTATTAAAGATCTTTGATCACACTTCATGTACCTACATTACTTGATATGAAACATGTCAATTGAACAATGCATGTAAAGTATTTTATCAATATCCTTGATAGTGTAGTGTTAGCTTGTTTTGGATGCTAATAATAAGTTAAAATAGATATTAAAATTAGCGTGACAGTCGCTGAACTGTTTGCATTTTTACAAAATATTGATATTGTGCCTGAAAGTGTCCTAGAATAGTAAAGAATTGAATGTTTATTTATTTACTTATCAGATAACAGTGTTATGATAAAAATAAATAGATAGATATAATGCTCACCTACCTTTTTATCATAAAAATTAGGCAAAGGCAACTGACACCATTTTCACTTCAAAAATATCAAATTATTTTCGTTTAATATTTCAATAATTTACGAGGTAAGTACCTTACTTGCTTTACAAAAACAACACAATAACAAAATAGAAGATTAATAGATGTAATATGAGATTAGCCTATAAGATATTGATCCTTTTTACTCTGGTGGTCAATAATAATTTCGTTATTATTATTATTCAAGACTTCAACACCATTATCATTATCACAATTCCTTGCTACGTAAACTAATTCACGTGTATTGTGTGAGTTGTGAGTTTATCATGCGCCTATAAAATTAATAAACGGCATTGAAATTATAATATTTAATCAAGAGGAAATATTTATAATACACTGATACGGACTTGCAACTCGGTTCCGAGAACGTGACTTCTACACAGCTCTCTCCGATATCTTTACTTTGTATAAACTATACACGTATTATACATACAACGTAATATACATCCTACAACATAAGATAGTAAGTACGTATTTGCAGCCGTAAGGAACCCAAGAGGGAAACAATACAAAACGCCCAAGGGTCAATTCTGGGTCCCACTTACCAGTGTCCAAGATAAATAACGCTGACAATGAACTTGATTGCAATTAATCAGTACCAGAGACCGACACCCGGCACAAATTTCACTCAGAACTTAGCACAACACTGGAGTCCGATGCAAAAGTTGCAATGCAAAAAAAGCATAGGGACTACTCACAGTTTTATATGAAACTCAACGATTTGACACCAAAGTTTAACTTCAAGTCACATAGACACCTGATAGAACTGTCGGGAATAGATCTCCAATGTCAGGATGTGGAGTGTTTTACATAAAAAAAAAGGTTTCGATCGTCGGCGCCGGTGACAAAAATCGACGCCGCGGTTGCGCGGGCGCGGACCGATCTAAAACTGATCCAACGAGTGTGAAGTCGGCTAGCTAGAGTGCGATCGTGACCGGACCTGATCAAGCGAGATGGCGCGGCGAACTTCGTGTTACACCCGCTATTCGATACTTACATACTGGCTCACAAAAGTTTTAATTAAGTTCGGTGCATATTTCAATTGGTTTTCTTCCATGTTGAGGGATTTTACTTTTTTCCAATAAACAACGCCTTGTCTTTGCAATTTCCAATTAGAAACTTGTCTTGCACAAATCTGATTAATGAGATTCTTGTTTAGATTCTGAGTATTTTGTTTCTTGATATTGTGTTTTAGTTTTTAGAATTGGCATATGAGTCTTAGTTGCTTGAAATAAAGATTATATTAAGTATTATTATTTTTTATAGTTGATGCGAATTCAACTCAAACCACGTCTGAGTTAGCAACAGACTTCAGCGTAAGTGAAAAAACGACATTGATTCATTTGCGTCAAATCGGGAAAGTGGGTACCATACGAGCTTAACGAAAGTCAGCTGCAAACCTGCGTCGAAGCTTATCTTACGTTGCTGAACCGGTACAAAAATGAAGGAATTCTGGATCGTATTGTCACTTGCGATGAGAAGTGGGTCCTGTATGATAATCGTAAACGTTCGTCACAATGGTTGAAGCCAGGAGATACAGTCAAACAATGCCTTAAACGTATCAAAAGAAGTTCATGATGATTGTATGGTGGTCCTGTGCCGGTATCATCCACTACAGCTTCTTGAGATCTGGCACAACATTAATGCAGATGTGTACTGTAAAGAACTGCAAATGGTGATGGACAAACTCGCTATCAAACGACCGAGTCTGGTCAATCGCTATAGTCCGCTGCTTCTCCATGATAACGCTCGCCCGCACACTGCACGACAGACACAGTTACAGGATCTTCGACTGGAAACTCTCCGTCACCCACCGTACTCGTCAGAATTTGCCCCTACTATTTCCATTGGATTTTAAACTTGGATAATTTTTTAAATAGTAAAAAATTCAACTCCGATGAGGCAGTGGAAAACACCTTTAGAGATTTCATCGATTCCCGTCCCCAGGAGTTCTATAGCAGAGGCATCAATCAACTTCCATTAAAATGGCTTAAGTGCATTGATAATATATTACTTCGATTAATTAAAAATATTATTTTCGTACAAAAAGAATTATTTGAATTTTTCCATATACATAGTTAGAACGGCAATTTCATAGGTAAAGCCCTAATAATAGGGGTTAAAGTATGAAATTGCCGTTTTATAGTAATAGATACTTTGAATTGACATAAAACCTTCATGGTGTGAGATTTTCGAGTGAAACTTTTTTCACATGATACCACCTATGAGGTTCTTGTTTTAAAAAATGTGCAACATTCGATTTTCGACTTTCAATTGTTTTTTTTATTCAGCTTAGACCGGAAAGATGGATACTTCGAAAATCCGAGTAATCTTTGAATACGAGTTCCGACGCGGAACTAACGCGGCAGAAACGGCTCGCAATATCAATGCTGCGTTTGGAGAGGAGACTGCTAATGAACGAACCGTGCGTTTTTGGTTTAAACGCTTTCGTAATGGAAACTTCGACTTGAAGAACGAACCACGTGGAAGACCGCCCACACAGGTGAATAACACTGAATTGAAGGAGATGGTGGAAGCCGATCCGAGTCAAACTACCCAGGAATTACCGGCATGGTTTAACGTTACCTTACCTACAATATTGACTTATTTGCATCAAATCTATAAGATAAAAAAATATGAAAAATGGGTGCCTCATGATTTGACTGATCTGCAGAAAGAAACGCGAATGATGGCGAAACTAGCAGTGAAACAGCCCCGACTCGTGAATCGATCTTCACCATTATTGCTCCATGATAACGCAAGACCTCACACTGCACGAGAAACCGTTGTAACTCTACAGGAGCTGCAGTTAGAAACCATACGTCATCCTCCGTACTCACCAGACCTTGCTCCAACGGACTACCATTTTTTTCGTGATTTGGACAATTTTCTACGTGGTAAAAAATTTTCTTCCCAAGAGGCAATACAAAATGCTTTCACACAGTTTGTCGAATCTACATCCCCAGAGTTCTATCGCAAAGGCATAAATGAACTTCCGATTAGATGGCAACAATGTATAGATAATGAGGGTAAATATTTTGATTAAATAAATATGTTACATTTTAGAAAAAAACGAGTTTTAATTTTTCAGTACAAATCGGCAATTTCATACTTTAACCCCTAATAATACGGCCCTCAACATTGGACGGCTCATTTTTTTAAATTTTATTATCATTTATTTTCTATATTTAATACTTTGGCTTAGTCTAATCGTTTCTATACCCATATTTACTTTTATCAACGCAGAGTGTATAGCCAATGTCATATGAGCAACGTTCTCTTCTCTATTTAACTATTAACCGTCTTGTACACGGCCGTATTTTATTCTTTCCTTATATGGCAATAGCGCAGTTGGCACACTGTATTGAGTTTTGGTCCTAATTAACAATTACAAAATCAAAACAACTCCACACACATTATATCAATGTCGCTCAGTAGTACAGTAGGTTTGCTGAGGACAAGAATTGATCTCCCTGGAAGCACACGAAAAATGCAGTCTTATGCTTTTATTTAATTATTACAAGCTTTACGCCCTTTGAAGTTTAATGCACTGTTACTATTAAATCACAAAATCCACAATGATTATAATAATCAAACAGAAATTTGACTTTCACTTCTCAAGTTCCCGCTAAAAACACGGACAATATTTGATTGTTTTGTATTGGATGTATTGGAACATTTGGGTCATATTACCTATCCCTACTTTCCTTTGTAATAAGTAATAACACAATAAACAATTTGTAATTTCCAAAATAAATTCCCAAAAAAGTTCTTTGAATTTCTGCAGACGAACACACGCCAACATGCCACGATACATGCCAACATCGGTCCAGAATTAGAAACGTTGGCACGCCCCTGGATGCGCTGCTTATCTTCACAGATTAAGGAATGAGTTGGGAAAATGTAGAAGGATAGGATGGGATGGGAATGGGCTCGGGCATATCTCACTCACTACCGAAACACGTGTACGTACACCGGGGAAATACGATAAAGTAGGAAATGCAGTACATTTCAAGGGGTCTTCTGTGAGAGAGTGGTAACGTGGCTAGTCGAGTGGGCCCAACGGCTGTGGGAATGCAGTATGCACTCTCCCCCTATATTGTATGCCTTCTGATTGATTTTCTTTTTACAATCACGACTAGATGATTTTTTTGATATCTTTTTATAGTTTTCTTGATGTACGTTTTTGATAGGTAAAACTGTCTGTATACTCGTCCGCTGCCACCATTCTATAAAAAAAATGGAGGTTTATTGATGACAAACCGATGTTTGTTTATTGTTACCAGTTATAAAGTTGCATGACCATATAATTTTTTTCTTTATTACAAGTTGTTTGTTATTTTGAACGATTCCAATGAAAGATTTCTAGTTTCGATTAAATAGATCCATAGTTTATTTTGTAATAGATCAAATTCTCATAGCCCAATATTGGAAACTATGTCATCAATTTGCTTATCTTTGATATAATCAACGCCTAAAGAAATCTAACCGAGTATGCCGACCAAAAACGTCACGACAAAAGCAATCATGTGTTCCATGGATTATGTACTATGATTTTAGAAGTATTGTTATGAGTATGATTTAGCTATCTAACATATCCTAATGAAACAAACAGCAATTTTTCAAAATTCAGTAAAAATATACCTTATTGAAGGCCACGTGTTGTTGCCTGCCTTTAGAATAGCCTCATCGCCGGTTAAATCCGATTAAGGAATAACAAAGTCGCTACCAGAAGCCCTGAAGAACTACGGCACCTTCAAGAGACTGAACTCGCTGACCTGCTTGGCCTGGGAGGCGTTTAAAATCCATATATCCCTTAAGCACAAGACAATGTGCATGAAGACGCCCATGTTCAGTTAAATGAATGATGATTCATTAACTTAACTAAATCATTCATTATAATAAACGATTTAACAAATTTTCAGCCATAGCCGATGATTTCAACTGGCCGGAACACGTCTCGCACTACGCTTTTCAGTACGATACTTGGCCTCCATTGGAGGAGTCGTCGATCCCATAGAAACATAAAAGCTTGTCGGTCCTGCGACAAATACAACCTGCCCATTGCCACTTCAGCTGCTTAGAAAATAATAATGGCGCTTTATCGCTTTATCAGTTACTGACATTGCAAACAATTTTTTGCAGCACAGTATATCTCTACTTGTGTCTATCAGGGGCTTGTCGATTAGATATTGTCACCACTTATCGGTCAAACGTTGTAGAATAAAATGTAATCTACTAAACGGCTCTACCTAAAGAAAGATTATTGAGGCTACGATACACATACATACATATATAAAGCCTAGAAGAAATCGCTTTAGCGACCAGACTTTGTTTACCTATTTGTTTAAATTGTTGTGCATATCACTATCATTAATACAAACTCCTTTGCAGTTTCTTATCAGATTATTCAATAGTCGGTTAAATAGCGCCAACCGCAAATACAACATTGTAAAACAAACCTGTACTTTCAATTAGAGCAATGAATGTGACATGATCTTTAAAGGCACCGAAACGGGTTACTTAGTTTACGAACGCAAAAAAAGGTTCTTTTTGAACGAACTGTACGTCTAATACTGGCACGTATCGCGAATGTTTGACAATATCCACTTACCACCAGGTGGAGTGTCTGCTCGTCGGGGACGTTCGTTCATTAAAAATAAACATACTTTTTCAAACACACGCTAACGTTATTTGTATGAAGAGTACTATTTTTAATATTTCTTTAAGGAATAACTTAATAGACTTACCTACCAAAAATATTAGATTTGTGGTATCCTCAGTGGCGATTTGGCGAAATTTCGAGGATACGATCAAGAATACGGGTGTTAGTCACCGCACCAGGAACTAGCAGTAAACAAACTATAAACAAAACATTACAAAAGTATCTATTCATGGTTCCACGTGCAAATATAATTGGTCCGAATCGGGTGCTAATCCGAATTCCGATAAATCACTTTCAAATTGGTTTACCATTAAATGGATTGGGCCCACTATAAGTTGAATTAAAAGATGTACTACTAGTTTTCGAATAAGACTCACTTTATATTCGATTGAGAATATGTATCGATTAGTTTGATTATGATCAGTGATTTTGCGATGTTAATTACATATGGTACATCCAGTTGTCGTAAATTAAGTAATTGTTATTAAAAAGTACGTCCAAAACAACTACGCCGGCCGTGTGGTGACGACCGGCTTTTTAATAGCACCGCCCGTGGGTAAAAGGGAATTAAGGGATAACAACTGTTTCAGTCCACATGATCGGAGGGTGCCTGTACGTAGTCTCAATTCGAGGACTCGTTCCCCCATCGGTTATCTGTCCTATAGCATATATGGCCTGTTCACTGCTACTGCAGCTTGCTTACCTATCCTTTGAGCCTCGGAAATCCGTTGTGGATAATTTTAGTTCCTCGTCGAACATACATTTTCTTTCCATACATATCCGTAATTAGTAATATGGAAGTGGTGTGTTAAAGTTGAACGTAAATGTCATACAATTTTTAACAAAGAGAGCTAGCTTTATTTAAATTTTTTAGATGAATTCTGGAATTAGTGAAAATTATCAAAATTACCTATCGAAACTCCATTTTATTTCATTAGCTTAATTAACTGCACTGTTTGTCCTCCCATGTGACTAAATGTCTTGTGGTCGGTTAGTTATAAAAGCGTGGGTAATAACTATTTAATAAATTCAAGTCATCTCAAACCTCGCAAGGCATTTCATAATGGTCAGTGTTGTATACTTTTTTGACTTTGATACTTGCTATGACTTTTTTTCTTCATGTACCTATGGCATAGTGCAATTAGTACATTCTGCCAGTGTCAAGTTTTCCTAGCAATAAACAATTTCAAAGTCTAAAACGTATCCTGTCAACGTCCAGTCCCGTTAAAGTAAATCAGAAGTCGCTCAGTAAAGCGATAGTAAGTTTACTGAGGACAGAAGAGGACTCCTTGGAAGTACACGACGAACGCAGTCCCACGCTTTTATTTATCACAAACACCACACACGAAAAACACTTTGAAATTTAAACTATCACAAACCCCAAAAAACGCCTAATACTCAATTTTTACAATAATAAAACAAAAACTCAACTTTACTTCTCGAGTTCCCGCCAAAAAGTCCCGTTGCTAAGTATGACTTCATGATGTAAAATAATAAGATTTAAGTTCTCAAATAACTATGGTAGAACATAGACCTGGAAAAGTCATAGTAATCTCGATTCTTTGGGAAGGTACTTTTCGGTGCGTGGTCGTAGTGTAATCGAAGCGCAAATTAGACTTTCATTTCGTAAATAGGTATAAGTTTCCGTTCCTCACTTTTAATATGATATTACAGCTTTTTTCGACTAAAATTGTTTCACAATTAAAATACGTATTTTAGTTATTATTTAGTTTAAATTAAAATGTGCTAAGAGATTTTAGGCACGCTTGCAACTGTTATAATTATTGTTTAATCAATTCCCAATCAAACTGAGACAGAGTACAAACAATAAATATGTACGTAGAAAATATTGTATTGGTCCATGGAACGTTCGCACGACCACAAACGCTTTCGCCTTCGTAAACGGGTTGGGGCATCTCAAAAGAAGACCTAAATAAAATATATAGGAACTATCTAGGATATAGGAATCCATACTTTGCCGAAGACTCAGAGGGAGCTATAGGACGTTATGATAGATGTAGAGATATGCAGAAGTGTCTCAGTAGACGACAGGATGAAGTGAAGGAGTGGAACGAGGAAGGCTGACCTCACCATCACGCGGGATCAATGCACGTAGGAGAGACAAGGAGAGAGAATTTCAGTTAGAGTCGTCGCTCTAATTTAAAGTACAATCATGTTCTGTTGACTTTTGTCGCCACATATTCGCCTATTGAATATGTTAATAATGAGCTGTGAAATTTGTCTGAACACTCAATTGGCTAATACCTATACCTAAAATCCACGAAATTTGAATTACCTATTCCAGTTTTGTATTTGTAACCTATTTGTAATCGCAAAAACAATATCAGAATATGATATTCACTTTCAACTGTTGTTGAAAGTGAATGGTGATCTGACATTACAACTACCTACGTCTTATTTTTTTCACATGATTTTTCCCGCTGGCACTTCCACCCTACCTCGAAACATGTAACGACCCATGGGTTCTCGGAACCCAGCGAGAGGTTGCACGGTCATTGTTATTGAAAGTTACTCGACGCTGTTTGTTTTATTTCACTAGATTACAACAATGTTATAAACTCTTGTTTTGATCAATGGCCGCGTTGAGATGATTGAGCGATTAGTACGCTTCTACTGGGAACACGTAAAGCTATTTTAAACTATTCTATTCTAAACCTTAATGGTAACTAATTAAAATTAAATTATGCTTTGTTAATTAAATTAAATTAAGATTACATTATTTCAACGCCAAATCCCATGGATTTGGGGATAGAAACCACAGAGTGCAAACGCAGGTCGACTTTCTCATGGTGCAGGGTCTCTTTTTTTATAAAATGGAGATAGTAAAGTCCAGACGGTAGGACATTGAACGAAAATGACTTCATCATTGCCAACAACTGGATATTTAGAGATGATACAATGATCAATAGGTGATCACCGACTTGTACGTGTAAATACTTCAAACTACAGTTCAAAGGCTAACAGTGAAAATTCTCAAGCGAGACTCTGAATCTCATGGAACTGAAGTAGGAGAGGGCTTAGTTTACTACATCACCAGATCGACGAATTCTTTAAATCTTAGAAAAATATTAGATCTGTGTGATAACCGGACCATAATATGAAATATCTATAATAAAGATAATAATTGATAGTCTTCTAAATCTAGCTTGATTAGAATGACAGATATCAAAGTGTCGAATAATATTGGGACAATAATGATCAAATCGAGGTAATGTGTCTATTGTGCAAGTATTTTTTATTTATATTCAGTCGAAACCTATAGCAAAAACCTTCTGTTATTTTTAGGTTTTTATAGATTAATTATTTTTATAGAGCACGATTCGAAGCACTTATACAGCTGTCAATCTAGTCAAACTAGATTTATAAGTCGGTAATTAGTACTAATTGACGAATTTTAACTTGTCTATTACAGACGAATTACTAATGCGCTTACGAGAGCACAGTCACTATGTTCGACGGCGCTTTTTAGGCTAATAATGAATCTTATGTCAATTTGACGTTTGTCAGTTACCGATAACGTCAAGGCAAATTAGACTTTAACGAAATATCAAAACTTATAAACTTGGTTATTAAAAGCAATTTTCTGCAATATTTTAGGTACAATAACTACTTAAAAGCTAGTTTAATTCGATTACTATTCTGTAATTTGTGTACAAAAATCTATTTCACACAAAAATATAGGAAAAACATAACCGTTAATTACTAGGCGTGGCTTGTTTACTATACAAATATATCACTAAAACCTTCTACATTTGTTATTTCAGGTTGATTTCCAACACTTCAAGCCTACCACAGTGTATTTTAAAAGATAAATACGTGATAATAAGTCTAATAAAATGCCTTTGTTAGAGTCCTGTTGGTCACCATGTATTTGGTCATCAAACGTGAAGACTGGAAGCCGAGCTGTCGCCGTATACACAGCAGCGATGAGTTTGATTCTAATAACGTTTATAGCTTATCAGATGGACGGCGGAGACTCGACACAGCTTTGGAATCCACTATTTGAGGCAGATGTTAGAGGATGTAAGTTGTACAAGACTATAATTAAGATTAATTGGGTTCTAGTAAATTAAAAGTGATATAAGGGCAACAAACTTCACAAAATCTTGGACTGTCATAAAAGTACAGTCATAAAAAGCCAAGATTAACAGATAAACTAAACTAGGCTAAAACAAACAACACTTAGGGTCTTTCTCACCGCCTGATAAAGTAAGGAGATTTTGAGAAAGTCTCTTTGATAAATAAATTATCTGCCAATTAAATCTAACTGATACAGACTTTATGATACCTTCTGATAAAGTATTATGAGGTGGTGAGAAAGGCTCTTATTGTCATGTTTTTTGGGAACTTGCAATTTTCTGACGGTTTATACCATTAGTCAGTTAAATTTGGAGATCAAATTTTGATTTTATGCCTAAAAAGAAATTTTATTTTGTTATCCTATGCCCCAGATTAGTAGTAGACATTTCTCATTCATTTCTTTGATCAGACTTGGCTGAGTGATTGAAAATTAACTTCTAATCAGACTGTATAAAGTTGTACAAACAACTTAGACTATATATTTATTAGGGTGTTTAATTTGACTAATTATAATGAAACTCATTTTCTTTTTAGCTGATGTTCAAATAAGACCATTCTATCTTTTGAATTCTATCATTCTCAATATTTTCCTGCATGAATTGAGCTAGGAAAAATATAGCATGTTAATTTAAATTTAAATTAATTTACCTATCAATCAGGTAGTATGACTACTTGAAGAAATTTATAGTTTGGGAGAGACATATATCCTAGTGGTGGTGGAAGAATATTATGACAAAATCTGCTGTATCATGCCATTTAGGAATGCAAATACAGTTGAAACTGGTTATAACGACATTGAAGGGACCACATAAGGATTAAGGACGCTATATCGGATAGTTATATTTTTAATTAATATAATTTTATATAATAATTTTATAATTAATATTTTAATTCCATATTAATATTTTAATGAACATTTAATTTATACATATGTGTTACCTACTGTATATGGACTGGTTTGCAAATAAAATGACAAAATCAAATAAAAAGTTTATTGTGAAAAAATGTTAGTGTTTATTGTTGTATAGGGACTCCGCCAGGACATTGCCATTTAGTTGTAATAACCGATCCGTCGTTGTAAACAATGTCGTATAGCCGGGTTTTAACTGTATAAGCAATTTTTTGTTTAAGTCCAGTAAAACTAAAGTGAAACAAACATCAAATTTAGAAAAGTTGACTTGAATGTTAACAAAGATTTAAAAATATGTAGTGTCAACACTAGTGAACCTAACTGTTTTAAACTCCAGCTCAATATTAAAAACCACACTGCTGTGTGGTTTCACTGGGCTACAGAATAGTACTACCCCATCTCTTCCCACAGGTTCCCACAGTCATTAAGGGCCACTAAGGTATAACAAAGCCGCTACCACAAACGTTGAGGAATTACACCACCTCTGAAAGAGTGGACTCGCCAACTCATTTGACCAGTGTGGCATTTTAAGGCCATACATCCCGCATGCACATGACAATGTGCATGCAGAGCCCCATGTTCAGCAGTGGATACTGAAAGGGCTGATTGCTGTGCATTAAAAACTTAGAGTTTAAACAAATGTTAAAAAATTTACATTTAGATAATGCTCATGAGCATTTAACTCTCAATTATTAAAGGTTCTTTAGCACTATTTCAGAGCTTGAGTGTCAAACACTCAGTGCTCATATTTGAAACAATAGAAACGTATTTACTCAAGGTTGACCTTTTTTAATGTTACAGCATTACAAGTGTTTGGAATCATCTTCATTATAATACTTGTTCTTCTCATCATTTTTTCCATTCTGTTGGTGAGTTCATTTTTTTATTAATGTTATTAAATTGGAATTGTCGAAGAATGCTTTTAACTTTGCCATCACCTAAACTAGATTTAATCTAGATTATCTAATAGATAACCAGAGTGTTGATAATGTATCTAAGGTACAATATTCTCCACTTACATTTATGGGGTCATGAGTTGAAACCATGACCTGTTCCAAAGAGTTTCTACTAAGCACAATTTTCTATTTATTACTAGTTTAATAATAGATCGCTTTAGCAATAAGACCTACTTAGTTATTTAAAATTTTGTATCACTTCACTATATTCTTTGATGTGCAAGAAAGTGTTGATGAAAACATTGGGAGGAAACCTGTGTGTTTGAAAATTAAAAAAAGACCAATGATGGAGCCAGTCACAAGGCAGATTTCCCTATTTTCTGTATGCTTTAGAAAGGTTGTAGAGCTTGATAAGCCCTATTGAATAACATGGTTATTCAAATTGGTTGGTATGTAAAATTATGTTTTTTTTACGATTCTGATATCAATCTCCTTATTGCTTGGGGGTAACAAAAGGCATTTGACAGCATTAAAAGGGTTTGTAAGTCCACTCTTGTAGTAGTGTAGTACTTACTTCGGGGCTTGCAGTAATGGTTTTGTTATCCCTTAGTCGCCTTTTACAACACCGACATGGGAAGACGGCCGACACCATGCGGCCAGACATACACATTTTTATAATTTTTTTTTGCCCTATTATTTTCCAGGTGGTTGGCATTGACACATGGATGCGTGGACTCATGCTGCCGTGGATGATCACCATGGGAATCATAATACTTTTCCAGTTCATATTTGGACTGTGGCTTATCGGAGGATACTACATTTATGTAAGTAGTAAACTTTGCACTGATTGTTAAGACTGGTCAATAATGTAGGATTTTTTTGCTAACAACAAACATGAACAGATCATAAGTGATATGACATTCACCATAAGCATACATAACAATACACATCACTGGTTGGGTCAGTAATTAATGTGATCATTCGTGAGGACGTGAGTGCAAATCCTCCTTCTGTACCATGAAGTTTTTCCTTAAATACAGGTTTTAAAATCTAAAGTTCGAAAGTTTCAGAATTTGTCATAATAAAAAAAAGTAATGTCACCACAGATCAAAATAAACTTCACTGTCACCTGTCATTGAGCTAAACAAACAAAAACATAACCTCTATTTGCAGCAATTATCTTTTTGTTGTGAACTGACTGTTGCTGACCTTGAATTTCTAGTTATGACGATATTACATACGTTATTATAACTACGTTTATCATCTTTGTAACACTGTCACTTTGTGGTCCAGTATATTGATCTACTCCATACACGAAAATCAGGGTGTTAGAAAAATTACCCGATCCCCATTATAGTGATATCACATCACAGCCGTGTGTATTAAACATGACAGTATTATAACTCGGCAAAATATTTACATATAATAAAATCGTAACAGAAATATATGTACATGAAATATTGTTTGAAAAAAATCATTCTACTCTATGAATGATACAGAACTCAAAACAAATCACTTTTAGATTTTTGTCTGTCTGTTTGTCTGTCACTCCACAGGTTTTAATGAAACTTGGCACAGTTATAACTTATATGCCGTGTTAACATTTAGGGTAGCTTTAACCCAGATTAATTATAAAGTTTCCATGGGAATCACAAGTTCACGCGAACGAAATCGTTGGCACTGCTAGTAAGCAATAAAGGACAGTGGCTCAACGATTATTTCTCGCGACTGTAATTGAAACCACCTAGTGTTGACGGCAGCGATTACTAGTGATTTACTAGGCCTTGCAGTGGGACATTAAAAAGGCTGAGCACATTGGCTCACACTAGGTTGTGGGTCCAGAGACACGAAAGACATCTTTTTTAAAATTAACGCCACACCCAATGACCCACTAGAATTCCCTAGGATGCCAGAGACATACACAAAGACTAACACAACACATGCAACATTCAGATCCGAACAACACCTGTCTCTAAGGAAATGAATGTCTGATCGGAATTGAACCCTGGACCTTTTGCATGGCAGGCAGGGGCACTACCAACTGGGCTAATTGGTCGTCAAATCTGTTTATCTTAAATGTTTATTGAACCTGGGACCTTTTGCATAGCGGGTAGGAGCACTACCAATGGAGCTAATCGGCTGTCAATAAAATATTAAAATTTATTAAACATCCATTTCAATAATCGTTTTCTCTTTACAGTTGGAGGCGACTTTTGCGGCATTTATTGATTTCATTTGGATGGCTTATAACGTAAGTTAATGATTCAGTTAGTTAAGTTCTTTTGACTTAATATGACCCTTGAACTATGATTTTTTTTTGTATTGGTGACCTTGTTAGACCATACCGTACTTAGTTTGTCAAATTATATAATGGAAATGTATAAGATCGTAACTAACGAATATCACTGCCCAGACCTGCCGATGGTCTTCCAACTCGGTCTGTCTGCCGTCGGACCAGGTCAATAAGGCTCGCTCAATACAGGCGTGGCTAGAAAGGAATATTCCCGACATCATTAGAGCTGAAGACTGGCCGTCATCTAGTCCCGATCTTAATGCGCTCGATTATTATTTATGATCTGTTTTCGAGAGGATGCCCTGATATTGAATCCCTAAAACATTCCATAAGCAGTTGGTAATTTTCCCACGGAATGGGTGCAGGGTGCGTGTTTCAATCGAAAACTGGCCACAACATTTGAAAGATTGTATAAAAGCAAATGGTGCCCATTTCAAATAATCGTTATATTTTTAAAATGTTTGCCTATTTATTTCTAAAATAACACAAATTATTCTAATAAAATGATAATGTAAAAATAAAATATCGATGTTTTCTTTGTAACAATATTTATGGCTAGACTAAGGTTATAGGGCCTAAAGAAAGATATTTTCCGTAGGTATATTGTAGAAGAAAATGTGTAGATAAACATTGTAGTTTCATGAACACTATTTTTAATCATATATATAGTTTTTATGGTAAATGTATTGTGACGTCACACGCTACTCGGTCAACATTAACTTTGAAAGGCTATATAAATATATAAGCCTATATAATATATATAGTTATACTCGTATAAATAACTTCGTCATTTTTAAAGATAATGCAAAATGTTTTTCACGATATTTAATGTAATTTTTCAAAACTTTGGTAATAAATAAAAAAATGATGGACTTTTCCATTGCTAATAACGATTGTGATAGATGGTAACAAATATATACTCACTGATTCTCATTTTGTTGGTGGGTTAGGACGACATCCACATTGTCTTCTTTGAAAAATTGTTTTTGATATGGAATTGGTTTTCTTCCCCAATTCGAATAAGTCATAAAAAATAAGGGCGTAGGGATTTTCAAATTCAGAGTAGTTACGTGGATGTCAGAGCATGGATACACCAAGCACAAGATATTGGCACATCAGCTGCCGCCTGCCTTTACCTATTATATCATAATAATAAAATTAGGTGGCAGATTTATTTTATCAGGGCTGGCCATACTTCTCAATGCCCATATACCTTAATAGGATCTTCTGTTATCTCCTACATAACGCGATCGCAGGAGTGCGGCTGAGATTCTTTGAAAAATTGTTTTTGGTATGGAATTGGTTTTCTTCTCCAATTCGCATAAGTCATAAAAAATAAGGGCGTAGTCAGGGATTTTAAAATCCAGAGTGGGGGACAAAAGCAAGCAATTTTATCCAGGTTTGGGCAAAGCAAACAATTTTCTTACAATTTAAATAGAGATAGTGTAATGCAGAAAGTATGTTACTTATTCTTCCCTATGCCGGGGTCCTCACCCCTGGCATAGGGGCCGCCAACCTGCCCCACCGTGGCTACGCTCATGTCTACTACTGATATAATAGATTACTGATAGGATATGTCCTATCAGTGATATAAGTATACATTATCATTTGTAACGTTTTTGTTTCAGGTCTATTGCTGGTTGTGTGTCTTTTCTCAATACCAAATAATACTCGAGATGCAGTCTCCCAATATAGAGATGTTGGTCGAATACTAACATTAATTTCCCACTTACATTATACAAAATAGACATAACAAGATCTTTTATATTTTACACCAATAAGTAGTAAGTACTAAACATATATGTTTATTACTGTTGTTAACAATTTTATGTTTACTTGAATATTGTGAAATAAATGTACCATAATTCACACGGCAAGCGTTAACAGCGGGCTTTATTAGCGATAAGGAAACTCTATACAAATAACTTTTTTCTTTTTTCATAAATGGCAATGGTGCAATTGGCACATTCTGCCAGTGTCTAGTTTTCTTCATAATAAATAATTTCAAAGTCTATATAATCATGTCATGTCAATGTCGTGTCCCGTCGTCCAGTCAGGTGTCGCTAAGTAAAGCGATAGTAGGTTTACTGAGGACAGAATAGGACTTCTTGGAAGCCCACGAATTTCATTATCATTATCACAAACATTACGCACAAAAAACAGTTTAATAAACTATCACTATTAGACCACAAAACGCATTACACACAATTTTTATAACAATCAAACAAAAACTTAACTTCACCCATCAAACCCCTCTATAAGTTCAAATAACATTTTAGTTGACATTTTAATGTGCTGCTCGTTTTTACATTATATTGTGTTTAAACGACGAGCAAAAAAATACGAAATGAACAACACATCATCATCACTATTTTTGAATATCTGAGGTGAATAATTGGAAATCACGAAAAATGTCGTTACCAAGTCGACACAGTTTCATTGTTGTCACTAGAGAACATAAACACCTATACAACAACGATGCAATGGTGATGCAACGATTTGGCCATCACGATCACTATGCTAATCGTTATTTTATTACGATTATTCAAGAAGAAAGTATATTTATAGGTTCATTTATAGGTTGTGTTTGTTTAATTTAATTAAATTCCAATGAAATAGTGCTAAATATACAAAAACAAAATGGTATATATTTACTATTTATTTCTTTTTTAAATTCTTTACAAAATTATTCCTTAATGACGATAATACTGCCAGAAACAAACAAATTTATTTTCATAGGCTCACTCGAGATACTTCAAAAACGGTCCGAATATGTTTTCTTAAATATTTTGTGTCTCTCGAAACTAGCCTTTTGGCAAATGCGTTCCTTTCGACGTTGTTTCGGAATTTCTTTCATTTTAACGATTTATATTATGGTGCATTGCATCGTTATTAATTGTAAAAAGTTCGGAATTCTCAGTTCATGCAATTTTGTTTACTAAAACGCGCTATAAAAAGACAACAAACAAGGCGCCGTACACACTGGCGTCACTGGATTCTTATTACACGGTACATTTTATATTTAGACGTAAATGCAACGACTTCTTGTATCCGTCCACTTTTTTTGTAATCTTATTATATCTAATGTGTAATATTTGTATTAAATTAGACTAGTTATACTGTATACTTGAATCTCGTTAGATGCATTTTTACTTTTACATTTATGTAACAGAATTGATAAAAGAACACAAAATATACATGCGCCACATAAGGTTGTCTGGTGCACTTATCATTCAGTATTAACACTTAGAAATGAATCTTATTCTCATATAATTAAAGTCAAATGTGTATATTACACTAAGTAATTGATAACCCTTTTTATTTTTAATTATTTTTAAATTATGTTTAGGTATAATAATAAAACTAAAAAACATTTATTTAGTTTTTGACTGTTTATTTCTAATTTTTTCTTACAACTTAATCGAGTGAGTAGTTACTGTAATGTGTTCGTCTATTGCGGCAATTATTCTTCTGTTGTATAATATCTTGTTTTTATTATTCCAATGATGTAAAAATGTGTACTAATTTAATCTTTACATTTAGCAATCATATACAGTTTGTTATATTTTTTACAAGAAAAGAAAATTAATTATACTTAAATATACAATTAAACAAATGACATGTACACACTATGAATTTTATGTTTTTTGGGCACCTTGAGTTTGGATTAAGTTAAATGAAAAAATATAATGTATGAATGAATAACAGTTTTATACAATGAATTTGAATGAAATACAGTTTTATACAAAATTACGTGTTTTAATTTTGTCATTCGGTCTGATCCCTAAGAAGTGATATGTTTTTCTTTTTTTGAGTCTTTTTTTTTTCATCTACTTTTCCTTAAACAGTGTATTCAGGAAATTCACTCTCAAACCTACCCACGATTCTAAAAAAAATATATGTTAGGATGATCGCTCACACGATCGACACTTTAATCAAGCGATTAAACTGTCGCTGCAGTCTAGCTGAACCGACTTCAGTTCACTGCTCGTGAATGTGTAAACGATCGTTTCAGCAACCGAAAAGTGATCGACACGCTTTCGCGACTAGTTCATTTAGCATCTACCAAAGATTTAAATGACAGGATTTGATCTTTCATACACTTTTACTGAATAAATGTTTTTTAGAGCATTTATTGACGCCATCTGTGGAATTTTACAAGTACTACCATTTAAAATACTATAGTCCGTCCGCGTTTCCAAAATGGTCATCACTGTCTTTTATCCTGACTCCACCCCTTGACCAATGAGATTACCGTAAATTAGAAAGCATCCTTCACAGTGATCAGGAAGGAACACTTATCGCGAAATAATCTTTGTATGTTTTATTTAAGTTTCAAAATGAATACCTCTACTTCGCCCGTTCGTAAAAATAAAAGTTAATCGAATGGAGACAGACGAATGGTCTTCAAAACAGTAAGTTCGTGTGGTGTGTCCGAGTTTATAAAATCATTAGAGAACAAAAGAAAACTAACACATTAAAATCACCTATGAGAATGGAGCTCGGTTATCTGTGATTGACAAATTAGATAAATGCGCAGTGAGCTCCGGGCATAGATTAAAAATTATATTGCTACAAATACCCATATATTTTAATTAAATGATATAAAAAAAGCTATTTTGTGACGCAATACCATGATGTAACCATGTATTGAAAGAAGTAGGTACAAAATACACATGTGGCAATTGGACGACGTAGGTAATTGAACTTACAGAGCGTAATCATTTTATTATAAACACCATCGACAGTTCTGAGGATTCTGACTAAGGTGTATAATATATTAGTTTTCCTAATATCTAAATTTTGTTGAATATTTTAACTCGACTGTAACCTTTACCCTGCATGTGCATCGATAACACACTATTTTCTAAACGCGAACTTTAACCATGATAACAGTCTAATGCCGGAATGAAATTTTTAGAGTATTTTTTAAATTTTTTTATTTTAATATTTTATTTTTTGTTATTTGTCTATTTGTTTAACAAAACATAATAATTTATCTCTAAACCTTTTTTGTACGTTTTCTTTTGTGGTTTTTACATTTATTTACAGCACAATTTGTAATTTTATGTCACGGTCCGCTATTGTGGAGCCAATAGAATAGACTAAGTACCCAATGGAGTCAAATTCGTATTTTCCTTCCATTGGATGGTTGTCAAATGGAAGTATTAATAGCCATGTATGTCTTTTACGTAGTCTGTGGTATCCACATACTCGTACCTACTATCCGCCCTGCTCCTCTGTCACGTGTTTTCCATAAAAATAAACTGTTGATCCAATGAAAGGTAAAATTGGTGACTCGTCAATTCAATTTGACTCCTGTGATTGCCATAGCTCTCCAAAGCCTGTCGTAAACCTAAAACACAGAGATCTACCTAAAATGACATGAGGCATAACGTCCAATTCAACATCGCGCGTGCATTTCACCAAAGATCTCGATGTGAGTTCCAAAACGTATGGTAAGTTCGATGGTAGTATTAAAAAAAAGGAGATGACTCACGAAAACTAACAAAATTAAAAGCCGACAAGGGGAGATGCCAAAATATGTCTGTCTTCTTTACCAATAAGTAAAAAAACATTGGCATTTTGTTGACTAATTTTGAAATATATTTACCTATGGGTACACTAAGTAACTATCGTTAGTTACTTTACTGTTTTGTTCAAATAACTCAAGGTTTAGTTTTTGTGACTTGTCTCCTTTTTCTATATTAATCACAGAATTGTTGTTTGACTGTAGTAAGTTTGGATTCTTTCTTTAGTTGTTTAAACTCACTGGTATTAAGTCCGCCATTTCTACGAATTAGTACAAACGGCGGACTTAATGCCATAACATTTTCTACCAATCAATCACACGATCAAACAGAAATATTAGTTTAAATATACATTTATAGTACAAGTGGGTACATTAAAGTATAGCACATTTAAGTAACAATATACAGATATAAAAAAAAATGTTTTATAATACACAAGAGAAAACTTACTAATGGAGCTATGAAAAGTATACCTAGATACAGCAAATATAGATTGCTAACCCTGAAGCTTTAATTAATGATCTTTTCACTATTAAATGTCAAACAGCAATTTCCGCATGTTGTTCCGCACGCCTTGAATTAGGTTCATAGCCAAGGATACATTACACCCATTGCCAAGTGCCATCGAAGTGCCAAGGTGACTATCGCACTATTCTATAAGTATAAATACCTATAAACAATGCCAGGAACATATGTAGGAATATTGCTGACACCAAAACTGTGATATTTAATCACGATTGACGCTAAAATGAGAAACAACGTTTATTTTCCACGCGAGAATGACAGATTCCAATTTCATTTTTTTTTTCCTTTATTGAACCTACCTACCTAACGGTATTTATATTAAGACTAAGTATAGGTACGTAAGATACTCGTTTCATAGGATTGTTAGAATTGTTGTTAGATAGAATGATTTTGTAGTCGCTTGAGCTAAATTGATTGGTTTTGAAAGAGAAATCGCAAACACGTTTCTCGGTCCTCCTGTGAAATTTGGTTCAGTGCTATTTTACTGCATTTTTAATTTGGTCAGTCGAGTTCTATACTTCTACTTAGAATATATCTTTGTATCCTTTAATGTACCACTGCAGGGCACACCCCCTACTATAAATCACTGCTGGGGGGTTTCGGGCTGTAATCTACCAAGCAGGTGATGAGCCCAGTGTGGATTGGTGGATATACATAAATACTACAGATTTTTTTATATGTTTCGAGCAGGGTTTCCTCATAATGTATTCCTCTCACCGCATAAACATTTTTTAAAAATCCATTAGAATTTCTTTACAGAGTTCTTTGAATAATCTTTGAGGGGGAAAGTGCACGCTGCAATCCATCAGCCGCTGGGCGCGCTCGACTAGCCACGTTACCCCTCTCTCACAGAAGACTACCTTGAAATGTACTGCATTTCCCACTTTATCTTATTTCCTTAATGTACGTACGTGTTTCGGTAGTGAGTGAGATGTGCCAGAGCCCATTCCCATCCTATCCCTCTCCATTTTCCCAACCCTTTCTCCAAATACATTCCTATATCTCCAAAGGTAGGCAACGCATCCGGGGGCATGCCAACGTTTGTCATTTTGGACTAATGTTGGCATGTATCGCGGATGTCTATGGGCGACAGTATTCACTTACCATCAGGTGGACTGTACGCTCGTCTGCAGCCTTCGTCCATAAAAAAAATGAATTAGGTATTCCTATATGTAAATTATTTTTCTTAAACCGTACCGTACGTACGGTTACCGTACGTTTGATAGTTCGATCCACTGTAGCTAAATATCTTTAGTCCTTCCTAAAATAAAACAAGAAATTTGTAAAATTCTTAATCGTTTATTCAGAGAAATAGACATTCCTCGTTTTGTTTAATTTTATCAATTAAAAATAAAAAATGTACACGAAAATTTCAAATTTGAAAAAAAATGTTTGAAAAACATAACAGGTAAAATTGCGATACAAGCCTATTCCCAATATTAATAATAATAATTACAACTTTATTACAATATTAATTAATAATTACCTTACATTACGTTATATTAATAAAGCCTTAAATAAAATGAACTTCCCTCGTATTGCACAGTTACAAATATCATAAATATTACAAATGTAATTGTAACACCTAATTTTTAAGTTACATTTTGTATAAAAATAAAATAATTGAATTTTTGTATAAAAATGGAGAATAAAGTCTTGAGTATTTTGAAAACTTTGTCATGAAAATTAACTTAATAATATTGGAATGTATTTGTGAATGTAAACAAATGATCACTCAATTAAATATGCAAAAATAATACAATTAATCAGATCTTTTATAACTTTATTATTAATTGACTTTTAAAATAAATTTATATATCAGTGTTTAATTTCGTAAAATTACGAAATATACAAAATCAATTTCTGTTATAATATTAAAAATATGGCGTCAAAAACGCACGCAAAAATAGTCGGTCTGTTAAAAGAAAATGTTTGATTTATAAATGACATATTTACAATATCTTATTTCCAATAATAAAAATAATATACATCACTTAAAGGCTAAAATTTACAGTTGCTATGAATAGCTATAATTAACGTCTAATACAGTCGTGTGTATAAACTATTGTACAATAATTTACATAAAAGCCTTTCACTAAACACTTAATTATTAAAAATGATATGCAACAAGCTACGAATATAGCTCACGGGTCTGTGAAAACTTCGGAAAAGTTGGAACCTTGTCATGGTTTTAATTTTTTTTAACCATAACTTTAATGAAGAAGAAAAGTTTTCTGTAGTTACAGTGACAAGGGGGTATTATGTTGCAAAAGTTTGCAGCGAGCACCCGTAAATACAAAGATGTATTGCGAAGTTAAAACTCAAAATGAGCATAAATGCGTCGTCACGTGCCACAAGCAACATGTTTTTGGCACAATTTACTAAATTCGAGAAGTATATTAACAATAGTCAAACTCAAAACAAAAATATTTTTAAATACTAAATAGATACCTACCGCAGACGTCATTGAGTATTTAACAAATGAAAATTAGCATTTGGAAGTCATGTAGACGTATACGATTTTTGTGATCAGTTTCACACTCACAAGAAAACTTGAATTTTACTTTATGATTCGTATATTGTGGTTCATGGGAATCAATTCCTTTCAATATTTCAATCCCCAGTACTCTTAAATTGTTTGTGACTCTATTTTAAGTCAAAATTATATACAATGTATTATAACTAATATTTTGATCCTGGAAGTTAGCGAGTCTTTTAACGACAACAAAAAACATAACAACAGAGTAACAACTCAAACATATACCGAACAAATAATTGAACACATCGTCATCATGCCAAATCTTCAATCTGACCAACCTTTCGAAAATTGTGACTTATTCCCATAAATTTAAAGCAAATATGGCTATGAACCAGCTGAATACCAGTTAGTATTTGGGGGTGCTGATTTGTCTACTGGTTGGTGAGAATGGGTCGCATGAGCGGTATGAGCTTGGGGATGGTAGAGATGAAACGATGAAGGCGGATGAAAGAATTGGGACTGATCTAAGGATGAAGCGTAATCCAACGCACCAGGCACAGCCGAATACGCCTGCGGCTTTAAAGGCAGAGGCGGCTCACCCAAATAAGTATGCCTTAACGCCTCAGAATAAGCACTATTATCGTAAGACAAAGCGTACTGCTGCTTGTCTCTGGGCGATACTGAACCGGGAGGCGTCATCGCTGAATGGTAGTCAGCGTAACCTCCGTAAGCTAAAGAACCTATGTCTGTACCCTTATGGCCTAATTGTTCACCGTAACCCGATCCTTCGCTACCTGGAGGCGTCGGTAAAGGCCCCGTTTGACCGTCGCCGGAGTAGTATCCCCCTGTTCTGCCGTCTCCCAAGAAGTTACTACGGATCACACTTTCTCTGTTCGCATACAATTGCCTCAGTAACGCCGACGCCGGCGTCGACGTGTGGTTCCCGGGCATTTGTCTATTCAAGTGATTCAAATGGTGATTTTGCGTCCCTATCCACTGTATAGTCGATTTTTGCTGTTGCTGTTTTAGTAGCGCATCGGTTGAGAAATCTGTGGGTCTGTGAGAAATTTCTTTGCCATCTAACGCTGGTAAATGCTTAGACATTGCGTTTTCTAAATCTCTAACAGAAGTCGCGTCTGTTGCGCCTTCTGGTATGGATAAATTCGTTTTGTTCATGTCTCTCTCAGCGGGGGATATTGTCGCTCCAGGGTTTGAAGAGGATTTCCGTCTCTCTTCCTCTCTTTCATCGTCTTCGCAGTCTGCGTGCTTTCGTTTTTTCAATCTTCTTGCGGGTGGTGAGGTTCTTTCTGGATTAGTGTGTACTGGTAAAGGTTGTGTGTCGCTCAGTCTCGTTAGGTGTGTGACGTCAGAAGTTGGTACAGGAGCGGTTGCTGCTGAGTCAGCGTTCGTTGGGGGTTCAGTTCTTTCTGCAGGGTGTCTTGGTGCGGGCGGAGGATTGCCTGAATTGTCGGCGTCTGGAGGGCCGTTTTCGGGATCTCCAGTTGCTTCTTCCCGCTTTACGCCCTGCACACTTTCTTCTAATTGGCAGCAATCCATTACCGTGTTTGGGTATTCGCGTCCACTGA
This sequence comes from Sesia apiformis, assembly GCA_914767545.1. Taxonomy (NCBI): domain Eukaryota; kingdom Metazoa; phylum Arthropoda; class Insecta; order Lepidoptera; family Sesiidae; genus Sesia; species Sesia apiformis. The sequence continues at coordinate 11,494,885 of OU611967.1, read as the reverse complement.
AAAAATGTAAGAAATAAATTTAGTTTTAATTCAACAAAATTTATGAATAATGTAGCGGTAAATTCTTAAATTGAAGAATCACGCGCTTTCATAATGATGTGCATATTACCTACCTATTATGATCATATGCATTTTTTAATCTACGGGAGTATGTATGTAGGTAACTACTAATTTTTATGAGAAATTAAGTAATAACTGTCTTTAATTGATATGAAACGTCAAAACAATATTGGTCATGCTGTAGTAATTATATTTTTTATTTGTAAAGGTAAAGAAAGTATAAATGGCAGAATCAAATGAAGTTTATCTACCTTATTACATAGTTGACGCAGATGATATTCTGCTCTTCAGCGTTCTTGGACGAGCACACGACCGTCGCACAGGTCTGCATCCAAGTATACCCTCCAAGTTTGTTCATCACCCTGTAGTAGTGGGTTAGGACTTGCCCTTTGTTCATTACTGAAACAAAATTTAAGATGTGGTCATTATTAGAAATAAACAAATAAAAACACCCGTATGCGTTCTGGTGCCACATAAAATGCATTCAAAACCAAACAATGACAATTGTACAAACAATGAGAATGAAATTATAGATAACGATAAAGAAAAAAAAGGTCATATATATTAAAGATGTTGTCAACATTTTGAACAAAATTATATCAAAATTGAATTTTTCGACATTTGTTGTTTCTGAAATTAAAAATGTAGAAAAAACGATCGTGGAAAGGAAGTTTTGCAGTAGACTTATTGTGATTTGCTTTTGGATTATACAGTATTAGGTGTTGTTTGCGACCTTCGCTACTAGAGTCGTCGTGTAGGTACCTATAGGTTAGTGGTGACAAACTTATTCATATGTCAAATATGCAGACGTAACCCAACGTATTATATTCAATCAATTGCGTCCACAAAGACAATGTGACGAACACGTGTATTGTGCTACGTGAGTCATTAGAACCGAGTCGGCTTTTGGTTTTGTTGTTGCATTGTGTATTGTTGGTTGCCATTTAATTAGCAATGCGCTTGACTGCGCGCCAAAAAGTGAAACCGATTTTGTTTTTGGTGTCTATTAAACTATAGAGTGATCATAGACCTATGATAATTGTATTGTCGATGACTGTAATCAATTCTTTGTTGAACTTAAATGGGTAATGTTTATTTCTTAATTATTAATGATGAAATATAATTCTATCTAGGCGTTACGCGATTAAACAGTCCGATGCCATCACTGCGAGAGTTGGAAAGTCAATTGAAATGTTATTTCTATTTTATGGAGTAAAAAGTCTTATTTGTATCTTATTTCTATTCGTGTCTTCGTATAATTTTTAAGTATTTTAATAATATTTCCACGAAGAATAGTGTTGCGTAAACTAGGTTTTGAAACTACCCTAACAAATTGCCGACTATGTTAAAGGGAAGAGGTATGTACTCACAGGACGATGAATGCTTGTCTCCAGCCCCGGGGGACCTCCTGGTGGGTTATGAGCTAGTTCGCTAATATTCTTTACACAGAGACACCACTTACAGAGAGACACCTTTTGATATCAGTTAAGTTTTGAGTCTAAGCGTAACAACCACACTAGCGGACGGACATCGAACTGTCAGTGTTGCCAAGTTTGGCGGAATAGGACGAGGCGGGAAAAAAGGAACATAGTCGGTTTCCTAACAAATAGGAAACTTGAAAAGATCATTACACTTAAGTAATTAGAAAAATTTAAAAATAAAAAACACGGATAGATACGTTAGTGAAGTGCATCGGTGTGAAGACTATAAAATTGTTCTAGCGTACCTATTGAAATGACAGAAGTAGATAGGTAATAACAACACTACCTGTGTAATGATCGCCTACGGTTTGTCCACGTTGCATATGTAGGTTTAGCGTTAGGTATATGAGTTGCACGCCACTGGGAGAAGTAAACGTTCGGGTCAACCAAAAAGGTTTAATATCGTTCAACGACAGAAAGAACTTGCGAAAATTTACAAACGATCATGGGTGGACAACAAGCGATCGGCGTTAAAGCAAGAGATGTGAGAAAGATTACAATTTTTTTTCTTCAAAGTTGGTAGCTTATCTTATTAATGAAGTATTATTATCAATAATAATAATAATATAATTTATATGTAATCACTAATCACAGATTCAAATACACAGATCTTAAATGTTTTGGAATCAGCTCGGCTGTGCTTTATCCAAAGTTTTTAAAGTTTTCCTTTTTATATTCACCTGTAGGTACTTTACGACAAATAATGACATTAACATTATTCAAGCTACGACAATAACATTCCAAGGCATCCTCTATGTCGGAAGTCACCACCGTATAAATCGAGTTTTATCAGCTTAAATTTTTAATAATACGAGCCGTCAACAAACCTATCAGAATTCCCAATGGCGTGTGTGTATGTACCCAAATTACCCGCTTTCTAACAAAACACCCGGACATTTATGGTAATTCCTATAATTGGCATTCAAACCTCGCAATGTCCACATTTGGACGGCATCTAACTATACTTACATACGTTGGACATTTTAAATTCAAATTGATGGTCTCGTAAAGCTATCAACTGGTAGGTGCTAGAGAAAAACCATGTGACGATAGCACAATCGTGATTGGCGTTTATAATTGACGGCCATCTTGCTTTATGTACATAGTTTGATTGGTTATTTCAGTATCTCCATTCATGACACCATTTCCATTCTTAACTTTAGTAACCACTACCTTCAAATTACTATACAATTACCGCTGGGAAATTTATAGTCACATGTGTAGGAAATGTGTAACCAAAAAGGAATTTTACAATTAGAGTGCTTATGGAAACTAAACCGTCAGACGCATATACGAGTATACACTTTAGGAGCATGCCAGATGAAATTAAGTTGTCAATACGAGTGAATTATTATTTTTTAATTTTTTATAGAAAAAGGCGGCTGACTAACATACAGTCCACCTGATGGTAAGTGGATACTGTAGCCCATGGACATCCGCGATACATGCCAACTTCAGTCCAGAATGACAAGCACGGCCCTGGATGCGCTGCTTACCTTTGCGGATTAAGGAATGGATTGGGAGAAAGGGTTGGGAAATGGGGAGGGGTAGGATAGGATGGGATGGAATTGGGCTCTGGCATATCTCACTCGCTACCGAAACACGTACGTACATCGGGGATATACAGGAAATGCAGTATATTTCAAGGTAGTCTTCTGTGAGGGAGGGGTAATGTGGCCAGTCATGTGCGCCCAGCGGCTGTGGGAATGCATTGTGCACTCGAACTATTGACAAATTAACACATGTGAAATACGTCATTTGACATTTGAACTTTGTGAAACGCTTACTATGACGAACCGGCTGGAAGACAGGCTGTAGAGGATCTTGAATTAGGAAAACCGGTTTCTGTGATCCTCTATTCAAAAGTTAGATGCTATTGTCTTGACCAAAGTATGAACAAGCATCAAACGAATAGATCATCTGGTTTTTTGTTTTAATGTCCCTAACCATACTAGGTACCTACCTACCTACATAGAACTGGAAGGATTTTAAAAAAGTGAGCTTAAGCTATGGGTAGCTTAAGCCTAAAACATTCCAGTTCCAGAAAATTGTTGAATCAAAAGATATTTATATTTCACGACTTTCGAATAATTTGGACAAAAATATTAGGTACCTACCTACCCACGGTAAATGTCTTCAACACGAAATAGGTATGAATCTTTACATGTCGTACGCAAAATCTCATAAAGACAAAAACAACACTCAAGTAGGAGGCAGTAACAAATGCTATCTCGTAGAGCATTAAGAATGACATTTCCCACGTTTTTCCAGAGAAAGGAAACCAAAATGGTGGTAAAAAAAATTATTATTCAAATCACAATCCGAGACGGCCGGCGCATGGCGTTAGACCTAAATTGTATTCCTCTGACGAATGCGTAGAAAACTAATAATATCGTATTATATGAGGCTACATTATTACATTATTTGAATAAAAATTTTCCGCCCTTGATGTCTGCTTCGAGGTATCTACGTGACGCGATTGAAGTTTACGATCGGAAGGCTATAATTATCAGAGATCTTAATATATTTTTATTTGATGTACGTTTTAATGATCCTTTTGAAAGTATGAATAATAACGATGTGACCATTCCTTATTAGGCTAAAGTGAGTGAAGGGGGTTAACCTACAGACAGACGTAGGAGATATTTTACTTTTACGGAAATTCAGTAATTATTAAACACTTAGACATTAAGTTTTTTTTTATGAAGAAGTTTGTGAAAATAGTGGTGTAAAGACAGTTCTATACAATGTTAAACTTATATTTCTCCTACTTGCTCGGAAATGGCTTCATTATTTTAAAAAAGGAATATGTCAATCTGCTCTTTTCTATACGCACGCCAGCAATTTCCAACATGACAATAATAGAGATTGCTGGACAGTAGCGAGGTTATTTTTAGTGCACACTAACATAAATTAGGTTTTTATAGGTACACGATATTTATTATTATAAAGGCTGAATATGCATTCCTTTTCAAAAGTTTAAAAAGAACAAAGAATGCGCGCAGTTGAATTGGCGGGAATGAAAATCAGATACCTACTCTGTATTGTGGATGTTATGTTCTCATAAGTTTATCACAATTTTAAGTTGTCTAATAAACAATGAGTACTAGTTCGTTGGAAGGTGAATTAGATTTAACGCCACCAGACATAGCTGAAGAAGCAAACTTCTGTTTCTTGAATTAATTTGTTTATTGTTTCCTCGCAAATTAGAGAAAAATATTATGCAAGTCTCGGCCGAAATAGCGATTAACGGCCTCTGCTTCGCTTCGTCCTTCCAATATTACTCGGCCATCAATTGCCTTATTTCGGGCCTAGACAGTAATGTATTATTAACATACGGAAAAAAGAAAGTTATGGAAACGACGTTAAAACTCAATTATACTCAAACGCATTCATAGATTACAGTGACGTAGTCCTTTGTAAACAAAATTTCCCACAAAAACAACGCTGAGGACTCGTAAATTTCCTCGTAACGCATGCGCCTTGAGCTGCCAACCGACTTGACATGGATTTCAAAAGGATACAAACTGAATACAAATCGACCGTTACGACACCAGCCTCAGAAGGATTTCACCATTTATTGGGTCATCGGTAGACGGTATTTGTGGCCGTTACCAACATGAGACAATTGATGACAAAGCAGGCAAGGTTAATGGAAACAGTAAACATCAAGGCAGAGAGCTGTTGACATCATGAAGTGTTAATCAACAAAGTGAAATCAAGAATAGAATCTCTAATTAATTAAAGGAACTAGTACTTAGTAGATACTAGATACAAACAAAGCCAAACTAAAAATGAATAGAATTAAATATAAAATTATTCTCTTTGGATTACGAAATTATAAGTTAAGTAAAAGCTTATAAACGTTATAAAAACCTAGGTGATCTTTTTAAAGGTTTTTTAAGGGCAATTTTGTCCAAGCCAGAAACGGTAAAAGGTCAAGACATTTGGTCGACGAAAATGATATCTTGCATATGTGATATTAACGAAAAACATAAGAACATATCAGAAAATAATAAGACAACATAAGAAGACGTAATACGAAATTAGATAAAAAATCAGCTTAGTGTCTTTTGAAATGACAAATAGCTTCTTTTTTGTTTTATTTTTGGTTATATACTCGTAGTTATTATACCTACTTTAGATCGAACTGTTTAGATGATAAGTTTTTACTTAATTATAAAAATGACAAATATAACTAACTTATTAAGCTTTTGGATCTTTATGTTTTTTTCTGCATGTTGACGTTCCCTATAATTGAGGTGACACTTAGCTGTAGGTACATCCACAGAATTGTACCTTATATATATATATATTTTATGTACGGAGGCGGCAGACGAGCATACGATCCACCTGATGGTAAGTGGATACTGTCGCCAATAGACATCCGCGATACATGCCAACATGAGTCCAAAATGACAAAAGTTGGCACGCCCCCGGATGCGCTTCCTACCTTTGGAGCTATAGGAATGGATTTAGAGAAAGGGTTGGGAAAATGTGGAGGGATAGAATGGGAATGGGCACTGGCACATCTCACTCACTACCGAAACACGTACGTACATTAGGGAAATAAGATAAAGCGGGACATGCAGTAGGTACATTTCAAGGTAGTCTTCTATGAGCGACTTTTTATGTTTATTTGTGGATAAAAGTACATTGGTGGAATGTGACAAGAAGCGTTTCACTATGTCCCGCCTCGTGGGCATATACAAATATAGACAAAAGACAAACATTTGTAGCAGTATTTACTCCGTTGGCGAACTATTCAAATAAATAAAGCATAAAGAGAAGTCTCTCGAATGTAATAAAACTAAAAACAATGATAATTTTGATATGAAATTGTGAAAATAAACATGAATACTCACAATCTACATGACACTTTCTAAGCTTGTGCGCATCTTCACCGTGGCAGAGCGCATACAGATTTTTTCCCGTTAACTCCTCCGCAGTGTAGCCGAGTAACTCTGACACCCTGCTGATAGATATAAAACGATGTATCATTTATAAATTACGCACCGGTTAATAGAAGAAAATCGTGAAGTTATTAAAACTTAAAGCTTGATAAAAGTTTAATAATGAAGATGATTAAAGTGATCGACATGTAGGTCGATCTGTTTATTTTTTTTTTTCATTATAAAAATAATTATTTAATTTATTATTATTTAATAATTATAATTATTAATAAATGAAATCAATGTACATGCACAATGTTTCTGAAAACCACAGACAATTTCTAAAAATGACCATGACTTTTTTTTGTAAATGTTGACGTAAGCACTGTCTACGTGTAAGCTTTCGTAGCGAATCCGTAAAGAATGTTACCTTGAAAGATTTTTTTAAACCTTTTCTCAACACTAAATGCCATAAGTCACATTTTCTTCTGGAAGCTTTCTTTTTCATTTTTACTTTCCTACGAGTATTTCGACATTATTTACGGTGGTAATAATAACCCCGGGATTCTCGACTCACATTAGTGAGTTCGAAACCGGCCGGTACTACTGGGTATTGTTGCAATTAGTTTTCTTTCAGATGTTGCAATAGAAACTTCATAAATTGTTTCAGAGCGCACTTTTTAGAATATACAATTTCGTTCCATTCGTATACGACGAAATGGAAAAAGTAAACCAAAAAGCTCAGCTCACCATCACATCCAACTGAAGCACGGACGGGGGACAGACATCAGATACTTATCTTCAATCTTACATACAAAAGTATAAAATAGACTCAACCAACCTGGGCTCGCAGTGCGCTATCCCGAAATCGAAGTTTATCCTCGTGACGAACATATCTGACTCCAGTCGTATTTCATGCATGGATGGTGGTGGTAAGGCGATGGCCAGCGCCACCATCCCTAGAAGGGACGGTGGCGACTTGCGACTATGTGAGAACGTGTACTGTGGTCGAAGCCTGCACAGCATTAGAACTACCTGAAAAGAAGAAAATTGAGATTAAAGGTTTCAATTCATATAGAATACCTGCCATAGGTATCAATCAATTCCTGCATGTTTTCTATAACAGGAGACTTCAAGTCAGATGTTATAGAAAGCCTTATTTTTTTCTGCTCCAATATTTCTGAAAGGCAACGTATGTAATAGTAAAAAGATTATTTATTTAATTTTCAGGAAAGATATACAGTAGTAAGTGGAAAGATATACAGTAGTAAGTGGAAAGATATACAGTCGTAAGTGGAAAAATATACAGTAGTAAGTGGAAAGATATACAGTAGTAAGTGGAAAGATATACAGTAGTAAGTGGAAAGATATACAGTAGTAAGTGGAAAGATATACAGTAGTAAGTGGAAAGATATACAGTAGTAAGTGGAAAGATATACAGTAGTAAGTGGAAAGATATACAGTAGTAAGTGGTAATTCAATTGTAAGCAAACATAAACAGAATTTTTATAATAAGTACTTAAAACATACTCGTACACCACTGTATTGTAATCCTCGCAGATAGTCACTACAAGACGATTAATTAAGTCTAATTCGGATATGAATTATTATAGATATTAGTAATTTTGTGTATCAACAAGTAAAATAAGATTGTAACACGTGTAATATAAAGTAAATTTCAAAACTGGAAAATATTATAATAGTAAGATTTTTTATATATATAACTAGGGAATAAATACAATTTATTTAAACCAAATTCATTCGACAACGAGATTCACATTAATCTAAGGATCGAATCACAACTTTAGATAATAAAAAAAAATCTTATTTAAACTTTACAAAAATTCATTTGCCGCGAACAACGAAACGTGTTTTCATATCAGAAGAACTTTTGAAACGAGAAAACTGGAAAAGCTATTTCAAATAAGTTTAATATCACGTACGGAACATATTATTAACCTGAGGTAATCGAATCTGAAAATCAAATGTAAGGATGAACTAATTTGCAATTTTGCCAATAAAACCTTTGCCTTGGGCGTGCTACTGCTTGAGATAAATGGGGACACAGTAATTGCTCTGTCGATACTCCAGTTAGCTGCACGAACCATTTAGATAAAGATAAATGCGAATTATGGGGATAACTTCGAGATTAGTAACAATAATGTAGACCTTTAATTCAAACCCGCTCTTGTTGTAGGCAAAGAAATGAAATAAACAGTTCAAGCAAATAACGATTTGCTTTTATAGAATTTGCGGAAACAAATTAGAACACTTAAACAGACAAATATTAATTAATACCAATTGATTATAGAATTAATGTATAATAATTTTGAATAAACGTTCAACAAAATTAGTCCTAAATATAAAAGGAGGTAGTCACAAAAAGTTTATAAAATAAAGAACATTTTACACCCCGAAAACAATCTATTACAGACAAATTTTATGTAGTACGAAATTCGCAAGTCGCTTGAGATATAATCGCATTTTATGCCCTAACACCGAGTTAAGGCAAAAATTATGGGCTATATACTGAGCCTTGAGGCACCCCCTCACAACAATAATTCTAACCAATAATATTTGTGATCTTTAATGTATAAGGACGTCGTATGAATTCATTTATGGCTGTAAAAGTGAAAATAAACTAAAAATTGCAGTGGGGGTGCAGAGGTTTTATTGAAATGAAATATATTTTTGTATCGAAAGCTACACTAAATACCGACCAGAAAGACTTTAAAAAGCTTGTTAACTTTTTAACATTGATAGTTATCTAGACGGTACCTTATACTTTTGGTCACAGTTATTTTACTTTACACAGTGAATTTTATTGTATTTTACATGAAACAACAGAATAATAATTACATTGTAAACAAACACATGCCTGTTAATGTTTCAACATAATTAATTTTGCATATAATTTTACTAAACTTTTATAAAACTACCTGTAAATTCTAACTTTAAGAGCATAAATTATCATTTATCTAATAAAATATGTAATTAATGGTAATAGTGCCTTCTTAAATATGTGTGTGTGTGTACCTATACATACACATAGTATAGGTACTATGTGTATGTATAGGTACGTATATGTATGTATATGTAAAAGGAAATTAACATAATAATGACGGGTGATGTTATCTCCTTATGATATTTCTTACCGCAAACTCAACGACAGTGACCACGGGTGCACGACACAGGTACCTACGCTGAGAAATTCCATATCGCACAAAATTATATTAGAATATACATACGAGTATATATGGAAATAAAATTGGAATAAAAATAAAGAATAAATCATGTACATAATATAAATACATATATAATTAGAATAGAGAATACCGTGGCCTTTCAATCATTTATCCATCATTGTTCATTTAATTTCAATCATTGTTTATTAATTGATAGTGGATTATATTTAAATGATCATATTGAAATTAAACTCAATTTCAAATTAAAAGATAAACAGAGTAAGGAAACAAAGTCAAGAGACAAAAGTCATTATTCAAAAGGTCCCTAAATATCATTTCCTGTGTGATAATGATAACACTTCTGTAATGATACCCACCCGCCAGTTACCATTCTCTCCGTATCTGGTGGCTTCACCCTCCTTGCTTCTCCCAACCTAGATTGAAAATGAAAATTCAGCGTCCATTTATTTCTCATTGTAAATACTAGATAAGAAGAAAAATGCCCACAAATTTCCACAGTCGTTTTGTATACTAATGACTTGGAAGTGAATAAATTTTGCTGTTTCTAAGATAAGTTGCTCACTCGTTTCCTTAACTAATTTATCAATTTAATGTTAGAACAGTCAAGTACAAGAACATTCTTATCCAGTGTTTTATTCTATTACTTCGTAAATTCAATAGACTTAGTGTTAATAGGAATCTGGGTCAGCTGGCGTTTTAATAGAAAGAAACAACGTTTTCATGATTACTTTTTTACGCCTCCGATAACATCAGGTTGTGTTAGATTTTAATTTAAACACACGTAGATTATAACAGGTTTCAGAAACGGTTCCTTAGAAGAGCCGTTGAAAAAATCAATTTGCAAATTAATTATTGAAATCTATTTTTTCAGGTTCTACCAAAACTTCAGTTGACGCGGTACCTATAGTGGAACGTATTCTTACCCTATATCCTGAAGATTTGAAGTGGCAACCTCTTTTCGTGAGGGTACTTTTCATCCTAATACAGAATGCTCGATCCATCCCTCTGTATAAGGTCCCACTCGCCGCTAGACTCATTTGTGACGATACTGTTAACAAACAAAACAATTAGTATACCAAAAAGCACGTCAAATAGTGTCATTGGTAATAATACGTACTCATTCTTCATCTTTTTTATGAAGATACAATCGGAAATATCTGAAGATGTTATAATTTCTTAGGAAATATTGAATATCAGATATTTCCGATTGTATCCTTTATTCACCTGTATTCAACAGTGGAAAACAGACATTGAAGATGTCATAATTTGTTAGAAAATATTGTACATCAGATATTTCCAATTGTATCCTTTATTCACCTGTATTCAACAATGGAAAAACAGACATTGACGATGTTATAATTTAGTAGGAAATATTTGATATCAATGATTGTTTTTCCACTGTTGAATACCGATGCTCCCCAACTCCTTTTTCTTCTATTAAATCGGGTATACAAATACAGCTTTTTATCACTGTGAATAGTGATAGCCTAGTGGTGGTGATGAAGATAGTTTAGTCTCGACTTACAATCGTGATATCGACTTCGAACACCGACATATCATTGAGTTTACACATAAATACTATTCTTTCAGTAACTCGTGCACACGATGGCGAACGATGTATTTGTGAATAAACTTGAATGAAAAACCGGAATATGTGTAACTTTCACTAATTTGAATTGGACCAGTTTGGTGGTTTATTACAACTCATATAATGGAGACTTACATCCGGAAGCTGTGTTTACAGCGGAACGTTATAATCGAATATCTAATACAGAAATGAAGCGTTATGAAGTGTTACTTCGTGTGTGTAAATTTTAGTGACTATAAAATATTAAATTCTCTTTATAAACACCTAATATACCTACTATTTATTTATCTATTATACACGTATATTTACCTACATCAATCGGCGCGTGTCAATGAAATCGTGATCATGGTTTGTGTTGGTAAACTAGCCACTAAAATAAACATAGGCAAGCATAAGCATTTAAAACTTAGAGAAAGTAGACCTTATATTTGGTTGAGTTTCCAAATATTGAAATCTTTACAATAACATTTTTTATTATTGTTGTATCTTAGAAATTCAGAATTTAGAATGTGTTTCTATTTAAACATATTTTTATAACAACAAAACTTTAAGTCAGAAAATCTTAATCAAAATTATTAATTCCGTACCGACAATAAGGTCCCTTTGTTTAGATAATATCACTTAGATACAAGTACCTATGTGTGAGGTATTTGAAAACTCTAAATTATATTGCATATCTAATATACTACGCATATTCACACAATTTGATGAAAAAATTCAATTAGGGTAATTAATAAGTAAAATAATAAGAAATAATAAATTTCAAGCAAAGATGGAAAGATGCAGTGGTTACACAGGTGTTCTTCCACATACAGAAAGCTTTGACTTTAACACAAAGACGTCTACCCTTTTTAATCAACCGGTTACCTCACAAAAGGTGGCAATCGTTCCAATTCGAGTTTGATGGACTGATTAGTTGGTCGAATAATTAAAAGGTTTGTTCAGATGGGAGAGGTGGAAGCCGTCAGTTCAACACCACGGTTTAATTGATTTCACCCGAGCTTGCCTCGAGTTCCTGAGAAATTTCTCTGCGATACCAAAACCTTAATTTTGAATTTTATCAACGGGTTAACAACTATATTGTACTCTTTGGTATTTTATAGAATTGATTCTTATCAATTAGTACTTTAAAATAATTATAATTTCTTCAAAAGAAATAATCACAAATTTTAATTGCAAATTAACATTATTTAGTCAAACCTAACAATGTTATTATACTCGTAGGTACTTGCGGATATTTTTAGTACTGATTGTAATATTTGTACTTGTGTGTGTGAATTGACATTATTATTAAATTATACCTAATAAATAAAATTAACATACAACTAAAAGGTTTCGCTTTCTTCGTCCAATCATAATTTAGTTCAAATTTTAATTACAAATTAACATTAGGTAAGTATTTTACTCAAACTCAACAATGCTATTCTGCTCATGGATATTTTACAGTATCAATTGTCATATTTGCACATGTGTGTGTGAGGATTTTCATTATTATTATTAAGTTATTATAATGGCATAAACTAACACATAATTTACACGATTCACTTTTCCTCGACCAGTCCTAATCCCTTCAAAATAACCAAGCACAAATTTTAATTGCGAATTAACATTATTTAGTCAAACCTAAAAATGCTATTCTACTTATGCATATTTTATAGTAACGATTGTCATATCTGTACTTGTATTATTAAGTTAAAATGAAAAAAATAAGACATAGAAAAGAGAAATATTTTCTTGAACCAATCATAGTTTCTTCAAAAGAAAGAAGCATAAATCTTAATTGCAAATTAACATTATTTAGTAAAACCCAACTATGTTAAAATCCCCGGGGGTTTTAACCACAATCATAAACATCAGTAATCAGTTTCTGCCTAATTGGACAATGAGTCTGAGTTGAATCATAGCTGTAATTTTAATACTTGAACATTCCTGACTCAGTACAAATTTATTCAAGACCTTGACATACGGTTTTTTGTAGGTCCTTTGTAAAGATTCTATAGTTTTCCTTTTATTGGCATTTTGTTTTACATTGACTTCTTTAGATCCGTGTAAAACTAATTGGGTATTCAGAACTAGATAAATTTGCGACTGTTAAATTCGTAATTTATTGTGAATTGAAGTCGAGAACAAATAAAATGTTTAAAATTAGATGAACAGTAATGTAACTGTGAGCGACAATGGTTGAAAAAAAAACAATTTAACACCAATGTTTATAATTTGGACCTTTTTATCTTTTTACAAATTCTACATCTGCACTTATCTATGTACTGTGACCTCTTTAAAATCAATTTAGAATATATCATTAACAGTTTGAGAATCTTTCTCATCTATCAATCTTCTGACAGCATCACACGGTCACATCGCCACACCACGGTTATTAGGTGATAATGTGATGTTTTCACCACAGACCACTGTTCTGTGACTCCGTTTCACCACGCCCGTCACCCACACAATGACCAACTGTCACACCAACTCGATCCTGATTGATTTTTTTACCGATCGATATTTTTTCAAGACATCTCCCAAGTAAATTGATTCTCGCCCTTGGTAGGTATTCGAGTAACAAAATTAAAATCGATCATTATCCGTTAGGTTGAGAAAAAATTGGGTCAGAATGAGCCGTGGTCACGGGTAGTGATTTAGGTTTTTTTTGGAAACTTTGCTGCAAATTAGCAGATAGTGATTAGTTAGTTCCATCACCTTTTTGTACGCTATTTAAGTATAACTGGAAACTGAGAGCATCTGAAATGATAGATAGACTTTTTATTAAAATAAATGCTTCAGATCAAAGATGCCAACGCTCGTTTAATGTTAAATTCTCACATTACTTTTTCTGGGATTGTTTTAATATTGTGATATCTAATTGATAATTGAGCTTGGTTATATTTATCATTACATTAATAATTTTAATTTTAGCATGATTTTCAATAATAATATAAAATCATTGATTTAATAATTTATTACTCAATAAGTTACGATTAATAATTACTCAATAAGTTACGATTAATAATTACTCAATAAGTCACCATTAATAATTACTCAATAAGTTACTATTAATAATTACTCAATAAGTTACTATTTATAATTACTCAATAAGTTATCATTAATAATTACTCAATAAGTTACCATTAATAATATCTCAATAAATTACCATTAATTAATTACTCAATAAATTATCATTAATAATTACTCAATAAATTACCATTAATAATTACTCAATAAATTACCATTAATAAATAATTATTATATATTTATTTACATTGTTGTTTACATTTGTATGCCCAACGGCCAGATAGAGGTTTTTTGGCAAATAGTTTCTGTCAACACAATTACCTATGTTCTACAAATAAATTAATTTTATGATTACATTACAAGATAATATTTTTCCTCAAATCAGTATCTAGATTATTGTATAACAAATATTCCAATGTTTTGTTTTTCATTACCGAATCCAGTTTCGACCACAACATTTATCGAGCCACAAAATGCAATAGAGCGTAGAAAAGCTACTATTTACAGTCGATAAGTGTTTTATAAATGACTTTTTTGCTTATTCCCATCATCATCGCCCAAATTTGAGCAAAACTTACGAAATAACAGTCGTAGGAACTTACGCAGAGGCGCCCAATTTCTTGATGAATATCAGAGGCGTTAAATGAAATATTAATTTGTGATAATAAAGGTGCATACTAACACCCCATTGATCGTTTCATCAGGTATGAACACGCCGTGAAGAAGACATAATTTAATTTCGAACCGCACAACCTTTATTATGGACGACATTGAACGATTCGACTTGGTGAGAGAAATTTTTGGGAGCCAATATTGTCGCTGATTGAAGAAGGTGCATTGGCCTCAATAAGGAAACTAATTGAATTCTGTACTTTTTGTGAGAACAACACTTAGTAATTGTCGTATTTTATCTATCGAAAAGTGTTGACGCGTAAACAGTAAATGGATAACGGTGTACACAATGGACACTGCCTAGTTGATGTTGTTTTCAGCTATTGTTACAGTATAAGAAGTTTTTGCCGCCTATTAATAAAACTCTTAACTTATTTTACTAGAACCAACACTCTCCGTAAACGAGAAATGTTTTTACTAACAAGACGTTATTGTGCAAGAAGATGTTGCAACTTTTTATATGAAAGAAAATTCAGACAGACAATTCGAAATATTTCATGCATTTTAGTTTTTACTTTTATTTGCTATTTTTAGTTTGCATTTTAGTTTTATTTTATTGAGAAGGGGATGTCACGAAAGAAGAGAACGACGAAAACAGTACCGATAATATAAGTAGGTAGAGCCACCAAAGACTACGCACTTTTTAAACATTTATTTTTAGAAAAATCAACTTTGACATTACACTTTGTCCTTCTTACTTTAATTAAACTTTGGTCCCTTAGGAACATTTATGAAAAAATAAAACATAAGTAACAATCTCAGGTAATACAAAAATGTCTTAAACTTAGAATTTGTCCCATGCGCACTCTTTGGGTGCTATGTAACAAAGAATACACGGTGAAAACCTCCTATAGAAGCTAAGAGTGCGCGTGAGACAGAAGTGAGATCTTCAGCCCCGACAACTGTCACAGGTGAAGGCCCCAAGCCCGATATAGTCTGTGCACTCATCATGCCACCAGGCTTCACACTTATTACACTGGATCCAGTCTTCGTGGGGTGGTTCAACGTATTGTTCAAGGCAAAGAATCTTCAAAGTTCAAGGCAATCTAATTATTTCTCTTCCAGTACTTGTATTCAAACACCGTGGAGTATTTTTAGCCGTTTTATTTTTCTTATTTGTTGCTTTATTACTTTTATTCCTTTCTTCTTTCTTCTTTTCTTCTTCTTTAAGTTGGTTTTTATATGGTGAGCTTGTTAAAATCTCAGATTTCTTGCGTTTCAAATTTCTCTTTGTTTGATGGGTTGCCTTTGGTAAAGGTCGAATGTCGGAAGGTTTAATAAATCCCGATGTGGATGGTGTAGGCTCAACGGCAGACACAGTTTGAAAAACATCAACTAATGCAGGGAGGTCTGGAGTCTTTTGAGTGTGACGTAGTTCTTCAGTGCCTATAAAAGTCGATGTTTCTATCAACTATTGTGACGACTGTGTTTCAGAAGCTTGTATACTATTTGTTTCAGTCTGCGTTGTTTCAATAGCTTGAAGATCAGATGTTTCAGGAATTTGAACAACAGAACTTGTTGTCTCAGGCTCAGAGATACAATCAATAGGAGGAACTTGAGTTTCAATTGTATCTGCTGGTAAATACGGACGATCAGTTACGTCTGCTGGGGCGAAATCTTCATCTGTAAACAGTTGGTCATTAAATGGCCAGATACCGCAGGTTTCAGAGGACTTTCTTGCTCGTTCTACTGAAGCAACCTTTGGAGTGTGCTGTGCTAAATAACCGGGCAACTTGGAACTGTGTTATTACACGGGATACGCCCGGGATCTGAAACTTGCCAGTTATCGCAGGCAACAAATTTGAGGCACCGCGTACTCTTTGGTAGCGCGTACTCTTTGGTGGCTCTACTTATAATTCGTCAGATACTTTCTTCTTTCTATCGTAAGAAGAAATTATTTGAGGAATATAATTTTGTAGAGCTAAAGGAATTTCTTTGTATTTAAGGTGACTAACTATACAATAACAGTAGCTTTAAATTATAATAAATTATTAAACGCAAGCGAATGCAGTTTTAATTTCTCTTACCATCAGGATTATTAGTGCCGTGTTGGCTTCCTTCTTCACTCCCCGATGCTGGACTGTTCAAACCCGCTCCTCCTGATCTGCCAGCTAATGATAATCCTAGATGTTCTGCTATTTCAGCGTGGTCCGCTTGGTGTATGTAGTCGAATATACTGCTGCCAGTCATTTCTACCTGGTAACAAAAAAAAATGAAATTAGAAATACAGAAAAGTATTGATCCCAATATCATTCCTACAGACGACAAGAAAACATATTTAGTAATAAAAAGAAAATTCTAAGTAGGTGTAAGTAACAATCAGAAACTATAAATTACCAGATACCAGTATTATTATCAACATATGATTTTTTGAGTACGAAATTAGTTCTACACCTCTAAACTCCTCTAACGTATTAAAAACAAGATTTTTTGGCCTTTAAGTAGAAAAAAAGCAATTTCCTAAAAATACCCCCGAAGCACTAATATTCCCTTATCGTGTCAACATTACTCATGATTTACTGCACAGTAACCCGAGATGAATTTCCCAGAATCTATGTACCTCGTCGCGAGCGCAACTGAATGGGAGCCGTCACGTACATTGTCATACTTGTCATAGTTATGAATGAACGGTCTGTTATCACGGATCGCATAGCAGGTGGCTTCATAGAAACACCAATAAAGTAAAGATGTGGAGACGATAATGTTTATGATGAGAGGATTGAAGGAGACAGTAACAAAGAGCACAACGGTAAGTTGATTGGTGGTTTTACTTATCAACAGTTCTGTGGTAGAGTTCAGAAAAATTAAGCTATTTTAAACGAGACAACAAATACTGCAGTTATAATATCTATAGATAGAATGTTAAAAGCTGAAATTATACGCTGTGCTAAAGAAATTACAGAATTAATTTCAATAATAATAATATCAGATTATAAAATTAAGACAGCAAAAAGCCGCTTTCGAATGGAATTGAAACAAAGAAGTAACTGAATTAATTTTAAAGAAACACAAGCTACGACTGCAAATAAAAAATCTTCAAGTCACGTACGAATTCTGAATTAAAACTGAAAAGAACAAAAAGTTGTTACAATTTCGTAGTTATTAACTCCTAAATGATAAATTATAATGTTATAATTTATTGTAATAAAAACAGTGTTAAGTCCTTGTTGTAAAAATCAAAAGACGAAAAGTATAATTAAGCGATTATTCAAGCAACAACTTTTATGAAGGTGTAGTATGTAAACAATCATTGTAAAACTTTCAGTGACACAACTCAGCTGTTACCAGTCAAAACTTTCATGTCCCTTTACCGTATGCAAATGAGTCTTTAAATAAATTTATCAAATATGATTGTGGGATCCTATTAGACATTCAAGCGACGCGTATCCGTGCTTGTGGTCCGCATGTGAAATACACAAACAATGGCCACATTATGGTGGTCGCTTCTGGGAAAGATCCTTACGATTTTATGGTGTTTACCGATTGACGGGTCACAAATTTGTCGAGGACTGTCAACATGTACCTATAATATAAAAGATGACCATTCAGAAATACAAACATTAGAATATAGCTGTCATGATACAAGCTTTGAATGTATTGTGTTAATTATATACCTATCTGTTGCTAGTGATATTAAAGAAAACGGTTTTAATAAATTTAATACATCTTCGAGAAGTAAACGAGATAAATAATAAAATAATACGAGAATAAGATTAATAGACACAACGTTCGAATATAATTCAATATAATCTGTTCACGAAAGCATCAAAGAAAAGGAGTCACGTAAATAATTTCCAGCGAAAGGGCGGTTACGCGTCAAAACAAAAAATAAAGAATCCATTTTCTTCTTTATCTATAAAAGAAAAATATGATTTCCCATTGTCGACGTTATCATCAGCCCTTACTGCGGACGGAGAAAAACCCGCAACAGAATTTAATATAGCAGTAGCTAACATGAGCCTTACTTATACGGGAGTTGTATCTACGCTTATTTACCAGGAAGTTTATGTATTTTATATGTCTACACACACGTTGAAGAAGATATATGGATCAGTGTGTGTTAGAAAGGTGTTTAGATGTTACTTGGTCGTTCGCTGTGTGTGTATTCGGGGGTGTGTGAGTGGTAAGGTTCGCAGCGGCATTAGGATGAGGAGCACGCGCTCGCCTCGCCCGGAACGTGACCAGCATATCGCATCGTCCCTTTCCCCCCATCCGCTATCTCTCTCGCACCACCCCCGAAGCCTGCAGCCATGTTGGAAACGAGAATTTCCCAGTTTTCGGCTCTTTTCACAGCACCTTTTAATTTCGTAATGTTATTTAATTTTTTTCCGCTGCAAATTTTTTATCCTAGCTTCTGTTACTTTTTTGTAAACAGTTCATTATGGCGGGCAATCTCGCGGACTCATATCTGCGTTTTAATGGCATTCTCTTGATATTAAATTCCTTCTGAGCTTTATTGCTTTTCGCATTAGCATAGTAATAATTTCTCTGATTAAGTTCTGTGGCTAACCTTACTTAGTTTTCTCCAGCTTTGTCTCATTTAACAAGAATAATCTTTTAGGAAAGAGAAACGACAAGTTGACCAATTAGTTAACAGCGATAGATGTGAACATTAGTACATTTTTATTATGGTATATTTTTGTTGAAATTATTACCAAACGTCTAATATACAAGATCAAAATCCAGTACATTAATCCGATAATTATTTGCGAGTACATTAATTTTATTGTAGACTAGCGATGCCAGCAACTACGTTCGCGTAAACTTTAGAGTGATTCCCGTGGGAACTGTGTAACGGATCGGCATAAAATGTACTCTAAATGTTAACCCAACTCATAAGCTATAATTATGCCAAGTTTCATTAAAATCCGTCCTTTAGATTTCGCGTGATGCGCGTACAGACAGACAAACTGACTGACAAAAATTCCAAAAAATGTTGTTTTTGGATCTACTTTATATTGCAATTATAGTATTAAAATATTTTGGAATTAAATTAAAAAATACTAAATGTACAAACGCGGCTTTGTTACGATTTTATTATATGTATAAATAAAATAGATATAATTATATCTTTTATTCCATTATCTGTTGTTTTTCAAAACTGTCCACATTGTATTATAATGTGCATAAGAACTATTTTTGAATAATAAAATAACCAAGTGTTCTCAATTTCTAACCTATTTTCAGATTTGTGTTCTCATTTCAAGTAATGAGGAATGTATTAACTATAAGTTTATTTCCGAATGTGCCACAAACACGAAAAATTTAAAATGTGAATAATTCACAATGAGAAATTCGAATACAACAAAAAAAAAAAACAATCTCATACCTTTAATAAAAATAAAAACGCAAACTACTCAATTATAGACCATAATATTAGGATTTTAGACATACTGACCATTTGTTCGACGTACCATTATTGTATAATTAAAAATATGTTATTTCTTGAACAAAACATGATCATAATACTAATTTGTTAGTAAAGGATATGAAAACGCTTATGGTAACGCTTAACGCTTCTTTACTACTATACAAAAATCCTAACATAAATAAACTTCAATTTATGGAAGGCTTCTTTCATTCTATGAGTTGAAATAACCATACATTGAAATAGGTAGATGACATTCTGAGTTACTAGAGGTCCTTTTACAGATCGGGCTCAAAAAATAGCTACGTAAAACAACCCACGTAGAGGGCATAACACGACACGTGTAAAAGGACTTATCTGAGATCTGTTGCAGTTAGCACCGGATGTCTTTCTAGCGCCGCCGAAAATTTACAGATTTTATCTTCTGTCCGTACAACGTGTCATAGATTGTGCGTATCGTGAGTGTGTGTGCGTGAGAATTGGATGCGTTTGCTGTGTCCTGTTTGTACGAAATCTCTACAAAGGACATAAAGAACAAAGATGAAATAACGAGTTATCATTTTATGGCAGCAGATAAATGATCGAATACTAAAGTCAGCTAGTCAGCTAGTTAAAATGGCTAGTCAGCAAAAAAAATAATAATAGCAAATAATTTATCGTGTATGCAACCCGTTAGCTGCAGAATTATCCGAAAATAAAAGCAAGAATGTATACCAAACTTCATGTACGTATCACAATAATTTATATAGAGATTTTCAAAAATGTGACTTGCTAGCAAAAATCGTGACTCAGCTTTATTATTTCTATTTCCACGTTCCATTTGAAACACAAAAGTATTTTTCTGACAATATTTAAGGAAACTTTAAAATTTGAAACTTTTTCTGAAGTAATAGATAAAATTTCCAGTTATATAGGTATACCCGACGGCCTTACTAAATCCCTTGTGCACGAGAGAATATGCACGAAGAGGTCACGTTTTTTTTTTTTTTATAGATAAGAGGGCGGACGAGCAAGCGGTCTCACGTGATGGTAAGTGTTACCGCCGCCCATGGACACCTGCAACACCAGGGGGTATGCGGGCGCGCCGCCGACCTTGCAAAATCCTATTCACAGCTCTCTTGAAGAACCCCATGTCGTAGTTTAATGGGAAGACCTCTTGAGGCAGTTCGTTCCACAGCCTACGGGTTCGCGATATAAAATAATTTTTGGACCGAACAGTACGCGACACTTCCGTGTCTAGGAAATGCGGATGGACCGCACTTCTGTGACGGGAGGTGCGGTTGTAGAAACCCAAGGTGGGAATTATATTAAACAATTCTTCAGAGCATTCCCCATTGTACAGGCGGTAGAACACACAGAGAGATGCAACGTCTCTCCGAACGCTGAGGGGTTCTAAACTGCCCGTGAGAGTGGGATCGTTGACAATACGAACAGCACGTCGTTGGATGGAGTCAAATGGGTCCAATTGGTATTTCGGTGCGCCGGCCCAGAAATGTGAGCAATACGGCCTCACCTGAGCTTTGTAAAGCATTAGGAGTTGCCCAGGGGTGAAGTACCTGTCACGTGTCCAACAGTGGATACTGAGAGGGCTGATTGCAGACATGTAGTTTAAATTTTTAGCTCTAGACAACTAAAAAAGTGTATTAAATGATCAACAGAAAATACGGAATGGACAGCAAATCTATAATTGCAAAAAAGGTAGGTTAGGTGTTCTCTTGTGACAATGCAGAAATAGGAATCCTGTCGACTTTGTGATGTCATTCTTAGACTAGAGTGGAGTGGAATAGAGTGGAGTAGCGCAGCGTAGAGTTCTTTTTTCTTTTTATCGTTCCCTCACTAATGAGGATCGTGACCATATGTGACCCGTCTCCACCTGCTTCTGTCCCGCGCCAGTTCAATAGATCGTTGTAGAGTTTCTCCTGTTGCCTCTACAATACTTTTACACCATCGTGTTGGAATTCGGCCCCTGGATCGCTTCCCCTGCATCTGTCCCAAGATCAAATGCTTAGCAGCGTAGAGTAGAGTAGGATAATTTATTTCAATGCGAATGCCCTGCAATCAGCACTTTCACCATCCACTGCAGGACACGATCTCTGATATTGTCTTGTGTATAAGGAATATATGGCCTTAAAACGCCACGCTGGCTGGCCAAACGGTCGCCAACCCGTTCCACTCTTTCAGAGATGGTGTAGTTCCTCGGCGCCTGTGGTGGCGACTTTATTATCCCTTGGTCTCCTCTTACAACACCCACGGGAAGAAACGGGGCGGTGTCACTCTGCAGTCGGCCGACACCAGACGGCATTATTTCACCTATTCAGAAATAGGTTGGTTTGTCGATCATAATTTGCTGTAGTATTTTAGAGTATGTAGTTTTAGACGAATTAGTAATTAGTATTTTAGACATCATTTCATTGATTTTAAAAAGTGCGGTTGAAGTTAAATTGGTCATAATTTTCATTTACTATCACATTATTTGTTGGACAAAGTAAAAAAAATGTATCTAACATTAGCATCATAGATGCGTATTTTTAATAAAATTGATCCTCTTAATCTGATGGCACATTATAAATTCCAATTTTTTATTTTTTTGCTGTCGTAATTATTGACTGTCTAGAATAGTGAAACTCTGCTGACAATAAAAGCATCGTACCAACGTATTGTTTTTGCTACCGTAGGAATACTTTATACATGCCCAAAATAATTCTGTCTGTCTGTCTGTTTATCTCTGGATCTATTCAGCCGATCTACAGGAGTGAGATTGAAAAACAGGTCACACTGTTACGTACAGAACCGTTTTGATTACAAAGGGATTCATCATCATCATCTCAGCCCTTGGACGTCCACTGCTGGACATAGGCCTCCCCCATTGTCCGCCATTTAGACCATACAAAGGGATTAGGCATTCTAAAATCGCAGAGTATATTAGTGGATATTACACAAAAAATAATCCCTCTTTTTTTTTAATTGCGGCAAGCAAGTTTTATATAATTCATACAAAATTGATACAGAATGTTTACTAACAAACCGCTGCTTATTAACGAATATAATACCAGCATAGAATTTGACTGAATAAATATGTTCCGTCTGTTAGCAAATGACTGCTGAAGCGCACATATTATTTAACCGTAATATAAGGGGTAAAAAAATAAATGCTCAATAGTGGGACAGAAATATAGGCTAATAAAAAAATATATGAGGGGTCCAGTAAAGTGGACGGTGATCGACGATTTCATACAAATCTCTTTACCGTCCAATATTTCGTTTATTAATCTGTTGAGTTCAGTCGTAGCAGTGTATTGCGACACAAACTCAATTGAAGTTCGTGCTTGGGGAATTCAGTTCTCTGATGTCGCCTCTTTGTGTCTCTTAACACTTTCAAGGAAAAAAAACATGTTACGTGTTCTAAGAGTTATTCATGTTGTATCTACGAGAACATTTTTCCTTTTATAGATAGAAGGCGGCGGACGAGCATACAGTCCACCTGATGGTAAATGGATACTGTCGTCCATAGACATCCGCGATACATGCCGGCATCGGTCCAGAATGACAAGTGTTGGCATGCCCCCGGATGCGCTGCCCACCTTTGCAGATTAAGGAACGGATTGGGAGAAAAGGTTGGGAAAATAGAGAGGGATAGAATTTGATTGGAATGGGCACTGGCATATCTCACTCACATACGTACATTGCGGAAATACGATAAAGTAGGAAATGCAGTACATTTAAAGATAGTCTTCTGTGAGAGAGAGGTAACGTGGCCAGTCGAGTGCGATCAGTGGCTGTGGGAATGCCACGTGCACTCTCCTCTTACATTGAAATGAGATTGGCGATAATCGACTTCTTCAGCGAATTATTTGACTTATCTAACCGTAACCAACCGTTGAAATGTAGATACTGCATTTCCCACTTAAACATTATACTCGATGTGCGTACGTGTTTCGGTAGTGAGTGAGATATGCCAGAGCCCATTCCCATCCCATCCTGTCCTATACCTTCACATTTACCCAACCTTTTCCCCAAATACATTCCCACATTAACTAAGGTAGGCGGAGTAGCCGGGGGCGGGTCAATCTGGATTTGGATTAAAGTTGGCATGTACCATGGGTGTCCATGGACGACAGTATCCACTTACCACCTGGCGGACTGTATGCTCGTCTGCCGCTTTCTTTCGATTTAAGAAAAAAACCTAGACTTTTATGATCCTCTTCACTTTGCCTCGTGTATGAGGAATGCATGATCTTGAAACGCCATGGCCATGAGTGGCGAATTCACTCTTTTACCTTAGGGCTTGTGGTGGCGGAATTGTTCTTAGTAGGTCTTTGACGACACCTATAGGAAGAAACGAAGTGGTGCTGTTCCAAAGCCGGCCCACACCACACGACCAACTTTACATATCGAAATGCAGTTTTGGAAATGTAGGAACCAGATATTGGAAGAATAATAGAAGATGATGTGAAATAGAGAGATTAACTTACTTGTGATAATCCTAAATATATAGAAACAGTTTCAGATATGTACAGGAACCTCCCATCGGCCGCGACAGACAGCGCAAACCCGTCGAGAGACTGTGAACAAAAAGAAAAAAATATAAGGAAAATTATTTTAATGACAACAACAAACGTGGGGAACTCAAAGAGATTTGCCAAAAATAAAGATAAGATAAGATGCGACAATAAATGAAGATAAGATAATTACGAAAATCTTGAAGGTAAGATTGGAGTTACCGAATCCGTAGAGTACATTTGTTACATCAAAATCGCTCAATGAGCGAAAGAACTTCCATAAAGCGTTTTGAATGGTCCTGGTTATCCAAACACCGAAATGAGATATTATTTTGGTGTGTAGATGGTTTTAATCAGCCTCAACGCGCGACGTGGCATTCAAGAACCGACCACAACGCGTTCTGAATATATAAAACAAATTGTTTCTCGCTAGAAAGAATTTTAGCGTTTTTTTTAAAAAATGGGTGACCACGAAGTGTGAAGCCCTGTTCAGATATAAGCGATATTTGCTGCCATCTGCGGTAACGATATCCGCATGGGTATGCCATAATTATTTCGTTCAGACATATTCGCTATTCGCTATATTCAACGATATTCGCTAGCCGCAGCCATGATGTTATGGCTTCCGCGGGCGGCAGCGAATATCGCTTATATCTGAACAAGCCTTGAAGCGATCGCTCCGCTACGCTTCTAACGCTCGCTTATGTTCGCCTATTTCTATATATCAATTGATTCCTTGAGTAACAAGTTTGAATAATGTTTTCGCTTTGTGAGCGTTTGAAGTTACCTAGAATGCGTTGTAGACGGTTCTAGAATGCCACGTCGCGTTGCGGATAATTAAATACATCCATGCATCGAAATAATATCTCATTTTGATGTTTGGAAAACCAGCACCATCCACAATGCGTTATGGATGTTTTTTATTTTGCTGTTTGAATGTAACATATCTAGTAAGCAAATAGTCCGACGAACTTCTTTGTTTTCCAATTTTTTTCTTTTACTTTCTTTGTAAACGATTTATTACGGTGACTTTAAGGTTCACATTGATTACTCTAACTGAATAAACAGTTTTGTTCCACAATGTTGTAATTACGCTTGGCACTATAGGTATAGCCGCGTATTCAGTAAGTTGATAATGGGAAAAAAATAGTTTGTGTTTGTTTGGTTCAAAAGCTCCATTGACCTACAATGTATAGCAATGTTTTATAAATAGATCCAATAACCGGACTTCACTCAACATTCAAATCTGTCTGTATGAATCATCATCCAGAAAATTAATGTAAATAAAAAAGCAAAATAATTAACTTCCAACAAAAACATAAATACAATTATTAATCTCCCAACAATAAAGGAGGAAGCCACTGTAAAATTACTCCAGTGCAGTCGACAATGGTCCTATCATTCAAATATAACTCTTATTGTTGACTTATTAAGGTGCCCATAGTTGACCTGTTGATCAGCGTACAGAGGAGTTTAAAGTAATAACTTGGACGCAATTCCCCATCGATTAGAAAAAAGCAAACAAACAGTGGCTATGACGAAAAACGATCAACACGAGCCAAAATGATACTTGTGTTAAAGATACTGGATGAGACATCAACGTAGTTGCATGTTGCGGCCAAAGAATATTTTTTATATTATGTATTTGTTATTATTTTTATGTAGGTACTAGTTTATGTAAGTCTTTAATGTTGTGTTAACTTTTTACTTTCTTATTTTTACACTTACACATTGTATAATGTAAATCGGGCTGAAACGCGTACATTTAGAGATACAATTTACTCTATATTTGTACTTAACTGACTGAATAGACGGGTAATATGGGAGAGAAGCTGCAAGAATTTATCAACTACTCACATTTGATCTTCACATTCGGAACACGAGACTAACAATGTCCGTAAACGTGTCCGGCGCTAATTCATATGTCATGTTTTCAATGAGCTAAATGTCATGATGCCATTAAAAATATATAGCAATTAGTAGTATATATAGCAAGCATTTTTAGTAATCGAGACTAATTGAAGTTAAAATAAACGTGCAGTTTGACCGCAGTAAGTCAAGTCTCCCTTCCAGTACAACTTTTAATGCGCGTTCGGTCCATCTTTAATTTTAATGAGATGCACGGTTGACAAAATACTTGACCAAAATGAATAATGTTTTTTGTATCGAAATCTGCGTTTAAACGGTAGAAGATGATAGTCCAAAATAAGAATAAGTAGTGGAGATTATTTTTGTAATAGACTATTGTTACTCTTTTTCTCTAGTGTTTTATTTTACGATGGCAGTACGTGGACCTAGTTTAGATTTTTGGTATGACGTTGTTGGATGAAGATCTCGTTAAAATTCTTGTTTTTGCAACTCATAAACCCTGTTTAGCGAGGTAAGTAATCGATACAGTGGTTATGAGTTGGGGAGAATGGGGTAATAGGAGTCACTTAAGGGATTTTTGTAATAAACACAAAATTTGGAATCTATCATTTATTGCCTTTTTGATCGAGTTGCCTGAAATGCACCATGACTAAGAAGCAGTATGCCTACAATGCAAAATGCCTAAGTGCTTGAATGTCTTCAAAGCAAAATGCCTAAGTGGCAGAATGTCTTAAACGCGATATGTGTTGTAAAGAAACCAAATTTTATTTTAAATTATGTTTATATTATGTGCAGTACAACAGAATGACTGCAATGAACAGCTATTACAACTGGACCCTTTTTGATCGAGTTGCCTGGAATACACCATGACTAGTGATGTACGCCCACGACTAGGGAATGTTCCCGGTAATATTTCCAGTGGAAATATCCAAGTTGCCGGCAATGTTCCCCAAAATTCCCAAGATATTTAAAAATTCTTAGATTTATTTTATTTATCAGATAACGTGTCATGTGTTAGAATTTCGGTTGCATTAACTTCAATCATTTATTTATAAACAAAAAATCACAGCGGAACAGTGATATGAACTTATTATACCTACTATTATATTTATTTATATAAATTATGCTTATTTCTGCTTCGATATCGATCAACAAAAAAGTTATGGAAAGTGGTCTAGATTTGGTGTCCTTTAACCTACTTATGAAGAACAAATGATTTTATCTATTGTGCGATTACGGAACAACGACACCACAACAAATAACCTTTACGCCGCGTTCCTTCATGCACGTCCTTATTTTTTCACGCAAAACGTACAACCTGTCCCGCAAAACTGTTGCTTGTATACAACAAAGAAAATTAAAAAAAAACATAACCAAGGAATCACGTACTCAGCCATTTTCAGTGCGCGGAATAGAAACCGCAGCACCCACAACATTATAATGACATTCGATTGCACAAATCGATAATTTACGTGATCGAATGACAGTATAATCGATTTTTTTTAACAAACCCTTTTCAAAGTGCCCCAGAAAATGTATGTATTCGATTAATTTCGTTGTGAAATTTTAGCGAAATCTGTGAAATTATAGAGGTAAATTGGAGTTTCGCAAATCGGTATGTTTAGTGTGTTGCATTGATTTCTATTGTATGCATACTATTGTGTGATTGGTCGATAAAAAGGCGTGAAGTTGGCCGCGGATTGCGCAATACAAAGTCAAGTTCGAATGTGTAATGGAAGCCTTTGTTGTATGCCTTTTTGGTCATTTTTGTTGCTTAACGACCGACGCGACGCAATGTAAACAAACTATTAATTGGTTGGTTGATTGAATTTTGCAATTGTTTTACACTCCATATTAAGCATTTCATTATCTGTTAAGATTAATAATGCATTTAACTGTAATTACACAGTTAGTTGCACATGATTTAAGAAAATTACAGTTATATTTATTTAAATATATTTATTTAATTAGATACCCACAGTTAATGACAATAATTTGGTCAAATTGGTCATATTTCTTCAAAATAATCTCACTATATAGGGATTTCAGAGATAAAGGCAACTTTAAAGGTAGGCGGGGCGCATCCTGGGATATTATACCGTTTGCCATTCTGGGCTAGTTTTGCCATATATTACAGATGCTTATAGGCGACAGTATCCACTTACCATCAGGTAGACTGTCTGCTCATCTGTCACCTTTTTTCCATAAAAACAGTTTTTTATATATTATATATTTATTTACCTTATATAAAACATTGACCATCCGAACAACGGGACGAATGTGTGTTCTGTCCATGGCTACTTTAAAGTACAAGGACAAGATTTGAATTGGATGCATTAGCCTGTTGCTGACAAATATACAAAGCCGTAACGTTATAGATACAGACCAAATAAATATAAAAGTCCCACCATCCAAAGCATATACCCAAATTATATCTGAAAACGATGTATAGAAACCATAAACTTATTACTCAGCTCCGGTTACGGTTGGGTTCACACATAGGTGTGTTAAATGTGTTCACAACCAAAAAAACGTTCGAGTAATTACAAAGCTTTTTTGCCGTTCGCAAACAACTTATCTAAAGTGAGTGTACTTACTACAATTTTGTTTTTTAAACTTGTAATCGAACCCCAAGATGATACTTTGGTCAAATCTTAATAAATTATAAATGAAATGAATGAGAAATTTATTTGCTATAGAACAACACACATCAACATTAAAACATTTGCTTTGAAGTACCAAGTTACGAAACAAATACTTATATTAATACGCCGATGGGTTGCAACTTTTAAGTTTTTACAACAAAGTACTTGCAAAAGTGACGATATAATAAAACATAATAAACATTATAAAATTATACGAGTCGTAATAACAAAATGGACCCCATTTTGAAGGCTTCCCCAATGTACGTACGTGTTTCAGTAGTGAGAGAGATATTATCCTCCTAACGTATCCTCCTATCCCTTCCCATTTCCCAACCCTTCCTTCAAATACATTCCTGTAAATCTCCAATTCAGGGGCTTGCCGACATTTGCCATTCTAAGCTGATGTTGGCATGTATCACGATTATCCACGGGCGAGAGTATTCACTTACCTACCACAAGGTGACACGTCAGCTCGTCTGTCGCCTTCCTTCATAAAAAAACCTAGCTCAGCATATTATTGCTGATAGATATTAAATAGTTAGTTAATTACCTGAAGTATATGTGTGCCCTGATGCTGCTCGAACAGTTCCATCGCGAGTCCCACTGACGTCCGCCTGTTCTGAGCACCTGCAACAAGAAAAATCACAATGTCGTAGATTCAGAGATATTTAAATACGAACACAAATTACAAAGATTTGTTTAGATACACTGAGGGACATTTTAACCAAAATTCTTGTACCTGGTAACAAAATTTACTATTCGACTTGCTCCAGGGCTGACCTAGCTAGACTAAGAGCTAATCTGGGACTACATAGACTCTAAAACTCTTCGTCTTGCAATCAGCCTCCGACTCGGTATCAAGGTTTGTATCCCACACAGATCTTCTTGCAGTAAGGATGTTGACCGTCTAGGACCTAGGACATCATGGACTTTCCTGCCTTTCATGTGCGGGTCAGCTCTCACGCCACGCCACTCTCAATGACATTACGTGCGGCTCTTGCCATAAGAATAAATAATATACTTATATTGTTCATTATTGTTATGCTCTTTTAGAGCCGAATGGTATCGTGCGTGACGATGGCAAGAGTCTTTAGTGCCGCAGAAAATGGGACGGCCACAAACGTCGGCACATCCTCGGATACATTTGGATCGTCCAATACCTTTGAAAATTTAAGACTGGATTTGGTACAAGAGTTGTCAATGAAATAAGTCATAAATTATTAGAATTAGTCAAAGAATTGTCTATCCGACTTAGAATTTGTTCTACTAATCTGTAGGAAAACGAATTTTTAAATGGCATCGTAAACATTATTTCGCGTTATAAAGATTAACCATTTTAGGATCAAAACGGGATTGCTGTATATTCACCACAGTTATAAATTTGCCTCAGAAATAAAACATATGTAATTCACCACTGCCCAGTTTTTCATGTATTATTTTGTCGTTGAATTTTTTTTTTTGATAAATAACTAATCTTGAAAGTATCGTCCAAAAGAAAACTAGAATACTGTTTTAAAACCATTTTTCTGCTAATACACACGCAGGAAATAATCGTTGAACCACTATCCTTCCCAATTTTGCCATGTTATAATACTGTCATATTTAATACGTACGACTGTGACGTGATATCATTGAATTATATACTATGTTGTGAATAAAATTAAGAATGAAGAATACTGGCACAAAAATTAAATATTGTGACTGCACAATTAACAGAAAAATGGTTTTAAAACAGTATTCTACTTTTATTTCGGACAATACTTTTTAAGCTTAGTGACCTGTGGTGAATATACAATCAATGTGTGGCTTTTAAAAACAAATTAACAATATGGTGGAAATACAATAACCCAAAACGAGCTACCATTTACACTTGTGTCTATATTTTTCAACAGACCGAGTGAAACATCAGAAGACGTCATAAAACAGTCAGCCGGAACCCGACACCGGGCGATAACATCGCAGGATGGATCGGGACGCGAAGGACGGTAGCGCGCCTATCGAGAGAGCACTTTATGTATTGTTTTAGTGTGCATTTTATCATCTCTATCCTGTGTTTTGTCTGCGTCTCGTTTGCGTTGGAACTTCATATCGTAGTTATGTTTCCTCATATACATCTGTCACAGTCTCTCGTAGTTGAAAAATTGCAACGGTAGCTCAGTTTAAAGCTTGTTTTCAATTACCTACGGGAGTGTTTCCCAAAGTATGGACCCACTGGTGGGTCGCGAGCGAATATTGGGTGAGCCCCGAAAAAATAAATTTAATCTACTTTTAAGTAGTGTTCTGATTTATCTTATTTTTACTTATTAAAAATTTCGATTATTATTGGATACTGGATTTTTTTTTATTTTCTTAGTTGTACAACCCTTCACATAACTACGCTACGTAAACGAGAATATGCTGCAGCAGTGACACAATGCTATTTTCATGTAAGGCGTAGGTAGGGTGGGTCCCGAACTTTGACATTTTTTTAGGTGAATCGCGGTTCATATAACTTTGGGAATCACTGACCTACGGTATTAAGAACTTTCATTTGGCTCGTTGTTATTAACAATAAGACAAATAAAACAAGTTTTTAACACCGTACACTAATACTTGAAGATTGAAGACAAGCTATAGAAATATACAGAGGGAGTGTCGAATAAGTTCCTTATAGACAGCGAGATACAAAACGTATACAGATAGTTCCATAGACAAAAGTAGACTTTTGTACTTAACTGGTAACATTTTTAACAAGCAATTGAGTGGTCATCTTGTCAGCAAATGAAAGTGACTCGACACACGCAAGGACACGCGTCCGGCGCTCGTGACGACCGGTCGTGACGTCGGTACAGGCCCACAGACACGAGTTACCATTACAGTAGTATGGTACCGGTAGGGAGACGGTCCATTACGCAGAGTTGCATAACGATTGTGTATAGTGAAATTTTAAGAATTTTATATGAATTATTAGCTAAAATTGCCGGTAATGATCTAGGCATAACGTAATAGTATCCATCTAGACATGGGCCCCTTCATGTACATGAAGCATGTGCAGGCAAGCGACTAAGGGGTATCAAACAAGCTACAAGTAACTACAAGCCCCGAAGAACAACACCGACTCTAAAAAAGTGGTCTTACCAACACGATTTTTCATCAGAGCGCTTTAAAGCCATACCTGATAGCCTAGGCATATCCAGGTACGAGTATATCTCAACTTCGGGAGGTCGTGGATTTGAATCACGGTGCCACGGAGTTTCTATCTAAGTACAAATCTTAGTACGGTGGTGAAGGAAAATATCGTGAAAAATCCCGAGTTTACAATAAACTTGACTATCTATACATATAAAGAGAACTGTGTTGAGTGACTGGCGTAGCAATGTTGAACTGAAGCCGCCGAAACTAGAATCACGACATTTCCACACCAGATAGTGTTTATGGTGTAAGTAACCACTACAGATTTTTTATTAAAAATTATGATATATGTGGAAGAAGGAAAAGCGTGTGGTTTTCTATCTTATGCCTGTATCTCAAAACCTTTTTAAGTTAAATACATGAAATTTAGCGTACATTACGTTTCAAATAATTATACCCGTATATCGGCATTTATTTAGACTTAATTTCAATTTATTATGCCGAACAGCCAACAAGACATACAATGAAACAATAGTAAATGCAATAGGCTAAATACAATGCTTTTAACAAAATTCTGTTATACTAACAGGCTGTCACGGCAAAGTAAAAGTGTAAAGGTTTTAAAATAAAAATCTAATTATAAATATGAACAAGAAATCTAATTTAAGTATAAATATTTGACTTAGGAGCAAAAACTAGTTATACAATAAAATGCACAGATTTATAAAAATCAATCCATTCTTTTACGCCGCGTTTCTCTGTCCTGGTACGATATTTTAACCATTGCTATTCACTAACAATTCGCTTAATGACTTAAAAAAAAACTTGTTTAAACGTTTTCCAAGTTTTAGTTTATAAGGCAAGTAGACTAGACCTTAAGAATATAACTAAGTTCAAGTTAAGTTGTTGTAGAATATTGCAGTATAAATATCGTTGTCATATCAGACCGCCGTAAGTTCGCTTTTGAAAAGAGAATAAAACAACCGTTTTCTGCTATGACTTTATCCTAAAGTAGGATGACCATATGTTTCAATATTAATAAACTACTCTTACCCACTTCATACACGAAGACCCAATTATAATTATTTACTTAAAATATATATCATTATACTGTCTTTGTTATGTATACTGGAGTATTGTAAACTTAAGTTAATCATAAGTTTTCTGTTTGAGTGTTACGGTTAGTGTTGAGGTTCGGTTTCGGTTTAAAGAAATTTAATTCTCAAAGAACATTAAAGTCGAATGTTTTATTCGATTCGGGGATATGACATATCGAACTGTCAAACAGAGTGAAATTTGTATGGAGATGAGACTTTATTGACAGCTCTACATGTCATATCCCTGACTCGAATAAAAAATCCAACTGTAGAGAGTTCACTTAAACAGAAAATTTATGATTAACTTAAGTTTACAATACTCCAGTATACAAAACAATGAAACTATAATGATATATGTTGTCCTCTTTCTTATTATAATCTGTCTGTGTGTCATACGTTACTGTACTCAACGAAATTGACTCAAATATCCATTTTAAACGATTAAACGTAAACAATTTTGTAAACGATTCAAATAGGAAATGTTTGTCTTAAATAGGAGATGTGTTGAGATAAAAACTATCACAAAAATGTTTGTCTGACCACAAGTAACTAAATTTACTTACACTACATTACTTGTTCCATAAGAAATTTATAAAATTCTCCTTTTGATTTAGTAAAATATAGGTACTATTTTCTATTAGTTAGTAGACTTGTTTGTTAGTGGCGCCTTAACGAAGCAATGGATAATAATGAAATTTTACATGAGACAATATTATACCAAGAAAACATAGGCTATATTTTTCCATAAGCGTTAAAAGCTCCCGCGGGAATCATTGCAAGTTCCAGACGAAACAAAATTGAGGTTGCAACTAGTATTTAAAAGATTTAAAATGTGCTAGATGATAATAAATTTATCACGCGTCTTATTATGTTAATTATGTTATTAAGATAAGTATTGTAATTCGTTGTTTGTAACAATTGGAAAATATGTATTTGTTACAAATTATGTACTAAGTGAAAATTTTCTTGGTTATTAGATTCCTAGACCATGGTCACCTTAGCCAACCTGCGAGTGCGGCGTATTCAAAGGCGAATTCCCTCTGTTTTGTTGAATTAAATCGTAATAAAGCACACGCCCGCAACTATCTCGGCATCTCGCAGGTTAAATATGGCTGGTAGCCCAAATCCTGCCCATGTGAACTTGCTTTTTATTATCTTGTAAAATGTTTATTTTATTTTATTTTACACGAAACAACAGCATAAACACAGTATGAAAATTATATTATAAAAATCTCTAAATACACGCCTATTAATGTATTAAAATGATAAGTAATCGCTTATATTAAACAACACTATTATCGAATTACCTGTAAAAAATTGGTTCTAAGTTTATAAAGTCAATTATTACTAATTATAATATGTAAAAACGTGCATGTTGTATTTTTTTAGAAATTCGTAATATTTGTCCAAAGTATTTGGAACCTAATTATTTAATGTAGTTATTTCAGTTAAATTCCTGTTTGATATAACTTTATAAAAGTTTCGTGTTTTGTACACATTTTATATTCTAAATGGGGTCTAAACGCGTATAATAAAGTTCTTTGTTTACCTTTTATTCCTACTCGACGTTTCAGCGCGGGTCACACGAGCCGTGGTCACGGGTTGACTCGTGTTCAGACGTTCAGACGTTATAAGCGTTTAGACCAAATTTAGTCACAATCGCTGTCTCTTGAAAGGCCACTAGGGCCACAAGAATTTAGCCAATAAGAAAAAAAAAATTAGAATTTAAAAAAAATTGAAAATTTGATTTCTCCAGAATTAATTTCCTGGCCTTTACTACGCCGATCGTACAAATGTTTGTAATAAGAAAACAAACAGTGACGAAATCCTGCCTTAGGAAGATTTCGAAGAAAGAAATCTATTTATGCAGAGATCTGCAACCTCCCTTTTTTCGGCCACTGCTGGACATGGACCCCCTCATGCACATTGTCTTGTCCTTGAGGGCTGGAGGTGGTGTAGTTTCTGAGCGCTTTTGGTAGCGGCTTAGTCGCATTTTACGGCACCCACGAGAAGAATATATGACTTTATCGTCAGATTCATACAAAATGGCATTCACCTCCCCCTACCACTGTATCAAAAACGTATAGCAACAGACACTAAAATCAAAATAGTATGGAAGTCATACGATACCGTGCATAGTAATCGGTGTCCCAGATTAGCACCGGATTTAATTTAAAAAAAATAAAGTCATTGTTTCTCCGGTGTGTGAGATGTGGCACCGTCCTGTTAGAACCACAGTTGATCGAGGTCCATATCTTCCAATTGATACCAAAAAAACCTTGTAGCATGTTCCGATACCTCTCTATGCCTACCTAAATACCGATAGATACCTAAAAAAATGGCCCTATGATCCCGCCGAACCAAAAGCCGCACCAAACTGTAACTCTTTGAGGATGCATCCGTTTTTCATGAATCTCGTGAGAATTCTCCAAGCCCCAGATACGACAATTTTGCTTATTGACGTATCCGTCAAGGTGGAAATGGGTCACGTCACTAAAGATGACTTTTTCGCCAAAATGATGTTCCACTTCATACTGCTCTAAAATTCATACTGCGTTGTTCTGATCGTGTAGCGTTCCATATTGACTAATTGCAACTGTCATATGTGACATCTATATACAGAGTTCCCAAGCGCCAAACAAAAAAAATGGCGAGAAAATTTAAATCCGGCGCTCCCTATATGGACACCCTATAGAAGGTTGGTATTATGAAACCTAAAGCGATGCGTCGCGCCGTTGTTGGTTCGTGGAGCGTCAGCGGTTATCGCTATTTGAGAAGGAGTAGGTGTGAGTGCCCTTTTGTGCCAAGCTATCTGGGGGCAACTTTAGTGTTTTAAAACACCGATGACAGACGCCATGTCCAGCAATGGATGCTAAAAGAGTCGATGTCTGCTACGGTTAGTCTTATAAGAATATCTCTAACAGAGAACCCTCTATTAACAGAACGTAAAGAAAGTGTAATAATTGTGCGAACACTCTATTGGCTATTTTGTATTGTAAATTGGATCTGAACGCATATAATTAGGTTTTTGTTTACCTTTTATTTCTACTCGACGTGTCGCCACGGGTTACACCAGCCGTGGTCACGTAGCAGAAACGCAAAAGTTTATAAAATTGTAGTCTATTGGCCAATACTATATATATCCGCGTTGAACGTCTTCTGACCCTACAACATTAATAAACTCGTCACCGATTAATACCCAACTTTATTAACTGCTAACGCGTCAACAAATTGCAGCCATAACGTCGACAATATCCGAGTGGAGCGCAAACCGGTTGTGCGCTGGTAATGAGAAAATTATGCCGAGACTTAGCGGCGTTAATAAAAATTTGTGCTGCCAGGGTAGGAGAAAACGTTTTATTTTGCGTCTTGGGCGAAGACTTGACGCGTTCGCGAACAGAATATTACAAATGCAAATTGCATTACAATTATTCTTACATCACACTCAAAGTAAATCTAGACTACATACGGCAAAATAGATAAGTTTGCAGGCAATAGGCCTCGCTCACGTACATACAAAAACACGAGCACACATAGATAGATACAAAGTAAATTGACCTATTGAATGTGTAACAAAATTTTACTGAGGGCTCTCATGGCTTCCATAGCTCAGTGAGCTTTAGCGTGAGCGTTTAGTCAGTGAACAAAGTCTATTGCATGCAAACTTATCTATTTTGTCGCTTGTACATTTGTTCAAAGCTGAGTGACCAAAGTGCGCCTTGGATTATCTTGTGGAAGGCAAGAGGGAAGGCCTCTTTACACAGCAGTGGGAGACAAACTATTAATAAAAAATCCAATTACGACTGAATCCGGCAATCAACAGCCACAATAAACTCGATCATTAACATCAGCTGTGAAAAGTAGCTATGAAACGAATATACAGAAACTTAATACATAAATACGAGTGAGTGAGTAAACTGAGTTACACGAGAATGCTTAGTTAGACAGACAAAAATCAAATTACCATCTTTTGCAACTACCGTCTAGCGGATGCAACGTCCACTTTTGCGGGGTAAATTCAATAAAGCACCCCAAAGATTGTGACTACATACAGACTACGTTTAACCACGACCAGCTGATCGATTTAACACAAAATATACACCAGTTCAGACTGCCAGCTACACCGAAGCGCACATGCGTTGTTCACCATAAACCAGACCTTTTTTCGGCCAGTGCTGGACGGCACGCTGACCAAGCAGGTTGTCGATTCCATTCTTTTAGCGGTGATGCAGTTCCTGAGGGTCTGAGGCCATCTGATACCATATCGACTATGCGTTGTTCCCACAGCCACAGAATATAATCAATCAATATTCACTCAGAAAATCCACATTGGTGTAATGAAGAATGTAGAACAATGGTTTTATATGTCCATTTCGACATAAATAAGTTATGCGAACATTAATCGGGAATACTATTTTAACAATTAATGCCGAACGTCTTCGCATTAAGATAGAAAAAGTAATAAATTGCTCTTGTTGGCTCAATTAGACAAATGCCACAATGCTCAAAATTAATCGGGGATTCAATTTTCACATTGAGGAAATTCAATGAAATACAACATTAACTCAAAAGATTTCAATAATAGGTACACATCGGTGTAACAAGGAAGACACGAACGTCTTCGCATTTAGATAGAAAAAGCAATAATTTGGTCTTATTTGTCCATTTGGGCATGTGCGGTGTGGGCAATGCCAACATTTACCGGGGGTTCTATTTTCACAACGCCAAAATTAAATAAAACTCACGTCTAATATTGTAGGGTCGGCAGAAAAAGTTTATAAACGCTATGACTAATAGCTATGTTTATTACTTTCTTTGTTACAATTATTGATTTATTCTTCCTAGTAGGTATATGAAAGTAAAAAGTGACGTTAATGTGAGTGAATTGACTGTATTGTCGGTAAGGACTGTTTTATAGAAAGAAGACGGCAGAGGAACAGACAGTTCACCTGGTGGTAAGTGGATATTATCGTCCATAGACGGATGTCTACATGTAACATACATGTAAGCAGTCCAGAATGACAAATATTGACACGCATCAGCGTGTCAACATGCAGCGGATCACCGCTGCGTATCTTTGAATATTTAAGAATTGATTTGGAGAAAGGGTTGTGAGAATGGGGAGGGATGGGATAGGTTGGAACTGGAATGGGCTGTGGCATATCTCACTCATTACCGAAACACGTAGGTACGTAGGATAAAGTAGGAAATGCAGTACATTTTAAGGTAAACTTTTGTGAGTTTAAAATTTCTGTATCTTATAATACTTTGGATAAAATTTTCTAACTTTAAATGTCGTTATTTCAAGATTCTGTTTAAATATAAACATGCTCTAATATCGGATTTTTAAGATAAGTCAATAAATATGTATATATTTAAGATATCACTAAAATATCAATATCTGGGATTGTAGAATCAAAATAATATATAAAAAAACGTTTTTTAAGAACAAGCTTTTATGCAAGTCATTTATATTAATTTATTTACACATTTTAAGTTAGAAATATTTCTCAATCTATCCATTTCAAGTAACGCATCATTACGGTAGAAAGTCATGTTTTGTTTTGCAAAGTTTCATGTGCATGCTACTAACCGTTGAGGAGTGCCCTCATGGGAAGACAATCCTAGCTGCAGCATCAGTTCATGGTATAAATCATGTTTAACTATCAAAAATAAATCTACATGCAAAGTTACGTATCTCTGCTACTAATCGTTGAGGAGTGCCCTCATAAGGAGACTATCCTGGCTGCAACATCAGTTCATGATGAAGATCACGTTTAGCTATCAAAATTAAATCTACATGCAAAGTTACGTATCTCTGCTACTAATCGTTGAGGGATGCCCTCATAAGCAGACAATCCTGGCTGCAACATCAGTTCATGATGAAGATCACGTTTAGCTATCAAAATTAAACGTGTATGTAAAGTTTCCTGTCCGTGTTACTAACCGTTGAGGAGTGCCCTCGTGAGGAGACAATCCTGGTTGCAGCATCAGGTCATTTCTATCATTTTAGTATATTGTCATCAGAACTGAACAAGCATGCAAAATTTCAAAGTCGTAAGTTTAAAGGAAGTAGTTCAAATTTGGCTTGCAAGATTTGTCCCAAACATACAACTAACAGGTGAAGTTATATAATAGCTTGTAAAAATAAGGTTCTTTTTCTCCGATAATGACAATCTTATTAGTAGCGGATTGAGAGTGTTATGTATGTGACCTGTTGTCGACTTTATCTACACTTAATCCGTTACCAAATAAACACATTTGCATTAGGTACATTCCGTAACCAGTTATTTTCTGATTCACTGCTGGACGTGAACATCTTCATACACATTATATTGTGCATGACGGATATATAGGTACTTAATTCCAAATTTTGATTAGTACAAAGAAAAGACTAAGGACTAAAAAAAAAATAGTAATAAGAAATGATTCTGCAAACGCATCCCCCCTAAAACAACATAACTCGGACCGCTGATTGCAACCCCTGGGGGTAACACTTGACCGGAACCCCGGCCCCCTAATGAAGAATTACCGCCTTTTGTGGCTCTTGAGGCATCGATTGATCGGCGCTTTTTAACTGGATACTACTGATTCGGCTGCAACAACGATATGTGAGTTTGTGGCACTTATTTCCTTTTATTTAAAAGTACAATTATGACGTTTAAGCTATTATTAATTTATTACACGGTAGCATCTGCCTGCGGCTTCACTCGCATCGACTAAGCAGCTGTAAAACGTTTTGAAAACCTGCAAAAGCACCGACACGATGGATTTCACGGATGAAAATCCATCCAGTAGTTTTTGAGTAATTCTATTAAGTCTAACTCAACTTCCTTGTGTCATATAAAGATGACACATATACCAGTTTTCCTTTTGGGTACTTAGCTATACATTAGTAAAAACCCGATCAAAATTCGTTCAGT
Source organism: Sesia apiformis (assembly GCA_914767545.1). Taxonomy (NCBI): domain Eukaryota; kingdom Metazoa; phylum Arthropoda; class Insecta; order Lepidoptera; family Sesiidae; genus Sesia; species Sesia apiformis. Next base: position 11,454,462 of record OU611967.1, on the reverse strand, counting down.
AGTTTATACGTCATGCTCAAACAAACAGGCATACAGACAAAAATTTTCAATACTACTGTTTTTGGTTCTGTAGGTTTCTAAACAGACCCCCCAATTTATTTTTTAAATTACGTCATTGTACAGACTCAAACCCTTGTACTGTTTTATTATAGGTACCTATGTATAAATACTAAAATCGTAACAAAGCCGTGTCTGTACAATCATATTTTTTGAAAGAAGTACGAACGATACAGAGCTCAAAAGTTTTTTTTGTGTTTGCCTGAACTCGTATCACGCAAATACCACTACAT